>OU343219.1:142685487-142717870 GCA_910596185.1 Chrysanthemum makinoi
CATGCCCGTTCCTCAAAGAAAAGAAAGTATGCGCTTGATCGCTTTATCTTGAGAAGAAGAGAAATCTTCATGTTTATGACCATTCTCATCGACATTCTTCATCAACAAGCTTCATGTTTCTCCCATGCTCATTCGGTCATCAAATTGGATCTACATTCATTAATGTATATTCTTATTCACTTGCTAAATCAAAATGGCAACCAGTTTTGAATTTTGGGGAGAAAAAGTGAATATACTAAATGATGATGGATGTTTGAATAATGGTTACACGACTTAAAGTTTGATGACTCTCCTCCAACGCCTAATGTTTCACTCACTAAGGATAAATGGGATTTATTGTTTGGGATTCATTGGTTCAAGATATGTTTGATGAGTATTTACAACGCTAGCGAATATTTGATTATCATCAAAGAATATGTGATTCATGAGTTCAAGATATGTTTGTTGATCATCAAAGAAGTACAACTTCGAACTACTCAAAAAATCCCTATCTTCATTATTCCTCAAAGCGTTGATAATGATTATCATAATATTGCGGTTGCACTCATGAATAATGATCCGCTCTTTGGTATTCCTTTGCCAAATCTTCACGGATTATTGTTCATGAATAATGATCCACTCTTTGGTATTCCTTTGCCAAATCTTCATGGATTATTATTTCTCTCATCGTGCATGCTATAAATCAACCACATGAACTTCAAGGAAAATGTCTACCTCATCCTTTCGAAGTTATTGGTGTATCCTCAGTCGATCTCTACATGAATACTTTTAGGAAGAATACATTGATGTTGAGGCATCATTTGTTCCGGATCATTCAGTGGGTGAATGTACATCCGGTTGTATGTTTATTCACATGTTGGGCATTTGACACAAGTTGATTACTTTAGAGTTAATCATTTATCACTTATTTGAGATTGAAGTTGACCTTCACAAAGTCGTGTTCTTATTTGATAACTTGCTCGGGCTTAAGAATTTGAGTTGAAGGCTTGGTTTATCTAGTTACCGCCATGAGTGGATGGTTGAAGACACAGTTAACTATCACTATTAGGAGTTACGTTGTTTTACGGTGTCACATCACAGGATGACGATGTGGATAATATCAAGAGGTGTTAATGTCTCATACCTTGTTTGTGTGTAAGTACTTAGATATTTGCTTGAAGCATAGATTCTCCGACCGGTTCTTCCATCTTTAAGTGCAAGCTTAAGACACAAATGCGGGAATTGACTTGAGTTTCAAGTTTGATATATTGGGTTTTCTTCAACAGTGGTCACTTCAAATTGTCTACATATGGGTTGATAAAGATAGTCAGAGAGAGTTTATGTAGGAGTTGATTCTCACAGGATTCATTTGGGCTATTTGAGTTCTTCTCACAAGATTTCAAGTTTATGGATATATTATGTTTCTGATTCGGGGTATCACAACCATTTGGGGAAGGATATATTATTCCAACTATTTGGGGAAATGGTCTCAGGACCTTTGGTTTATGTTACTTGATGTTGAGTTGGAAGAAATGTGAGAAGAATATTTGGAGCGTGAGATAATCTTGCTTATCGACATCTTATATACGGTTTATGATAAAGTGCTTCCGGTGATATGCACAACATGTTCACTTGTCGAGCTAATTGGTTATTTGAGTTGACATCCAGAGATGATTAGTGACTCAACATGTTACATGGATGTCATTGTCTCTACTCTTGTTGGGTACATGTGTACATTATGTGCTGATTGGTTATATGTTATATAACCTGGAATACTTGGTAAAATGAAGATGTTGATATATTGTTCCCCTAAATAGACAACCGGTCAATCTCGAAGAGTAAGGTGTACATCGGGATGCCTGGCGAGTTCATGTGATCGGTCGTATCGGTTAATCCGTTTGATAACCACTGGGGCGATCAATGTTTCAACTTGTTACTTGTTCTCGTTTTCTTGAGTGCTGAGCTTCAATCAATGAGACCGCTTTGTATTCAACTCTACTTCTTAGGAAATGGTCTTTATTGATGTTTGCCGGTTTGGGGAAGCTACCAAAGATTCAAATTGAGAAGGCTCATGTCAGGGATTTTCTTAGAGCCCGAATGCTTTGGTGGCGAAAGTTTAAGAGATGTTGATTCCTTTCTTCTAGCGTCTTTGACGATATCTTTATCTTGGTACTCATTTCATCATTCTCTTAAACTAATTTATCTCTTGTAAATATTTATTAGAAAAACAAAATACAAAATTATAAAACCTTCAAAAAATCAAATAGAAAAATATAAAACTTTCAAAATCCATAAAAATTTGAAAAATTCAAAAATATATTGTCTTTTTGTCATGCTTTTCTCGATTCGATAATATCTACGGTCTTGATGTTGTCATTCAAAGAATGACAGGACTTTAGATGTTGTTGAATTAAAAATAAAAAAAATCAAAAAATCAAAAAAATTATTTTTTTGGGAGAAAGAGAAAAAATGGTTTATTGTCATTCGTGTGATAACCAGCTTTTTCAAAGAAAGAACAGCCATACTTTATCATGTTTTCAAAATTCCATGCTCGATTCTTTAAACATTTATCTGGCGAAAACTAAGCGCTTTGAAAAATAACTTCGTCTTTATTTTTGATAATCATCTGAACTTATTTGTCAAAATATCAATCTCTCAATCAACAACCTATGTCATTGATGGAGGGGGAGAATGATTTCAATTAAATTAAAAGTTATTTGGCATTAAATTGTTTTCAAAAGATATTCAAGCATGTTTTATCAATGGAGTTTAAAGTCTTAAAATCCGATCATTATCGGTTAAAACGCTTTCATAATCAAGTCACAATTCTCCTTAAAGCTTTCAAAATCAATTTAAATCTATAAGAGATCACAAATCTCAAATGATTTGATAATTGTGATCGGGGAGAATGTGTGATTTAAATTGGATTTAAAACTGATAATTCGGTAAATGGTTTTATAAGGATGTACAAGCTCCCCTTCCCACATGTGACAAACGATTTCAAATTTTCCATGCACATGTTGAGGGGAGCATCTATCTTAAACCTATGATTTGAAGCGTGATAACTTATCTCAAGGTGCAGGTTCCCTCTAGTATGTGCAAAACTCTTTTCAATCTAGGCACATATGAGGGGCAAAATCATGAAAACCTCATCCTTCCCAAAATGCTTTATCTACTTGATTCGATTAGGGAAGTGATGTTGATATTTTTTGAAAATGGTAATCAAATAAGTTAATTCTTTCTCTTGCCTCCGTGTGGAAAACTATTTCAAATACTTGATTCATATGTTGAGGGGGAGTTCTTCTTCTAAAAATATCAAAAACAATTAGGGTACAAAATGCTTTGATAAAATATCATAAGTATCTGGATTGATTTTCAAATGGTTTTCAATTGGTTCCTATGGCAGGATGAACAATACCAAAAGGACCGACCAACTTTACATTATGTATGGTGATATAAGGATGATAAGGTTAGGTATGTGTTCCCATGATCCGCTTGAGCGGAGAGGGGATCTACCCGGGGACTATCCACTAGTTAGTGTAGAGTTCTTAGGTATGATGATAAAAGGAGAAAAATGAGATATGGGAAGTCTTGGACTAAGGCCGAGCTAGTCTTGGAATAAACCCAACAAGGTTCTTGCTATGAAGTCTGGTAAGCAGAAGGGGTTGAAGAATGAAAAAGAATTGAATGTGAAAAAGGGTGAAAAGAAATAGCCCTCCATATATTCAACCTTAGAGTGAGAAGCGGTTCAATTCAAATGCTACGAGATGGTAACATGATTGAAGAGACAAGGCGTCATGGACCCATGGCCGACTTTGCACTTCAACTTTCAAACCACTCAAGTTCCTCTTAAAGGACTTGTTTCATTCTCACGAGGCCGACATTTTCTATCAACCTTCTCTTAGAGATTGTTGATATTGAAGGAGGAGACCCTCTCCTAGTCTCCTATAGGATCCAAATAATGCACAAATTGAGTCTAGTGCCACGAGATCATCAATAAATCTCATTAGGACACTTTCAATGAAGACTCTCTGTTTCACACAATGTGGAAAGAGAGATTATCTCTTGAGTCCTACGCATTATCCTTGTGGTATTGCCAGAACATCTGAGTGATATGCAACATACTCACAATGAAGATGGAAAGCTTACGGAGCCAACATCTAACAAGCTCCTGGTAGGTGGCAAGTGAGAGCTATTATATAGATCAACCATGTGACAAGCTGAGCGAGAAACAATGAGATACTCAATCTTTTGAATCAATCTGGTTCGGGGTTATGGATTGTGGATACCTTTGAAAACCGGTTTTGTGCTTTAAAATTCTTTTCATTAGCAGCGTCACCGTGTACTAATTTTACAAATCAAAAGGTGTTTTATGATTGATAATTGATTTTCATTAAAACCTTCGTTATATTGCAAAACAATTTCTATTGAGCAATACACGATTGTTTTTCAAATCTCTTTTCATGTCGATTGGGCGTAAATTCGTGGTTCACTCACCGTGTTGTCTTCTTTGAGACGTTCGGTTTGAGAACAGCTAGAGCAGGTATGAAACCATTGAAATTCTTCAGAATTATACTTGATCACGAGCGGTGCGTATGCTTGATCAGCGAGAGGCGTGGGCGTGTACCTCAATTCGCCGAAGTGATCAAAGACACTTTCGTGCGCTTTATCTAAGCTTCTTATGCGGGTACACAGGCGTTTGCGTTGTCGAATGAAGCCAATCCAGCGCGTGCTCACACAACACATTCATATCAAAAATATCATGATTGGTGCATCAATGACTCTGATATTCTAACTCCATGCTTACTTTCTGGCTAACGCCAATATCATGAATCAACTAATACTTCCGCTACTCGATGAGAAGATAATCTTGATCCGGAATGTAGCATGTCGGTCCGAAAGTCACATCATCACATAATACCAACACCACAATGGATGTATCGGAGATTTTCTATTAGCTGATGATCTCAAAAGTTGGCTCAACATTATTATCACGGATGAGAAAAAAGACCTCCTTGGATTAACCAAACATGCAATGAGTGGAATAAATGACTACTGAACTTGAACAAAGTACTACATCAAAAATGCAAGATCAATTGTTAATGTAATATCTGATTGTATTCAATGTCATTTTAGTATATGGTTGAGGTGACCTCCTTAGGGAGATTGTTAGGAATTAGAAATTCCGGTATTAAAAGTCGGTCACCTCAAGTATATATATGTAATCGTTAGAATGTCATAAGTATATTTAGTTTAAGTAGTATTTTGTTTAGTAACACCGTGGAGGAGGGCGGGTCTTTACCCAACATGCACGATCCACCCGTTGTGTGGCGTTTTATGTAAGACTATAAATACTCTCTACCTCCCAAGGTAGAGTTGGAGCTCATAATAATAGTTTTCTTTCTCACTAAGTTCCCTAAACCTCTAACTTTCTCTCTAGAACTCACCATTATAAAGCACTGTGTTATGGTTTGATGTGTATGTGAAATCCAATATCCAACATCAAGAACGAAGTCAAAGATAGAATGCTAGGAAGAAAAATGTATTTCATGGGGTGACCTCCCTTAGGGGGAGATTGTTAGGAATTGGAAATTCCATGTTAAAGTGTCGGTCAAATATTATCTATATAGTTTAGCTTGTAGACTTGTGGTTAGTTACGTTATTTAGTAGCTTATTAGTTAGTTTTAGTGTAGTTTAGTTTGAGTGTAACACCGTGGAGGAAGGACCGGGTCTTTACCCACTTTGTATGCACTCGATCCCAAATAAGAGGACGTATCTTGTGTAACTATAAATACCCCTTCCATCCATGGAAGGGGTGGTGCTTTTCAATCTAACATTCCATACTTTTGTATACCAAGTCTCTAGCAAAAAAACACCCAACTCTCTACTTCTCTCTCTAATGGCTAACATGTATTTTGATCATCCAAGACCACCCGAATCATCAACACAATAATATTTCGATCCTACAATGTTCTCCTAAAAATTGGTAAATTCATTTTTCCTACTGATTTTGTGGTCATTGACATGGGCAAACGGGAGACTTACAACTTAATTGTTGGAGGCGCCTTCGCCACTTGTCGAGGCACATATAAAAGTCTTTGAAAAACAAATTTCTTTAGGGCTGAAGGGGCAGATTACTTTTCAACATGAAGGAACAATTGAATCCTCGATTGGAATTTTCAAAAAATGTTGATGTTGTCAATGTTCCGTCTCTCCACCCGCCTTTATGTTGTAACCTAAGAACTCACAATTGTAGGCAAGATGTTGATAGTTGTGAACAGGAACAGGAAAAGATTATCCCGATTGGGGGCATTAAGGAAGCTCCGGACCCTAGCAAGCATTATTGCATCCCTATAATGACGGAGCATGACAGATCAATGAAATCATGACCCTCGTGTAACCCTTTTCGTGAATTTTGTAATGGAAATATAAAGGTGGAAGAATGGAAGTGCCCTCACGAGATTGAGAGACACGATATAAAATTTGGAAATCTATCCTTTGAAGATTGGTACAAGGTGAGGTTTGGAGACTTGAACATCAATACAAGATTAATGAAACAGCTAAAAGGCGATTCTATGAAATATCACCTTGTCGATAAATTGACCAAAAGATCAAACATAAGTGCAACGATTGATCCTATAATTGAAGACATCGACTACAAAAAGTCGTGTCTATCATTCAACGAGTGGCTCTCGCAAAAATTTGGTACATGTAGCATCGAGCAGTCAGGAAAAGAGTTTTTGACGAATGGATAAATGATTGCCGCCAAGTCACGGAGGAAGTTGGCCTTATTCGAAGACCACCATAAAGCCCCGAGGCTTTGAGTCTAACTTAAAGACTCGTAAATAAAGAAAACTGTTCTTTCGGGAAACAACCCAAATTATCCATTTCATTTGGTTTATTTCCATTTCTGTTGAGTTTTGTGTTTTTAACCATTTTGCGGAAAATGGAGAAATTCTTTGCTGACATGCTAAGCGGGACTGATCTATCCACGATTCGTGCTCATTCTTATAGTTACGCCACAACCACTTTTCGGTAGTTCTTCTCGAGGCATTACCAATTCTGGGTAATCTATGCAGAATTTCTGTAGTACTTCCTCCACAGCAACATCGCAGTTTGCGTAGTCACAGTAACTCCTTATAGGATTTCTGACGTAACTATCTCTGAAACTTATTCCTTTTAAAACACAATAACCTTGTATTAGTTTTTTAAATGAACTTTGTGGGTATGTTCCCTGTAAGCCCTCACGAGACTACACTCGTCCACTTGGGACACCAAGTGGTTTAAAAGGCTTGTTTGCATATGCTAAATGCAAACCATGATTCCTCTGGTGAGTTAGTGTTGGGAATAAAGATAACATTTACCGATGAAATTTGTGAAGACAACTGCTAAAGATTACACTAGCGGTGGAAACTCATTACCACTTTGCCGATTATTATTACCACGGTACATTAGGATAATTGTTATGTTTCCGTGTATTGATAAGTATAGAAAAGATCTTGTGTATATTCTATATTGTTAGGGTTATACTTATCTTGTAAAGAACTCCTTGTGCTATAAAAGGAGATCCTAGGTCATTGTTTAGAGTACGAAAAACACATTTAAGCTTCAAGGTGTAACCCTAGTGATAAGCAAGATCACTCGTATTATTTCTTAATAATATTGGAGCTTTGTGTTAAACTGTTCACTTACATTACATCATATAATCCATCTTCTAAGTATTACTAAGTATATTCCGCGTGCTTATTAATATAAATCAAAATATCACTAACACAAGGTGTGTGTTTAGATCCATCAAGTGGTATCGAGAAGGAGTTACGATATTTTGATTTAGAAGACTCAAGGAATAAGCTTAACCTACTCACTCAATTCAATGGAGATGGAAAATAACCAGTCCAACTGCGCCAGACTTCCTAAACTCAAACTCAATGAGTTTGAGATGTGGAGGATAATGATTGAGCAATACTTTCTCATACAAGACTATGCTCTATGGAGATCATCTTAGCGGTGATTCCTTTAAAGTCTATTACTAGAGAAAGTTGGTGACAGAAGTTTGTAACAATTTAAATTTTGAGACTAATGATGAAAGAAGCGAAAGAGAAGAAGAATAACTGAAGAGAGCTGAAGTTTGCTACTAATGACTCTTCCTAAAGACGGATCATTGCTTTAAAGCAAGTACAAGGCAAACAAAAGAACTTTTTTGAAGAGATCTTTTCGATGTTGGTGGCAATGATGCTACAAAGACACAAAAGGTATTGTTGAGCAAAGTTATGAAAACTTCTCTACTTCAGCAATGACTCACTTAGCTGACAACTTCGCAAACTCGAGAAGATTGTCACACAATTGACTGTGTTTGGCATTGAGGTAGAAAAGGAAGACCTCAATTTGAAGTTTCTAAGAAGTTTGCCTTCTGAGTTTCATACAAATGTTACAGTCTTCTTTAACAACTTGTTGGATCGATATACTTTAATCAAACTATCTTAACTAGCTTGTTAAGGTTTAATAACCTTGGATAAATCCTAAGTTATTAACAAAAAACAACGGCAATCTTTATCAAGTCTGTGAATTTACTTAACAAAGCTAAGAAGAATAACCGTTTTATTATAAAATCTAAATCTGCTTATGTAGGATACTCTAATACAACTCTTAGATAATCGAACTTCTCTCTAAAACACTAATTAACTTGTGAATTCGTAAACTCTAAAACTCATAGACTCGTAGACTTCGTACATCTAATGCCAATCTAGGAGTCCTTTTATAGGCTCAAGGATATCCTAGTCGGTTTACAATTGATAACCTTGTATGACAAGTAATCTAAACATAGAATACAATACTTTTCATAAACGAATAACAGTTCTTTTGTTCTTGCAGTACTTTGACTTTTAGGTGCGGTACTTTGACTTTGTCTTTAGCGATTACTTTGACTCTTTGACTTTTCGGTACTTTGCAGAAACTACAGTACTTTCATATCTTGATTACTTTCATGTCCCAACAATCCTCCCCTAACTTGAATTCTACTTGCTTGACTTCAAGTTCCCTTTGAATGTATCTTTAATGACTTCATCTTTAAGGATAGATTGTTTCTTAGTCTTTTCGATATATCTCGAATGAGTAGTGCATGGCTTGTCAAAGTATCTCTTAGAATTGTTCTTTCTCAGCAGCATTCAGCAAGCTCCATCTTTTTAGCAACACATCAACATATGACAATTTGTACATTAATTCAGTTTAAGTTGCATACTATTCTCATCACTTCCAAGTATGTTAACTCTTGTGAGAGGTGAATCATTGAAAATTTAATGGATTTAGATCTCTTTACCAAAGCCATTATCTTTGGAGTAGCCAAATGTTTGGTGTTTAAGACCATGGTACATTGATAACCATATGATTTTTAGCAAATCATCGACTATCAACGATTTGATTTGTCTTTACCAAAATTGTACCCTTACGGACTAGTTAGTTCTTCTATCTAATGGTGAACTAATTACCAATAATGGTTTTCCAACGCCTTTACCACAAGCCATTTTCTTGTAGGCTAGCCAACTCTTCACATAAATGATATGGTGAGATGATTACCATACAACTTATTAGCAAGTTGTCAACTAAAAACGGATTTGATATATCTTTACGAGCCGTTTTCTCATGGATTAGCCAATCCTTTTGTAACCATGGTGGATTGATTACCTATTTGATGTTGCCATCTCAAAATCCATTTGTTTAACCTTTGTTTCAAAAATTTGTTACTTAACAAAAGGTTTCATTGAAAAATTACTCACTGGTTTTAAAAGCTGTAATACTTTGATGAAAAATCTTTGTTTGATCAGCACTTTGAATAAAATCTTGATTTATCAAAATAAATTATTCAATAAAATTCATACGAGTTTACTCATCTTCTTGACAATGGTAGTCCGGTTGATAAATAAATTGATAACCATGCAAGCAGTTTCATTATCCTCTTCTACTTCCAATCCATGCTCTAGCATCCTTCTCATGAGCTCAAGCTGAGAGGATATCTTACGATTTACAAACATGTGTATCATTTTACCATTCTCTAGCTCCAAAACATGAACTCCATATTCTTCAAAGAATCTCCAGCAAACAATTTCCAGTTTTCTTGATTTTTCCATATATCATCAGTGCTTTCCTCTTCTGATTCCCACATAGTTATAAGATCTCCAAGCAAAACCGGAACCAATTCCTTCGATGGAATATCTCCAAAATAAGCTTTTACCACATTATATAGATAAAATAAATCCACTCTATCTATAATATGTAACAAATCCCATAACCTATTGAAAACTTTGAAGCTTTCATCTTCCTTATGAAAAATCATATAATCTCCTTCTTTGGATTTGACAATATCAAAAGCACTAATCTGAGATCTGTTCATCTTCATATCTATATCTTCTTTTGAATAATCAAAATCTACCACTCTGAGATAATTTCTTAATGCATCTTTAGACTCGAGATCTCAATTCAACTCTTTCTTTCTTTGAAAGCTGTTTATACTGTAACTTCAGTTTTTCTTTTTAAGCTTTTCTTCCTTTCAGCTTCAGTCCAAAAAGCTTCTTCTCTAAAATCCTTGATATCTGCAACACTCTTTTATAAGCTTCGTCTCCAGCATCATAGAGTCTTTTCATGTCAACATAGTTTAACTTCTGCAATCCTTTATACTCTCGACCTTTCAAATATGCCATCATAGCATTTATGTCCTTAGCTAAATTAGGTCTTCTAGGCATATACCTAACAGGAGTGGGTGATTGTAATGGTTCATCAGTTTCAGCATCTAATTGCTCTTGCAACTTTTTAGCCGCTTCTCTACTTTGAGCTTCTTCACCTTCTTGACTCTATCTTTAGCATTTAACTCTTCTTGAAGTTTCTAGCAGCGACTTCATTCCTAGCAACTTCAATTGCTCTAATCTCTGCCAAAGTAAGTTTCTTCTTCTTTCCTACTAAAACACCTTTTCCTTTATCCTTAGGATCAATTGTAGGTTGAGAAGTTCTTTGTTGTTCATCTTCTTGCACTTCTCTAATAGTAACACCACCTCTAGGTTGTGAGAATTCTTGAAAAATTGTAGCAATAAACTCATCATCACTTGCAGAATGAATTGGTTTGAGAATAGCTTCCTCCTCTTCTTGTATAACAGTTGTAGAAGGACCGACTTCTTCAAAAATTCAAAACTCTTGGAGTTATCACTTCTTGTGTAAAAGTACTTTTAGTGCTGTTGTTGTTCAATACCTTGTTGTTCGATACCTTGAACTTGTTCGATACTTTGTTGTTCATCAGTACCTTGAATGATCTTTTCTTGTTCATCAGACTTACTTCAGATTGTTTCTTCTTCTCAACATCTTCTTTCAAATTATCTTTTTCTAAATTCCTCCCCAAGTTGACAGAAGATTGTTGATGAACCTGGTGGAGTTTGTTTTTCCTAGACTGCTTTTGCGCCTTTTTCTTGGATTTAACCAGATTGAAATTGTTGAACTAATGGCCACACAAAAGTATTAAGCCTTGAAACTTCAGTTTAATTTCTTTATCTGTTTGGCTTGGACCTCTGTAGTCCTTTTCAACTTGACCAACTCCCTTGTCAAAACATAATTATCCAATGTGATTTCATCGGGAGGTATGGTATGTGAATCCTCTCCTTGAATAGGTGAATGATCCTCTGGGTAGAAAGCAGGAGACAGACCCTTGTGGAGATGGAGAAGGTGAAAGCGCAACATCTTCTTGAAGTTCATACTAGGAGAAGCGGTACCTTGTAGAGATCAGTACCTTCATTTGATGTAGCCTTAATGGAGAAGCGGTACTTGCGATCAGTACCTTCAGTATCATCGATATCGGCTCTACCACGAACAACATCCATCATGGAAGTTGTTAAAGGAGTATCTTGACCCTTGAATAAAACACTCCTTTTTGCCATAAAAGTAAAAAATCTTGGATTGTTGAACAATAACAGGCAATAAAGCTTGTAGGTTTTGGCACATCGAAAGTTGCTTGTTTAAGAAAAACCTATAAACCTTGGGTACATAAGCCAAGTAGATCCATGTGAAATATGTGAGAGCATTCCATCCAGTATTAGCCTTGAGAAGTTAAAAACTCTATCTACTAACCCACCATAGCAGATGCTATATTTGACCAAACTGCTCCCAAGAGGTACTCTTAGCACTTATGCAATGGAGCAACACATGAACCAAAAACTTCCAATGCGGACAAAATAATTGTTTTCTAAACGTTTGTTCATTCAAAGATCCTTCATAGCCAATATGTCGAAAAGTATCCCATATCAACGCTTATCAAACCTTAAAGCCCCATCTGCATCATTGAACAATAAATCTTCTCGAATGGAGTCTTTAGTAATCTTAATGGTTTTCCAAAGATGATGATCTAATATAATATTCGTCATTCTCCATATTATCTCTAGCATTAGCCCAAAATTCTTGAATCCAGGGCTCAATAATATCCGGCTCCACTAAAAGAGCATAACGATAGGCGAACGGTAAGATAATCAATTATATCGTGAAAGAGTATATTACGCATCAGGGTCTTATCCAAATTAGTAACCATGTTATGCTTAGAAACAGTAGGACGATTCGCCATTGTTGATTATGTAAGCAAAAAGAATTGATCACGAAGAATATGAATATGATGAGAGAAAGATGGAAAGGATTCTAATGTATCAATATGAGAGAGAAAATCGGAAAGTAGATATTTATAGGTGAGATTTGACAAATCATTTCCCTAAAATAACATTGTTACCAAGTTAGCATTAAATTACCCTCAAGATAACCGTTGGAACAAGCACTTTAATAAGACAAACAGTACTTTACGTAAGCGATACTTTCCCAAGCAGTACTTTAGCGAAAAGCAGTTACTTTTCCAATTTCTTCAGTATCAACTAAGTATACATAACTATCCTCCCCTCAAGCATTAACACAGGACTAAATACTAAATAGTCCTCCCCTTAAATGTAGCTTACTAACTAATATACTCCAAAACATCTGACAAAAACTCCTTGTCTCCTGTCATGCTAACAAAACAACCACTATCAACAATAAAATGGTCTTTAAGCTTGTTATACCCCTTTACCACTTATACCTTATCTTTATCACAAGTACCACACGAACCAAACACAAATACGTTACAGTTATGCGTATGATACTAAACACAAACTGTTATGCGTAAGAAAGAAAGATTAAGATAGATGGTGACTTGAATATGAATTCGTGTATGTTAGAGATGTAGAGAGAAGAAAGATGAAAACAATAAGATGTATATTGCTTCAAGGAAAACACACACACACACACTCAAGCACACCCCTCAAATGACATACTTAAGGGGTATTTATAGTACAAGACAAAGGATGCCCTAAGGCTTGGCCATGGGCCGTGAGATGGGCTTGGACATGGATTAGGTTACATGAACTTATACAAGGCTAGCTTAACTAAACGTCTAACCATTTAGCTTAGCCCAATCCACGAGCCCGTTGACTATTCTATCACGATATCTAACACACGTTACAAAGTTCCTAAATGTGAATGACCAGCACTTCTAATATAAACTATTAAGGCTAACTGTGAATGACCATCACTCCTAAATGTGAATGACCATCACTTCTAATATAAACTATTAAGGCTAACAAAGTTCCTAAATGTGAATGACCATCACTCCTAAATGTGAATGACCATCACTTACAAAGTTCCTAAATGTAAATCTTGTAGAATTCCTCTCGGTCTTCCAAATCATCCATAATAGCGAAAAAGTCATGTTCCTCAACACTCAACTGTAACCCCGCTTCTTGCTTCGCTAACAAAGCGACTTTCGAAAAAATCACCATTCTTCTTGTGCGGCTTAGTGGGACAATTCCTTGCCATGTGACCCAGTCCTTGTGGTTATAACACTTAACACGATTACCACGATTCACATTTCCATGATTCCCAACGACCTTTGAGCTGCAACATACCCATTCGATTACCCACTGCTCTATTCCCAACATTTTGTCCCATCGATTTCCAACATGCGACCCAACTGATTACCACGATACGGAACGCTGATTACCCATGTGATATCCGTAGCATATCCTGCTGATTCCCAATAACTCCAACCATTTGACCTTGATTACCCATATTCACACCGGCGTACAATTTGCACTGTTTGCGAGTGTTTGATGAAATCCGTTGGTTGTTGTTAGTTGGTGTGGAATAGCGACTTTTAGTCGTTACCCAATAAAGAGTATATCTGTTGTAAGGTCGCTCGAGAGTCAGTTCGAGGGATTAGTGATTCCTTGTTCACGGTATTGTTGATCACGGATAGAATTGTTGTTGTGGTTGTGGAATGTATTCTTTTTGTTGTTGTTGGAAAATGATGAAGCTTGTTGTTGTGTATTCACTGAAGGTTGAGTCTTTGCAATAAGTGCCAATGGATCATGATTCTTTGCCAATCTTTCTTTCCTGACTTCATTGACTTGAGCTTGGTTTTGTTTCAGAAAATCATTCAGTTGATCAAAGTTCACCTGATGAAGGTCTTTTGTTTGGTTGACAATAGTGACATATCGTCCCCATTCTTCTAGAAGATTATTGAGAACTTGATGTTTTGAACGATTGTTCTGGGTGCCAACTTGTTTCGATAAAGCTCATTCATTAACGTGCAAAACCTTCCATAGTAGGATTCAATGGATTCTCCAGGTGTAGATGTAAACTTCTCCCATTCGGTTAGCGACTTGTTTTCCATGTCTTGTTTACCAATTTCTGTTCCATAACATAGTCGTCTAACACGTTCCCACATATCGAAGCGGTTTCTGGCTGTCTACGGCGCACAAAATGTCTATTGGTAAACCCAATTGGACAATATGAATTGCCATGTCATCTGCATCGACTTGTTTCGATCCTCTTCGATGTATTTCGATTCAGGTTTGAAGATGAGAGGATGGTGGGATGGGAGGTGTTGCATCGGCATTTCAGTACATGAACTTTCGAGTCTTGAAGGGTCCATCCTGAATGGATTTAATCATGAGTTTTCCATTAGGTTTGGTCTTGATGTAACGAAGCATACGACTTGTCCATTGAAGATAACCACCTTTTGCCAACATAGGAGGTCGGTTTTCAGCACCGTCTGCATGAATGTCTTGTTGAGTTGCCATAGATGAAGGTATGATCTGATAAAGTTGATGTAGGATCGATTCAACGATAAAGAAAGGAGTTGTGGTTGATGACGATTAAGCCCGGTTGAGGTGTTTCAAGAAGTCGTACTCGTAACCTTGGTTCAAAAAGTTTAAGCCCAAAATTTGAATTTCACTATAAAAATCAATTCTAAGGTCGTATGAAAATTTGAGTTATGACAATTTTGACGCCAAATTTGACCGAAAAATTTGAATTTAGGCCCAAAAATTTGAATTTTTGACCAAAATTTTCTCAGTTAAACCAAAATTTGAATCTCAGCGTAAATTGAACGTTTAGTATCCTCAAAAATTTAAATTTTACTCAAGTTTTCCGCCAAAAATCTCGCGTAAAATCAATTTTTTTTTTTTTTTTTAAACCTTTATGCGTAGAAGAGCTTAGGCGTAGAAGCGAAAGTTACGAGTAGGAAATGGTTACGATTAGGATGGCTTAAGTAGGATATTATCGTAGGAAGCTTAGGCGTAGGATCTTATGCGTGGGATCTTAGGCGTAGGATTCCTTAGTAGGATCTTATCGTGAAAGTATCTAGCGCGTAACCTTAGGCTTATGCGTAGACAAAAAACTTAGTCGTAAAACCTTACGCGTAAGTGTGATCTTATGCGTAGAGTTCTACTCGTAGAGTTTATGCTTATCGTAAACTTAGGTTAAAACCAAAAATCCTTTACACTGTCACCGCGTAGGGATATCCACAAGTCGAGTGTTCCACACACTTATCCAAGTGAGGGAAGCAGTGGTAACCGTTAAAGCTTCGAAGATTCTTCACCAAAAGTTATGAGTAGAAAACTAGGGTTTTGACTTTTGACTTCTACCGTAGAAAATTTCCAATGATTCAAACGATGTCTCTTGTACAGATATCCTTAAAAACACTCGAATAACCCAAAAATGTTGACCTTTTTCACCCAAAGTGCTTATAAAAGTTCTGTAGAAATGACCAACGAACCAAAAACGAGTTTAAAACTTAACCAAAACGCGTAAAGCTTCGAACTTTTGCAAAAACGAAACTTTAGCACCAATTAAACCTTAAACCACAAGAATCTTGAATTTTTAAGTGCAAAAATTAAAGCTTTAAGCGTGACAACGTTTATAACAAAGCTACGCGTATAGTACCAACCTTCAAAACAAACACAAACACTCCTAAACCATTGTTAGGCGATTGATACCAATTGTTATTCCCCTTTACCACTTATACCTTATCTTTATCACAAGTACCACACGAACCAAACACAAATACGTTACAGTTATGCGTATGATACTAAACACAAACTGTTATGCGTAAGAAAGAAAGATTAAGATAGATGGTGACTTGAATATGAATTCGTGTATGTTAGAGAGGTAGAGAGAAGAAAGATGAAAACAATAAGATGTATATTGCTTCAAGGAAAACACACACACACACACTCAAGCACACCCCTCAAATGACATACTTGAGGGGTATTTATAGTACAAGACAAAGGATGCCCTAAGGCTTGGCCATGGGCCGTGAGATGGGCTTGGACATGGATTGGGTTACATGAACTTATACAAGGCTAGCTTAACTAAACGTCTAACCATTTAGCTTAGCCCAATCCACGAGCCCGTTGACTATTCTATCACGATATCTAACACACGTTACAAAGTTCCTAAATGTGAATGACCATCACTTCTAATATAAACTATTAAGGCTAACAAAGCTCCTCTTCTGGGTTGCCCTGTCTAATAAAGAAAAGAGTTAGAAACTTTTAGGAACCCAAGCCATTACTGACTTGTGTTCCCCCTGTGGAGTTACAAACTCAAATTCTTTGAGTATGTAATTTCCACTATCTTTCAGATGATGATCTAGAATTATCTTTTGATCTTTATCATGTGGTTTTCAAAACTTTACGGTTTTCAACACAAATCTCTTTTTCTTGTAGCACAAAGACATCAGATTCACTTTTGGTTGAAAGTACTATCTGTCCCTCTGCAGTACTTTCCCTCTTAACCCATTCTGTTTTAACACTTGGTTCCCGTGATCTAAATCTCCTATGTGAATTGTAATACCTTCTAGGTTGATAGTAAGATCTCCTAGAATTTCTATACCAAGTATTGTGATCAGATTGCACCTTGTTTTGTCGAAGGTACTTTGAGAAAGTCTCGGGCGAGTTAACTACTTTGGAAAGTACTTGTGAGATCTGAAGGTTTTGAAAAAGGTTTTAGCTGGTGTGGGTATCTATGATCCGGTGAGAAATTTCTGTGATTGACCCTATTTGAATTATTCCAAACTGGTTTGTGCTCTCTAGGTTTCGATTGGCAGGTCCTTGCTTTGGAAATTTTCTAAGGTTTTCTGAGTGATGTTCACAGTCTTTAATTAGATGAGTAGGACTAAAACACACAAAACACAGTTTCGACCCATACTTGTCAAAGTGACATTTTCTATGTCTATGCCCAAAATTATTTTGCCTTCTTGATGAGTGATTAAACTTGTTTTGACCAAAATTATCCCAAAAAGGTTTAGCAGATCTTGTTTTGAAAAGGTTTTGAAGAAGGTACGCTTGTGGAGCATACTTTGATTTAAAAGTACCGCTTGATTTTGAACATCGTTTTCAACAGGTTCTTTGGGTTTTAGGACTTAGATTGAGCAACTAGCTTTTTCCTAAACTCTAGAATGTCTACTCCAAAACGAGAAACATCAGGCCTAAGGGGTTGATGAATACCGTGAGATGTGGAACAGCATGATAATCATTTGCTTTCTTATATTCAGGAGGTGAGTCACTTAATGAACCATCATTACTAGATGTATCTACATAATTAATGAGTTCTTTATCACTAGTGGTTATATCCTCATATTCACCTTCATCCTGATTACTAGATTGGTTTTCTTCTATCTTACTAAAATCCATTCCAAAACCTAATCCAGTTTTAAGGTAGGCTCTTTCTTTTTTTGAACATAAGAAACATGTGACGAGACCCGACTTCACCCAAGCAAAAACTTAGCTAACAAATCATCTCTTTCCTTAGTTAATTTCTCAATTTCAGCAATTTTACGGTTTAATTTCCATTCACTAAGTTTTAACTGGTAATCTGTTGTGCATATTTTTCATTAAGCAACTTCATTAGTTTCATGTGCTAAGATTTTGGCTTCCATAGATTCTAAGGTTATTTGATAACCTGCTACCTCAGACCTAGCCTTAACACAATTATCTCTTTCATAAACATAAGCATTAAGTACTTTCTGATAAAAATCATGACACTTAGAACATACCTCTGTGATAGGAGTTGATGCAGATTCAGTCGACATCTTTAATATTTGTTTTAGTAGGGGTTTCTTCCTAGTCAGAGTTTCCACACAAGCTCTGATACCACTTGTTAGATCGTTTATAAGCTCATCTAGGGATCAATAACAAAGATAATAAACATAATACGCAGCGGAATAATCAAAACAATACTTTGTTATTGCTTAAAGTTTTCATTCTCTAACACTAACTAATCTTAGACGTTTATAGGAACACGTCTACTAACTAACCTAATAACCTAGGCGTTTACAAGACTATACGCCTAGGACACACACACACCTTTAGTCGACTACATTATGGAAGACATAATTAAAACCTACACCTATGTCCTCTTTATATACTTAGAGGATAAGGACTAATAAATAAAACTTCTTTTGCAAGCAAGTCCCTCCATCTTTTTGTAGGTTTCCTTCTTGTCATATTAAGTCCCTCTTGTTTCATTCTTTTTGTCTTTATCAACTCAAACGTATAATTCCCAACAATCTTCCCCTAGTTGATAATGACAAAACCATTCTTGAACGAACTTCCCTAGACGAAGTAGAGAAATTGAGATCAGGGATCTCACCATGAATGAAACAAGTATGTCTTCCTTTGTCTTCACCTTAATCCATGCCATGCCACTCAAACATCTCTTCCCCTTTTTGTTATTATCTAAATAGGGAACGTATGCAAATAATGATCTTGACCACCACAAACCAATATCATACTTCCAATCTAAGCCATCCAATGCTTCAAATCACCCACCATTACGCACCATAGGAAAAATGGATCCAAAACAATAGAAAACTTCAACTAGCAGTAGTAATAATGATCAACAATAGTAAAAATCAAAAACTTCCCCTTGAGTGATGCATGTAGATGGTTAAACATTTAACAATAATCTTCTCCTAAAAACCATATGTTAACCATCTTCTTGATTCTTCAAAATCTGTAGGCTTTATGTAATGATCACTTGTGAAGAAAACCAAATATAACGAACTTGATGAAGAAGTAAAATTTCTCAAACTTGTGTCTTAAATCGTACTATCCAGGAACTCCATACTTATATCCACAAATATAAGTAGACCGCAATCCCTTGAAAAGAATCCTCAACTAGTATGAGACACTGAGCACTACAATGTAACTCCTTCAAGTGATAGCCAATGTGTGCATAGAGCATCATAAGAAAAATCACACATTGCTAGATTCAACAAGCTAGATGATAAGAACACAAACCAAGTACTGATGAACAACAAAGTACTGAACAAGTTCAAGGTACTGAACAACAAGGTAATGCTTTTCAACAGCAAAGTACTTTTACACAAGAAGTGATAACTCCAAGAGTTTTGAATTTTGAAGAAGAAGCTGGTCCTTCTACAACTGTTATACAAGAAGAGGAGGAAGCTATTCTCAAACCAATTCATTCTGCAAGTGATGATGAGTTCATTGCTACAATTTTTCAAGAATTATCACAACCTAGAGGTGGTGTTACTATTAGAGAAGTGCAAGAAGATGAACAACAAAGAACTTCTCAACATGCAATTGATCCTAAGGATAAAGGGAAAGGTGTTTTAGTAGAAGAAAAGAAGAAGAAACTTACTTTGGCGAGATTAGAGCAATTGAAGTTGCTAGGAATGAAGTCTGCTTGCTAGAAAACTTCAAGAAGAGTTAAATGCTAAAGATAGAAGCGTTCAAGAAGTCTGAAGAAGCTCAAAGTAGACGGCTAAAAAGTTGCAAGAGCAATTAGATCTGGCTGATGAACCATTACAATCACCTACTCCTGTTAGATATATGCCTAGAAGACCTAATTTAGCTAAGGACATAAATGCTATGATGGCATATTTGAAAGGTCGAGGGTATAAAGGATTGCAGAAGTTAAACTATGTTGACATGAAAAGACTCTATGATGCTAAGACAGAAGCTTATAAGAAGAGTGTTGCAGATATCAAGGATTTTAGAGAAGAAGCTTTTTGACTGAAGGCGAAAGGAAGAAGAGCTTAAAAAGAAAAAGAAAAACTGAAGTTAATAAACAGTTTTCAAAGAAAGAAAGAGTTGAATTGAGATCTGAGTCTAAAGATGCATTAAGAAATTATCTCAGAGTGGTAGATTTTGATTATTCAAAAGAAGATACGAGACATAAAGATGAACAGATCTCAGATTAGTGTTTTTGATATTGTCAAATCAAAAGAAGGAGATTATATGATTTTTCATAAGGAAGATGAAAGCTTCAAAGTTTTCAATAGGTTATGGGATTTGTTACATATTATAGATAGAGTGGATTTATTCTATCTATATAATGTGGTAAAAGCTTATTTTGGAGATATTCCATCGAAAGGAATTGGTGCGGTTTTGCTTGGAGATCCTATAATTATGTGGGAAAGCAGAAGAGGAAAGCAAGCGATGATATATGGAAAAATCAAGAAAACTGAAATTGTTTCTTTGGAGATTCTTTGAAGAGTCTGGAGTTCATGTTTTGGAGCTAGAGAATGGTAAAATGATACACATGTTTGTAAACAGAAGATATTCTCTCACAGTTGAGCTCATGAGAAGAATGCTAGAGCATGGATTGGAAGTAGAAGAGGATAATGAAACTGCTTGCATGGTTATCAATTTATTTATCAACTGGACTACCATTCCTGAAGAAGATGAATAAACTGGTATGAATTTTATTGAATAATTTATTTTTGATAAATTAGTACTTTATTCAAAGTACTGTGATCAAACAATACTTTCATCAAAGTACTGCTTGCAGCTTTTTAAAACCAGTTAAGTAATTTTTTAATGAAACCTTTTGCTAAGTAACAAATTTTTTGAAACAAAGGTTAAATAAATGGATTTTGAGATGGCAATATCAAATAGGTAATCAATCCACCATGGTTACAAAAGGATTGGCTAATCCATGAGCAAACGGCTCTGGTAAAGATATATCAAATCCGTTTTTAGTTGACAACTTGCTAATAAGTTGTATGGTAATCAACTCACCATATCATTTACTGTTAAGAGTTGGCTAGCCCACAAGAAAATGGCTTGTGGTAAAGGCAGTGGAAAAACCATTATTGGTAATTAGTTCACCATTAGATAGAAGAACTAACTAGTCCAGAAGGGTACAGCTTTTGGTAAAGACAAATCAAATCTGTTGATAGCTGATGATTTGCTAAAAATCATATGGTTATCAATGTGCCATGGTCTTACACACCAAAACATTTGGCTACTCCAAAGATAATGGCTTTGGTAAAGAGATCTAAATCCATTAAATTTTCAATGATTCACCTCTCATAGGAGTTAACACACATGGAAGTGATGAGAATAGTATGCAACTTAAACTGAATTAATGTACAAATTGTCATATGTTCTGTGTTCTTTGAAAAGATGGAGCTTGTTGGATCTTTGCTGAGAGAGAACAATTCTAAGAGATACTTTGACAAGCACAGACACTACAGAGATATCTTGAAAAGACTAAGAAACAATCTGATTTTAAAGATGAAGCTGTTAAAGATACATTCACAAAGGAACTTGAAGTCAAGCAAGTAGAATTCAAGTTAGGGGAGGATTGTTGGGATATGAAACTGCTAAAGACAAAGTCAAAGTACTGCACCTAAAAGTCAAAGTACTGCAAAGAACAAAAGAACTGTTATTCGTTTATGGAAAGTATTGTATTCTATGTTTAGATTACTTGTCGTACAAGGTTATCAATTGTAAACCGACTAGGATATCCTTGAGCCTATAAAAGGACTCCTAGATTGGCATTAGATGTACGAGTCTACGAGTCTATGAGTTTTAGAGTTTACGAATTCACAAGTTAATTAGTGTTTTAGAGAGAAGTTCGATTATCTTAGAGTTGTATTAGAGTATCTGCATAATAAGCAGATTTAGAGTTTATAATAAAAGGTTATTCTTCTTAGCTTTGTTAAGTAAATTCCGCGTACTTGATAAAGATTGCTCAGTGTTTCTTTGTTAATAACTTAGGATTTATCCGAGGTTATTAAACCTTAACAAGCTAGTTAAGATAGTTTGATTAAAGTATATCGATCCAACACTCGATGATCTTTACAATAATTTCAAACTCATTGAACAAAGATTGAAGAAGGCAGGGAAACTTGGTACAAGCTCTAGTAGCTTGGCATTGTTATCGACCTCTGTAGACTGTGGTGATTCTGAAGACGACAGTGATGATGATTTTGACGCTGATAGTTCTATTGTTTCCACTGGTAATGTTAGTGTTACCACTGCAGGTTCAAAGAAGAAGGTTGCTAGTATTGGAGATCCTACCTTTTATGCTTTTATCTCCACTCAAGTTAATGGCTCTATATTAACTCATGAAGACATAGAGCAAATTGATGAAGATGACTTGGAGGAGATGGACATAAAATGGCAGATAGCTCTTCTTAGCATGAGGGCTAGGAAAGTCTACAAGAAGACTGGCAAGCCAATACACATCAATGGTGGTGAAACTGCAGGGTTCGATAAAAAGAAAGTAGAGTGTTTCAATTATCACAAGTTGGGGCATTTTGCTAGATAATGCAGAAGACCAAGAAACCAGGACAAAAGGTCTACTTGGTACAAGAAAAAGAAAGAACCAAATGTGGAAGAACCAAAGGCAATGCTGGCTATTGATGGTGTGAGCTATGATTAGAGTTTCATGGCTGATGGACAAGAGGAACAATCTTCAGATGCGGCTCTTGTGTCTATAGAACATGCTCTCATGACTTTCTCTGAATCTGAGGTACAAAACTTTGAAAGTTGTTCTAAAACATGTAGGGCTTCTAAAGAATGTGAAAGGCTTAATGAATTATTTGACAACCAAAGAACAGAGTTGTATCTTTGCTAATTATACTGTGTCAAACCTTAAGAGAGGCATAGCTGTTTTAGAAAAACAACTAGAGCATTATAGATCAAATGAGTCAAAATATAATGATGATATGATTATTCTTAGAAGAGAGATAGATCATAAGACAGCAGTGAATGAGGCATTAAAAGAAGAGTTTGAAAAACTTAGAAAGATAAATGAGAATGTCAATTTAATTGTTGACACCTGTTATTATCAGTCTAAGTCAATTGATAAAATATGGAATGCTCAAATTACCAGTAAAGTTAAGTCTGGTATGGGATACAACACTGCTCCTCCACCACTAAGGGGTGTTCCATCACTTCCTGGCATAAATTTAGCTTATACAGGTCTAGAGGAATTTCAGGATCTTAATCTTGAATATGGTCCTCCCAAATTTATGAAAAGTGGGGAAGAGGTTAAGCATGAGACTAATGTTTTTGAAATTGCAAGTGACTCATCTGTTGTAGATGAGAATGTTAAAAAGAATGTAGAGGCTTCTATCCCAAAAGTTGTTAATACTATTACAGAGGAACCTAGGAAACAAGTTAATAAGCCTATATCAACTGTAAGGTATGCTGAGATGTATAGAAACAAGCCATCAACTCCTAGGGGTAACCAGAGGAGTTGGAATCATGTCAAATATCAACAACTAGGTAGTGATTTTGTGATGTACAACAAAGCATGTTATATTTGTGGTAGCTTTAATCATTTACATTCTAATTGTGACTATCATGTTGGGAGAAGGGAAGTCCATGGGAATAAAAGGGTGGAGTCTAACAAGTTTCAAAACAATGTACACCCTAATTCATACAGCAAAATGATCCCAAGAGCAGTTCAACTAAGAAGTGGTCTTAAAACTTTTGCCACGACTAAAACTGTTAACACTGCTCACCCTAAATCACTTGTTTCAAGTGCAAAATCCAAAACAACTTTTGCAAAATCTGCACAAACAGGGAAAAGGTCTGTTCAAAATAAAAGGGTTAACTATAACCAACAGTGGGTACCAAAATCTAAACCCGCAGTTACCACTGCTCAATCAAAAGTTCCCACTGCAAGGGTTGTAAACAAGACCAGGGGTAACATGGGAAATGCTGTGAAGGCCTCAGCACGTTGGGAATGGAAACCTAAAGGAATTACCTCTACAACCAATCCCAATGGTGTATCAATGACCTTTGATAGATTTAACTATATTGATACACGAGGCATATCCAAGTCAATCATGGCTTGGGTCCCCAAAGGAAACTAACTCCTTATTTTTATGTGCAGGAACATCCAAGGACAAAAGATCGGATCAAGGATACCAGACTGGATGTTCAAGGCACATGACTGGCAACAAGTCCTATCTCTCGATTTTGAACAGAAAATCCTGGCGTGGAAATTCAGATTACACTGATAGGCCAGAAGTTTCTACTGCAACACCAGAAGTGGAAAATACAACTCCATTCTGAGAGGAAGCTCAAGCTAATGATGTTGAAATCTCAAATATGCCAAGTGAGATTGCAGTTCCTCAGACTCCCCATACCTCAATTCATAAATCACATCCTCTTGAAAATGTAATTGGGGATGTCCATTCACCAGTAAAGACTAGAAGACAAACAAAATTGCCTGATGTTCATGGGTTTATTAGTGAAATATATGAATCTAAGAATCATGAAGGCAAGAATGAATGTCTGTTCATGTGTTTTCTGTCACAAATGGAGCTGAAGAATGTATACAAGGCACTTGAAGATGAAAGTTGGGTGGAAGCAATGCAAGAAGAGTTGCTCCAGTTCAAGCTTCAAAAGGTTTGGGTGCTTTGTGATTTACCTTCTGGCAAGAAGGTAATAGGTACTAAATGGGTGTTCAGAAACAAGAAGGATGAAAGAGGAATTGTTATCAGGAACAAAGCTAGGCTTGTGGCTCAAGGATACACTCAGGAGGAGGGTATTGACTATGAAGAAGTGTTTACCCTTGTTGCAAGAATTGAAGCAATTAGGCTATTCTTGGCCTATGTATCTTTTATGGGCTTTAAAGTCTATCAAATGGATGTAAAAAGTGCTTTTCTATATGGGAAGATTGATGAGGAGGTATATGTTTCACAACCTCCAGGCTTTGAGGACTCTGAATATCCAAACAAAGTATACAGGGTGGTTAAAGCTTTGTATGGCTTACATCAGGCACCAAGAAAATGTTATGAAACCTAGACTACTTATCTTCTTGATAATGGGTTTCATAGAGGCAGAGTGGATCAGACTTTTTTCATCAAGAAAGACAAGAATGATATCTTGTTGGTTCAAGTATATGTTGATGATATCATTTTTGGCTCTACAAAGACAGAGATGTGCAAAGAGTTTGAGAAGCTAGTGAAGGAAGAATTCAAGATGAGTTCTATGGGTGAACTCACATTCTTTTTGGGACTTCAAGTACAACAAAGGCCAGATGGTATTTTCATCAATCAAGATAAATATGTGGTTGAGATACTATGAAAGTTCAAGTTCTCTGATGCAAGGTCATCCAGCACCCCTGCAGATAAGACTACACATCAACTCTTGAAGGAAAATAGTGGTGAAGCAGTTGATGTGCACATGTACAGATCTATGATTGGTTCTTTGATGTATCTTACATCATCTAGACCAGACATTATGTTTGCAGTGTGTGCTTGTGCAAGGTTTCAGCCACCCCAGGTTCTCACACTTGACTGCTGTGAAGAAGATTTTCAGATATCTTAAAGCATTTCCCCATCTGGGATTATGGTACCCTAGAGAATCACCTCTAGAACTGGTTACTTACTCAGATAGTGATTATGTTGGTGCTAGTTTGGATAGAAAATCTACTACAGGCGGATGCCAATTTCTTGGAAATAGATTGGTGTCTTGGCAGTGCAAGAAACAAACAATGGTGGCAAATTCATCAACAGAGGCAGAGTATGTGGCTGCTGCAAGTTGTTGTGCTCAAGTTCTATGGCTTCAGAATCAACTTTTGGACTATGGGTACAATTTCATGAATACCATCATCCATATTGACAATAGTAGTACCATTTTCATTATTAAGAATCCAGTTCAACACACAAAGACAAAACATATTGAAATTAGACACCATTTTATAAGAGATTGTTATGAGAAAAGGCTAATCCAAGTTGTCAAAATCCATACGATGACAACTATCTTTGATTTATTAACAAAAGGACTTGATGTGGGTAGATTTCAGTACTTGGTAACATGTATTGGAATGCTAAATCCATAAACTTTGTGTCTAATGGTCTTTGGTGTTGAGTGGAGGTTTCTGGGTACTAACATTGTTGTATGTGTTTGTATATATTTTTGTGCTTGTATTTTTGTTTGTTCAATAACTCTTATGCAGCAAAGAAGGGAGTTGATCTTAAAAGGTGTGTAACTGAGACACACAACAAATGGTTATTGATTCACCATGTCTAGTCCACATAAGAATCAACTAGTCCAGAGCAAACGGCTACTGGTAAAGACTTAACAAATCCGTTTATGGTTGATAGTTTACCAAAAACTATATGGTTATTAACTCACCATATTCTATATGATTAAGAGTTGGCTAGTCCATAGCAAACGGCTCATGGTAAAGACATAACAAATCCGTTGATAGCTGGTAGTTTGCTAAAAACTATGTTAAGAGCAGTCTAATTTTCATATGTTTTTCTTTACCACTGCTCTTTGAAAAAATTTGTGAAAAATTACCACTGCTAGTTCACAGTTTTCACTGACAGTGTTATTTTTACCACTGATGTTCTAGTCGTTACAACTGTTGTGTCAGTAACAAATTTTTACTAGCCGTTAAGAGAGAAATTATTTTCCATATATATAGGGTAAATTTTTTTTAAGATTATCTACTTTCCTTATTGCTATTTATCATCTAAAGATAAATCTTTTCCTTAGATAATCTTTCTTGCGCAAAACTCTTAAACCCTACCACTATATATCTTTCTCTAAATTGGCGAGTTATTTATTCAATTCATACTGACATAAAATATTTTTCATCAAAAGTTACTATGGCACCGATCAACTTTGCAGATGAGCACAACCAAGTGGCCTACTTGGAAAAGTCAAACGAGAAGAGTGGCCCTGTTTTTCATCAGATTGTGAACTTTCTAAATACTACCCATATAAGGTATGCTTTACTTCTAAATCCCACAATCTATATCTCTCAAATCAAACATTTTTGGACTTCTGTTCAGTCCATAACCATTGAAAATAGAGATACACATGAAACAGTGGATGCTCTTAGAGCCACTATGGATGGGGTAACTATTGATGTTACTGAGGCATCCTTGAGGAGAATTCTCCAATTGGATGATCTCAATGGTATCATCACATTACCTATGCCAGAAATTCATACACATCTTTCATACATGGGGTATGATACCACTGACAAAAAGGCTACTTTCAAAAAGAGTGGTTTCTGTCCTCATTGGAGATTTTTTATACATACTCTTTTTCATTGTCTAGGGTCCTTAGGTGGTTTTGGTGTGTTAGGCTTTTAGGCGTCTCTTGGCTGCTTTGCCCCGGCATTTTAGGTCGTTGGCGCCCCCTTTTTGCTCTGCCGTAGATCTAGGCCCCGTGCGTTGCTTTTGCTTTAGCTTGGTCTTTCTTAGGTTTGCCTACTTTTCTTGCCCTGTTTTTGTTTTGGTGCCTTGTTTATATGCTCTGCCTTTCCTTTAGTTTTTGGTGCCTTTTTTGTGTGCCTATGCTGCTCCTTTTGGTTTGCTTGCTTTCTTAGGGCTTTGTTCCTTTGTTTGTGTTTGTTCTTGTTTGTGTGCCTTTGCATGTGCTCTCCCCTGTGCCCCGTCACTTTGTTTTTGTTTTCGTTTATGCTTGTGCTTGTTACTTTTTTGTCTTATGCTTTCTTCTCTTCTCCTATCTCTCACCCGCACACCTGCACTTGTCGGAGGTCTCGTTGGAAGCAGTCTCTCTACCCCCGGATTTATCCTGGGGCAGGGGTAGGATCTGTCTACATTTTACCTCCCCCATACCCCGCCCCGGCGGGATTTTGGGTTTGTTGTTGTTGTTGTTGTCTTTTACATTGTCTAAGTCCTAAGAAAACATCTTATGAACAATTCAGTTCAACAATGGCTTACCCTCTGGTTTGTCTAGCCACTGATAGGATTTTTAATTGGTCAAACTATATTTTTACAAGTATGAAAGGCAATGTAAAGAGTTCAACAAAAATTTTGATGTATCCAAGGTTTGTGCAAGCAGTGTTAAATGAATTTCAACTGCAACCCCGTACAAGAGTTTATAAAATCCGTTGCCTTAAGCCTAAAGTTTTTCAAAACATGAACAAAGATGGAAATAGGATTATTACACCTCTTTTTCCTCAAATGCTTGCAAAGATTTCACAGGTACAAAACTCTCCCATAATCACTATTCCAAACATTGATTATACTCCACCAGTTCCTCACACCTATGAGAGGAGGCAAAAACAGCCAACTCCTCACATTACAACACAGCATGTCCCTGATCCTTTTGGTTTAGGAACAAGCAGTGGTGGTTCGAGCTTCAACCTAGTCCAACTAGGGAGAATGCGAGCCAATGCCCTATGATTCACCTCTCCCAACAGGTCACACAGTTGGAAATGTTAAGGGCAGTGGGCAACAAATGGATTTGATGGAACTTTGTACAAAATTAGCAAAGCAGGTTGAATCTCTGGACCAAGACTTGGCACAAGTAAAGAAACAGCATGCCAAGGATATTACACATTTAAAAGAGGAGATTCAGACATTGAAGGAAGAGTTGCAGGGGTTGAAGCAAAGGAAAACTGCAAAGATTGTGATATCATCTCCATCCTCACCTGATAATGGTGATTCAGAAGATTTCAATAAAGATTTTGGAAATTCTCCCAAACAGGAGAGGAAAACAGATCTTTGAAACCAAGGGGAGGAAAATTGACTTTGGATATGAAGGTGTTTCAAGTTAAGGTACTGAGGAAGTTGATACTCAAGAAGATCCTCAACAGCAACTAGAGCAAGAAATTTTCAGTACTGCAACCACTGATTTCATTCCACTGCAGAAGATGTTACCACTGCAGAGGAAGAAATCAAGAAGATGAAAGGAAAAGCAGTTGTGCAAAGCAAAGAGCAAACAAGAAGGAAGATTTCAAAGAAAGAACAAGCTCAAATTGCTCATGATGAAGAAATTGCTAGAAAGATCAATGAAGATCAAGTTGCTAATAAGAAAAGACTAGAGGAGATAGAGATTGCAGACTTTATGGAGGCTAAAAGGCTGGGCAGAATGGACACCACTGATCCAATGGATGTAAATCCAATTTCCACTGTTCCACCTACAATATTCAGAGAAAAGACTCCAGAGTTCAGCTATGTACCTACAGAAGAAGAGATTGAATTCTTGATTACTAATGATCCAGTGATCAAGAAGAAGGCAATTGACCTAGTTGCAGATAAGTCCTTAACTGAAGAACAAAGAAGTGCACAGTTGAAGGATTTTATTCAGATGAAGAATAATCAAGCACTTCAAGATGCTATTGTTTCAGTCAAGAAGGGTCAAAAGAAACCAAGACAACCAACCAAGGCACAGGTGAATTCAATGATGAAATATTATTGTTGCAGTGCTGGTGGCTGGAAAAGACATCAATTCAAAGGAATGTCTGATGATAAAGTTGAAAGTATCTACTATAGAGTTCAAAGTCAAGATAAAGATTTTATTCCAATGGACTCTGAAGAAGAAGAAAGAAGGTATCCTAATCTAAAGAGAAAGGCCAAAGATAGTGAACCTCAGACATTTAAGAAGACAAAATTTCTTTGAAGAACAAGAAGTTAAAGCGAGAAATTCCTGAAGAACAGATGACTGAAATGATATTGATAGAAGAAAAATATTTTTATCATGAACCACTGCAAGTCAGACATCCTATCATTGATTGGGAAGTGTTTACTGCTAGCAATTTTGCTCCAACATGGAAGATTACAAGGCTAGGTGTGAAACTTCATCATTCATTCAATTTGAAGAACTCATCAAAGCATGTGACAGACATGATATGGATACTTTGTGGAGATTGGTTCAAGAAAGCTTTGATGCTGAAAAACTCAATGATATGAAGGAAATGCAGTTATGGGTTAATCTAAGAAGGCTCTATGAACCAGATACTAATGATGATTTTTGGAAATTCTCATGTTCATTTCCTGGTACTAAATGGTTTTATTATGATTCATGTGAAGTTTATCATGTTTCTACATTAGATGGAGTGGATGCATTCATGTTTGCTGAGAAAGAATACCCACTCAGGCTGGAACTCTCCTGTGTTGTTGTGTACAACAATAAGAGTTCATGAAGATAATGAGAAGGTCAGAGCATTGTTACTTAGGCTTCAAGATCAATGTTCAAGAGCTATTCAGGAATTAAGGAAAAAGAGAAGTGTTTGAAAGAATTCCCCAAATCCTTACTGAAGATGCAGATTGAAGAAACTTATTGATTTGTAGAGAAATCATAAGTTTAGGGGAGGATTGTTGGGAATAAAGATACAGATTACCACGATAAGTCTGTGGAAGACACTGCTAAAGATTACACTAGCATGGAAACTCATTACCACTGCCAGTATCTGATATTACCACGGGTTAGGATAATTGTTATCTATCCGTGTATTGATAAGTATAGAAAAGATCTTGTGTATATTCTATATTGTTAGGGTTATACTTATCTTGTAAAGGACTCCTTGTGCTATAAAAGGAGATCCTAGGTCATTGTTTAGAGTACGAAAAACTCACGTAAGCTTCAAAGTGTAACCCTAGTGATAAGCAAGATCACTCGTATTATTTCTTAATAATATTGGAGCTTTGTGTTAAACTGTTCACTTACATTACATCATATAATCCATCTTCTAAGTATTACTAAGTATATTATGCGTGCTTATTAATATAACTCAAAATATCACTAACACAAGGTGTATGTTTAGATCCATCAGTTAGGTTTCTTTTTCATTTCTTTTTCTTTTTTAGAATTATGCTTGTTGGTAGTTTGATTTCAGGGATTGAAATTTGCTCGTAGATGCTTATGCGAAGGCACGATTCTTTTCGTGGGCCTTCTTTCTTTTTGGAGAAAATTTCAGGGAAGTTCTCGCTCTAATTCTAATTTTCTCTTCACCTTTATTTAACGATTAGTACAAAAGGGACTTTGTACATTTCAAGTGGGGGGCGGGAGTAGAATTGTCTCTTGAACTTTATTTTGCCCTTGTTTTTCTAGTTTATTTTGAAAAATTATGCCCTTTTAAAAATTTTGACATGTTTTTCTTAACCTAACTAGATTAGACCTTAGTCGAGCACATTATAACCCTTGATATTATATGGTGAGATTAGCCTTATCCGTTTCCAATTATTTACCCCAAATCCACCAAATTATGAGTGTGCTGGTAGCTTGTAAACTTTAGAACTTGGCCTTTGCATCATTTCGAGACCATAGACGAGGTATGTTGAGTTAGCTCGATGTATTTGGACTTTTCAGTTTAAGAAGGCAATATTATAGGATTATCACCCAAATAGCCTATCATTGTGTGTCTATCGATTAGTCACCTCGACTTCTCGACCCCCATGTTAAACCCTTTGTTGCACTCACCTTTAGTGCAAGATACCCCTAGATACACCCATCTGATCCATTCATTTCATATTGTTCTCCCAACATATTGTTTCGTTACACCCATACACCTTAGCCTACCCTGTAGTCTTTATTTGTGATTGGGAAGTCATTGTTTGCCTAAGTTCAAGGTTCAACTGGAAAGGTTCGGGAATCACGTTTTCGTCGAAGACATATTTTTGAAGATCATTGAAGACCTCCCAAATTCTCATATTGTTCATCTCAAGTGGGGAATGTTATGTTTAGTAGTTATGATTCAAAAAAAAAAAAAAAAAAAAAAAGTTATAGTTATTTATTTGATTGTAAAGTGCGAAGTTATAAGCACTATGTTATGAGCTTGTTATAGATTTAGTATCGAGGAGGCCACCTCGGTCACATTTGAAGAATGGAGTTGGTACTGTGCCCATCATGACGTCCTCTAATGGCACATCTACCTAGTATTATCATGATCCGGTTTCTTAACTTTGAAACTTGAACTTTTGATGAACGGTAAGTGGTGATGACTTGGTTATAGATTTAGACTATTTTCTTGATTTTGTTTTACACCAATTTTATCTCATGTCTTATCCTACCCTTTAGTCATGAAACGTGTC
>OU343219.1:142717970-142826831 GCA_910596185.1 Chrysanthemum makinoi
GAAGCGCTAGATACATCGCTGATCCTAATTCCCCTGGAATAAGTTTGATTGATGATTTTCCAAAGGAGATCGTGTCCAAGGTTATTAGGAGGGACCATTGGTGTCTTCACTGAAGCAACATCAAATATCTCATATTTCTTCAAGAGATTTCTGGTATATTTCTCTTGACTAATGGTGATTCCTTTACAATTTTCCTGATTTGTAGTCCAAGGAAGTAAGTGAGTTCACCCATCATGCTCATTTCAAATTTATTTGTCATCAGTTTTTCAAACTGTTAGCAAAGAGTATAATTTTTTTAGCCAAAGATGATGTCATCAACATACACTTGGACTAGTATCACATCTTGTTTTGTCCTATAGATAAAAAATGTGTTGTCTATCTTCCTCCCACAAACTTGTTTTGAAACGTGAAGGCCGAGAGTTTCATATACCAAGTGCTCGGGGCTTGTTTTAGTCCATATAGGGCTTCGTCAAGCTTGAAGACATAGTCGTGGTATTCACTACCTCTCAAAGCCGAGGTTGGGTTTAACATACATCTCCTTGAGTTCACCATTTACTTAATGCACTTTACATCCATTTGGTAAACTTTAAGTTCATGTATTCTTAATGCAAGGAAGATCCTCGATGGCTTCCATTCTTAAGTCAGAGCAAATGTCTCATCATAGTCAATGCCTTCTTGTTGACTTTAAACTTTGGCTACAAGTCTGGCTTTGTTTTTAATGATAGTGCCGTTTCATTAGTTTATTTCTGAAAACCCACTTCATTCCTATGACAATAATATCCTCGAGGACATTTGATCAAGGTCATGACCTTGTTTTATCAAACCGTTGAATTTCTTCCTCGCATAGCCCGAACCCAAATTTGTTTTAGAGCTTCGACACTTTTGGGTTCTATTTCATGTAAAAAATCAACATATAGACATTCATCAGTGAAGTCTGTTGTTAACTTAGCAGCCATGCTTTAGTGAGCATGCCTTTAGTGGGTTCACCAATGACGTTTACAAGCTCAATGTCTTGAGATCTTGTCCACTTACTTTGTGGTCTAGGATCTGATCTTGATGAGGTCACTGGAACCTTAGGAATGGGTTCAGGTGCTAGAGCCACAGAATCATTTAGATCATCTGTTGAGATGCTTTGTTCAGGTTGGGGTTCATGAACATGTGTTCCCCAACATTTGTCTGGGAGATACCTATCCCAAAGTAGGGCTGATTGATTATCAATGAATTCACCATTGTTGGTTGAGGAAGGTTTGGGGTAAGACATAGTATGAGATATCAGATCAACTTGATATGAGCAATTGATTTCGTTGAACTCATCGAGGGTATCTTGATGAGTCATCAATTCCTATTTCCCATCGAGGTATGGTAACTGATGCTTTTGAACTTTCATCAAAGGTGATATGAAAGGTTTCCTCAACTTGTTGTCTTCTGGTGTTGAACACCCTGAAGGCTTTAGAGATTAGTGAGTAACCTAGGAAATACCCATCATCAGCTTTTGCATCAAACTTGCCTAAGTGATCCTTGTGATTGTGAATGAACACAGGACACCAAAACACATGAAAGTAGCTAACATCCCAAACACATGAAAGTATCTAACATCAGGAAGTCTTCCTTTGAATATCTCATATGTGGTTTTGTTATATCTTTTGACAATGATTGACCTGTTTTTAGTGTAACAGGCTGTTTTGACAGCTTCAGTCTATAAGTGCTTTGAGTGTGCTGAGCCATTTAACATAGTTCTGGCAACCTCAATGAGAGTTCTGTTTTTCCTTTCAGCTACCCCATTTTGTTTAGGGGTGTATGGAGATGAAATTTTTTAGGAAATTCCCTTTTCATCACAGAAACTCTCAAGCTCTTGATTTGAACCTCGCATTGTCAGTTCTGATTTGTTTCATGTAATGTCATTCGATTTCAATCTTCCTGACATATTATGGTTTCAGCTACCTGACTCTTTTTGGAAAGAAAGTATACCCAAGTGTATCTTGAGAACTCATCAACAATGACAAGTGTATACTTCATGATTGATGGACTGACTGGTCCAAAGAGATCCATATGCAGGAGGTGAAGGCAGCTTTTGATAGAGAAATTTTGTTTGTTTAGAATGATCCTATGTGGTGTTTGCCTTTTTTCAAGTGCTGAGCATGGTTTGTCTTTTGCAAAACCAAAGTGATGGTAAACCAAGGACTTTGTTTTTTTGCCGGTTGTTAATGTTTTGATGTTTAAGTAAGAGAGTCTCGTGCCATAGCCAGTTGATCGCTTCAGTGGCTTTGGCAAAGAGATTGTTCCATTCTGAGAGAGAGAGTTGACATGTCTAACACATATACATCATCTCTCCTAGGAGCTATCAAAACAACTTTGTTGGCATATAAAAATAGTACCTTGTTTATCATTGAACTGTACTATGTACTTAGCATCACATAACTGACTGACACTGATGAGATTGTATTTCAGACCATTTACACAAGCTATTCTAGAGAAAACTATTTCATTGCAGTTTACTGAACCATAACCTTCAGTGGGACATGATGAGTTATCACCAAATACTACCTTGGGTCCTGGTTCCTTTACATTACTTGTGCGGTACCTTAACACCGTCATGCTTCTTGAGCATCCATTATCTAGATGCCAAATAGGCTCCCTGGCGTGTCTTTGCACAAATAGAAAACGAATAGTTTCTTTGCTGACCCACTTACTAGTGGGCTTGGGTCTAATGGTCTGCTTGAACTTAGCAAACATTCATGGTCATGGTTGAATGAAGTAGTACTACAGCCAGATTTGTTTTACCTGAGGAGGACTCGTGATGCGGTTGTTTTTGAACTTCTCCTTGCCTGGATGATTCTATCATTGAGATGTCTCATGAGCTGATTTCCACATATATCACAAAGAAGAGTTTATGAGACATTCAATGAAGATGATCATTATATTGCCACAATGTGGGCAAGGAGGGAAAATTTAGCTTTAGGTCTTTGACCGCTGCGGATGAAGCATAATACATGAATGTGAATTGGTATGAGTTGCTTCACTGAATGAACTTACATATAAGTGGTCAGAAGTTCTGTGATCTTCCTTTTTGCAGATCATGCAAAAAAGGATTATGTAGCAATTATCAGTGGTATGGCTTGTATAATGGCACAGATCACACTTCTGCTTGGGCTTGGTGTTAGATCTTGACCTTGATGAACTAGAGGAGGATGACTTAGTTTCCTTCATTGTTGAATCAGGAGCTTTCTTAATAGAGTTCATTTTGTCAGTCAACTTCTTCACAAGTTCAGTCAGTTGCTGGATTTGGTCTGCATCAGTAGGAACTGAAGATGTTGAAGTCTCAGTGGGAATAGAGTCTTCGTTGGTTTGTTGGTCTTTTCAAGATGGTTCTACCAAGTCCAGACCTTTCTTTTGGTGAGTGAGGGTTGAATTGCAAGGGAGTGAGTTCAGGGAGGCAGACCCCTCGAAGAGGTTTCGGGGTGGAAGCTGCTTGAGATTCTGCTTTAGACTCAAAGATGGTTCAGACACGGGCACATCGAAGTCCAAGCATGCTCCAAGATCTTGGCTGTGCTCAAGTATTCTTCCAGAATCGAAATTTGGAAGCTTACTCTCAGGGTTTACCCTTTCAACCCAATCACTGGACTTGGACATTGACTCCTTATTGGAGAGCATGCCAGCAGATACAAATGGTTTTGGAACTTGGTCTTTACTGTGAGAATCTAGGATTCTTAGCAGTCCAACTTTCAATGATATCTTTTTCCTTTTTAAGTTCTTCCTGAAGAGCTTGATTTCGTTTAACTAGTTCAGTGTTTTGAATTTGCTGTAATGTACCCAGCTTGGCTTGTTTTAAAATAAGTAGTTCATCCCTACACTTGTTTAATTCAAAACTTAACTTGTTGTATTTAGAAAAAAGATTTAAGTTCTCTACAAACTTAAGGTCAACATTGATATAGTTCATAAAGGATGCCAACTGAACCATCATCCATAAAAAGTAAAATATTTACCTTCTTCATTGTGATATTGACCCATTCTCCTTCCCCCGCATGATTTTTCCCAACAGTTGCTAGTCTTCTTCTCTCGAGAGCCGCCGTACTGACTTGCACCATTTCATCGTCTGAGGAGACTAGCTCTTCATCCCAGTTAAAGACTTCAGCAACTAGGCCCTTGTTTTTACCCTGCACATATTTAACATTGATTGTTGTTTCTGAGGGAGCGGCCTCAAGCAGTGCTAGCTTAGCTTTGTGATGCGCGTACAACTCGTTCGGGGTCAGAGGAACTTCCTTTTCGTCGAGTAAGTTTTTCAACACCCTAGGCAATGAACCTAATCGTTGTAGTGTAGTATTGGATAAGCCTCGGGTATTGATATCGTTCTCTAGAGGAATAGGAATGCTAGTAAGAAGTGTACTATGCTAAGGTTGAGGTTGAGGAAGATTATTTTTTATCTTTTTTATATTTTTTTAGAAAGCTAAGGGTAAAATCTCAGGGTTTGGATTTGGGGAGTGGTACTTCTACCGATTACTTCTACTATCTAATTATCTAAACTATGGGTAGTCTTATGTCTATTGATGTGTGCTCGTATGATGATAAAAAAATGTGTCTACCTAGATACTATTACTCCCTAGTTATCTTTTATTGGTGGTTGAATTGTCACGTCCTTATTCTTAACGCGTTGTGTTTTCTAAGGTCGTAGGGTGTTTTTTCCCTAACTCTTTGAGATTACCTTAAGGTTATTGCCTACGAAATCTCAATCATAAACTAACTCTAAGGTTATCTTTGGATGTTTAGCCTACAAATCCGCTAAGTGACTCATAAACTAAGGTTCACAAAGATTACTCAAGTATTCAAACACAACGATAGCCTAGTGCACTCCAAAGCCATTTACAATTAAGATAAGAGACAACCTATCAATAATTAATAACAAGGTTTCATAGATCTAAGCAAACACACAAGAAATTTAGCCGGACATGTTAAACACGCAAGCATACACACATTTAATCGAAAACATAATGAAATTAATGAATTAAAACACTTATCTTGATGTAAAATAGGGTATGAGAACCCTAAGATACTGTCCAAACCGGGCTACAATCGTTTTAGGTTTTTACTCCACAAGTCTACCTCTTAAAATTCTAAAAATTCAATTTCTATATATAATTTTACATTCGCGACGCCGTTTTATAGGGGACTGCCGACGCTATTAGGGCTTCCGTTGTGACGTCGCCCTTCTCGGATCTAGGCCGCCTGAGCTGAAAGTCTTCGTGACGCCTTCTTCAAAGCCTGACGCCGTGTAATTAACAAAAAGTCTACTGAGCCGTAAAGATTTAATTACGTATAGAGGGAGTCGCCTTTAATGGGATACCGCAGGTTCCCCAAAGCTTGAGTGTCTTCGATCTTGACTTAGCCATTTTGTTCATATATTCACTCCTTTTCGTCCAAATATGCATCATCATTCCGATTTGCTTTCAAGAAACCTAAAAAGTGAAAAGGAACGAAATTAAGTAGTAACGGATATAAAAGTGGGCAATTAAGGGCTTAAATGACCCCTTAAAAGAGTACGTTTTAAATCCTTATCAAATATCCCTACACTTGGTATTTGCTTGTCCTCAAGCAAATGTGCTTTTACATCAATTTATAAGTTAGGGGGCATGAAGCATTGGTTTAATATAATTCATAACAAGTAAAAGCACCACAATATTCATAACAAGCACGGAAATTATATAGTAGCACCTCACAAGGGGTGTTTGGATTCTCTCATCTCTCGGGTGTATATGAAATACAGTAAATGGAAATAGAAGATAAACACTCATTAACCGGTCACAGTACATAGATTACCATAGGCTTGAGACTAGATCAAACCTCCATCGCTTTGGTGTGAGCACCTAGGAACAACTATCTAAGAGGTCTTTAAAAGGGCTGTAATTTTAGGCTTACGGTAGGGAAACAAAGGGTTTGGTTGGATAGGCGATTTAGTGCTGGCAAGTCAAAAATCTTATGTTACAAGCATGAAAAAGAATGCTAAGCCAAGACTCTACTCACTAAACTCTAGATACTTTGAAACAAACAAACATAAATATAAAGATAGATGTAGGATAGTAGCCCGTATGTTTTTTTTTTTTCCAACACTCTCTTTTTTTGATTTTTTTTTTCATACACTTTTACTCTACCATCCTTTACGATAACATCAAAATATAAGGGATTTATAGGAGCATCCCTACACTTGAGTTTTTATTACTCTAACACTAATTTGACCCGATTTGAAAAGATCAAAACACTTGGAGTATTTATTACGTAAATAAAAGGAATTTGAATTTAACGTTCTTTCCCCGTCACCCATAAAATTCATTTTACCCATGAGTCCCAATCATCCCAAAATCAGGTACAAAAGATATGACTCGACTTAGCAAGCATGCAAGTAACTAGATAATTGAACTAAGGGTTTAGTATGATAACAATAATGCACTAAAGGTGAGTGCATACAAGGTAGGCTAAGGCGATTGGGTGTACATTGGGGTGGATGTAAACAATGCTTTTCAATGATATTTCGAAAACCGAAACATCACGAGTACCGCGAAAAGGATAGGCTCTGAGGGGTTAACTAGGGGTATCGTGTACTAAAGACGAGTACATCGCAAGGGTATGGGGTAATTACTCGACCGATGTGGAAGAAGTAATTATAATACGGGTATCAAACAAGGGTTATCCTAATGCCTCTTATGATTTAGTTATTCCTAACTACACAAGTGTAGTCTCACTAGCGATCTCAAGATGCATCACAAAACAAGTTCTAGAATCTATTATACTACCGGTACACTCTCGAAGCATTAAAGGTGAATGCTTTAATTCCTATAGATCTAGGGGCGAACCTCACATTTTTTGAGTGGAATTTTAGTGGTAAACGGTTTTTGTGCTAGTCATATAACTCCTATCCATGAGACGCTTTATTAAGACTAAAGTCCCACCCGTACATGTCATGAAAATTTTTAAATTTGGTGCTAAAATTGCCCTAACAAATATCTATCATAGCTTATTACACAAATGAAATAGGACAAGACAAATATTTAAGGATAAGCATAGTTTCAAAGTTCCCGTTTTATTCTCCCTTCCTACACTTAAAATGAACATTGTTCCCAATGTTCCCCGAAAGTATCAAAGTTATGATAACGGAAGGTAATTAAAAGAGAAAGAAACTAGTATTCCCCTGATTAGCTCGGTAGGATCCGTGTGAAGTAGGGGTTAAATTCTTTCCCAAGAAGAATGTATGCGTGATAAGCTTCATCCAATATTATATTTCTTCTTCTTGATTAATAAAACCTGCACACTTTAAGAAAATAGATGAAAACTTCGCGTAAAATTGACGGTAAAACAATATACGACTCAGCTACACTAGGATATAATACTTGTGGAATGGATGTTTGCAGATTTTCTGGAAAATTAAGACCTGAGAATTTCCAAAAATTTATAAATAGCACAGAAAACGAGAAGAATTTAATAAGTTGTTTTGTTTCCTCGACGCCGCCGTTCTAACCCACTTAGGTTATCCTCGAAGAAAATGGTCTCATTTTCTGGAAAAAATCTGGAAAATTACACCTTTAAAATCTGGAAAAATTGCTACAAAACACCCATTATGACTCGATACAAGCATTTGACTCTAACAAACACACATATATATCAATTTCAATAATTGTAGTTCTCATGTTCACGTTTTAAAAAACGTGTAATCCTCCCTACACTTATCCTTTTGTAAAATACCTTTATATGTAATTAAGACGAGGTTAAAGACAAAATAAAGCATTTTCACAAATTCAAACATGAGCATACAATAATGAAAAGATATACGGCACACAAGTAAGCAAACAATTAAGCATGGGTTGCCTCCCACGAAACGCTTTTCTTTATTTATGAGTTTTGAGCTAGACTCGAAGTCGTGCTCCTACGTTTTCTCATTTTTCATCCTCAATGAAAACTCTATCATATTGACAAAATTCTCATCTACTCTATACCTAGGTCCTAGGGTCAAGCAATCCCTATAGTAAAGCCGCCTTTTCTCCCACATGAAATTCAAGCCTTTTTCAACATCTTCTTCGCTCTTTTCCTCAAAAGCTCTAATGTTATCTCGCTCATAAAGGGATAAAGGGCCATATCCATTCATCTTCCAAGGCATCCTATAAGTGATCTCATCGTCCCCTTCCACAAACCTAACCGTTCCTTCGGATTTGTTATAGCTCATTTTAGACTTTTCAACAAACGGTTTTCCTAACACAACTTGGGACAAGCTATAGTCAATGACACATCCTATGTCTTCTAGGACCATAAAATCAACTACGTAGGTTAAGTTTCCTATAAAGACGTTTACATCCTTGACTCTTCTCACAAAATTGCAAACCCCACCCGTATACTTAGGGTTTCTCCTAATCTTAAGTAGCTCATTCATTATGTCGTTGGAAAAAGCTGATGACATCACATTAATGGGAGATTCCGTATCTATGTAGGCATGCTCGACATTCCTATATCCAATCATACAAGGGATTTTGATGTTCCAAATACTCTCCCAATCTGCATATCCTAATGATGGGTGATCGAGGATTGTCGATTATGTATTGGTGGTAAGAAACTTCTTCCTTAGTGGGGTAAAGATTAAAGTAAGCACTATTTTCCTCATTCACATTTTCATTTACTAAATCATTACCCGAACGACATCATGGAGCCAACAATCGAGGCGTTAATCGCCAACAGTTGTCCCTAATTGTACTCAAATACCCTATGCAAATCTTGAAGATCGCTTCTACTAACATATCGGTTGCGAGGATTGTTAGAGGGGTGTTGTTCAATGGGTTGCGGTTTGAGTGGAAGTGGTTTATTTGGTGGTGGGTTGTTGTTTGATGGGTTATCACCTTCCATGATGAAAAGTGATGGGGCTACGAACAAATTCACGAAGAAGGGGGATAGACTACGAGGAAGTTAAAAATGAGAAAAAATCTTACGTGATAGGAATCAAGCAAGGGAACCTAAACGAGATAGAAATATAACTAGCTATTCTATTCCCCAGCCAGGCCGCAAAAAACTTGACGCCGATGTCAAAGGAATTTCGTCGAGCAAGTTTTTCAACACCCTAGAAAGGAACCTAATCGTTGTAGTGTAGTATTGGGTAAGCCTTGGGTATTGATATCGTTCTCTAGGGGAATAGGAATGCTAGTAACAAGTGTACTATGCTAAGGTTGAGGTTGAGGAAGATTATTTTTTATCTTTTTTATATTTTTTTAGAAAGCTAAGGGTAAAATCTCGAGGTTTGGATTTGGGGGGTGGTACTTCTACCGATTAATTTTACTATCTAATTATCTAAACTATGGGTAGTCTTATGTCTATTGATGTGTGCTCGTATGATGATAAAAAATGTGTCTGCCTAGATACTATTAGTCCCTAGTTCTCTTTTATTGGTGGTTGAATTGTCACGCCCTCCTTTAAACTTCGCTTGAGTTTTCGTGCGTGGTATGCTTTTTTCCTAACTCAAGATTACCTTAAGGTTATTGCCTACGAAATCACAATCATAAACTAACTCTAAGGTTATCTTTGGATGTTTAGCCTACAAATCCGCTAAGTGACTCATAAACTAAGGTTCACAAAGATTACTCAAGCATTCAAACACAACAATAGCCTAGTGCACTCCTAAGCCATTTACAATTAAGATAAGAGACAACCGATCAATAATTAATAACTAGGTTTCATAGATCTAAGCAAACACACAAGAAATTTAGCCGGACATGTTAAACACACAAGCATACACACATTCAATCGAAAACATAATGAAATTAATGAAGTAAAACACTTATCTTGATGTAAAATAGGGTATGAGAACCCTAAGATACGGCCCAAACCGAACTACAATCGCTTTTTAGGTTTTACTCCACAAGTCTACCTCTTAAAACTGCAAGATTTCTATATATAATTTTACATTCGCGATGGTGTCGCCTTATATGTGGGACGCCATCAGATCGTTGTCATTAGGGCTTCATTAGTGACTTCGTCTGATTCTGGATCTAGGCCGTCTGAGCTGAAAAGTCTTCGTGACGCCTTCTTTAAGCCGGACGCCAGTGTAATTTAGCAAAAGTCTATGAGCCGTCACATATTTAATTACGTAGGGGGGATGGTGTTTCCTTAATGGGATACCTTCGTGCAATTCAGAGTTTCTGAGTCTTCGATCTTGACTTAGCAATTTTCTTCATATATTCACTCATTTTCGTCCAAATATGCATCATTCCAGCATTTTGCTTTCAAGAGACGTAAAAAGTGAAAAGGAACGAAATTAAGCAAAGTAACGGATATGTGGTCAATTAAAGGCTTAAATGACCCTAAAAGTGTACGTTTAAAATCCTTATCAAATATCCCTACACTTGGTATTTGCTTGTCCTCAAGCAAATGTGTTGTTGGCCAATCAATTTATAAGTTAGGGGGCATGAAGCATTGGTTTAACATAATTCATAACAAGTAAAAGCACTAGAATAGTCATAACAAGCACGGAAATTATATACTAGCACCTCACAAGGGGTGTTTGATTCTCTCATCTCGGGTGTATGAAATATAGTAATTGGAAATGGAAGATAAACACTCATTAACCGGTCATAGTACATAGATTACCATAGGCTTGAGACTAGATCAAACCTCCACCGCTTTGGCGTAAGCACCTAGGAACAACTATTTAAGAGGTCTTTAAAAGGGTTGTAATTTTAGGCTTACGGTAGGGAAACAAAGGGTTTGGTTGGATAGGCGATTTAGTGCTGGCAAGTCAAAAATCTTATGTTACAAGCATGAAAAGAATGCCTAAGCCAAGACCTCGACTCACTAAACTCTAGATACTTTGAAACAAACAAACATAAATATAAAGATAGATGTAGGATAGTAGCCCGTATGTTTTTTTTTTCAACACTCTTTTTTTTCGATTTTTTTTTCATATACTTTTACTCTACCATCCTTTACGATAACATCAAAATATAAGGGATTTATAGGAGCATCCCTACACTTGAGTTTTTATTACTCTAACACTAATTTGACCCGATTTGAAAAGATCAAAACACTTGGAGTATTTTATTACATAAATTAAGGGAATTTGAATTTAACGTTCTTTCCCGTCACTCCATAAAATTTCACTTTACCCATGAGTCCCAATCATCCCAAAACTGTGTACAAAAGATATGACTCGACTTAGCAACAATGCAAGTAACTAGATAATTGAACTAAGGGTTTAGTATGATAACAATAATGCACTAAAGGTGAGTGCATACAAGGTAGGCTAAGGCGATTTGGGTGTACATTTAGGGGTGGATTGTAAACAATGTTCTTCATTGATATTCCGAAAAACCAAAACATCACGAGAACCGTGAAAAGGATAGGCTCTGAGGGATTAACTAGGGGTATCGTGTACTAAAGACGAGTACATCGCAAGGGTGTGGGGTAATTACCGACCGATGGAAGAAGTAATTATTAGACGGGTATCAAACAAGGGTTATCCTAATGCCTCTTATCATTTAGTTATTCATAACTACACAAGTGTAGTCTCACTAGCGATCTCGGGATGCATCATAAAACAAGTACTAGAATCTATTATACTACCATTAACTCTCGAAGCTTAAAGGTGAATGCTTTAATTCCTATAGATCTAGGGGCGAACCTCACATTTTTGGGTGGAATTTGAGTGGTAAACGGTTTTTGTGCTAATCATATAACTCCTATCTATGAGACGTTTTATTAAGACTAAAGTCCCACCCGTACATGTCATGAAAATTTTAAATTCGTGCTAAATTGCCCCTAACAAATAACTCTCATAGCTTATTACACAAATGAAATAGGACAAGACAAATATTCAAGGATAAGCATAGTTTCAAAGTTCCCTTTTTATTCTCCCTCCCTACACTTAAACTGAACATTGTCCCCAATGTTCCCCGAAAGTATCAAAGTTATGATAACGGGAAGGTAATTAAAAGAGAAAGAAACTAGTATTTGAAGAACTTTTGTTTCTTCGTATAAACCTTTTAGAGTTATCAAGGAGTGCCCTTTCCTGAAACTCAATATTTAAGTCGTTTAGGTACTCCTCGCTTGCTCTCTCATCAGCCTCACGTCTGAATTTTCCTGAAAATCTTGAACCACAGCGTTAGAATAAAAAGTAGTTAACACTGGTGTTAAAGTGGTTGTCAGGGACTTCTTGACTTCTTGAGAGTTTTTTAAGTCAGTGTATCGTCTATTTATGAGGTTATCCTCATAGACAAATTTCCCGTAGATTTCAGGAAGCTCAAGATTCTGAATTTGATTAGCATTCCTTAGTCCCTGAGACAAATCGCCACCTCAGAATATCGCTTACAAAACCAACATTCATGTTTGGACAACTTTACACCATCATTTGACAGTTCATTTAACAAAGTTTTATATCGGGTGTAAGTTTGAGACAGAGTTTCTGAGTCTTTAGCCCTAAAGGTGTATACTCAAGTTCAGGTCCATAATCCTGTTTTCCTTGGTATCTGAGGGACCTTCATAGCTGTGGACCGGGTCATTCTAGGTTTGTTTAGTTGTACTACAGCCAATGACAGACTCCATGACATCATCAGGAAGACAAGATATGATGATGCTTTTGAGCCTTTGGTCCTGGTTGACCATTATTCTCTCGTCTCCGAAGTTCATCTGAGCCAGTGTTTAGGCAAACCTTTAGCCGTCTTTGGGATAAATGGACCTTCATTAATACACTTAATGTAGTAAGGTTCCATCATAATCAAATAGCAAAGCATTCACTTTTTCCATTTGTTAAATTCGCCAACTTCTAGTCGAGGGGCAACAGCAGCATAGGCTCCACCCTTTTTGTCGAAAAGTTGGGGCACATCACTTTCAGCCATTAGCATCCTGATTTAAAAACATTTTTGAGTGGCTTAAAAGGGTTTTATAATCAGCCTTGCTCTGATACCACTTGTTGTTCCCGTTTCACAATCATTTAAAAACAATAAAAAAAACTAATTGTGAACAATGACTGAAACGATGCAAGTAAAGATAAGTTTTAATAAGATAAACACACTGAGTAATTTTCAAAGTTTATATTCTTATTATTAAAACGAATACATACCCAAGTACTCTGTTGAATAGTACTTAGGATTGAAATGAAAAGTTTGGTATGACTCCTCACTAAGCTTAGGCTAAGTCTAAGCACAACTACACAGAACCACCGAGCTATCTCAGGGACATAGTTTATTTAAAGTGAGTGAAGATAGCTTGTGTGTGATTGCATACCAATGCACAAGCTTAAATATTTCACTCCAACTTTTATGCTATTTATACAAGTATGTTTTTAACTCTATCCTAGTGGACAAACTGACATGTTACAGAAGACAAACACTAATGTATTTTGTCTATGTTTACATTGGCTATTTAGAAAGTGTCGACAAGGTCAGATTCTTCTTGTCGTCATTGATGACCGAGCCCTGATAGTTAACGATTCAAGGAAAGTTTGACTTTGGTTGATAAGGACTTCGTCTTATCTGTTCAAACTTATCCCGACTTGTCCCGCTCATTCTTCAGTCTTCATAGCCTTCAGTCTTCGTCTTCAGTGGTAGTAGTTGGTGAGGAGATTTTGGGACTCAGTGAGTTATTGTCATCACTCACTGAATCCACCATCTTCTTCTTGACGCAGTCTTCACCCCTTAAGTTCCTACCACTGAAAGTGGAGAGACTTCTTCTTTGTCTCTTACTGAGTATCCCGAAGACAGCTCACTAAGTGGCTATGCGCTCAGTGACTTGTTAGTTGTTTAAGGGACTAAACACTTAGGGTATTTTCTATTCAAATCCTAGAATCAAGGGGTTTGGGTATTCACTGAACCCAACAAAAACTGTTTGCTTAGTTGTTTAAACTCATTTTGAGTTTCTATTAGTAGTGCAAATCAGTTCTTAAAGTCTCAAACAAAATTTTTAAAATCTATTTCATAGTGTTCTGCCCCTTAAGGGGTGTTTGGAACAGCTAAGTTCTTGGGTTAAATACAGGATTTGACCCATTTTTGGTGTTCAAATAGTTGTAGTCAAGTGTCAATTAAATGGTTTGATGTTGCTATTGTTTTTTTGTTGGTAAAAATCCTTTTGAAACTGCCATTGTATTTTTTTATATGTCTCATACTTCCTTTCTACCTCAACAGTCCGTCTTTGGGCTCAAGTTTAAGTAGGTTAGACTTAGGATTAGGATTTGATTTTGATTTTATATGTAGTTAGTAGTATGAATTTACTATTCATGTACTTAATTTTCCTTTTAGAGCTTATTTGATTAGTTAATGTTGCCCTCAAAGTCACCACATCTGTCCCTTTTGCTGCAACTGTTACATGTTATGTTCCAAGTTCCCTTTTTTAGCCTAGTTTAGGACAGTTTAAGTTAGAATTAGGACTTAATTTTGTGTATACAATTAGTTTTTAGTATGGTATTCATCTGTTTTAGCTTATTAGTGGGTTAGGTGCTTATTTACTAGCTTATAATTGCCACTCAAAACCCCCTAGTGTTCCCTTTTTGTCTAACCTGCAGTCCCCAATAAGCCAATTTAGGAAGCTCTTTTAAAGCTTGTTATAAGCTCTCCAATAGCTACCCCTTTGTTTTTAGAATGATCACAGTACTAGCTTAATCTGCCTAGGCTTATTGTGGCTTTTAGAGCTTATTTTTATGCTTATTTTTAGCTTAAAAATGCCCCACTTGGGTTGTTTTAGTTTCGTTGTGCAGCAGCCTTAGGACCCTTTTTAGCTTATTTACTCTCTTTTTTATTGCTTATTGTAGTTCACTAGTTCTTATTTAGATGTTCTAGAATATCCTTAGTTAGTTTTAGCTTATTTGAAATGCTAAATATAGCTTTTTGAGTCCTTTTATTGCTTACCCAACCAAACAAACCCTTTTATAGCTTCTATTGATTGAATAAATTGTTTTTTAGCCGAAGTGATGAGGATAGTAGTGGACTACTTAAGGAATTGACGGAAAAATGTACCAAGTTGTTATCTGATGTTCTTGGCCTCCAACAACTTACAATTTCTCAGGGTGCAGAGATAAAGAGATTGAAGTCAAGGGTTAGATATTTGGAAGGAATTCAGAGTTCAAGAACAGCTAAGTACATGAGGTTGAAACAAGCTGGTACTGCATTTAGGGATGCTCCCAAACAGGGGAGGAATGAAGTTGTGACAATTTCAAGGGAGGCTCCGAATGATGTGGATACAGGATTGGATGATGAGGGTACTAAGGTGGATAATGTTTATGTGGATATGAATGTGGAAAAGAAGCAGGATCAAGCATTAGATGATAACAAAGTGACAGAGGAAAGTACTGCTGCATGGAGGAAACTATCGGCCGAAGCAAGGAACCCTGCTACTAGTACGCTTGAAAATATCGTTGATCCGCCGCGATCCGCCTTCCAATTTAAATGAAAGAACTGTTGTTCCTACTGATGTTACAGAAGATGATACAACAATGGCCAAGGCAATGATGGACTTAAAGAAATCAAAGCCAGTAATCAAGGAGTCTTCTGCTACAACAGTTACAACTACTCCTTAACCTACACTACAAGCACCAAAACCACCAGTTAAAGGTGTGGTTTTCAAGGAACCAACTTTCACACCCAAAGTAACTTCTTCTCAACAACATAAGTATGAAGGAAAAGGCAATGGAGTTTATTTAGAGCCTGATCCTTTGTCTGAGATACCCATAGAGCTATGGCCAAAAGAGAAGATTGCTGCTTCATGAAAGCCAATTAAGGCTATTTGCCCGTAAAATGAAAGTGTTGAAAACAGATAACAAAAAAATTTGGAATTGTTAGCCAAATGGGATGAAGAAAGGGTTAAAGGTGATACTGATGTAGAGTTGAATACAATTCTTAAGGAAGAAGATGAGGAGCGGTACACAATAGAGGAAAGAACTCAGTGGCTAAAAGAGTTCATGGATAAGAAAAGAAAACAATATGCTACTGAAAGACTAAAGAAAAAGATGCTCAAACCACCAACTGTGAATCAAAGAAGAAACTTTCAATGCCATTACTTGAAGAACATGAAGGGTTGGAAGTTGAATCAGTTGAATCCCTTTACTGATGATGAGATTGAAAAATGTATGAGAAAGTAAAGAGTGAAATAGACAACTTTGTACCTATGGAAACTGAAGAGCCTATGAAGGAGAAAGTGGTGGAGGAAGTAAAGCAGGTGGAGAATGAGCATGTTGTGGAGGAATCAGTGAAAAAGGAAGAGGAAGAGGTCAATAAGGAGAGTTCTAGTATTGGTGTTAAGAGAACTTGGTTTAGACGTAAGAGTAAAGGAAGAAAGAAGAGAAAAGGTACAAGTCCAAAGCATAAGGAGAGTCCCACGTAACAGAAGTACAAGATGTTAATGATAAAGTTGAAGAAAGGTATGATGAGCCACTTAATCCAGAAGAAAGAGATAGGATGATGGTGTTGGAATTATATATCATGACAATCAATAATAAAACACAAAACATCAAAGAATACATGCGGAAGCGTATAGAAAGATTAATGAATAATTAATTAATGTAAACAAGAATATGCGCATCTTTATTGATTCTAGCCTAACAAGACTCAAATCCACAAAACTAGTACAGCTTGATGAACCCGAGATAGGATTGTGAATCTACCCTACCGATTTTGTAATTCAATCCAAGAATGCTAACAATAATGTGTTAGTACCACTTTCTGTACACACACGTTCTAAATTACCAATTAAAGGAATGTTAGTTTAATAAAACAAATAACTTTGATTTCAAGCTATGAATCGACACCCTTGGGTGGTTGTTGTCCACCGAACACAAGCACAAAACACACACAAACTATTTTAGGTTTTATATGAAAACCGTAGATACAAATCCAATACCCCTATCCTTGTATATATATACTCAACTAAACTTGAGAACAAGTTGATTTGAGATGGGTGGGATACCCCTTGGGCCGATCGGTCATACCATTCCGGGATCTGAACCTTCCCAATATTAATTTGTTAGTCCTTTCCAATTACATTTAACGACCGTTAGTTCATTACACTTAATTACTTAATGTCCGTTATAATATTTCGCTTAATTAATAAATAAATATAACTATTACATTTAATTATTAACTTTAATTCTATAACGTAAAGTGTGCAATCCCGGGGTCTCGAAGTTCGATCCTAACTCACGCCTACTAATTTATATTCATAAAACCAATTTACCCCACTTGGATATATCTAATAGAGTGATCACATGGCCGCTGTTAGAACACTTCTCGATGCCTTTAGTACAACTCGAAAAGGCTCCCTTTGGAAAACCTTTCATTACTGATATTATCCTTGTTTCACATGCCAAAATGTTTAAGTATGGAATTAAGTCATTCTTTATTCAACTATTCTCTTCTTCGCTATAAGTGACTCCGTCAAGATTACCAAATCTTCTAAACATATTTAGGGGAGATTTGGTAAACGTGCCGCACAAACATCTTGTCAACCCTACGAGGGCCCAAAGAAGATAAACTCCAAATAAATTTGAAGAAACAAATTTATCTTGACTACTTAGACTAACCCACAAACTTTGTAACACTTCGAAACAACCCTTATGACTACCGCCACGATAGTGTTAAGTTGTCCACCGAAATGCACTACATTCATGACACTTATTTGGTATCTCAAGTCTGAGGATAACTATTCATAATTTACTTATAACAATATCCACAAAGTAAATTATGTAGTTGGGATAAGTCCTATATTCAATTCATTAAATATCATCTGAAAATGGTATGCATTCTCATCAATATACTTTCAAGTATATTCTATCACATCTCTCAGATTTGTCTTAGTTTAATGATACTCCCATATCATTAATCAACAACGAACAGTTTAGAATAACTTAGTTACTCATGGATAAAACATGTAAATATAGGATAACAATATTATAAATGAAAATAAACATAATCCAAACTTTATTTCATCAAAATAATAAATGTTTTACAATATCCTTTATCCAAATACTAATCAAAGTTCTGCATGAAACTATTAGCTAAGTGAAGTCCAATTCCATTGGCAAGTCCAACAAGCTTTTCTCTAGCCAAAGCCTTAGTGAATGGATCAACTAAGTTGTCATTGGTGTGAACTTTCAATAGATTTATTTCACCCTTCACTACTTGTTCCGTAACATGGTGTGATACTGAAAATGTTTGGGTGCCCTTCATGACTCCAGTTCATTGGCAAATATGATTGCGTTATAATTGTCACAATACATATCAATAGGCATTCAATTGAAGGCATAACACCAAACCCTCAAATGAATTTCCTAATCCAAACAAACCTCCATTGCGTACCAAGCAGCATGTATTCGCTTCGCTGCGATATATCGCATCTACCGCTTCTTGTCTTCCAAATAATCAAGCCCTCCATTGATGACAAAGACATATCCTTCCGCCCGAGACTTCGTATCATCTTTATCACACCGCCAGACGATCACAAAGTGAACCTCGGAATAATTCGCCGGTTCTCAGGATTGACACCATACACTAAAAACATATCTTCGTGACCTCCTCGAGATACATTAGAATATGTTTAACAGCAAATTCCAGATGAAGTTCGGATCTCTGCTGATATCGACCGTCATGTTTTGAGCTTAACGCCACTGGCCTTGTGCATCTCACAAAGATACATAATAGATCCTATCGCCGGCATAAGGAACTTTTCGCATGCGTGCCACCTCATCAGGTGTTGAAGTACACATATCGCTACATAAGCCATGCTTTACTTCCATCGGCAAATATCCTTTCTTGGAATTTTGCATATTGAATCTCTTCAATATTTTATCAATGAAAGCGCTTTGACTTAAACCAATTAACCGCTTTGACCTACCTCGATAGATCTTGATTCCCAGTATGTATGCAGCTTCTCCTAAATCCTTCATGGAAAAACATTTTCCAAGATATGCCTTAACATTTTGCAAACTTGGAATGTCTTTTCCCATAATTAATATGTCATCGACATAAAGGATAAGGAAAATTACATCACTCCCACTAAATTTGTGATATACACATGGCTCATCAAGATTTTGAATAAATCCATGCCTTTTGATTTCTTCATCAAATCTCTTATTTCATTGCCTCGATGCTTGCTTCAATCCATAAATGGACCTTTGAAGTTTGCACACACAGTATGGAAATTGTGGATTCACGAACCCCTCAGGCTGCTTCATATTGATGTCTTCATCTAAGCGACGATTCAAGAAGGCGGTTTTGACATCCATCTGCCATATCTCATAGTCATGATGTGCTATAGCTATGAGAATTCTAATAGCTCTAATGTCCGCTACAGGAGAAAAGGTCTCCTCATAATCTATGCCATAAGTTTGAGTAAAACCTTGCGCAACTAGACGAGCTTTATAGATGTGTATATTGCCATCCATGTCAGTATTTATTTTATAGAGCCACTTACTTCCAACCACCTTGGCGTTTGGAGGTAAGTCGACCTCTTCCCAGACTTCATTATCTCTCATGGATTTCATTTCCCCATTCATTGCAGCTTGCCATTTGTCCTTTTCAGAACTTGCCATGGCAGCTTTATAACTAGTAGGCTCTCCAAGATCTCCTAACATAGTTTCCTCAACCTCTACGTTAAGACATAGACGTTCAGGTGCATGCGTAGATCTTACGGATCTACGAACGGAATCACTTCAACTTCGGTGGACCCGGATATCGTGTTCTACCGAAGTACGCTAGTGTTTTCAGAAGGTAATGTATCTTCATGATCATCTTCCAAATCATAAACTCTCCCACTGAATTCTTGAGATACGAGATCATTTTCAAGAAAATCTCCATACCTAGCAACAATTACTTTATTTTCAGTTGATAGTAAAACTAGTAACCCATAGTTTCCTTAGGGTATCCTAAGATACACTTTACGATCTTTGTTGGAGTTTATCACCGAGTCACGCCTAACATACCGCAACCCCACCTTTAAATAAGCAGGTTAGGAGCTTTACCATGCCATATTTCTTATGGTTTCTTATCAACCTTCTTTGTGGGAACCATATTCGAATGGGAACAAGTGATTCTAAAGCATAAATCCAAAAGGATAAAGGTAGAGTAGTAAGATTAAACATAGATCGTATCATGTCCAACAATGTATGATTTCTTCTCTCAGATACACCATTTTGTTGTGGAGTATATGGAGAAGTGAGATTCCGGACAATTCCATTCTCAGCTAAGTAATCTTTAAACTCTTGGCTTAGATACCCTCCTCTATCGATCGAAGAGCTTTAATCTTCTTTCCCAATTGCTCTACTTACGCTTTGAAAACCTTAAATGTTTCAAAAACCTCATGTTTATGCTTACGTAAATGAACATAACCATAACTAGTAAATCATCGAGAAGGAGCTAGCACCTCTCTTGACATGTCTAAGTGGTCCACACACATCGAATAAGACCAAGTAGATCAGACGCCCTCTCCATATTGCAATGAAAAGGTTTCTTCGTCATCTTCCCAGATATGCATGACTCACATTTATCAAATGATTCATCATTGATATTTTGCAAAAGCCCTTCTTGTTGTAGCTTTTGCATGTGAGCCTTTCCCAAGTCTACAATGCCAAAGATAAGAAGAATTCAAGTCCAACTTCATTTTTTTATTGATGCTAAACATCGAATTATTATATTTGTTAGATTCATTTCCAATCACATCAATTTCAAACACACAATTCACAAGAATCGCATTAAAATAAAATACACCATTTAAACAAACAGAAATTCCATTACGTGAAATAGTATGAGTAAAACCATCATCCAACAATACTGAAAAGGAAACAATACCTCTAATTATAGAAGGTGCGTAATAACAATTGTTCAATAAAAGATTAAACCTGAAGGCAATACTAAACTAAACACTCCTATGGCTTCAACAAATGAGATGTGCCCCATTGCCCACGTCAGTGATATTGCTCCCCATAGGCTAGTTTCCTCTCCACTCTAAACCCCTGCAGTGTATTACAAATGTGAATACCACATCCAGTATCATATACCCAGGAATTTTTATGATTTAGAGTAAATAATTCAATCACAAATAAGTTACCTGAAGGACCGGCGCCCGTGGACCCAACATACTTCATCTTATTTGCCCGCAATTCATCAAGATAGAGAGCACAGTTTCTCTTCCAATGCCCAACGACCTTGGAGTGGTGGCATGCTTGATCTTTTTTAGGATTTTCCTTCCTAGGAGTAGGGTACTTCTTGGGTTCTGGTTGATAGGCCATAACTTGTTTACCCTTATCAACTTTCCTTTGCCCTTTCCTTTCTTATTGTTCGCACACGCGGTTTTGGCTTATTTATCCTCCCTCCACCATAGCAAGCGCGGGAGTAGAGAGCCTTCGAGGTAACGCTTTTCATAATCAATTAGCAATGTGTGTAGGTCAAGAATTGTCTTCCCACGCAGCATATTGAAGTTCGAACAAAACCATTGAAATCCTTGTTAAGGGATGATCAAGTTCACAAAGAATGTCATTTTCATAAACTTTGCCAAGTGACATTAATTGGTCCATGTATCCTTTAATCTCCAATACATGAGCACTTACGGGTTTACCTCTCCTCGCTATGTTGTGTAATGCATCAATCAAATCAAAAATCTCAACAACGCGAGGTTTCTAACATAGTTCGTTCATCGAGCATGGTAGATGGGAAGTAGTTTTCGAACTGCTTTTGAAGAGAAGGTTCCATCGTTCCCAACATTAGGCAAGCCACATCGTTATGACGCTTATACTCAATTTTCCAAGCAGCCTTTTCCGCTTCAAAGCGGCGGTGATGGTTCAAGCAGGGCAAGGCTGTACAGATAATCCAACCGTCAAGAACTCTACGACAATTCTCAAAGAGCAAATCATTGAAATTCTTAGAGCCGATAACTTTTCTCGATCAAAAGCTTTTGAAGCGAACTTAGTGCGATGTTAGTGTTATCGTTGTTTTGAGCCATTTCTGAGAAAAAGTTCAAGTATTTGTATTTTCGATAATACAACTTTTCAAGAAAATAAAATATACCCAAGGTAATATAAACATATAACCATATAATTTTCTCGAAAACAAGGATCCAAATTATCATAGGTTCATTACATCAGTTGATCTGCTAGTAACGAAAGCATATAATAAGGTAATCTGTCGAACAATAATTGGCAAACAATTTTCAATTCCTAGATCATTGTGGGATTTATATTTTCCAACGCTATTGCAAATATAAACATGTTTTATCCCATCTTATGCCTTGAGTCCAGGTCTCACTTCCTACTCAATTTAAGTGTCTAACTTAAAGAACTGCAAATATGTTCATGTAAGGTCTGACTTTACATAAAGATTTACCTTTCCATCACAATCTCGCCAAGTTCTGACATGACGTAAATTGCAACTTCAAGTGTTCCTTTAACTAGATAGCACAAACTTAATTTATAAAGGGTACTAGTTTTGATTTTATGTGGTCAAATCAAATATGTACAAAGATGTCATGCATTCATCTTGTAGCAAAAATTTTAATAAAAAACTTTTTATTAACCAATTCATAAAGATCAAATTATGAAAGTTTTGATTGATGTATTGGTTTCGCCAATCAAGGAATTTACCTTTAATTATCGTCCATTATACCGTACTTTTGCATAAGTCTAAAGACTTAGTGTTTCGGGTAATTACCACCGAAGTGGCACATGGAATCAAAGCTAATTCGCCCTTAAGATGATTTTGTACATTTATGGCTTACTTGGTAACTCTAATTTGACTCGCAAGCAAGCAAGCAAGCGGAGAATTCGGTCACCGCTGAAGCAATAACCTCCTTCTTTAGGGTCACAATTTAATGCGCTCCCCTCCTAGTACTTCCCACATAGTCCGTCAAATTGGGTGAGCCGTTCAGACCATTTGTAACAAATCATCAATCAATTAAACTATTTGAAAACTTAACTCTTCAAAAACAAATCAAATCACCATTGTTTAGTCCGTATTATTTTTCTATTCAAAATTACCCTTTGCTTAAAACTTGTCACACATAATAAACAAATAAGTAAAAAAATAAAAAATAAATAACTAAAAACAATTCGCACATAACTAACAATTAATACGTGTAAACAAGTAGCCACATGCAACTTATTCGATAAAACCCTATTAATAATCAATGTCTAGGTTAATTAATGTATATATTAATTAGGGCTTTCACTTTCTCAATTGAAAGTGAGCCACACACATCGACGAATCGATTGCGTAAACCCTTAATTAAAATATACCAAATAGCACATAATTGATTCATTAATATATTATTGAAGTCTTCCCCAATTCAAGATTTATCAAAACAAACATATGATAAAATATCTTAACAATTAAACAATTCAAGCAACTATCCATGTCACATAACATATTATTCATGAATTAATCACGTAACACATATATTAATTCTAGGTTTCGATAAGGTTAACATAACAATTAAAACCCTAAAAAAATGTAAGAATCGACTACAAAAAAATATAGGGGTACGCCCCATAAAAAATAAAATCGACCCATAAAAAATAAACCAAACCCTAGAATAATCATATCAAACAACATACAATATTCATTTTTTAAGCGTTTAGTAATTAATTACTCATTAAAACCAATGACTCGTGATGCCGCTGTTGGAATTATATATCATGACAATCAATAATAAAACACAAAACATCAAAGAATACATGCGGAAGCGTATAGAAAGATTAATGAATAATTAATTAACGTAAACAAGAATATGCGTACCTTTATTGATTCTAGCCGAACAAGAATCAAATCCACAAAACTAGCAATTGGATGAACCCTAATTAGGGTTTATAGGATTATGTGAATTACCCCTTACCGATTTGGTAATTCAATCCAAGAATACTAACAATAATGTGTTAGTACCACTTTCTTGTACACACGTACTATACCGAATTAAATTAATGCTAGTTATAATTAAACAAAATAACTTTGATTTGGAAAAGCTATGAATCGACACCCTTGGGTGGTTGTCGACCGAACACAAGCACAAAACACACACAAACTATTTTAGGTTTTAGCTTATGAGTACAAGAGATACAAATCCAAGACCCCTAGCCTTGTATATATACTCAACTAAACTTGGAGAACAAGTTGAGTTTGAGATTGGTTGGGATACCCCTTGGGCCGATCGGTCATACCATTCCCAAAGGGATTCCGGAACCTTCCCAATATTAATTTGCAATGTAGTCCTTTCCAATTACATTTAACGACCATTAGTCCATTACACTTAATTACTTAATGTCCGTTATAATTATTTCGTTTAATTAATAAATAAATATAACTATTACATTTAATTATTAACTTTAATTCTCATACGCAAAGTGTGCAATCCCATGGTCTCGAGTTTGATCCTAACTCACGTCTACTAATTTATATCTATAAAACCAACAGATGGCACTTACAGTTTTGTCTAAAGAGCCAGAAACCTTTGATGCAACTCCTTTGGGGGTTAAACATCCTGTTATTGATGTTATTTCTGGAGTTAGAGATGGAAGTGAAGCTTACTGGGATGTCAAAAGAAGCAATGATCAGATTCAAAGATTTATCAGATTCAGTCAGATGGTTCAGTATGTAGATAAAGAGGATCTTGTAGCTATCTGGAGGATATTTAAAGAAAAACACAGTCCTTATCCTAAGGTAATCTATGATGTGGTTCTTTGGAATTATTTAAAGATTATGTTTAAGCATGGGCATGAGGATATAGAGTTAATTGAGAAACAACACAGTTCAACAATGGAGGTTATACCAGAGCTGTGGTGTGCATGTTCTGTATGCTCATGGTTTGACTATATACATGTTAGTTGAAAAAGATTATCCTCAACTTAACCACAACAAAGATGTTATCAGACAGATGCTGACACCCTAGATGCTCAGAGTTCAAAGACACTTTTTATCTGATGATCAAACTTACAAGTTGATAAGAAAGTATGAAAAGATTCTCTACCATAAAAAGCAGAAGTAGTGTGTTTGGAAGCATCCTCCTGGTGGTTGTTTATGCTATAAAGGAAAATTGATGATTTAAGGGGTAAATATCAAGTTTAGGGGAGGATTGTTGGGTTTTAAGGAAACTACTGCTTTTGGGAGAATCAATTGCTCATGGACCCTTAAAGTACCCTTAAAGTAACTGTATATGCGCAAGTCGCAAATAAGTAAGCAAAGTAGCCATTTTTCAAGGAAACAATAGAACCAGGTTTAGGAGGCTGAAATATCTCAAACAAACTCAAGGGACTTGAGTATAGTAAATTTATGTGCTTCAAACAGAAGCCTAAGACACATTCGGAGGGAAAAAAATGCCTCACAATTAAACACGCATAAATGAACAAGCATAATTTTATGTTGATAAACACATATTAAACACACATAGTTTTATATAATTCTAAAAAACTTTAATTCGGAAAAAACCCACAATTCGAAAAAATTATCAACTCGAACGAAACCCTAATTAGAAAACACTAATTCGTTTAATCTTGATTAACATAATTTTTGTATGAATAAGACGTACCGGAGTTGATGTTTATCCATAATTCGTCCCTAGATAGAGAGAAAACGTCTCGCGGAAAAACCCTTAATTCGAGAAAAAAAATCCCTAGTACGCAAAGTTTAATGAATAAAACCTCTTTGCGGATTTCATGTGTTTCCTCTAAATCCCTTTGCGAATAAATATGTCGTGTCATCTCCTTTGGGAAAAATCGCAAGGTCTTAAATATAAGTGTTTTTTAAAAAACCGCAAAGTTTGCGATTATTTAAAAAGATATCGTAAATGTTTTGATTTTTTTAAAATTTCGCAAAGGGTTCCAAATTTTGCAGATTTCATGGGTATTTAAGATTTTTGAGAAAAAAAAATTAGTATTTTGTGAAATATGTTTGAAAAATTGGGTATTTTTGTGAATTTACAAAAAAAATGTATAATCAAAATTAACTTACATTCCTTTTTTTTTTACTCCATATTAATTGACATTTATATAACCCTACTTTTTAGGATCTCATAGTGCTAATGAACATGTTTCTTGGAGATGTTAAACTACACATCTTTTGATCCTCTTTTGCTTTCTCGATAATCTTCACTTGCACATGATACGTAATCACAATAATAAAATGAATTCTTTATATTAACCGACACTTGAATTGAACCTATATTTTATTGGGCTAATCCCAATCTTACCCATTTACCCCTTTCGACCCAGTCAAACCCAATGGGTCAAATCCGGAAGTCAACCTTGACAGTTACAAATGTAACTGCTAAATAGCAGTTACAACATAACTGCCATATGGCAGTTATCCCCAACCGACATACCCTTTCAACACACCTCTTCAACTTGTATAAATAGATTAGATCTTGTAACATAACAGATGATGACTTATATTTATTTAAATTGATACGAAAGCAATTCTTTGAAATATATCGTGTTATTGGTATTATTGTGGCCACGTTAGAACCAACAAAGATCCAACGTTGAGGCCAACAATTGGTATCAGAGCGGTTTGGATTCTTTTAACCAAATCATCATATACCAAGGGTTTCATATTTCCCTGAATCGAAGAAGATAATATATTCCCAGAAAACGGTAAAAAAAAATTTGCAAAACCATATCCGAACCACAAATCAAACTAATAATCATTTTTGTGATTCTGAAAACCGACCATAATTCATAGCCGCCTCGTAATTAATTACCGGCAACTAAGAATAGGAAACTTTCAATAATCTTGCAAAATTTTTCATTCGGATTTTTTTACCAAGAACAAGGGAACAAAGGTTTTGACGATAAATAAAAAAAAAACCAAAACCTTACATCGATTCAGAAACAAGAACCCATTACCAACGATTAAACACGATAGTCATCAGAAAAAGGAAAGTAGATTGATTCAACAAAAGGAACAAACACACCTGTTGCATCAAGAATCAATACCCTTTTTCATTTTTTGAATCATCTTGATTCAAATTTTTCCACGGACGAACAAATCCAAACAGGATTAACCGGCGCTCGGATTAACGAGAACACCGAATACCCGTGAAGAAGGAGGTTAACCAAAGCCAATATATTCGGCGGTCAACCACCAGAAGCATAGCAGTGCAACGGTCTCACCAAAAGGAAAAGGCAGAGACAAAGTCTATCTCTTAAAGAGATATCAAAGAAAGAAGAAAGATAAAGGAGGCGTACTAATAACGCCTAGGGCACATCGAACCACATCAAAAGGCACCGGGTTTATATTAACCCCCCAGTGTTTCAAAATCTTACAAATCCACACTTCACTTTTTTAAACTTTACTTATATAGTATAAGTTTTCTATTTTTGATAAGTTGCTATAATACATTAAGTATACTTATCATATTATAATAACCTAGTGTAATTACGCTGCTTATTATAATTAGGAATAACTTTTAAGGAGTAATTAACCTTAGGCTTATTCACCTTTTAATTTTAATCTTCGAGGATAGTTTTATTTTTAACTAATCCTATAGGTTTTGATTGTCACATTAGACACAAAACATTAGAAGCGCGCTATATTTCTCAACACACACCCCGTGTTAGAATTTTAGGAGATTACCTAGTCATTATTTATTAAAAATGACTCAAGATAGTGGAAAAAAAAGTAAGAAGGAGGTTAGTACATCTAATACTACCCCTCAATTCCAATGCCCGATATTGAAACCCGCGAATTACTCACTATGGGCAATTGGCAATGCAAATTATTCTGCAAGCAAATGGGTTATGGGAAACAATTGAGTCAACTGATACAACTCAACCCGATAAGAAAAAGAAACAATGCTATAGCATACCTTTACCAGTCCTTACCCGAAGACCAATTACTTCAAATAACAAAGCACAAAACCCCGAAAGCAATATGGGATGCTTTAAAAACTAGGCACTTAGGCGAAGAAAGAGTACAACAAGCCAGACTTCAAACACTTAGGTTACGAACTTGAGTTACTACATATGAAAGAAGATGAAACCATCGATACCTTTACAGGAAAACTCACAACTCTTGTAAACAAAGCCGCCAGTCTAGGACATACAATACAAGATCAGAACTTAGTTAGGAAATTACTAAATGTTGTACCCGATAGGTATTTGCAAATAGTTACATCAATAGAACAATATTCCGATCTAAACACTATGACCCTAGAAGAAGCAATTGGAAGACTTAAGACCTATGAAGAAAGGGAAACAGGAGAACACTCAAGAAAAATTGATGTTCACACGACATGAAGGTAGAGGAAAGAATTTTAGAGGACGTGGACGTGGGAAGTATAAATTTTCACACGGTAAAAACCACGAAAATTTTAAAGAAGAAAAGAAAAACGGAGAGAACTCTCCCAACAACTTCAACAAAGCACATATTGATCTTAGCAAAGTAAAATGTTACAACTGCAATAAAATGGGTCACTATGCAAGTAAGTGTCATTCAAAACCAAACACTACTATGCAATCTAATCTTGTCGAGGAGGACTTAGAACCTACCTTACTAATGGCAATATTAGAAGATCCACCTGTAACAAAACTTAAAGATCAAATTGCCTCGCTACACGAACAAGATGTAGGATATAAAGAGACAAATGTGGATAGTCTATGGTACTTAGACAATGGAGCCAGCAATCATATGACTGGAATAAGAGAACACTTCAAAGACCTAGATGAGAACGTTAGTGGAAAAGTAAAATTCGGAGATGGATCTCATATAGAGATTAAAGGAAAAGGTTCAATCCTATTAGAATGTGATGAAGAGAAACAAAGAATCATATCTCAAGTCTATTACATTCCCAGCTTAAAAAGCAACTTATTGAGCCTTGGACAATTCACCGAAATCGGTTGTAAAGTAGTAATGGAAGACGATGAATTACAACTTTATGACATGGACAACAAAATCTTCATGAAAGTCCCGAGACAGAGAAACCGTCTTTACAAAGCAAGTCTGAAGATAGGCACACATGTTTGCCTACTTGCAAACTTGAAGGACAACACTTGGTTATGGCATGCAAGACTAGGACATCTCAACTTTGAATCACTAAAATCAATGACTCAAAGAGAGTTAGTTCAAGGAATACATGCCATCAAACATACAACACAAATCTGTGATGTTTGTTTAATTGGTAAACAAAGTAGAGCACCTTTTCCCAAGAAAGCAAAACCTAGATCAACCTCACCTTTAGATTTAGTATACAAAGATTTATGTGGACCAATTACACCACCAACACCATCTCGAAAAAGATACATATTCTTACTAGTCGATGACTATTCAAGATATATGTGGTGTATTTCTAAACACGAAAGATCAAGCATTTGATACTTTCAAGGAACACAAGAATTCAATAGAAAAGGAGCTAAGGACAACATTAAAGATGTTCGGAAGCGATCGTGGAGGAGAATTCACATATAACGAATTCACTCAATACTGCAAAGAAAATGGCATAGCACGAAAACTAACCGCACCTTACTCACCACAACAAAATGGAGTAGTTGAACGAAGAAATAGGACAATTATGTCTACAACAAGATGCATGATGAAATCAACCAACATGCCTCAATTTTTTTGATTTTTAAGCATGGGGTTAGACATTCAATATATATTCTAAACAGCGTTCCCACAAAAGCCTTAGAAGACATCACTCCATATGAAGCAATAAAACAAAGAAAGCCAAACTTAGAAAATTTAAAAGTTTTCGGCTGCATAGCATATGCAAAGGTACCATCACAACATCTGACAAAGTTAGATGACCGAAGCAACAAAATGGTATACTTAGGAAATGAACAAGGATCAAAAGCCTACCGACTATTTGATCCAACAACACAAAGAATTTGTGTTAGTAGAGACGGAAATTCAAGAGGATGAAGCATGGGAATGGAAGGATTACCTAGATGAACACACCAATAATGAACCCGAATGGGTTGACTTCAAAATCGAAAACCTAGAAGCGCACAATGATCATCGGAACAAGAAATCCAACCAAATGAAGAAAACAATGATATCCCTACAGATTATGAAGATACAACATCAACAACAAACTCACCCTCACAAGTTTTTCGCACACCATCTACAATTTCATCACGAATAAACGCTCAAACTACACCAACTGCCTCAGCACGTTCAACCAATCAAAGTAACTCAAACGCAACTAGGAATTTACATCCAGACTTTGATCATACACCTTTACAAGGTTTTAGAACGTTAAATGATATATACGAAAACACCGAGGAAGTATTACCCGAGCAATTATTACTGACTGAAGATGAACCCAAGAATTATAAGCAAGCATCAACCGATCTAAAATGGATTGAAGCAATGAAGGTCGAATTAGATTCCATCAGCAGAAACAATACATGGAAACTAACCACTTTACCAAAAGGACATAAAGCCATTGGATTAAAGTGGATATTCAAGACCAAGAAAGATGCTAATGAAAATATAGTCAAGCACAAAGCAAGACTAGTAGCAAAAGGCTACATACAAGAGCATGGCATAGATTTCAAAGAAGTCTTTGCACCTGTAGCAAGAATGGAAACAGTCCGATTACTATTAGCCATAGCTGCTAATAATAAATGGTAAGTACATCACCTTGAAGTCAAATCAGCATTTCTGCATGGAGATTTGAAGGAAAAGTGTACGTTCACAACCCAAGGATTTATAAAGAAAGAAAATACTGGAAAAGTCTACAGACTAACAAAAGCTCTATACGGATTAAGACAAGCACCACGTGCTTGGAACATAAAATTAGATAATACCTTGAAGTCTTTAGATTTCAAGAAATGCGCTTTGGAACAAGTTGTCTACACGAAGAAATCAAAAGATTCAATACTTCTAGTTGGAGTCTACGTAGATGACTTAATCATCACGGGCACACCTAAAGAAGAGATAGAAAAATTCAAAGCTCAAATGGAAGAAAAATTCGAGATGAGTGACCTAGGATTACTATCCTACTACTTAGGAATTGAAGTCACACAAACTGAAGGTGACATATCAATAAAGCAATCCGCCTACGCAAGCAAGATCCTAAAGGAAGTTGGAATGCTAGACTGCAACGAAACGCTAATACCGTGGATCCGGAACAAGATTAACAAAGAACATGAAGAAACAACGGTCAACTCAACTGAATACGAAGCTTAATTGGATGCTTACGATATACGCTACATACAAGACCCGACTTAAGTTATTCAATTGGATTACTTAGTCGTTTTATGCATGAACCAAAGGAACAACATATGAAAGCTATCAGGCAAGTACTACGCTATGTAAAAGGAACAAAAGACTATGGAATCACCTACAAACACAATGGAGGAAACCAAATACTAGGTTATAGTGACAGTAGCTACGAGTCAACACTCAGAAGGCAAAGGCACTACTGGAATCATATTCTACTACGGTGAATCACCAATCAGCTGGAGTACACAAAAATAAGCCACGGTAGCTCTATCATCATGTGAATCTGAGTTCATTGCAGCAAAGCAGCAGAACACAAGCATTATGGTTAAAGAGACTACTCAGCAAGCTTACACATACCCAAGAAGAAAAGGTTACGATAATGGTCGACAACAAGTTTGCCACCGAACTAATGAAGAATCCCGTATTTCACGGAAGAAGTAAGCATATTGACATAAAATATCACTTTATACGAGAATGCGTTGAAATAGACGATTTACAAGTCGAGTTTATAAGCGGAGAATTTCGAAAGCGACATGCTCACAAAGCACTACCAAGATCGATTCCTAACAATGAGACAATTAATCGGAGTCAAAGATCTACAGCAAAGCGATTGTGATTAAAGGGGAGAATATTGGGCTAATCCCAATCTTACCCATTTACCCCTTTCGACCCACAAAACCCAATGGGTCAAATCCGGAAGTCAACTTGATTACAAATGTAGCTGCTAAATAGATTCTAAGCATAAACATAACCGCCATATGGTTATCCCCAACCGAACATACCCTTTCAACACACCTCTTCAACTTGTATAAATAGATTAGATCTTGTAACATAACAGATGATGACTTATATTTATTTAAATTGATACGAAAGCAATTCTTTGAAATATATCGTGTTATTGGTATTATTGTGACCATGTTAGAACCAACAAAGATCCAACGTTGAGGCCAACATATTTTAGGAGCTCACATAGTCTCATGCTCTAAACCATAACCAAAAGATGAAGGATTTTCTTGCACATGTTAAACTACGTTTCTTTTGGCCCTCATTTGCTCTCTCTATATTCTTCACTTTCATCGTCTTCTACTCTTCAAACCCTTTTAAAACCAACGACAAACATGCACTTTTTAAATTTCCCAAGGGTATTCAGCTCTTTCATTAACAGTTTTCCATATTTCTAAACCATCATTTTATGATAACTAACATGGGTTTTCTTTATAGATGATGGAATGGAAGAGTGTCGGTTATCTGAGGGTGAATGGGTACGAAAACCATATGGGGAATCATTGATGGCATATACAAATTTGAGTTGTCCAACAATGCCTGATTGGAAGAATTGCTTCAAGCATGGGAGAGAGGATACTGATTTCTTGAACTGGAGATGGAAGCCGAATGAGTGTGAGCTTCCGAGGTTTGATCCAGGCAAGTTTTTGAGGATCGTTAGAGGGAAGAGGATAGGATTTATCGGTGACTCAGTTTCGAGAAATCATGTGGATTCCTTGATTTGTCTCTTGTCCAAGGTGATTCACATATTCATTTGTAGTCAATGTACATCTCAATATGCTTATTACTCATCCATAAGTATGCTTATATCATTTTCATATTCAAAGTTAATCAAAACAAAATATAGGAATTGAATTAGAATCCTAAGGTGATCAATGATACATATCCTTAAGAAATTTGTGTACCCATATCCCTCTAAGTCTTGACAATGTAATTATCAAATTTAGCACCACCTTTTGAAGCTTATATTTCATGCACTAGACACACAATTTTGAGCATATGACATGTTACTGGTTATATGGAAAAATTGTATTATTTAATCTCATTTTCCAAAGAATGTCACTACTTAAATTAAGTAGTATAATAAAACTTGAATCTGGTTATCTTCTAATTGTATTAATTCTTGAAAAAATGTTAAAATATGGTAACAGTCGATGCATAAAATTAGTGCAATTATAAGTGTGTTTGTGATGTACCGGCTTTATAGATGCATATGTGATCTTACGCTTATTTTTCTATATAAATAAGCTGTCATAAAATATTAGGTTCGTTTACAACGTATATTGGCTTTTTCAAAGAAATAGCTCCTCAAATATATGCTACTCAAGAATGCAGCGTTAAAAATAAGTTACAACCAGGTAAACAATAGCAATATCTTGTTAAGAAGAGAGTATTCAAGTTCACCTCTCATTACAAAAATAAGTAGAAAACAAACGCCTTTCCATAAAAGAAGCAGCATATATAAAACAAATGATTTCCTTCATTTGCACCAAAATATTTTAACTTTAGTTGATACTATATATGTATATCAAAGTGTTACACTGTTAAATATTTTACGAATATAGTATATTCTAGTACTATTCTTGTTATAAGAGGCAGGAATGTAGTCTCCAAGGAACTACCCTTTCTAAGAAAAGAAAAGAAAAAAATAAATAAAGAGCAAATTCTCTAAATGATTAAGTCGTTCAGATTGTTCATCTTTTTTAGAAAAAAATGATTTTTCAAACAGACAAGATGATTTGAGCGACTAGTCGCTCAAATCAAATATTGACAAGTGTCCCCTGAATATATTTTGGCCTTTTGGGTACTTTTTTTGTAAGGTACTTTTTCAAATCATTCAAGTCGCTCAAATAAAAAAAAAATAGAAAGGCAACAATGCAATAGAACAACAAGAGAAAACAATTATATTTTGGCCTTTTGGGTACCTTTTTTGTAACGTACTTTTTCAAACAGAACAAGTTGCTCAAATAAAATATGTTTTTTCTTTTAAAAAGTCAACAATGCAATAGAACAACAAGAGAAAACAAATACAATATATGACACCCCACACAATATATGGCACCCCACTTTAGTTAAACAAGACAATTAACTAAAAGCAGGACCAGGAAACAAAAAATACAAAGCCAAACAAGACCAACTGCCAAACATAGACATGTGAAATACACTTGATACAACAAGACAGAATACAATAACCAACCAAGAGCAATTAAAACAAAAAGGGGAAGGGCCACAAAAACAAAAGTGTCCCATGAACCTAAGCCACCCTTTTGAGATAACTACTACTTGCCAACACGTATACCACAAAACTGGCTACCCTTAATAATAACTCTAAGCAATCCTCATTTTTTTTATTACATCAGCTTTCTCTCTTCCGCGATCTACAGACGACCTTTTAGCCACAGTAAGGCGACCGACATCTATTTATTTTATTTTCTATTATTATTAAAATTTTTACAAACTAAAAAAATTGTATGCGAGTATGTTTGTATTTTTAAATTTCAGAATATATATTTGTCCTTTACACATGTAATTATACATTTCTAAATTCATATAAAAAAATAAAAAAAATAAAAAATAAAATAAAAATCTATGAGCACCTCAATAATAAACTAAAATTCACCTAAAAATTTGTCATTTTCTTCATCTCTTTGCTCTCTCATTCTCTCCCATCCAAAATCACAAAACCAACACACATATTCATTATATGAAAAATGAGAAAATCACAGTGACAACATCATGAGATGATGGTGAAACATCCAAAAGCATCAACTATTTTTCTTTCGAATTAGTTTTTTTGTTTGTTTGTGACAAAGTGACCGAGTGTGTTAATCGAAGACAGACTACCGACAGTACAAAGACGATTGCATCGAATCCTCCCTCAACCGACTAAACTTGAGAACTAAATAGAAGAATAAACCACCATCACCAAGCGATTGCAGCAGACTAAACTCGAATATAAATTGTATAATACCCGAACTCAACTGAGCCATTATTGAAGTGCCATATGCAGCGTAATCTAAACTTGAGCTATAGAAAATAAAAACCATCACAGAAGCCTAATTTTTAATGGATTCCATAGCCATTGTTGTCAATTTAACTCTTTATACTTTTTTTATCTTCTCACAATCCGCTCAAATAAAATGTTGACAAGTGTTCTTTGATTGTACTATGGGCGAATTTGTGGATGACATTTTGTTTGAGCGACTAGTCGCCCAAGTCGCTTTGTCTATTTTGAAAAGTCATGTTTTTTTGTCTAGAAAAGGTGAACAATTTGGGCGACTTGGCCATTTAAAAAATTTTGTCCGTACTTTTTATTTATATATTAATCGTGTATTAGAATCAAACAAAAAATAAAATGAAAATGACAAGAATGATAAGAAATCACAACCACGCATATCATATGCATCTATAAAAATAAATAAATCTCCTCTAAGTTTTTCTCTCAGTATTTGAATTGTGTAGCGGGAAATCTTTCTCACCTTCTCATTTTATTTTTCGAGAGAATTGCATATATATCTCTCCAAAGCCTCATAATTGCATATCTATATATCCAACCAAAACTCATAATTGCATATATATCCTTCCAAAGCCTTAAAATTGTCATATATATTCAAATGATTATTAAATATATTTAATAGAAAAAAAATGTCTAATAATTATAATTGATATATAATATAACGATTATACCTTATTCGTATTAATTTTTTTTACAATTACAAAATATCCTTTTATTCGTTTGAATTTTATTATGTCATTTGATCTATATATATAAGAGTTTACGTTTAGATGGAATGATAGATTGATTTGTTCATAATATTATTCAAGATCTGTTAATACTAAACATGGTTTGGACGTCGAACATGGTTGCTCTTTCTTTTCTTAAAAAATAGTTAAAGAATATTTTGTAATTGTAAAAAAAATAACAGCAAGAGTATAGTTATCATTTTATATATCAATTATAATTATTATACATTTTTTTTTATTAAATATATTTAAAATAATCATTTGGATATATTTGACAATTTTAAGGTTTTGGAATGATATATATGTAATTATGAGTTTTGGTTGGATATATATGCAATTATGATGCTTTTGAGGGATATATATGCAATTCTCCTTATTTTTTCTTCTCACACCAGATCATTTCCCAGCTTTAATCAAAACTTAATTAGGGTGCGTTTGGTAGAGAGAAATTCAGAGAAATGAAATGAAGTAGAGAATAAAATCTCAGAGAATAGAAATCAGTGGAGAATTTTGTTCAATTCTAATGTTTGGTAACAAAGCAGACTCACCTAGAAATGAAAAAAAATTTATTTTAAAAAAAAAATATTTTTCAAAAATATATTTTTTTTTTTTTAAAAACTTATTTTTTATTTTTTTTTTTTAAAAAAATTAAATATTTAAAAAAAAATAATTTTTTAAAAATAATTTTGAAAAAAAATGTATTTATTTAAAAAAAAACTTATTTATTTTAAAAAATGTATGTATTTATTTAAAAAAAAAATTTTAATAATTTTTTAAAAATAATTTTGTAAAAAAATGTATTTATTTAAAAAAAACTTATTTTTTTAAAAAAAATAATTTTTAAAAAAATATATTTTTTTTTAAACATATTTTTTTTAAATGTAAAAAAAAATATATATATATATATATATATATATATATATATATATATATATATATATTTTCAAAAAATTAATCATTTCTCCAATTTCTCCACAAAATTAAAGGAAATGAAGCTCCTTAAATTACACTAGCCAACTATCTCAATTTCCCCACCAAAATCTCATTTTCATTTCTCTCCCTTCATTTCTCTCTACCAAACATGAGAAATGAGCTCATTTCCATTTCTCTCCCTTCATTTCTCTCTACCAAACACACCCTTATAGTTAACATTAACCTGCGAACTATTGTTGTTAAATATTACGTATTTTAAATGCAGGAGGAAGCCCCGGTAAACATACATATTCAGATGATGGTTCCCAACATGGCATTTCCCCAACCATGACTTCACCTTACTAACCTTTTGGTCTAGATACCTTGTAGCCGCAGATGAACTTGTTGTAAATGGATCCAACTCTGGTATGTTCAAGCTAAACCTCGACAAAGTCGATGACAATTGGGCCCGCCAACTCCCAACCCTAGACTATGCCATCATTTCAGATGGGCATTGGTTCTTTAGACAGGTTAATATATACCAAAACAACATCAAGATTGGGTGTGTTTATTGCAATGAACCCAACATCACCAATCTTAACATGACATCAGCCATGAAAATGTCTTTTCGGGCTGCTCTAAGATACATCAACGACTGCAGAGAGTGCAAGCCTTTAACGACAATCTTAAGGACATTTTCACCTGCCCATTTTGAAAATGGGACGTGGAATAATGGAGGGAATTGCAAGAGAACAAAGCCATTACAGGAATCTGAAGTTGAATCAAGTGAGTTTAATAGGAAAATTAGTGGGATGCAAAATGAAGAAATTGAGAGGGCAGAAAGAGTGTTTAAGTAAGAAAAAAAAGTTTAAAGTGATGGATATAACAATGGCTATGGCAATGAGGGCAGATGGACATCCAGGAAGCCATTGGGGTAATAAATGGATGAAGGGGATTAATGATTGTCTGCATTGGTGTTTACCTGGTCCAATTGATGTTTGGAATGATTTCTTAATGGCTCTTCTCATCAGCTAAGATATTCTTTTCGGTAATTTTACCAAAAGAAGAGATAATACGGAAAACACACCGATTCAGATTAAGTTTTCATAATTTGTAAGTTCGAATAGGTAGATTAGAGACGTGCACATAAAAGCACCTTCCTGTAGGAATGTTGACCGCAATCCTTGTTATAGTCGAGTACATTGGTAAATCATTTATGAAAGTAGAGAAATAAATGATATAGGGACTTGTCATGTTTACTGGAAGTTGTACTTTGTCTAACCTTGTACTTGTAGCAATCTAAGTTTGTACCTTTTGACATACCGAAAAACCACTCATTTGCTAGTTACGTGACACAGAAACCATCACTTCATTTATAGCATTTCCATCAGCTAAATGTCTTTCCTTCATTTTGCATGTGTGATTTCCTTTCATCAACATACTACCTAAACACACCCAAAATTACATATTCGATCATCCATAGTTTTGTGTTCATTGAAATGGTTTATTAAGTACAAAAAGGGAACCACAACATTATTGGGACTTCTGTACAAACCTCCTTTCAACTCTGGTTTTTTCATGTTAACATGTCTTATCTTCCTTTCTTTTACGATCCTGTACCATTCTTATGTCTATTTTCACACCATTTATATGAAAACTCTACATGACCCAAACAAATTAGAGCGATATGTAGGCTGCCTGGGAAAAACTTATGTACATTTCTAGAAGAGTAATGAAAGTGACTTGACATGAATACATGTGCCCAGCTATCTTTAGACGACGAAAACATAACACTAGATCAATTTGCTCAAAAATTGATTTACTTGTGGTCCCAAACTCAATATGAACAAATAACTGGATTGGGACTTGTTCCTATCAAATCTTACTTTCCAGAATTACTGCGAAGTGAACCATTTATACCTAGCTTCAATCACATAGTTATCTAAATTTGTTATTATAATTCTTAAATTTCCAATAACCACTTATAATTGAAGTACACAAACACCCCTTATCTTTAAGGAACTCCTATAGCTCCTGAGTTATATCTCACGAGTTCAACCAAAATCAACTATTTCCGTCGGCAACAATCCCTACAACTTTATTCAAAGGTGATATAATCATCTGAGTTTGATTATAAAGTTTCTGGTTGAAAAAATGAATTTACCAACACACGCAAAAGTACCCCCTAATCTGACTACTTCAACCCTAACTGACTTTGGTCTACAATCATCTTCGCAAATGCATTTATCTCAACAAGCATGAACAACAAGCAACAACTCATAAACCTTATAGCATGATGTCATCATATTATTACGAGAACAAATAACCAATGCTATTCTACAATAGGTTTTTTACAACATCACATCACATTTTAAAGAGTAACAATATTACTAAACACAAACACAATGACAAAACACAAACACAAAAGAAAAAAACACACTGTATCTTTATAAGGAAACCGCAAACCTCAAGATTCAACCGAGCTACCAAGCACGAAAGAAAACAGTTCACGAACCGGCGAATACTCAACCAATCCAATATCCATCGCATAACCGTTAACCGGCAACTTCAAGTCCCTCAAAACAGTAAACGCTTCCGCCATTCTATTCTTCGGCACTTCCTCAGCAACAGGACAATAAGGAATCCACGAATCCGGACGATACTCTTCGCCAATCTCAATCCCCTCTCTCTTCATCGCATCACACAATTGGAAATGAAATTGCAATAATGGCAAAGTAGGAGTTGGAGCAAGAAACAACACATTATTATCATTGGCAAGGCTACCAATCGACCCAAACGATAAAGGCAAAGGATCTTGCTTCGACGCAAACCCTTTTACAATATTCTCTAGCTTAGAAGGATCAATAAACGGGCTCGAAAACAAAGTAATATGAGGTCTAGATTCAATCTCAATTAAATGAGTACTAATTTGTCTACGAGCCACAACATTCCATGCTTTCAAAACTTGATTCTCAAGTGCTGGATCAAAATACAACTCAATTGCATACCCTTCAGACATTATTATTATCCTTATTAACTAAATATACAAAAATCCTTAAAATCAAAACAAGGGTTATAAATCCAACCTTAATCAAACCTTAATGAAACCTTAAAGAAGAAGAACTAGGCCTAATTAGCAATAAAGATTCAATCTTTTTGTATTGGAATTAGCTTTAGATCAAGAAAATGATAAAAGATTGCAAATTGGCAAGTGGGTTATGAAATTAAAGGATAAAGATTGAATCTTTTATAAAAAAAGATTAGAATTGAGACGTACCCAGATGAGATTGAGATTGAGTGAGGAGGGTTTTAGTTGTAAAGATGAAGGGGCGTGAACATAGGGGGATTTTGGTGGCTGATGAATGATGGAGGTGAGTGTGAATTTGGGGTTGTGAAGGTTGTTAAGTATGTTTTGTGATTGGTCCTTGATGTATTGGTTAAGTTGCACTTTTTTATCCTTACTGTGGGGGTTGACAATTTTCGATACGACACAAGAACTGATATATGATTATAACCTATTTTAGGTTACTGATTAATGGGTTTGGGTAAAAATAGCTCAACTTACCTAACCCGTGTGTAAACGGGCCATGTTTTAGTTGGGCTTAAGATTTTAAGAGTTGACCCGTTTAAGAAATGAGCGGTTTGGTATAGCCTGTGTTGAAAACTAAAAATGATGAGCGAGGGATTTTCTTGACACAATTAAGAAATGGGTCGTTTTGTATTTGGGGTGATACCAACCAGCTAACCTGAATAAGTCAATTGGAATATGACTTGATTCCCATCATACTTATTGTTTGCTACCTTACCTATACAAGGTTTTTCAATGATGCTCTTGTTGATTTTCTTCAACTAAATAGTCCTTAACATGTTAACTTCGAACGTTGTTGTCATTAGGAGGTGCAGGTGTTTATATAAGTGATGTGCGACTTACATAAGTTATGTTCTAGTGTTTAATGTGTGCATCATTCGAATGACATCTTTTGGATTTGTGAGTCTGTGAAAATGTTTGTTTATGTGGAAAGCGGTAATCTAAAAGCAAAAGCATATATACAGTATATTGTGGGGTTGCATTTTACACGCTTCTAAAGGTCCATCTTAGCAATAATATATAGTAGTTTTTTAACTGTTTGTTTTTATTTTATGTCGAATTCAGGGTATCAATTTCCAAGACGACTTTTGTTGGTGTCGAATCCAGGGTATAAATTCCCGAGACGACTGTTCCTCTCCTTCAACCTCTTTTGTCTTCTCACCTGATACACTGCTTTCTGATCTGCTCCTCTTCATCAGACTCTTTCCTCACCTCCATTCTCCTCTTCCAATCAATCTATCCCACTTCTAAACTCACCTTAAAAAAAAGTGGATCTTTATGTTTTTCTAGGAAAAACACGCCTCGTTTGTTTGGAAGGTTCTTTGGGGGTTGAAGTTTTAGAACCAACTTTCGTTGTCTTATCTTTGTTTAGATGTATTTACTTGCTTTAGTTTATTGTTTATTAGCTTTAATCTCCAGTTCGAGCTTTCGCGATTTCGCAGCTCAAACTGCGGGAGTGTGTTAGTATTATGTATTTACATTAGGCCCATGTTTATGTACTTACCCAAGCCCATGTCTTTGTAGGGTTTGGGACCTATATGTATTCCCGGTTTTGGGATTATCATTCAATCAATAAAATAAACATTCTCTCAATTATTATCATCTTACAGAATCAACCAACTACTTACTTTCTTTGGCATCAAGTTCTCATGTTTGTATACAGCAAACGACTTATTTTATGGTATCAACGGCAGAAACATTAACTTAACTCTGAATATGTGTTTTTTGTGCTCTTCTGTACTCTAAAGTAGTATAATTAACAGGGGTACCACTCAAGCTAAACACTTGCTCATTATAATACACTTGACAATTTACGAGTAATAACGATCTATCTGCTCTCCATGTCTTCGTCCTTGTATTGAAGCAATGGTAATCTTGGTGTCACGGATGAATCCAAGTTTATAACTTCATCGTTTATGGTATCTTCTCTCGCTTTGCCCCACATCACCATATAGAACCCAATTGATATTATTGCTGCTCCAATCACACTACATACAAGTTTATGTTAATACACATTTCTCTATTTACAGAAAGAAAACCCACAATGTTTGATTATAACCTTGGTGATTAACTATTGGCCAAAGGGTCGTATTACCTTCCAAAATAGAGGTTATCCCCAAGGAACATGACGCCCATGACCACTGCTATAGCAATCGACAATGGCTTAAACATGGCCACAAACAATGGTCCTTTCAAGTGTAAAGCCCATGCGTGGATACTATTGTTCAGGCACGAACCAAACACACCCTGATCAATGACTCAAGAAATCCATGTCAAGTTACATATACTACACCAGCAAACTGATTACATAATGCTAAAATTGAATACACTTGGCACTCACCGCACATAAAATCGCGACCAAGGCTATATCAGGCTTGATTTTCCATGCACTTGAATCTGGTTCAGTGAAACACCCCGTAATTGCAGAAAGAATGCACACTACTAGGTCATAAAAGAATACCACTGTCAATTTTGCTGGATACTCCTTCAAAATTTGTGTCTGCATATATGCATTCAACCATTTTAGTAAACATTTATATCAGGAATACTTTTAGAATAACTCAAGGGGTAACATAAAAATACAATTGCCAATTGGGTTTGTGTCGTAGGCTCAAAGTAAACAGGTCCTTGTGCAGCTTTAGTTACATGAATGGGTGCGGTTTTACCTGTAAGATGTAGAAGTATGTGAGCAAGATGTTTTCCGCGGATAGGAGAAGCCCTCCAAGAACCCAATCATCTTGTGAAGAACCAATGGAAACAGAATGAGAATGAGAATGCAAAGGCGGAAAACTCCTAATAAGCTGGGGGCCTTTGTAAAGTGTCACAACAAATGCACCTGTTATAGAAACAATTGTGCCCAAAAGCTTTGCACGTGTACTGTTTTTCGAGAAAGATAGTGTCTCCATTCTGTTTTTTGGCCATAAAACGAAGTGGATAAGTTAACATAATATGAACAGGCGTCACATGATGCAATGAAATGTATTCGGTATGACTAATCTTGTCATTAAATAGACAAGTCCTGGTCACACTTCTTAGTTTTGCGAAGAAAAAGAAAACCACTCTAGTGTGTCACTTAATGTGGCTTCATGTGAAGTGGTGCGTTGTACATGAACGGTGCTAAACTGCTACTGTAATTTATACTTCAAAACCAAAATCCCCAATTTTTAGTGAAGTTTTGTGCTTGACAGATAATCGTGCACATGAAGTAGACACAAAATTATTATGACCAACAGGTTCTTAACCTAATGGTACCCATGTGGCTCATCAACCAAGAGGTTGCAGGATCAAATCCCAGTGGGAACAATATGTGAATTAAAAAGGTATAAAGTAGTGCAGAGTATGCGTGCGTGTGTCATTGATGTTACAATAACTCGCAAATGATGCAAAAAGGCTAATCTTTGGAAGTTATCTTTTATTGTGTTCCAAAGGGATCTAACCTGAAAATGACAGCAAGGATGAATGTAAAAGCGGGAAGAAGATTGCTGATAGCGGAAGCTAGTGTTGGTGAACTGTAATTAATTCCACTTAATCCCATTGTCATTGCCACAAACCTGATCACATAATTTGAAACTAAATCAATACGCATAAGATCAACACTTACTCAGCAATTTGAGAGATATAAGCATTACCCGATGATTCCCAGAAGGATGATTTTGCTACCAATGGAGAAATTCACAGGAGGAAGCACTCTTGATCTGTTTTGGGTCAAAAGCAAACTTCAAAAGCATAGCCAAATAGTGTCGCTAAGAGACAGTAATTTAGTTGCTACATGCATTTTATCGTTGATGATTGATATACCTATAAGAGAAGAATGGTGCTGGAAGCAGGATAAAGGCGGCCACGCCATAGCAATAAACCATAAAAACATGGTATCTCATTCCTTGGAGCGTCGAGGCTTTGTACAAAGTGTTGAGACCCACGCTAACGCATTGCATAGCGACCAATGTGGCAATGGGCAGGATATCCTTGTAACAGAAGTATCTCTCATCACCGGCCATATTTCCCGCGAGTAAGTTGTTATTGCTTGCAGAAATTGGTAGAGCTTAATTACTGCATAGTGGTTTGTTTAAGAAATAAGAACAAGTAGTTAATTAATTAAGTGCTTGCTTAAAATATGACTAAACTTTTTGTTTAGGGACAAACAATTGACATGTTCAAGATAATGAAAGCTTTTGGTTATTAATTTATAGACATCATTTCGAGATTTATTTTACTAGTATCGTACTAATCTATGCTTAAATAAAAGACAGTTTTATAATTATTGGCTATATGCTTACTTTTTTTATTTTGTCAAGTCTTTTGCCAAGTTGCATTTTTTTTTTCTATAAATCCTCTGCTTAATTGCAAAATTGCATACTTCTCTCTTCGCTTGTTTATGTACTTTTCAAAGTTTAACTGACTTTGCAGAAAATCCGATGGAATTGGCTACTTGGTTATATGACTTTTGGCTTATAGAAAGTATACCAAATTTTGTAAAAATATAGCTTAGCTGGTGAAACAACTAATAACTCCACATTTCAAGTAACAAGATTGAGAATAGTTTTTTTCTAAATGGTGATACCGGGGTCGACCCCAAAGCCATAATGTCTCAAAACGAGGAGGCCATAGCATCATGTTTGAAAAATCTATTTTTATCTGATATCATCTGTACTGATGATATAAGTCCATATGTTGTAAACACGCTACGCTTCATTAATCGTTTTCCGTTATAAGTACTGATAGAATTTGCATAAATGGTCTCTAATTGCTATGTTTGTTTTCGCTTTAGGTCTCTCGTCCTTCTGCCAATTATTGTTTATAGAGACCAAACTGAAAGCAAACCGTTCAATTAATGACAATTTAGGTAGATAGTTTGAGATAGAAAGTAAACGGAGATATGAACATGTGACCTCTAATGTACTATAATTTACAATGGTACCATTAGAGGTAATCATTTAATCGATATATTACACATGATTAGTAACAAGCATCTTCAGTCTATCTGCTCTCCATGTCCTCGTCCTTGTACTGTAACAACGGTGATCTTTGTGTCGAGGACGATTCTGAGCTTATATCTTCATCTTTTGTTGTATCTTCTTTCGCTTTACCCCACATCACAGTATAGAATCCAATTGAGATTATTGCTGCTCCAATCACACTACAAAAGATATCTTAGTTAATTCACATAAAAAAAATACAGTGAATTTGAGTGTGTCACTGATGATTAGGTGGTCGGAAAAATTACCTTCCAAGATAGAGGTCGTCCCCAAGAAACATAACCCCCATAGCGACTGCTATAGCAATAGACAAAGGCTTGAACATGGATACAAATAATGGTCCTTTTAAGCGCAATGCCCATGTATGGACACTGTTGTTCAAGCATGAACCAAGCACACCCTGCACAGCTCAAAATATCAGCTAAAGCCCACTTAGAAATTAAGAAATCGATGACAAAACCAGGAACTGAACTACATTTGGGTAGTTACCGAGCACAGAATTGAGGCCAAGGCTATATCAGGCTTAAGTTTCCACGCACTTGGATTTGGTTCCGTGAAACTTCCAACAATTGCAGCCAAAATGCTGACTATTAAGTTGTAAAAGAACACCACTGTCAATTCTGCTGGATACTCTTTCATAATTTGTGTCTGCATCCATTAAACTGTTATATTTAATCTTAAACCAACTTAGTCACCCACTTACCCCTAGAGATACACAAATGAGCCCAGACCAAGACCGGACACACGGTGGCCCAAAATGTGCGTTACTACTATGCCCGTTTGAGGATGCTGATTATTATTTGTTATTTAGCACAAATCCTGGACAAGTAATTGATTCGTCCCAATCAAAATAATTTCTAATAATAAAGCATTACAACGGTATCCAATCAAAAAATTCTTTAAATATTTATTGAACATTTTAGCCAAACAAATATTAGCAAATTTCAAAGAATGTTACCAAATTTACAGAGGAGGTTTGCCCTGAAGTAATGTGGTCATAGGCTCATAGCTATAGGAGGGTGTGAAACTGTGAATGTGTGATCAGTCCTAACAGGGCCGGGCCAAACAGAGTCCAGGGTCTTATTATGGACACAGTTGTCATGCTAACTAAGGGCTGGCCCGACGGGCCAAATCTTTGTGCATCTCTAGGCTTACATTGTTACACGTATTGGGTGTTATCGTACCTGTACAATGTACCACAACGGGACCAAAATGTACTCCGATGTTAGGAAAAGGCCCCCAAGAGCCCAGTTTGATTGCGAAGAACCAAGAGAAACCGGGGAAATCGATGGAGAAGAAGACGGCGACAGACTAATAAGCTTAGGACCTTTGTAAAGTGTCACAACAAATGCACCTGTTACGGAAACAATTGTGCCCAAAAACTTCGCACGTGTACTTATCTTTGAAAAAGATAGTGTCTCCATCCTGTTTTAGGCCATAAAAAAGCAAAATGGGTCATGACTTCTATGTCCATATATAATAAGTGCAGAATTTTTACAGAATAAAGGAAATAGAAAAAGACATCCATTAGACACTAGATATGCAATATTATATCTTATGACCAAACTAAATAAGATAAAAACAAACATATTTTAATTTACCTCGACTTTGTCTGTGCATATCTCCTTTTTTTATGTATCAAATTAATCATTGTGTCAAACATCAAATATACAAATGATGCTAATGAAACCAAGATGTTATGCATTATGAGTGGCTAATGCCTAATGATGCCATCAATGTCGCAAACAGTCTTTTCAAGTGTGTTACAAACCTGAAAATGACAGCAAGGATGAAGGTAAAAGCTGGAACAAGATTGCTGATAGCCGAAGCCAGTGTTGGCGAACTGTAAATAATTCCAGTATATCCCATGATCTGCGAAGTACAACTGTCACAAAAAGTTAAAAATTAATCCATTCACATAGCATAGGTAACATCATCAATGATCCTAGAAAAAAAATATTACCCAATGATTCCCAAAAGACCAACTTTGCTAACAATAGAGAAATTCACTGGAGGAAGCACCCTTGACCTGTTTTTCAATATATCTCTGGCAAGTTAGCGACAACTAACATCCTGTCAGTAAATCTATTTATCGTCTAATTAGCGACAGTATGGCGATATATACCTCTTGGAAAAGAAAGGGGCAGGAAGGAGGAGAAACGCAGCAACAGCATAGGAATAGACAACAAAAACATGGTAACTCATTCCTCGAAGAGTTGCGGCTTTGTACAACGTATTAAGGCCGACGTTGGTGCACTCCATGGTGACCATGGCCGCGAAGGGTAGGACATCTTTGTAACAGTAGTATCTCTGGTCACCAGCCATGTTTCAACGTTAGTGTGAATGTTGCTTAGAGAAAATGGCAGGGGGCATATATAATTGGTGCATAGTTGTTACTTTAATAAAGAATTGAACAACAATTGGAGCTTACGTAAGATGGGTCAATTATTTACTTATGTGACAAACAGTTGACATGTCCAAGATAATGAAAGTTTGTGCAAGTGACACTCAAATAACAATGGCAATAATCACGCTTTACGTGAAACCAATGTTTTGAAACCGGTGTTTATAATTGATCCGGTCGAGTCACCGGTCACCGGGTCAACCGGTTCGACCGCCGGGTCAACCCGATTTTTCATTAAAAAATTAAAAAAAAAATAACCGGGTCAACCGGTTTAACCGCCGGGTCAATCCAGGTCAACCCGATTTTTATAAAAAAAATCAAAAAAAACAAACCCGGCCGGGTTTCTAGAACCGGGTTGACCCGGGTCACTCAAAACCCGGCGAGTCTAACCGGTTAACCCGGTTTTTAGAAACCAGTTATTTTGACCCATTTTTTGCCCGAACGGTCCAACGGTTAATCGGTTTCAAAACATTGCGTGAAACTATTTCATTTTGTCACATTCTTAATTATTGTAAAAAGTCGATGTTATCATATTTGTCAAGACTAAGCGTGCGCCAGCGCTCTAGCGTCGGATAATTAATGATTTGTGATATTGTGGTGAGTGTTTTGTGTAGCGTTTAAAATAGCTGAAGATGAAAATGCAATTGCAAACGGTTGTACTATATGATAATTAAAGTCTAGACAAAATTCTTAACATCTATCAAACAACATATAAAATCATTTAATGAAAATGAAAGTAAACATTACATAGTTATGGGATAAAACTAATAACAATTGTCGTAAAAAACTAACAAGGATGGGATTAATGGTGACCAAATTAAGCGTGAATATGCTTTGCCCAAAATAAAATAAAAATTGGCTAATTTTGGCTATTTTGTAAAAGATTTGGGCACATTTAAATTTCCATCTTTTTTTTAAATGAAATGTATTTATATTGCTTAAATGTACCTAACGGGCACATATTTTCTCATAATTGTAAAACATTATAGTCGTAAAGAAACTTATAGATAATATATTTATATAGCGATAGATCGTTTTGTGTTAAAAATAAGTTTATGGGTTCTAAACGAAAAATAATAAAAGTTTGAAGATTTGACATGCGGAAACCGGTTCGACGGGTGGTTCAACCGTTGAACCGGTCGAAAAGCGGTCGATTTAAAGTCAATATGACATGTTGGGTCAAAACGGGTCAAATTAAAGCGAGGTCAACCCACCCGGGTTTAGGCGCTTGGGTCAACCCGGTTTTCGATATGTGTTAATAGTTTCAAATTTTTACTTTTTACTTTTTGGTTTTTCCTTTATATATAATATATCCGACGATTAACCGAGAAATATATCTCGATGAGACTGATTCACGGTTTGTATCGGTTTTAACGGGTCCTCTCTAGTTTGTTTCTACCATTTGTGGTTGTTGAGCATTTTCGGTTGAATCCGTTGGTCGGTCCGATTTTAAAACTATATGTATTCATCAACTTGTTAAATTGTATGAAGCTTTGAGTGTTTTATTAATTTGTATAATGTGTATAATAACATGTACTTTTCATTTTAGGGTGTTTTAAAAATAACATTAATTAGTGTATTTAATTATTTTATATTTAGAATTATGTTGTAGCTTGTTTAAATTGTACATTGTAAAAATTTCATTGTATTTTTAATAAGGGTGTTTTAATTGGTTGTTTTTAATTTGGTAGATATGCTTTTAATTGTTTTACAATGTGAATAAATTATTGTACTTTTAAGTAATTGGGTGTTTTAATAAGAGTATTAATTACACAAATATATTTCTCTCTCATTTGACCATTAAACTTTTTCACTTTTTCACTTTGACTGTTTTTCCATTTTATGTAGTATAGATATATCACATTTAGACACCTGTAATGATTTAAGTATAATTAAGACATATAACAATCTAGAAAGAAGGCGGTAAATTATTATTCTATATATGGAGTATAATTTGAATTTATTTTAGATTGAAACACTTCAATTTAACTAAAAGAATACATTCATGAGATTAGTGATTCATAGTTACCGGTGTACTATATGGTTTTTCAATTTCTTTTGTAACGTGTTTTCGTTAGATATATATTAAAAGACTTATGATATATATTTTAGTTTATGTTTTAGCTTTGGCTTAGCTTTAAGTCCATTAAATAACATATTCTCTTGCACATATTTTTTAGTTCACTACTTAAGAAAAGCTAGACGCCTACATCTCTAATACAAAAGTGCTTTTATACTGATTTTTCACTCTTACACATATCATAAGACGCCGTATATATTAAGTTAAATACTGGCTTTTTTTTTTCATTAACAATGATTAATTTACAAGATATTGCTAATGGAGTAATGGTGTTGCGTGTGTGGAGTAAGTGGAGTGATATAATGGTGTTGCCTTAGGATAATAAAACAATTATTGCTAATAGAATACTATTTTCAAAATGTATTTTAATATGGTGTTTCTCCTATACGACAATTTGCATTTGTTGTAAATTGGCTTTGACGAGTTTTAGTTATTTATATTATATACTTAAGATCAAAGAAATTTTAAAATAAAAAAAAATTAAAAATTGTTACGAAATAATGATAACCGACAAGAAGTATAAGCTAGAACAATTGAGAGATTGTGAAATGCATTTTCATTCAGTGATTAGAAACTACAATGTGGACCTTTATTTATAGGGTTCCAACAATCAAAGTATTTAATACAACCATTATTAAGGGAATACAAAAGGTCATAGGTTATGAAGGTTAAGGTATATGGATAGCCACACATAAATATTCATAATACTCCCTCTTGGCTATCCATCATTAGTTGTCATACGATTAGATCTGGCGCCTCGTTAAAAACCTTGCTAGGAAAACCCGGTGGGAAAAACCGTAGCTAAGGGAAAAGAGTGCGTGCGTATGTTCTCCCTCGATGATTAGATCATGAAGTTCATTGAGTCTTCGCATTCCAATGCCATGAACCAACTTTTAAATGTTGCGATGGGAAGTGCCTTGGTAAACAAGTCTCGCTAAGTTCTCGCGAAGCGAACCTTTTGAACAATAATATGTAGCTCTTTTGTAATTCATGAGTGAAAAGAACTTCGGTAGAATATGTTTGGTTCTCGCCACCTTTGATGTATCTGTCGTTAAGTTGAGCAATACATCTTTGCATTATCTTCATACACGATTGTTGGAGCTCCTTGGCACGAAGAGATACCACATGATTTACGAATATGTTGTACCACACTTCTTAACCATACACATTCCCGACTCGCTTCATGGATGGCCAAGATCTCGAATGATTGATGAAGTGGCACTCATTGTTTGCTTCACGGAACGCCATGAAATGGCCGTCTTTGGAACTTGTGAAAACATATCCATTTGGGATCGACCGGTATGGGGATCGGACATATATCCACGCATCGCAAAACCAACTAGATCTCTTTCGGATGAATTAGTGTAATATAAACCCATATCTTTTGTACCTTGAAGGTAGCGAAATATTTGTTTCACCCCATTCCAATGTCTCCTTGTTGGACACGAGCTATATCTTGCCAATAAGTTTGGTGAAAATGATATATCGGGTCGTGTATGACTCGCAAGAAATAACAATGCCCCAATGGCACTTAAATATGGTACTTCGGGACCAAGAATTTCCTCATCGTCATCTGGAGGTCGAAAATGGTCCTTTTCTACATCTAAGGTTCTTATAACCATTGGGGTGCTCAATGGATGGGATTTTTCCATATAAAATCTTTTTAGCAACTTCTCTGTGTATGCCTTTTGGTGGACAAGGATTCCATTCTTTAGATGTTCAATTTGTAATCCAAGACAAAACTTTGTTTTTCCCAGATCTTTTATCTCAAATTCTTTCTTGAGATATTCAACGCCTTTGGTAGCTCAATTGAGTTCAAATGATATTCAGATCATCAACATACACACAATTATGACATATTGAGATCCGGACCTTTTATAAAAATGCATGGGCAAATAGAATCATTTCTATATACTTCCTTTAATAGATATTCACTAAGGCGATTGTACCACATTACTGCACTGCATACTCAACCCATACAAAGATTTATTCAGATTGATTGCATAGTGTTCTCGAGAACTTGCTTTACATGATTGAGCCTTAAACCCATCCGAAGCTTCATGAAGATTTACGTATCAAGTGAGCATAAATAGGTATCACAACATCCATTAGACGCAGGTCGAGTCCTTCTTGTATTACCGGACTAATTAGATACAAAAGAAGTTGCATCCACCACTGGAGAATATGTCTCCTCATAATCTATACCCGGTCTTTGTGAAAATCCTTGTGCCACAAGGCGTGCTTTGTAACGAGTAATTTCATTTTTTTCATTTTGTTTTCGCACAAAGACCCATTTATACCCAATGTGTTTTACACCTTCGTGTGTACGGACTATCTGTCCAGAAAACTTCTCGTTTTCAAGAGATTTTAATTACGCCTCAATTCGTCTTTCCATTTTGGCCAATCATTTCTATTTTTGCATTCGGGCGAACCGACTTTGGTTCTTGATCCTCATCATTTTCCATAACTTCTAGCGCTACATTATATGCAAAAGCATCATCGACGTCGATTTCATTTCGGTTCCAAATCTTTCTAGACATGATATAATTTATTGAGATCTCTTCATTTTCTACCGAGGTTCATCTTGAACCGTCATGTCTAATGTCCTTATAGAGGACCCTTACCGTGTTTCTTTAACCTCAACTTGACCATCTTGATTATAGGCTCCCTTTTTCTTTCGAGGATTTTTATCTTTGGAACCGGTGGTCTACCACGCTTTAGTCGTGCCTTAGACTCATTAGCAATTTCTGAATGTTCTTTAGGAACATCAATTTTGACAGAGCATTAATACGGTATATGTGACTTGGTTACTCTTTAAGGTCGATAAATGCGTCACGGTAATTGATTTGCTAACCATTGTAAATGAATTATCTTTTGAACTTCTTGTTCACATTCTTTTGTTCGAGGATCAAGATGAGATAATGATAATTCTTTCCAACTTATATCACTTCCCAAATTTTCTTTTCTCCCCTAATGTTGGGAATCTTGACTCATCAAAATGACAATCAGCAAATCGAGCCGTAAACAAATCTCCCATTGATGGCTCTAAATATCTAATTATAGATGGTGAATCATACCCAACATATATTCCCATTCTCCTTTGAGGTCCCATTTTTGTGCGTTGTGGTGGAGCAATTGGGACAGATACTGCACAACCGAAAATTCTTAGATGGGAAATATTTGGTTCCGACCAAAACAAACTGTAATGGGGAGTAAGTATGGTGACTCGTTGGCGTCACAATTAGTGTTGCCGCATGTAAAATAGCGTGGCCCCAAGCGGCTGGTAATTTAAGCTTTCATAATCATGGGCCTTGCAATCATCTGAATCCGCTTGATAAAGGACTCAAAAGCCCATTTTGTGTATGAACGTGAGCTCTTGAATGTTCTACACTTATTCCAATAGACATACAATAGTCATTAAATGTTTGGGATGTAAACTCACCAACATTGTCCAAACGTATTGTCTTTATAGGATAATCTGGAAAAAGTGCTCTCCGATCTTATTAATTGAGCAAGTAATCTCGCAAAAGCCATATTGCGACTTGACAATAAGCACACATGTGACCATCGAGTTGATGCATCGATTAAAACCATAAAGTATCTAAATGGTCCACAAGGTGGATGTATGGGCCCACATATATCCCCTTGGATTCTTTCCAAAAAGTAAGGGATTCATTCCCTATTTTAGCTGGTGATGGGCGCGTGATCAATTTACCTTTTGAGCAAGCAACACATGTAATATCTTTCGTTTCTATAACCTTATGGTCCTTTAATGGGTGTCCTTTTGAATTTTCTATTATTTTTCACATCATTAATGATCCGGGATGGCCTAGCCGGTCATTCCAAACGATAAATTTCTCTCGGTCAATCAGTTTTTTTATTTATGACCGCATTTGTTTCAACAATATTAATCTTAGTGTAATACAACCCGGATGAAAATGCGGGTAATTTTTCTAACACTTTCTTTTTACCCAAAATCATATTTGTAATATGAAGGTACTCATCATTTCCTTCATTTGTAGTCTCAATATGATATCCATTTTGACGAATATCTTTAAAACTTAATAAATTCCTTTGAGATATGGGGGAAAATAGTGCATTGTCAATTTTAAACATTGTACCTTCGGGTAATAATATATGTGATTTTCCATAACCTTTTATTAGTTTTGCACTACCCGAGATAGTACTAACATTTGATTCTTGTAGGTTCAAGTGTGAGAAATATTTCTCCTTTTTGAGTATTGTGTGTGTGGTTGCACTATCCACTAGACATGTCTTCATCATCAATAATAAGTTGTGCCACACGATCCATATTCTTCAAAATAAAACACATAGTATAAGTAAAGTATTTAATTGAATAATTAAAAGGAAATAACATGTTTTATTAAGCCAAGTGAGTAGATAAAGTACGTCTCATAGAACAACATAGGAAACTTGAAAGAAAATAAACGAAACAAAAACAAGATCAACATCAACGTGAAGACGTTTTATTCTTGGCCTTATTGACACTCTTATTATTGGATTTATGGATCACTCGTTTGTGAGGAAATCACTCACATCCAAATGAGTGTTATTATTTTGATCTTCTGGAACACCAAGGTTGCCAATACCGAGGTTATCGATATCAAGGCTATCAAATTTTCCTTCATCATATGCAAAGTTAACTTCGACCCCTTTTCCTTTGTTCTTTTGGGATCGTTGGTAGAGTTCCACCAAATGTTTGGGTGTGCGACATGCACGGGCCCAATGATTAGCACCACCACATCGATAACATGCACTTTCTATGACACCTTTTGATTTTTCACCTCCATCATTTTTGATCATTTTTCCTTTCTCTTGCCACTTTTTGTGACCACTTGTATTTCCAGACTGAAAACCATGATAATTACCTCGACCAAAACCACGCCCTTGGCCGCGGCCACGACCACGGCCACGTCCTCTTCCACGGTTAGATCCACGACCGCGACCTCTATATACCATATTTGCTTCCAAAGCTGGAAGCGGATCCAGGTTGGGCGTGACTCATTGTTTTTCATCAATAATTCATTGTTTTGTTCCGCGACAAGTAGACACGAGATCAAATCACAATACTTTTTAAAACCTCTTTCGCGGTACTGTTGTTGCATAACGCGCGTTATCTTGGTAACGCAAAGGGACCAACGGCGTTAAAGATTCAAACTTCCAAAGGCCGCTAACGGCGTTAAAATGCCAATAACGGGCGTTACCCCGTTACGGATGGGAGTGCTCTAATGGTGGAGTAATGGTGTTGCGTCTGTGGAGTAATGGTGTTTCAATATATGATAATCGTTGATAACATATGCCCAAACCATCTTCATCAACTCTTTAACACGATGCAATTTTTTATCAACAACTTTACAACCATGTATACGTATGATATTTCATGCATTCTAGTTCTATCTTAATATCATTAGTTGCAAGACTAGTTTTGATATCATGATTTATCTTATTGTAACGCTATTTAAGTAATATGAATAAGTAGCACATTTCCGTTTTCATCCAAGTACTTTTTTTTCCCTTCTTCTTCTAAAGGGAATTGTCAGAATAAAATCAGGTCGTCGTAGCTAAAAGAAAACAAATGTATGGACTCACTCATTAAAAAAACCTTTAGAACTTGAGGTGAAAGTGGTGCCTAACCACGTTTTAATTTCCCTTAATTTTTTTATTTTTATTTTTTTTCATTTAATTACATTTTGCCCTTTTTGTATTTTTTAAATAAACATCGCTAAATCCTCTTACAATATCCTTTTACACACAATAATATTATATATATATATATATATATATATATATATATATATATATATATATAGTGAGGATCATGTCTTGGGATTTTTTTAATTGTGTGGATGTGCGGATGGATCCGGACCCATTCGGATCGATCTTGACTTTTGTAAAAAGTCAAGATCTGCTAATTCACGGTAGCAATTGACCATGTAAACGATTTTTAATTTTTTTCCTTTTTGAGGGATCGTTACTATTGTTATCTTCTTTCATTTTTAATTTTTCGTGATTTTTGAGCAATTTTTGTTTTTTTGATTATGAGTTCTATCGTGATATTAACGATATTATGAGTCCTACTGTGATATTAACAATTTTACTTAATATCATTTGCCTTTTTTATCTGATATTAAGAAAACTTACGGTGATATTCAAAAAATTAACTTTGATATTAAGAAAACATGTAAAAAGTAACTGGATATTAACAATTTTACTTAAAAGTTACTTTGATATTAGAAAAAACTTAATATCATCGCTAGTTTAGAAACTACTTCTAGCCTTAGTGAAACTACTGCTAGCCTTAGTTGGTACTGATATTAAGAAAGCTTGATAATTACGGTGATATTAACAAAATTCATAATATCATTGTACCTTTTAACCATGAAAATGATTTTTTCTGAATTTTTTCAAATGATTCTTAATAAATTGTTGTCCTCTTTCTTTTTAATTTTTTGAATTTTTTTGAATTAATTTTTTTTGAATATTCTTTGTGATATTATCCGCACCATCCCTACTTAAAATGTAATCCGCACTCGATCCCTTCCCTATATATATATATATATATATATATATATATATATATATAGGGCTAACGAACCGTGCGAACACGAACGGAGCCTTGTTCATGTTCGTTCATTTAATTTTAATCGGACAAATAAACGAACACGAACGCTTAAACGGACGAAATTTCTTGTTCATGTTCGTTTATTAAGAAAATGAGTTGTTCATGTTCGTTTATGTTCGTTCATTAAGACACTAAACGAACGCTAAATGAACATAAACGATCGAACATAGACAAACAATCATAAACTTTATTAAATTATGCATCTAATATCGTTTTATAAGCGTCGTTTTGTTTAAACAAACTAATTTAAAAATTATACAATTAAAAGATTTGATATACGAACATAAATAAATAAAAGAACATAAACGAACGTTAACGAACGCATAATCGGACATTCACGAACATAAATAAACGGACGTGCCTTTTGTTCATGTTCGTTCATTTAACTTAACGATCGTAAAATATTGTTCATGTTCGTTCATTTAGTAAATAAACGAACATAAACGAACTTTTTACCGAACCGTTCATGAAATGTTCATGAGCGTTCGGTTAGTTTCTGACCCTATATATATATATATATATATATATATATATATATATATATATATATATATATATATATATATATATATATTCCATTTATTCTTTCTCTGCATCAAAACCGTCAGTTCTTATACTTGTCAGGATCCTATGAGTAGAAGGATAAGTAAGAGTTTTTTGTAAGAGGATTTAGCATTTCTCTTTTTAAATATGTTTCGAATTTTCATCTGTATAGAAAATACGTTTAAAGAATGACAATGCATATTTTTTTGTGAAATAAAGCATGTACAACATGATATTAATTAAAGTGGCAATTCGTGTTGTGTTCAATTTAATGGGTTTGGCTTGATGGATTAATATATCTCAACCTTAACCTGACCTAGTTAATTAATCGTGTCAAGAAGTTCTGTTCAAATTTAAACACTTTTACATTTACTATGATATTAAAATTTTAAATAGGTTGATGAATTAAGAATGTCAACTTAAACCTAAACCCTCTTTATTGATCAAGTCACCCGTTTTGCCTACCCATTTAACCACAAGGTTAACCCATTTATTATTGTGTGAGGATCAGGACGTGTTTTGCGGTGGGTGAAACTTTGTCAGCTCAAATGGTAATTCTGGAAGAAAAAAAAGTGAACATGAGCTTGATTGTTAAAATATTTTGACTTTTGATGGACTACATTATGGAATTTGTTATTTTATGTGTAATAAGTTAAATTTATGTTTAAAATGTTATTTTCCTATTAATGCAATTATCTAATAATTAAATTTAAAAGCTGATAATTTAAGGTATTCGAACATTTTTACATAAACAAACAATGTTAATTTAGCCTGATTCAAATTTCTTTCATGCTCGAGTTCATATTAAGATGAAATCAAATTCGAAATTCTGAACCACAAAATCACATATGTAAATTAGATTAAAATTTAGAGTCTTTTAATTAATAAACAAGGGGTCAAACGGACACATAATAGTGAAAATTAAGGTAAATGGCAAAAATTACCTTCATGGGCATTTTTACATCTTGCTAAGGTTAGGTTCATGAGCTCGATGTTATAATTTCTGCTTTTAAATTGTGGGTGTATAACAACGTAACCCAACGTCTCTTAAACTTGAAATTTTGTATTCAACTGTTTTACTTATTAAACTCTATGGATTCACTCAAAATTATTGTTGACTTTTAGCATGTTTTATCTCAGGTCCGTAGAATTGATACATGGATGGGCGTGCAAGGATATGGATGGATGAACTTTGTTTTAATTCATATTCGATGAAAACTTAAAATTTTAAAATTATGTCATGCTTAAATTTATTTATCTTTTGTGTACTTGTGTTGTGTTAAATTTTTGGGACCTTGTTTTTATTATCATGTATCGAATGTGAAATCTACTTTAAAACATCTTTATTTTTGAGATGTTTCCTATAACGTGTAATATGTTACTATTAATCTATAACACCCCGTTTTCGGTATGTAACAGAATACTACGTGTGATACACCTGGATCAAAGTCGATTGAAGAATCACCACCTGGACCAAAGCTCATGACAGAACCAAGACCCAAGAGGAAATCATCCAGGCCTGTGTGGCATAAAGATTATGTCACAAAATAACTATCTTTATTTATTATGTTTGAGTCATATTACGAATGTCTTTGTGCTGGAGAACAAGTTGGAGTGTCTTGTTTAGGTATGTTTCGTATCTCTCTTGTGGTACAAGTCAGTTATTCGGCTGACTATATCGAATACCTTATTAATAAAATATATAGTTTTACCAAATAAATCGTTGTTTTCTCTTCTCTATTCTTACGGATCTTGCACACGTTATAGTCGTGCTACTTGATACGGTTAGGTCGTATCAATTGGTGCTTTCATTGTTATGGACGAAAACGAGATACGTTTACTGCTCAAAGAGCAGTCCGATGCTTTTCAAGCACAGTTTGCTGCGCTACACGTAGAGTTGCAGGTTACAAAAGGGCTTGTAACATATTGGATTTCACAAACACATTAAACCATAATCAATATAGGCGTACACTATTAGGTTTTAGAGAGAGAAAAAGTTAGAGGTTTGGTAACTTAGTGAGAGAAAGTGAAAATCTTATTATGAGCTCCAACTCTCTACCTTGGGAGGTAGAGAGTATTTATAGTCTTACACAAATAGCCACCTACGGGCTGTGGATCAGGCATACAGTGGGTAAAGACCCGTCCGTCCTCCACGGTGTTACTTAACTAAATACTACTTAACTGTAAATAACTACGACTACGAGCTTTCTAACGATTACATATACTTGAGGTGACCGACACTTTAATAACTGGATTTACTAAATCCTAACAATCTCCCCCTAAGGGAGGTCACCTCAAATTACAATGAATACAAACAGATATTACATTAGATTGTTCTTGGATTCTTGATTAAGTTCTTTGCTCAGTAGCTCGTAGTCTTTGATTCTTCATGTTCCGCATGTTTGGATAAATCTAGTGGAGGTCTTTAAGCGATCCACGTGATAATGAGTTTTGAGCCGCCTTTGAGATCACCGGCTACCATAAATCTCTGACTCATCCGTTGTGGTGTTGGTATTATGTGATGTTGTGACTTTTGGACCGACATGCTCACATTCCGGATCATGATTTCTTTTCATCAGTAGTAAAGCTTTCGTTGATTCATGATATTGGCGGCAGAGCGTGAGAAGCATGGAGTGATAATATCAGAGTCATTGATGCACTTATCATGATTTCTTTAGAAATGAATGTGTTGAGTGAGCATGCGGTTATGGATTGATCGCTTCATTACGATCGGTACGCAAGCGTCGGGCGCACTGCATACAACGATTAGCAATAAAGCGCACGAAAGTGTCTTTGATCACTTTCGTTGAATTGAGGTACACGCCCACGGTTCTGTCGATCAAGCATGCTACTTTGTGATCGTATAATTCAAGAATTTCCTTGACGAGGGTTTCGCACTTGCTCTAGCTGTTCTCAAACCGAACGTCCTCAAAGAAGACAACATGGAGTGAGTGAACCAACGAATTGAGATTCACTGATTGATGAAAAGAGATTTGAAAAACAATCGTGTACCGCTCAATAGAAATTGTTTTTGAAATACAACGAAGGTTTTAATGAAAATAAATTATCAATCATAAACACCTTTTATTTTGAAATATGAGTACACAGTCGATGTGCTAAAGAAAAGAGTTTTAAGCACAACGACCGGTTTTTCAAAGGTATCCGTCAATCCATAACTGAACCGTGATTGATTCAAAATATTGAATCGCCCAATTGTTTCTTCGCTTGTCACATGGTTGATCTATTGGATAGATCTCACATGCCACCCAACCGGAGCTTGTTTGATGTTGGCTCCAGAAGGCTTTCCATCTTCATTGTGAATATGTTTGCATATCACTCAGATGTTCTGGTAATACCACAAGGATAATGCGTAGTACTCATAAGATATAATTTCTCTTTCCACATTGTGTGAAACAGAGAGTCTTCATTGACAGTGTCCTAATGAGATTTATTGATGATCTCGTGGCTCTAGGCTCAATAGTGCATATTTGGTTCCTATTCCGGAGACAAGGGATAGGGTCTCCTCCTTCAATATCAACGATCTCTAAGAGAAAGTCGATAGATTATGTAGGTTCCCCGTGAGAATGAAACAAGCCCTTTTAAGAGGAACTTGAGTAGCTTGGGAAGTTCAGTGTAGTGCGTCCTTTGGGTCCACGACGTCTTGTCTTCAATACCGCTACCTTGGTAACCACCAAGATAGCATATGTATTGAACCCGGTTTCCGCCCTAAGGTTGAATTAATGGAGGGCTATTTCTTTTCACCCTTTTCTCATTTCATTTCTTTTCATTCTTCAACCCCTTCAGTGCTTACCGAGACTTCATTACTAGAACCTTGTTGGGTTTATTCCGCCTCGCTCTGTCTCATTCCGCACTCTTCCCATATCTCACTTTTCTCCTTTTTTCATCATACCTAAGGACTTCTACACATATCTAGTGGATTGTCCCTGGGTAGATCCCTCCGGTTCTGGCGGATCATGGGAACAAATACCTAACCTTAGCATCCTTATATCACCATTCATAAAGTAAATTTGGTCGGTCTATTTGGTATTGTTCATCTGCCATTGGAACCAATTGAAAACCATTTGAAAATCAATCCAGATACTTGTGATATATTATCAAAGCATTTTGTACCTGAATTGTGTTTGATATTTTTTTAAAAAAAGAGCTCCCCCTCAACATGTGCATCGTGTATTTAAAATTATTTTGGCACACGGAGGCAAGAGGAAGAATTAACTTCTTTGATTATCATTTTCTAAAAGATATCAACATCACTTCCCTGATCAAATCAAGTAGATAAAGCATATTGGGGAAGGATGAGGTTTTCATAAGTTTGCTCCCCCTCAATATGTGCCTTGAGTTTTGAAATAGTTTTGTACATATTAGAAGGAACCTGCACTTAGAGACAAATCAATCACGTTTCAATTTTTTGTGGTTAAAAAAAATGCTCCCCCTCAACATGTGCATGGAAAATTTTGAAATCGTTTGGCACATGTGGGGAGGAAAGCTTGCTAAACACTTGTGAAACCATTTATCGAATTATCAGTTTAAATCCAATTTAAATCACAAATTATCCCCCGATCACAATTTTCAAATCATTTGAGATTTGTGATCTCTATAGATTTAAATTGATTTTGAAAGCTTTTGAGGGGAGATGTGACTTGATTATGAGAAACATTTAACCGATAAGGATCAAGTTTGAGACTTTAGACTCCAAAGATTAAACATGTTTGACTATCTTTTGAAAACATAATAATGACAAAGGTCTTGTACCAATTGTATACAATATTGTAAAACATTTTGGACCTTTTTTGATTATGTGCCAATTGTTTAGAAAAATACTCTTTTTGATTGAAATCATTCTCCCCCTCAATCAATGACATAAGTTGTTGATTGAAGGATAGAGATTTTGACAGATGAAAGGCCTGGATGATTTTCAAATGTAGAGTCCGAAGTATTTTCAAAGCAATTTTGTTTTCATTAGATGACAAATATTTTTCAGAAGAATCATTTGAAGGAAAAATATTTGAAAGGAAATATTTGTCTTTTGACGACAAACATTTGTTTTAGAATCGAGCATGAGGTTTGAAGATTTAAGATAAAGCATGGCTCGTTCTTTCTTTGAAAAGCGTTCTTGCACGAAATGACAATAAACCATTGCTTCACTTTTCTCCCATTTTTTTTGAACAGACGAACAACATCTAAAGACCCGTGTCATTCTTTGAATGACAGCACAAAGACCGTAGATATTATCGAATCGAGAAAAATATGACACAAAGACAATATTTTTTTTTTGAAAATTTTCTAGATTTTCAAGTTTTTATGGATTTTTTGAAAGTTTTATATTTTTCTATTAGCTTTTTGAAAGTTTTGTAATTTTGTATTTTGTTTTTCAAATAAATATTTACAATAGATGGATGAAGAAAGACCTTTACTCCTCGTCTTCCTCTTGAAGACGTTTGAGTGTTTTCGGTTGTAGACTCTTTAGACCAAGTCGTGGGAGGATAAACGCAAAACGTTCTCTAGGAAGAGCTTTGGTGAAGATGTCTGCTAACTGGTATTAGTCCTCACAAAATAAAATTCCACCACACCGTTTTCCACTTGCTCCCTGATGAAATGATGTCGAATATCGATGTGCTTTGCTCTTGAGTGTTGAACGTTGTTGCATGAGAGAGCAATGGCACTTTTATTATCACAAGATGCAGAGGATTTGTTGAATTCAAAGCCATAGTTCGATAATTGGGATCTCATCCATAGGATTTGAGCACAACAAGATGACATGGCTATGTATTCGGCCTCTGTAGAGGAAATAGAAGTACTCATTTGTTTCTTTGAAGACCAGCTCACAAGCTTATCACCCAAAAACTGAGCACCTCGAGGCGTGCTTCGGCGTGTATCTTGACACCTCGCATGATCAAGGCATCTGCAAGATAGGTCATTAGTGACATACCGTGTCCTTAATACCAAAGACCCATGTTAATGGTTCCTTGGAGATACCAAAAGACCCTTTTAACCGCTTCTAGGTGCTTTTAGTAGGCTTGGCACGATATCTAGCACACATGAATATAGCGAATAAAATATACGGTCTCTGGCCGTGAGATACATCGGGGATCCAATCATACTACGATATTTCGTTTGGTCTACCATGATCCCTGAGTGGTCCTCATCCGGTTTAGTACGCTCAATCATGGGAGTGTCAACAGGGTCACAAGAATCAAATCCAAATTTCTTTAAAATCTCATTTGCATATTTGGATTGATTTATAAAAATGCCTCCGGGACTTTGTGAAATTTGTAATCCCAAGAAAAATGACATTTGTCCCATCATTGACATTTGAAATTTGGAACCCATTTCCTTTGAAAAACGATCACATTCATTGGTGTCAGTCGAGGCAAAAATAATATCATCAACATATATTTGAATGTGAATTAAATGCTTGCCTGACGTTCTGGTGAACAATGTCGGATCAACTGCTCCTTTGGTGAATCTAGTAGATAGAAGAAACTTTGATAGCGTATCATACCATGCCCTTGGAGCTTGCTTCAAGCCGTAAAGAGCCTTCTTCAAGCGATAGACATGAGCAGGATGCTCAAGATTCACAAAGCCTTCCGGTTGGCTGACGTATACGACTTCTTTAAGATCTCCATTAAGAAAAGCCGTCCTTCACATCCATCCGATAGACTACCATATTCTTACTTGCGGCATTAGCCAGGGGAATATTATGATTGCCTCGATCGCAGCAACTGGAGCAAATGATTCTTCAAAGTCAATACACTCCTCTTGACGGTATCCTTTTGCAACCAATCGAGCCTTGTTCTTTAAAACATCACCATGCTAATCAAGTTTTACTTTGAAGATCCACTATAGAGCAATGATCATAGCAAAATCTGGAGCAGGTACTAATTCCCATACATCTAATCAATCAAACTCATGAATTTCTTCTTGCATGGCATTGAACCGGTTTGTCTTTATTCATGGCGGTTTTAACATCTTTTGGTTCGACTTTGGATAGTACGGAGTTGAAGAAGAGCCATAAGGCATCGGTTGCAAGTTGTTTCCGTGGGATCTTTGGGCGAAGGGTTTCCAATGATTTTGTCCAATGGATGATCATGTGTCCATTTTCTAAGGTGTTCATGTGGTTGTTGTTGAGGAACATAAGTAGCGAGTCGATATCTCGATGAAGATGGTTCGATGATGATTGAGAGCAAATATATTTTCAAAAGGTTCATCTTCTGGAGGAGCAAAAGGATTCTCTCCATCATTGGTGCGTAAACAATTCCATGATGTACATTCGATGATTGATGATTTGTTGATGAGACAGAGTGTTCGCAGCTTCTTGACTTAATGACATTGAGACTGAAGAGTTAACTTCATTGGCATGGGGATAGAGACCTCATGTTGATGGAATTGACAAATCATTAGCACTTGGCTCATAGTGTTCATCAAACATTGGATCAAATAATTTCTTCAAATCATCTTCGAAGGAGGTACATAAGGAGTTGCGGTGATGGATTTGAAACAAGAGTAGAACCTGATAGGACTACTTCGATGAAAGTTGAGATGCGGGTCCGAACCGGCGTGGATTGTCCTGGAGCCATTTGACCGGATGACTCATCGAACGTGATGTAAATAGTTTCCATGATATCTCGAGTTCTTTTGTTGTAGATTCGGTAACCCTTCTTGTTTGGTGCATAACCAACAAAAACTCCAATATCTGCCTTTGCTCTTAATTTTCCTAAATCTTGACCGTCATTCGTTGGATAGCACAAAGCACCAAACACACGAAGGTAGGAGAGATCAGTTTTCGTTTATGAACAAGTTCATATGGAGTTTTTCCATGAGAGGTATGAATAAGGGAGCGATTTTGGGTGTAGCAAGCAGTGGCAATGGCTTCGGCCCATAGAAACATTGGAACCTTTGAATAAATTAGCATTGTTCTAGCGGCTTCCACAAGAGTTCGATTTCAGCTTTCAACTACACCGTTCTGTTGAGGAGTTCGTGGAACACTTCTTTGATGACCGATTCCAACACTTTCATAAAATCAATTAAGTCTTTGTTAACAAACTCTATGCCATTGTGCTTCGAACAATTCTTACAAGGTATTGTTGAGTCAAACTTGAAGTACTGTTTGATAAGTTTGATGATGACATCCGGAGTTTCATCCTTTGTCCTCAAAAACTTTACCCAAGTAAATCGAGAGTAGTCATCAACAACGACTAGAATGTATTTCTTCCCATTTATTGTTTGCACTCTCATTGGTCCGCACAAATCCATATGAAGGGTATGAAGAACTTCCATTCCTGAGTTTGTGGGTTTTGGTTTGTGGGCATATTTCGTGCTTTTCCCAATTGGCAAGCCAACAAAGATGATCTTTTTCATATTTTAATCTGGGTAATCCTCTTACTAAGTCCTTTCCAGAAAGATTGTTTATGGTACCAAAGTTCAAGTGATTGAGACGACGATGCCATAGCCATGACTTAGTTTTGGAAGCCTTTGACAACAAGCAGATGGGTGAAGATTTCATCATATCTTCGATAGAGATGGTGTATAGGTTTGAACCACGAGTTCCTCTCAGAAGTTCCACACCATCAAGATCTCTAACAAAGCAAGTATGTTTTCTGAAGGCCACTTCTAAATCTGAGTCACAAAATTGTCCGACGGAAAATAGATTATGTCCAAGACCTTCAACATAATATACCACGGAAATCACATTATTTCCAACCACGTAATCTCCATAACCCATAATAGCACCAAAATGATCATTTCTGAATCTCACAGTTCCGATGAATTTACTCACGAAGTTCATGAGCGTGACCGGTCTCGATCATATGCTTGGAAATGCGGCACTGAGTCCAAGTACCACGTAACGATCTGCGGCTTGAACACGGACAAGAATGTATAACTGGATAATTGGGATCCCCATGCAAGAATGGGTTCCATTTGGTTAGTAACAAATGATTGGAACACCCACATCGTAGTAGAAACAATGGACTCATCGAGAAATAGATGCGATTGCTAGTGTCCAGTATTTGACCTATTCAAAGTATGTTCACTTCTTAGGGAATAGTTCTACCAATAGGCATCCATTTTCTAGTGGGCATTGACTTAGCAAATTTAGGGCACAACTCATTAATCTTACGGCCATGGGTATCCATTGATAACCTACTTTACTAAATTTCCTTCCTGTGGGTTTCCACTGTTTTCTAACTTTCTTTCGCCTTTGCCTTTTACCCTTCTTAGCTTGATTTTTAACATTACAGATTTTAACTGGGCATTTAACAACATTAATCAAATCATTCACACCACATTCAAGATTAGTAATAGAAACCACGCAATCATCATTACATGTTTTGTCAAAAGTAGCGATTCGCATTAATTACAAGATGCGCTTAGAGCTAACATTAGAATCAACACGATTCGTTTTATTCAAATTCTCCCTAAGGTGATCTTCTACTCTCTTCCACTAAACATTCCTAGCACGCAAGGTCCTATCATTCTTTGTGTTGCCTTGAGGCTTTGACCAGCTTGCTTTGGTGTCACTTCTTACTCCTTTAGAGGGAATTGGAACATTAGTTGGTTTTGCTACTTTTTGCATTCCTGAACTAGAAGTGCAGGGATCTGAACTACTTGAAGGCACATTGAAGTTCACTTTCTTAATGCTGGGCATCACAGCTTTATCTTTCGCACCTAAGGATTTAGGACATGTTGCTATTAAACTTTCTAACATCTCTTGAGATCGTTTGGCCTGAATGCAAGCAAACCTAATTTCATTATCAAGTGGCTTATTTATGAAGTCCTCTTCTACAATCTCACGAAGACATTCAAGACTATCCTTAAGGCGAGCAAGATAATTATGAAACGCAAGTTCGTTATTCCTAAGATGAGGAGGAATATATTTAACTTGATCCAAGATATATTTGCACCTGCAGGATGACTTGATGCAACATTCTCATTGAAAACAAGTGGCATTTTCCCTTTTTCCTGACTCTTCAAATTCTCAATTTCCTTTTGTAAAGACGTTATTTTTTCGTTGTTCTTGTCACGAGTGACTTTCATTGAATCATATAACTCTTTAAAGTGTTGTTTAACCTTTTCATTTTCTTCTAGAAAACTCTCATTTTCCTTTTGTAAAACATTAACCAAGTTTTGAAGATGAAAAGTCTGAGAACTCAGAGAATCTAAAGGAGGAGGCATTTGGGAGCCTGTCACATTGTTCTTTTCACCCTTTAATTGTGAAATTTGGGTTCTCAACTTTTACGATCGTGTTACAATGAGCTTGAATATGTTCATCACGTTTGCAAATTTCAAAAACTGCATCAAATTTAGGAGCATCCAAGGATGTCTTGATATTTGAGGTTTTAACATTTTCTTTTAGATGTTGATATTTTAATTGCAAAGCAAGATGCTCAACTTCCAATTTAGAAAACTGTTTCACCAGTTATCATGATCATCTGCTTAATTTTCTCATGCAATTTAGAATTAGTTTCTTCAAGCTCAATGACACGATCATGGGAGACTTTTAGAAACAGAGATAATTCATGAAATTGAGAAGCATTAATGGAATAATTCGTAGCAATGTAAAACACATCTTGAGTAATACATTCAGAAAATAAGATTCTCATTCAAGGTATGCAAGTTCTTCCTCTCAATCTCATTATATTTTAATTCTCGCTCATAGTCACTAACCTCAACTATCATTGCATCAAATTCCTTTTCCATTTCTTTAATATCTGAATCCATCCCCTTTTTAAGACTCTCAAATTGACCTTTTAATTATTTAAAGAAAGGCATGACCTCAGTTAAATAGCATTCTTTAGTTTGCTCAAAACCCCTTTCCCCTTCAGTTATCCCAGTGGGTGTGATCATTTTCTTACAAGTTTTCTCAAAATCAACAAATAATTGAAAGATTACATATTGACTGATTAAGGTCTTGCTCTTAGTGGGAATAGATCTAGGAACTAAATGCATTGGGGTATTTGGGGGATAAACAGTGGAAGGAAGCATTCTCCTACATGGGGGATTTTTTTCAACAAACTCATCAGCTTTTTTCATGTCCATATCCTTTTTCCAAAACACTTATTCAGGGGTCAGCTGTGTTTGAGGTCTAAACTTGTTAAAGGCAATCCATTATCCTTAGCATAGTTGGGTGTTTTATAACTGATTTTCTTTTCTATGCATAAAGGGCTCTTAAGCTTTTCATCCAATTTCTTTCTAGTTACATCTTCTAACTGTTTATCTTCCTCAGTATTCTTAGCGCAACTAGGTTTCTGTCTAGGCTTAAGGATTTCATTTCCATCATAGATTACCTTTTGTGCATTTCTAGCTTTCAGACACGCCTTAGGGCTTGGTTCATCAACTAATGCAACACTATGTTTGTCACTTAGAACTCTATGCTTGGTGATCATGTGAGCAGTCTGAATGGTGTTTCCTTGTACGTACAATTTGTTTTTCAAAGTTTTTAGGTTGGAAAATTCATTTAAGAGTTTTGATTCCTTGGCATTAAATTCCTGCTTAAGCACTTTCACATTTTCTTGAAGTTCTTGTTTTTGCTTAGCCGTTTTGTTAAGCTTTTCTTTTAAGGAATCTAACTCTTGTTTTAATACTTCTTCTCTAAAATTACTTTTTCTAATAATTGTACGCATTTGGTCATCCATTTCCTGCTCACGGGTAGTTAACTCAAACTTAGCACGTTGTTCATAAATGGCAACTTGTTCTTTATAGGCATTAAGTTCAGAGATGGTAGAATCATTAGGAACACTAGCAGTGTATTCATCAAAGATATATTCATCATTGACTGCATTAGATACATCACTTGGTTCAATCGCATTCTCACATTGGGTCACATATTGATCATATGGGACAATATTATCATTGCCCATATTAGCAATATCCGAGTCCTTGGTTTCCTCGATTGAACTTTATCATGTATCTTTGTCGATCAACATATCATATAGTTTTAATACCTCTGAGATGATTGATTCTTTGGATGGACCAGCTTGCTGTGGTGAGGGAACCTTTGGAGAGACCATTGGAGAAATGCTAGCCATGAAAATTGTCAGGCAAAGAGGGTTCATCATCGACGCCGAGTCGTATGCATCACGATCGGCGACTTGAAAGGTATTCTGATGATTATGACCTATGTCCCTGAATTGGTTTGCTCATCCACATCTCGCATCATATGTTTTGGCATTGCCCTCGGCAAGAAACAACAACTCCTCTTCATCCAACCCGGCTCCATTGTCCGAGCTTGCACAAGTAACATCTTATCTCAGAAGTACTCTGCATTTTGTGGGCGTTTTGGAGATGTGCAGTTTCTAGCTATATGTCCATCACCACCACGGTTGTAGCACTTGATCGGCTTTGCTTGTCCTTGATTTCCATTCCTTCTCCTATTCTGATTTGCCGCATATCCTCCACCTACTCCAGCATTACCATAACCTGCTCCAACCATCCCTTGTTCATATCGTCTTCCTTGAACTGGTTGCCCCATAATCTTTCCATCTCTCGACAACAAAGATGATTGTGTAGATTGGATGCGATTCGATCTCATTGTTAGTGTGAAGGTTGGTATGTGGGTGAGGGTCAAGTTTTGTTTAACCATAAGAGCCAGGTTGATTAATGAAGTGTCCCATTTGACATCACATCGCCTTGCTTGAACCTCGAATCGGGAATGAGTTTGTGATTACCATTACCCGTGGGTATGACTTGAGAAGCTTTGGTAGTAATACCAACATTGGTATAGAAGGCGTTTGAATCATTTGACTGGCTTTCACCCCCCGCTTAGATTTGAACTGTTCAAGAATCCTACGTTCAAACATAGCATGTCTCTCATTCTGGAGAAGGAAGGCATACAGTTGCTCATAGTTGGTGTTCTTCAATCCTTTGGTTAGCTTCACAAAGGTGACAAACTTTTGCCATTCGGGATTCATGTTGTTCACAAACTTTGAGTTCAGCTGAATATTTGGCATAGTCATTGGTATGTGCTAAAACACATACCTTTTCTATATCAAAACTGACCCAAAATAACCAAGAAAGAGCCGTTTATTGCTAATATTTGTGGTTTTCTTGAGTTTGTGCTTGTGCAGGTACTGGATATGTAAAACAAAAAAAGGCACCAAATCGGGCGTAAATCAGAACACGAGAGATTAAGAGAGCTTGTTTGCCGGTAGGAAGGTCGAAAATTCTGCATTTATGAAGATTTCTAATCTCTGAGGATGATTTGTTAAGATTTGATCAAAGTTTGAAGAAATGTCAGAAATAGTCCCTCAAGTTTCAGCATTTGACAGAAATGGCCCTTGAGTTTCAAAACTTGCAAATTCAGTCCCTGGTCTATTGAAGATTGACAAAGATGGTCCTTGGAAGATGATTTCAGAATTACATGATTGGTCCCTCAAATATCCGGATGTACAACATTGGTCCCTATGGTTACTAGTCCAAGATTATATAATCCAACAAATCCATTATCCAAAATACATGTACCCGGCCCAATTGTTAGTATCCCTGGCCCAATCTCTCAACCACCCAATACCCGGCCCCTTTGATACCATCCAAGACCCGAAACACACCTTTGACCCGAGTATTTAACCCGAGTCAACTCTACTTACCCGGTCAACCATTTTGAATTACAATAAAATAAACACCCAGCCCAAAGCACGTCCCATCTCCTTGTCTCTCCCAAACGCGCCCATTCACCTCTTTTCACCACCAATTACCCTCCCAAACACCAACCTCGTACTAGAATCTATCTATCCACCTCATCCCAGCTGACATGTCAGGATAAGGTGCCTCGTGGACATTTGGAGCCCCTATCATTGGACGAAACACATCAATGGATTATATGGAGCAATCTGATTGGTTGAGATGACAATGGATGATTGAGTGGCTGGAAATTGCTTCTAGGTTCTTCTCAAGGGCATCCCAAGACCTCCTCACAGCTATATAAGGACACCTTTGGCTCACACTAGAATTGGTGCAATTCCTAGTTTTCAATTAGCTTATTATTATTTCATTTCAGTAGTTTCTAAAATGTTTTCTTAAGTTTTTATTGTATTCTCAAGTTCTTGTAATCCATTTTCAGTATTAATAAAAATTCCAAGTTTTCACCTTTAATCTTGCATTTCTGTTTTAAAAGTAATCAATAAGCCTATTTGAATCAATGGAGTAGGCTCATTTAAGCTTTTTATAGCTTTTGTGAGCTTATCTTGCACCCTCACATTCACTTACATTCACAAAAGGCCTCGGTCAACAAAAGTCAACTGCTTTGCTCAAAATGGTATTGGTTTGATTTGATGATGGATCTGGGTTAAGGTTGATGTTATATGGGTTAGGATTAGTGGTTCTAATTTCGGTTTTGCAAGCCATTGTGGCTATGGATTTCTTGTAAGTGTGCTCTAAGTTTCAATTCTAGCTTATATAAAGTAGCGGTTTCATTTCTTTTAGATCTGCTATAAAGTAGTGTTATTTGCTGTCATTAGCTTTAAATAAATATACTAAGTCTGTTTTGTAGTTGTAATAATCTTGCCTTTGTTATTTGGTTAGAATAAATTGCATATCTGTCTTGAAAGGGGTGTTTGGATTGCTTGATAAAGCCGAGTTCATAACTGTGTTAGTCTAAGCTTTGTGTTGCATTTGTCCCTGATAACACTAGTGATGTCATTTTAACAAAAGTTTACCTCAGTTTCACAATAAAGTCAAAATTTTGCTTGAATCTGTTTTGATCACATTCTTTGTTAAAATCACCACCTCAAAACAAATCAAATGGGTTGAAAAGTTGATAAACTAGCTTGATAAACTTTCATTTCATCAAATTATATCCACATCAGTCCTTAAATTGCATTCAAATCTCAAGAAAGTCAAAGTTTCTAAGCAAGTTTTCAAAGTCAAAACATATCAAATACATTTTATGCACGTAACTTGCGAGAGGTTGCACTGAGTTCAATAAAGCTTATTAGGGTCTGATTTTTGGTTTAGGTGTAGTCTGCTAGGTGGTCTTCAAGGCCACATATCTGTTTTTGGCTAAAGCTTTTCTGATAAGCTAGTGCATAAGCTCAAATATCAGACCTGTTTCACTGTTTGCTGTAGAAATCAGTTAGCTTATAATCTTATGCATCTGCTTATTTGAGGATAGGAGTAGTTGGATTTAGCCTATATTAGCTTATTTCAGTGTAATCTTGCTTAAGTAGAAGTTTGGTGGCTTAATTTGTAGTTTTGCTTATTTAAAAGTGCTTATTTGGTATCCATTAACACTGCAGCTCTGATTTCTTACACATAAGCACCACATTTCTTATTTTTCATAGAACTAAAATAGCATTTTAGCATTTTCCTGAATTTTTCATTAATTTTGGTCACTGTTTGCTATTTTTCTAGATTTAAAATAGTTTTTAATCACTTTTAATTAGCTTTAATTGCATTTAATTCAGAAAAAGTTCAAAAAAATAATTTTTCATTTTTCTCAGTTTAAGAAAAATATAAAAAGCATAAAAAAGATTTTTCCATATTTTCCCCCTTTTATTTGGTATTTTTCACAATTTAAATTAGATTTAAATAGATTTAAATTCATAGAAAATAGAAAATTAATCTGAAAAATAAAAAAATAGTTTTGAAAAGTCTCTTATGATATTTTAGATTTTATAAAAATAGTCTCACATTTTTCCTTTTGATTTTTATAATTTTTAGAATTTTAATTTAGTTTAAAAGGTTAAAAATTAGTTTTTAATTTAAATAAAATCCAGAAAAATCCAAAAAATAGTTTTAATTCTAAATTAGTTTTTAAATATCATTTCTAGAGTAAAAGTAATTTTAGGCATTTTTAGGTTATAATTTAGAAGTAGTTGCATTTTATTACGCTTTTATTAATTACGTTTTAGTTATATTCGCACTTAGGATTTCGCGTAAAATAGGTTCCCTTAATTACTTTCCCCATTTCCGTAGTTTAATTAACAAAACCAAATAAATCAAAACATCGAGCATTAAATTCCAAACCAAGAACGACGTTGGCAATTCATGCCTCGTTGGGAAACGATTCGGGTTGTCTAATCCGTATACACAATCACACACGGAATTTGATTTATTATTCTTTTTCCTAAAGGAATTTGAATCTATCTTCGTGATTATTTTTGATATCGATATTGAGGTTTTATCCATACACATAACCCCTAAGCCTTCTTTATCAAAAGATCAGTGTCCGAGCCGTTTTAAGTTTCTTACGGTTAGTCATTCACAAGTGGCTAGCTTGTGTGAGTTAAACTTGACGTGTTTTGGCACAAGAATCAAATTTTGGCCACGCTTTGCGTGGAGGTTGTGTCACGACTATATCGTTTGAGGTTTGACGATTAGTGACTCGAGATCCTTCATTCGTGAAGTTACTATTTTTCTATAAAATAAAAAAGTAAAAAATATTTTCCTTTTTCTTTTGTATATATATATCAGATTAAAAATACAAAAAGATTTTCTCTTGTTTTTTTGCTAATAAATAGAAGACACCAATTATATAACATTCTCAACGGAGGTGTTATCATTAATAAGTTCCGGAACTAAAGATCAAAAACTTGCCTTTGTGTCGCTTGTGGATTTATTTATTTCTATCGGATAAACAAACTGTGTGGTGGGTATAAGGACGGCCGACATTAAATTCGCTTTGTAAAAGAAGCGGGTTTTTAATAAGCTTCGACCTAAAAAGCTTCTCCGGCCGCTTGTGCATTTGTCTTGTAGAGGTGATTTATTCACTTGGGATTATTGGTTAAGTTCCTTTGTGTTTTCGAATACCGTTCGTTTTAATTGCCCTGGTTTTTGAAAGTGCATGCGCACTCGTTCCAATAACTTCTGAGACCGATACGCGTGAAGCGCTACAATTCCGAAGCGAAATAGACGCTCCCTTAGTCGAACCCGAGATTCGAACTAATCAAATCCCGCCCATTATCGAAATGGCGGAGGACAACCGATCTATGCTAGAGCAACTCCAAGCACCCACCGAGGGTTATGGAGAAGCCATCGTCCGTCCCCGAAATCGCTAGCTTCCGATAACTTCGAGCTGAAACACGGATTGATAAATTTGGTTTCGTCAAGCCAATTTTACGGATTCGAGAGGGACGATCCTCACTCTCATATCCGACGATTCAACAAGCTCACGTCTACGATCAAGTACCGTAGCGTTCCGGAAGAGGCTATCAAGCTACTACTCTTCCCGTTTTCACTCGAGGGAGCCGCCCGGATTTGGCTCGAAAAACTACCCCTCGATCGATAACCACATGGGAGAATTTAGTATCAAAATTCGTGAACGCAATTCTTCCCACCGCCTCTAAAACAACAAGCCTTAAGAATGAAATAACAAAATTCACACAAAGATTTGATGAATCATTTAGTGAGGCATGGGACCAATTCAAAGATTTGCTTAGGCAATGTCCCCATCATGGTTTTTCCGAAGTTGCACCAACTTGATATGTTTTATAACGGTTTGAATGAGAATGATCAAGACTCTCTCAATGCCGCCGCTGGTGGTAATTTGTTGACCCGATCAACGAGAGATGCCTTGTCCATTATTGAGAACAAATCTAAAGTTAGTACCTCACGTAGCAAATCGGTTGCTGCACGAGTGAATGGTACACCATCGTCCTCGTCTCACGGAAATACGTCTAGCAACGATGCTAAGATTGATAAGCTTACGGATATGATCCAGGCTTTGGTTAAGAGTAATTCTTCTCCACCCGCTCAAGTCAAAGCGGTGGAAACGACTTGTACTACTTGTGGTGGCCCGCATGCCTACTACAATTGTACCGCCACCGATGGTCATCCTTTCAATGCTAATGCCATAACCGGAGGTAACCAATACCGTTCTCAAGTTGAACCGAATCCTCGTGTTAGTAATCAAATGGTACCTCCGGGATTTTCTCCATCGAACAATCAGAATCGTTTTAATCAAAACCAAGTTCGTGGACCAAATGTTCAAAACCAATTCAAAGCTCCACCAAATCAATACCCAAACCAAGGATTTAACTACAATCAAGGATATCAAAACCCAAGCTATCAAGCTTCACCTTTGCCTTCAAATGAATTCACAACTTATGTTCAACACAACAATTCTACCATCCACACTATGCAAAATCAGATTACAAGTTTGAGGAACGAGTTTCAATCTTCGTTAACTAGACAAAGCAATGAGTTTAGGAATGAGATTCGACTTTAGAACAACAAATTGGAGACTTCACAGAATAAACTTGAAAATATGTTGCATGTTGTTTTGTGCCAAATAAGTCAACCCTCGAGTTCCGGTTCTCTCCCAAGTAATACGGTTCCAACCGAAGCGGGAGAAATGAAATCTATAAACATTCGAGATGATGGGCCCTCGATGACTACTTCCTCTCCGGTGATGAATGTAGCACGAGAGACCGAGGTGACAAAGGACCCGGTAATTCCTCTTGATAATGGAAAAGCCAACTACGTCCAACCTCTGGTTGCCCAAGTTCCTTCTATCTCCGTCATAACACCAAGTTCTAATCTTGCACCGTGCAAATCGATTCAATCACGATTAGACAAAATGAAAGTTGTTTCTGGAACAAAGTATAGACTTACGACTGATATGATCAAAGCTGCTGATATGATCAACACGATTCGTTTTATTCAAATTCTCCCTAAGGTGATCTTCTACTCTCTTCCACTAAACATTCCTAGCACGCAAGGTCCTATCATTCTTCGTGTTGCCTTGAGGCTTTGACCAGCTTGCTTTGGTGTCACTTCTTACTCCTTTAGAGGGAATTGGAACATTAGTTGGTTTTGCTACTTTTTGCATTCCTGAACTAGAAGTGCAGGGATCTGAACTACTTGAAGGCACATTGAAGTTCACTTTCTTAATGCTGGGCATCACAGCTTTATCTTTCGCACCTAAGGATTTAGGACATGTTGCTATTAAACTTTCTAACATCTCTTGAGATCGTTTGGCCTGAATGCAAGCAAACCTAATTTCATTATCAAGTGGCTTATTTATGAAGTCCTCTTCTACAATCTCACGAAGACATTCAAGACTATCCTTAAGGTGAGCAAGATAATTATGAAACACAAGTTCGTTATTCCTAAGATGAGGAGGAATATATTTAGATCACAAAGATATTTGCTGCAGATGACTCGATGCAACATTCTCATTGAAAACAAGTGGCATTTTCCCTTTTTCCCACTCTTCAAATTCTCAATTTCCTTTTGTAAAGACGTTATTTTTCATTGTTCTTGTCACGAGTGACTTTCATTGAATCATATAACTCTTTAAAGTGTTGTTTAACCTTTTCATTTTCTTCTAGAAAACTCTCATTTTCCTTTTGTAAAACATTAACCAAGTTTTGAAGATGAAAAATCTGAGAACTCTGAGAATCTAAAGGAGGAGGCATTTGGGAGCCTGTCACATTGTTCTTTTCACCCTTTAATTGTGAAATTTGGGTTCTCGGTTTTACCGATCGTGTTTACAATGAGCTCGAATATGTTCATCACGTTTGCAAATTTCAAAAGCGCATCAAATTTAGGAGCATCGAAGGATGTCTTGATATTTGAGGTTTTAACATTTTCTTTTAGATGTTGATATTTTAATTGCAAAGCAAGATGCTCAACTTCCAATTTAGAAAACTGTTTCACCGGGTTATCATGATCATCTGTTTAATTTTCTCATGCAATTTAGAATTAGTTTTTCAAGCTCAATGGCACGATCATGGGAGACTTTTAGAGCAACAGATAATTCATGAAATTGAGAAGCATTAATGGAATAATTCGTAGCAGTGTAAAACACATCTTGAGTAATACATTTAGAAATCAGATTCTCATTCAAGGTATGCAAGTTCTTCCTCTCAATCTCATTATATTTTAATTCTAGCTCATAGTCACTAACCTCAACTATCATTGCATCAAATTCCTTTTCCATTTCTTTAATATCGAATCCATCCTTTTTAAGACTCTCAAATTGACCTTTTAATTATTTAAAGAAAGGCATGACCTCGGTTAAATAGCATTCTTTAGTTTGCTCAAAACCCCTTTCCCCTTCGGGCTTATCGAAATGGGTGTGATCATTTTCTTACAAGTTTTCTCAAAATCAACAAATAGTTGAAAGATTACATATTGACTGATTAAGGTCTTGCTCTTAGTGGGAATAGATCTAGGAACTAAATGCATTGGGGTATTGGGGGATAAACGAAAGTGTAGGAAGCATTCTCCTACATGGGGATTTTTTCAACAAACTCATCGCTTTTTTCATGTCCATATCCTTTTCCAAAACACTTATTCAGGGGTGTTGTGTTTGAGGTCTAAACTTGTTAAAGGCAATCCAATTTTCCTTATCATAGTTGGGTGTTTTATAAGCCATTTTCTTTTCTATGCCTAAAGGGCTCTTAAGCTTTTCATCCAATTTCTTTCTAGTTACATCTTCTAACCTGCTTTATCTTCCTCAGTATTCTTAAGCTAAACTAGGTTTCTCGTCTAGGCTTAAGGATTTCATTTCCATCATAGATTACCTTTTGTGCATTTCTAGCTTTCAGACACGCCTTAGGGCTTGGTTCATCAACTAATGCAACACTATGTTTGTCACTTAGAACTCTATGCTTGGTGATCATGTGAGAAGTCTGAATGGTGTTTCCTTCATAATTTGTTTTTCAAAGTTTTTAGGTTGGAAAATTCATTTAAGAGTTTAGATTCCTTGGCATTAAATTCGCTAAGCACTTTCACATTTTCTTGAAGTTCTTGTTTTTGCTTAGCCATTTTGTTAAACTTTTCTTTTAAGGAATCTAACTCTTGTTTTAATACTTCTTCTCTAAAATTACTTTTTCTAATAATTGTACGCATTTGGTCATCCATTTCCTCCACGGTAGTTAACTCAAAACTTAGCACGTTGTTCATAAATGGCAACTTGTTCTTTATAGGCATTAAGTTCAGAGATGGTAGAATCATTAGGAACACTAGCAGTGTATTCATCAAAGATATATTCATCATTGATCGCATTAGATATTATCACTTGGTTCAATTGCATTCTCACATTGGGTCACATATTGATCATATGGGACAATATTATCATTGCCCATATTAGCAATATCCGAGTCACTGGTTTCTTGCGATTGAACTTTATCATGTATCTTTTGCCGATCAACAAGTATCATATAGTTTTAAAACCTCTGAGATGATTGATTCTTTGGATGGACCAGCTTGCTGTGGTGAGGGAACCTTTGGAGAGACCATTGGAGAAATGCTAGCCATGAAAATTGTATGGCAGCGAGGTTCATCATCGACGTCCGAGTCGTATGCATCCACCGGTCGGCTTGAAAGGTATTCCGATGATTATGACCTATGTCCGAATTGGTCGCTCATCCACATCTCGCATCATATGTTTTGGCATTGCCCTCAGCGAAGAAACAACAACTCTCTTCATCCAACCCAGCTCCATTGTCCCGAAGCTTGCACAAGTAACATCTTATCTCGTCAAGTACTCAGCATTTTGTAGGCGTTTTGGAGATGTGCAGTTTCTAGCTATATGTCCATCACCACCACACTTGTAGCACTTGATCGGCTTTGCTTGTCCTTGATTTCCATTCCTTCTCCTATTCTCGATTTGCATATCCTCCACCTACTCGGCATTACCATAACCTGCTCCAACCATCCCTTGTTCATATCGTCTTCCTTGAACTGGTTGCCCCGTAATCTTTCCATCTCTCGACAACAAACATGATTGTGTAGATTGGATGCGCTCGATCTCATTGTTAGTGTGAAGACTGTTGGTATGTGGACTAAAGGTCAAGTTTTGTTTAACCATAAGAGCAGGTTGATTAATGAAGTGTCCCATGACTGCATCGACATCGGCTTGCTTGAACCTCGGATCAGGAATGAGTTTGTGATTACCATTACTCGTGGGTATGACTTGAGAAGCTTTGGTAGTAATACCAACATTGGAGTAGAAGGCTGTTGAGTCATTTGACGAACTGGTTTCTCCCTGCTTAGATTTGAATTGCTCAAGAATCCTACGTTCAAACATAGCATGTCTCTCATTCTGGAGAAGGAAGGCATACAGTTGCTCATAGTTGGTGTTCTTCAATCCTTTGGTTAGCTTCACAGAGGTGACAAACTTTTGCCATTAAAGATTCATGTTGTTCACAAACTTTGAGTTCAAATGAATATTTGGCATAGTCATTGGTATGTGCTAAAACACATACCTTTTCTATATCAAAACTGACCCAAAATAACCAAGAAAGAGCCGTTTATTGCTAATATTTGTGGTTTTCTTGAGTTTGTGCTTGTGCAGTGCGTATATGTAAAAACACGCAAAAGGCACCAAATCGGATGTAAATCCGAGACACGAGAGATTAAGAGAGCTTAAGGCGGAAGGTCACTTCGCATTTATGAAGATTTTTAATCTCTGAGGATGATTTGTGAAGATTTGATCAAAGTTTGAAGAAATGTCGAAATAGTCCCTCAAGTTTCAAAGAGCATTTGTGAGAAAATGGCCCTTGAGTTTCAAAACTTGCAAATTCAGTCCCTGGTCTATTGAAGATTGACAAAGATGGTCCTTGGAAGATGATTTCAGAATTACATGATTGGTCCCTCAAATATCCGGATGTACAACATTGGTCCCTATGGTTACTAGTCCAAGATTATATAATCCAACAAATCCATTATCCAAAATACATGTACCCGGCCCAATTGTTAGTATCCCTGGCCCAATCTCTCAACCACCCAATACCCTCCCTTTGATACCATCCAAGACCCGAAACACACCTTTGACCCGAGTATTTAACCCGAGTCAACTCTACTTACCCGGTCAACCATTTTGAATTACAATAAAATAAACACCCGCGCCCCAAACAGTACCCATCTCCCTTGTCTCTCCCAAACGCGCCCATTCACCTCTTTTCACCACCAATTACCTTCCCAAACACCAACCTCGTACTAGAATCTATCTATCCACCTCATCCCAGGTGACATGTCGAGATAAGGTGCCTCGTTGACATTTGGAGCCCCTATCATTGGACGAAACACATCAATGGATTATATGGAGCAATCTGATTGGTTGAGATGACAATGGATGATTGAGTGGCTGGAAATTGCTTCTAGGTTCTTCTCAAGGGCATCCCAAGACCTCCTCACAGCTATATAAGGACACCTTTGGCTCACACTAGAATTGGTGCAATTCCTAGTTTTCAATTAGCTTATTATTATTTCATTTCAAAGAGTTTCTAAAATGTTTTCTTAAGTTTTTATTGTATTCTCAAGTTCTTGTAATCCATTTTCAAGATTAATAAAAATTCCAAGTTTTCACCTTTAATCTTGCATTTCTGTTTTAAAAGTAATCAATAAGCCTATTTGAATCAATGGAGTAGGCTCATTTAAGCTTTTTATAGCTTTTGTGAGCTTATCTTGCACCCTCACATTCACTTACATTCACAAAAGGCCTCGGTCAACAAAAGTCAATTGTTTGCTCAAAAATGGTATTGGTTTGATTTGATGATGGATCAGGTTAAGGTTGATGTTATATGGGTTAGGATTAGTGGTTCTAATTTCTGGTTTGCAAGCCATTGTGGCTATGGATTTCTTGTAAGTGTGCTCTAAGTTTCAATTCTAGCTTATATAAAGTAGCAGTTTTCATTTCTTTTAGATCTGTTATAAAGTAGTGTTATTTGTCGTCATTAGCTTTAAATAAATATACTAAGTCTGTTTTGTAGTTGTAATAATCTTGCCTTTGTTATTTGGTTAGAATAAATTGCATATCTGTCTTGAAAGGGATGTTTGGATTGCTTGATAATGAGTTCATAAACTGTGTTAGTCTAAGCTTTGTGTTGCATTTGTCCCCTATAACACTAGTAATGTCATTTTAACAAAAGTTTACTCGAGTTTCACAATAAAGTCAAAATTTTGCTTGAATGCATTTTGATCACATTCTTGTTAAAATCGGTCACTCAAAACAAATCAAATGGGTTGAAAAGTTGATAAACTAGCTTGATAAACTTTCATTTCATCAAATTATATCCACATCAGTCCTTAAATTGCATTCAAATCTCAAGAAAGTCAAAGTTTCTAGCTGTTTTCAAAGTCAAAAACATGTCAAATACCTGTTTTATGCAGAACTTGCAGAGGTTGCACTGAGTTCAATAAAGCTTATTAGGGTCTGATTCTTGGTTTAGGTGTAGTCTGCTAGGTGGTCTTCAAGGCCACATATCTATTTTAAAGCTTTTCTCGATAAGCTAGTGCATAAGCTCAAATATCGACTGTTTCCTTGTTCTTTGTAGAAATCAGTTAGCTTATAATCTTATGCATCTGCTTATTTGAGGATAGGAGTAGTTGGATTTAGCCTATATTAGCTTATTTCAGTGTAATCTTGCTTAAGTAGAAGTTTGGTGGCTTAATTTGTAGTTTTGCTTATTTAAAAGTGCTTATTTGGTATCCATTAACAAGACTCGATTTCTTACACATAAGCACCACATTTCTTATTTTTCATAGAACTAAAATAGCATTTTAGCATTTTCCTGAATTTTTCATTAATTTTGGTCATTGTTTGCTATTTTTCTAGATTTAAAATAGTTTTTAATCACTTTTAATTAGCTTTAATTGCATTTAATTCAGAAAAAGTTCAAAAAAATAATTTTTCATTTTTCTCAGTTTAAGAAAAATATAAAAAGCATAAAAAAGATTTTTCCATATTTTCCCCCTTTTATTTGGTATTTTTCACAATTTAAATTAGATTTAAATAGATTTAAATTCATAGAAAATAGAAAATTAATCTGAAAAATAAAAAAATAGTTTTGAAAAGTCTCTTATGATATTTTAGATTTTATAGAAAATAATCTCACATTTTTCCTTTTGATTTTTATAATTTTTAGAATTTTAATAGTTAAAAATTAGTTTTTAATTTAAATAAAATCCAGAAAAATCCAAAAAAATAGTTTTAATTCTAAATTAGTTTTTAAATATCATTTCTAGAGTAAAAGTAATTTTAGGCATTTTTAGGTTATAATTTAGAAGTAGTTGCATTTTTATTACGTTTTATTAATTACGTTTTAGTTATATTCGCACTTAGGATTTCCCGTAAAATAGGTTCCCTTAATTACTTTCCCCATTCCCGTAGTTTAATTAACAAAACCAAACAAATCAAAACATCGAGCATTAAATTCCAAACCAAGAACGACGTTGGCAATTCACCTCGTTGGGAAGCGATTCGGGTTGTCTAAATCCGTATACACAATCACACACGGGATTTGATTTATTATTCTTTTTCCTAAAGGAATTTGAATCTATCTTCGTGATTATTTTTGATATCGATATTGAGGTTTTTATCCATACACATAACCCCTAAGCCTTCTTTATCAAAAGATCAGTGTCCGAGCCGTTTTAAGTTTCTTACGGTTAGTCATTCACAAGTGGCTAGCTTGTGTGAGTTAAACTTGACGTGTTTTGGCACAAGAATCAGTCATTTTGATATTCCTCATATCATTCACAAGCTTGTGAAATCTCACGTAATATTCATAGATACTCTCTTCTGGTTTCATCTTGAAGTGCTCAAATTCATCATACAATTTGTGATTCTCTGTCCTTCCTTAGTTAATTGAGACACGAGAGAAGCTTGTAGATGTATTTGGAAGACCCTCAAGTATGATGTTTGAAGCCTGATATCGACATCGAATCTCTTTTTCTCCTTATCAATGAGCTCATCATACGTCTTTGGTCTATCCAATCCAAAGATCATGGTTCCATCTGCAGCAGTATCAATTATGTCTCTTGTAGTCTCAATCGATAAGGTCCTTCAAAGAATTGATTTGAGAATACCCATTTTCCTTTCCAAGACAGTACAATCTGATTCGTTGAGCCCAAGAGTCATAGTCGCTTCACAAGCATGGGTGGGCGAGTATCTGAACCGAACCGCTTGAACATCCTCAAAGAATATGGAGATGATTGTAGGTACGCTTGGTAGACATGTTTGCAGATTACACGGATTTTATAACTCAATGATTAAACCGGAAAATAGATTATTTCACGGGATTTTACTAAATCAAGAGAAAACCGTATTATAAACAAAAGATCAACCAAGTCGCTAAGAATCCTTGAACCAAGTCGCTAAGTACCAAGTCGCTAAGTAGCAACTCGCTAGACTTCAAGTTGCTATGAATCAAGTCACTAAGCCCAAGTTGCTAAGAACCAAGTCGCTGGACACAAGTCGCTATAATACCAAATCGCTAAGCAGTCAAGTTGCTAAAGAACAACTCGCTAAGATCCAAGTCGCTAATATCAAGTCATTGAGAACAATAAGTACAAGTCGCTAACAATAATGAAAGCAAGTCGCTAATCTCACCAAGTCGCTAGCCATAGTGGAGAATCCACTAACTTGTACTGTTTGTCGGCTTGCCTCAATAGACAAGTCGCTAGGCACAAGTCGCTAACAACTAACACTACAACTCGCTAACAATTACTGAAGCAAGTCGCTATTTAAGAATTTAACACCGAGACTCAAGTTGCTAACTTGAAAAACTTCAAAAACACACTTTTCAATCCAAAACAAGCCCAACCACAGTGATTCAAGCTTTCCAAATCAAAACCCAAGCACTTACAATGATTCTAAACACAAAAGTACACCCAAAAATCAAACTTTAACACAAGAAATGATCCAAATGATGCAAAAACCACTAAACTTTTTCAAACTCAAAAACCATCTAATACCACTAGAAATCCAAGGATATGAAAGAGAGATGATCAAACCATGGCTCTGATACCATTTGTAACATATTGGATTTCACAAACACATTAAACCATAATCAATATAGGCGTACACTATTAGGTTTTAGAGAGAGAAAGAGTTAGAGGTTTGGGAACTTAGTGAGAGAAAGTGAAAATCTTATTATGAGCTCCAAACTCTCTACCTTGGGAGGTAGAGAGTCTTTATAGTCTTACACAAATCGCCACCTACGGGCTGTGGATCAGGCATACAGTGGGTAAAGACCCGTCCGTCCTCCACGGTGTTACTTAACTAAATACTACTTAACTGTAAATAACTACGACTACGAGCTTTCTAACGATTACATATACTTGAGGTGACCGACACTTTAATAACTGGATTTACTAAATCCTAACAGGGGTGTTACAATCGCGTCATGGAACAGGTGGGGACCCAAGATCGTTGTACTTATTGGTGCTGATCCAGAAAGCTGGATATTCGCCATCACTGAGTATTTTGCTCTTCTTGCAACACCAGAAGACCAGAGGTTAAGGGTTGTGGGTTTCAACCTAAAAGGTGACGCAGCGGAATGGTTTAGATGGATGACGCGCAACAAGTTGATCACCAGTTGGGACGGGTTTTTGGACAGTGTTAGGAATCGTTTTGGGTCATCGAAGTATGAAGACCCTCAAGGGGCCCTCTATAAACTGTTACAAACAGGTACTGTAGCACAGTATCAAAGTGAGTTTGAAAAACTCATGAATCGGGTCACGAATATATCAGAAAATCTGCTAATATCATTATATGTATCTGGTCTCAAGCTAACGTTACAAACAGAACTTCTTATCTCTAAGCCTGCGACGTTAGGTGATGCATTTTCTTTGGCGCGTATTATTGAGGCACGCTTGGAAGATCAAGGGTCTCTTACATATGTCAACACAACCAAAACTGTGGCCAGCGTGGTTAGTCAAAAACAGACTACACCACATTTTGCTGCTCGAACCGACGCAGGTAAACCACCCCTATTATCGACTCCCACAACTGTTAATGCTAATGTTAAGCTACTTGCTATTAAATGGATATCTCCAGCGGAACGATGAGAACGAATCAATAAGGGGTTGTGTTTTAATTGTGATAACCGTTGGGTGCGAGGTCATAAGTGTCCCGCTAAATTTATGCTGCTCATGACGGACGAGGAGGACACCGACGAGCAAGCACCGGATGTGGAGCAAGAGGAACCTGTGGAAAGTGGCTACATCTCTTGTCTTAACTCTTTGGTCGGTCACGGGAGTCCACGGTCATTACAACTATGGGGTACCTTGGGGAGCGGTCAGGTGCATATACTTATTGACAATGGGAGTACTCATAACTTTGTCCAACCAGGAGTAGTCGAGAGAATGAAGTTACCGATCACTTCTACGAAACCTTTTAAGGTGTATATTGGCAGTGGTGCGACCTTGTTATGTGAGAATATATGTTCTCAGGTAAAACTCCAGATGCAGGGATTATGTGTAGACGTGGATGTAACCCGTAATTTTTCATAAGGTAAAATGACTATTTTACCCTTTGACTTTTTAAAGTTGACTTTTGACTTTGACTTTTGACTATTTGACTTTTACCGTAACGTAAAAGCGAATACGATAACCGGTAGTAACTGATAATCTTCCTTATGACCAACACAAGACTACGATAAGTCTATATGTTCAAAATACTTTAGTTTCACCAATAATCATAATTTATATGAACTATTACTACTTTATCATTTTTAAGTAGATATGTTACTTTTTACATAAGAAGCGTACTCAAACCAACGTTATTAGGTTTTAACAACATAAAAGCACCCTATTAGACTTATCATACTTTTAATATGCCTAGTTAGAATATATTGATAAGTTTAGACATTTTTAGTATTCCATTTTTACGTTACCCGATTTTAAGTTTCGTGACTTAAGGGCTTAACGTTAGTAATTACCGGGACCAAACTACACCTCATAAACAAAAAACTAGGTAAAATAACACACGCTACCACGTCAAAAGAGAGGTGGCATGCATTGGCTTCCCACAAGGCCACATGGCATCTTCCTATTCCACCAACTCTTACACACATCACCTTATGTCTCCCACTTGATGATAAATTCACCTACACATCTCTTTTACATGCAAAATCAACCAAAAACCTCTCATCCCTCCCCTCTTGGTCGTTCATCCCTCAACCTATATCACCATCACCCATTTTGATTCACACAATAAGTTACACAAGAAAGATTAAGGCCTAAGTAGATTCCATGGTTAGATTTGGAGTTATTCAAGGTGTTAGGGGCTGAGATAAAGGGGATTATTTGGTGATTAACAAGGGTTAGAATCAATTGGGTTAAAGATTCAAGATAAGGATTAGAGATTAGAAGGGTTAAGGGTTGAATTGTTCTTGTTGTACTAGTAACTTGTCATCCTAATCTTTGTAAGATTTGAGTTTATTTTCTTGTCATTCAATATGATTGTAATAAGCTCTATAATTATTTGATGTAATTTGATATAAGCAGTATATGTAATATGGCTTAATTGATGTTGTACATGAGGTTGTGACCATAAAAACAAGCTAAAACAAGTCCTAGGTAAGTTTTATGAACATGAATTCTGAAACAGTCCCAAAGATGGATTAAACTGATCATCTCAGTAAACCTTGAGGTTAATTCAATTAGATATTCTTTTAGAACTATGTCTTAAGGTCGTTTCGCCGGGTGGCGCACCTCACTCATCCCGATGAGTAAATGAGAGCCAAAATGGCAAAACATGTCAAAATCAGATTTCATTTAAGAAAAGCCCATGGTTCTTTTCATTTCTGGAAGTCGACTCAGTTTTATGAAATGTAGTCAAGACCTAAACTTGAAGTTTGGCGAAAGCCGCGTGTCAAAACAAGTTGTAGAACTCAACTTATGGTCATTTTGGCGGGATGAATGTGACCAAACTTTCGCAATGAAATATAAGTATATACTTGTAATTAGACCATTAATATAGGTAAACTTTGGACCTTAGACTTGATTAAGCTTAAGAATCTGTTAGAGAATATAAAAATATGAACTTGACATTTTGAATCACTAAAAAAGGACTTGTGGTTAAAAAGTTATGCCTAGTTAAGTTTTACTAGATGAAAATATAGTGTTGGAATAAAAGCTTATTGATACGATTTTAAATCACGATTTTGACCCTTTTCTCGGTCCGAATCGAAAAGTGTAAAACACGAAAGTTGCTCAGAATGACTTTTTCTACTATAAATTATGAGCACATAGGTAGAAAGTGAACGACAAAACCTAAAAACGGCAAAAACTAAGCTGACCTGTTGTTGACAAGAAAACAACCTTAGTGAGAACTTTAAGTAATATATTGATCATTTTGAGGCTAATACAAAGCCAAGATTAAGTCAATATTGTTGTCTTGAGGTTGTCTAACTTAGACACATCCTTAATATGGTCTTGATTATTATTGCTTAACCAGAACTTAGCCGCACGGCTAGTATAAGTCTAATGACCGAAACTTGTTTATTTAAAACTTGTTCACTAGACTTTGACAAACTAGGTAAATGACCATATGACATGTTAAACTACTTCACGACCTCTTGATTTTGATAGCTAAACAAAATTTAAGGAATACTTTAACTTAAGGATTCATGTACAACATCATAAGCCAACCAACTACATATACTTGTACACTTATATCGTACAATATACTAAAACACGAATACTATGCTTTCTTAGGTAATCGTTAAAGATCGTGGTCTTGCCATACTCTTTTGTTGACGTACATTATATCGTTACACTCCGCTGCTAATCACTAATGCGAGTTCATAGCCACACTTTCTATTACTTAATTGTTTTACAAACCCTTGGGGGAGATACATGCTTTATTTTAAACCGAACACATTGCTTTCAAAATGTATACTTATCTGATTGTTTTATTAGTACTAAGTTACCGCATTTGCCAAACTTAAGTCCCTTAATCATGAATCATTAATCACTAGTGAGAGTGGCGAATATTGTGAATTGATCTATTGGGATTGACGAATCCCGTTTGTGTTGACCGGGTAGGCAAACAAACGCACTATATTTGAGTAACATTGGTAAAAGCGGCAATTTTACCGATAGGGCACCACCAACATTAATTTTGGAACACGTTAACGCCTTGATTGCATGATGCTTAGTCTAATAATAACTGTTTTGTTTTCAAACCATTGGTGTGAGTCTATAGCTCACACTACATCATAATATGTTCAACCATCAAACAAACTCTATGAATTTCACTCAACCTTTGTGTTAACAGTTTTAAGCATGTATTTCAGGTCCATAATGATGGAAGCTAGCACGGAAGAGCAAGGATACTCTAGAAAGCTATAAATTTTATTATTATTCGAAAACCCATTTAATGTATTTTGTAAACCTGGAACCATTTGGGACCTCATCTTTGTAAACTATGATATTTATATAAATCGAATGATAAATCCTTTTTAAAAGGACTCCATTAGAGTTCGTTTTCTATTGTTATGACTGTTGTGCCATGAAGTAAAACCCAGTTTGAATTCCGCTGCATATCACGAAATTGGAGGTGTTACAGTGGATTTGTATGTACTTCCTATGAAGGGATCGGATATAGTGTTGGGCATCCAATGGCTGCAAAAATTGGACAAAGTGACGCATGATTATGCACAACAGACGATGGAGTTTACACTTGGGGACCAAACGTATCTATTGCAGGGGGACGAGTCACTTCGCATGAAGCGAATTAGTTTACATCATATGCTCGCCTTGCTAGAAACAGACGACGTTTATGGGGTGTATGAACTCTACCCTCTGTCCGCGATTGGTGATGATTCAGAAGGTACCAAGGTTGCAACTGGACCCGCACATCCTGAGATCGCTCAGCTTTTGGAGCGGTTTCTTTGCTCTCTTTCAGGTACCGACTACTTTACCACCATACCGTAGCATTGATCATCGTATTCATTTATACCCTAATACCAAGCCTGTGAATGTTCGGCCCTATCGATATCCACATTATCAAAAAGGGGAAATGGAGAAGCTAGTTAATGAGATGTTAAACCAAGGAATCATACGTGTCAGTCATAGTCTTTTTTCATCACCGGTGTTCTTGGTGAAAAAGAAGGACGGAAGTTATCGTTTTAGTGTAGACTACCGCGCTTTAAATGAGGTTACCGTCAAGGACAAGTTTCCAATTCCGACAGCGGATGATATGTTTGATGAGTTAGGGGGGGGGGGCGTTATTTTTACCAAACTGGATTTGCGGGCAGGTTATCACCAAATTCGGGTGCATGAGCGGGACGTGTACAAAACCGCTTTTCGTATGCATGACGACCATTATGAATTTCTAGTAATGCCGTTTGGGCTTACTAATGCGCCATCTACTTTCCAAGCGACCATTAACCGGTTATTTTCACCATATTTGCGTAAATTCAGGATTGTTTTTTTTTTGATGATATATTGGTTTATAGTACTACTCTTACTGCCCATGTAGAGAACCTGCAATGTATTTTTCAGTGTTTACAGGATCATCAGTTCTATGTTAAATAATTGAAGTGCGTGTTTGGGTCAACGACAATCGATTACTTGGGACACATTATTTTGGGACAGGGTGTTGAGATAGATCCACAAAAGATAACAGCAGTGGTGAATTGGCATGTGCCTACGACACAACGTTAGGTACGGGGGTTTCTCGGGCTCTCGGGTTATTATAGACGGTTTATCAAGCATTTTGCTTTTTTGGCCGCATCTTTATTTGATCTTCTTCAGAAAGATGGCTTCAAGTGGGGCGAGTTGGAAAGTAAGGCTTTCGAAAGCCTTAAAAATAAGTTGACACATGCACCTATTTTAGCTCTTCCAGATTTTAATGCGACGGTGTGAAGAAGATGTTGGTTGGGCTGTCGGCACTGTTTCACTGGAAGGGCATGCTGAAATCAATTGAGAACTTCGTCAAGAATTGTCTTATTTGTCAACAAACTAAGTATTCCACGCAGGCAACAGGCGGATTGTTACAACCTTTGCCCACGCCATCCACGGTATGGGAAGACGTTTCCATGGATTTTATTACCGGGTTGCCCACGTCTAAAGGTCTAACAGTCATCTTGGTAGTAGTGGATCGATTTACCAAGTATGCGTACTTTGGACCGTTATCTATAGGTTTTAATACGCCAAAGGTAGCGGACGTGTTCGTGGAAATGGTGGTTAAACTCCATGGGTTTCCTAAGACTATTGTATCTGATCGCGATCCTATCTTTCTTAGTAAGTTTTGGAATCAGTTGTTTGTAGCTAGCGGGACTCAATTAAACCATAGCACGGCGTATCATCCTCAGACGGATGGTCAAACAGAAGTTGTTAATCGTGGGCTTGAACAGTATTTACGGGCTATGGTGTCGGATCATCCACATCATTGGGTTCGTCTTTTGCCTTGGGCCGAATATAGTTACAATACCAATTTTCATAGTAGTATCAAGATGACTCCATTTCAAGCCTTGTATGGGCGTGTTCCACCTTCAGTTATTCCATATCCAGCCGGGTCATCTAAGGTGGCGGCCGTGGACGAATTCTTGGTTGAACGAGACGTGTTGCTACGTCAACTTAAGCAAAATTTGATGGCTGCTAAGAATCGAATGGAAGTAAAAGCTAATCGAAAACGTCGGGAACTTGAGTTCAACATTGATGATATGGTGCTCGTTAAATTGCAACCATATCAACAGGTTACTTTAGCAAGGCGACTTTCTAATAAATTAGCCAAGAGGTATTATGGTCCATTCGAGGTATTGGAGCGTGTGGGCAAGGTGGCGTATCGTCTTGGTCTTCCCTTGACAAGTAAAATACATCCAGTTTTTCATGTATCAATACTTAAACCTTTCTCAGGACTTGGTCAAGAGATCGTTGCTAATTTACCTGAGGAGGAGCTTGATGGACATCCTGTTGAGCAGCCAGTGTCAATTTGTGATACTCGAATCGTTTTGCAGAAAGGCATACCGGTTAGGCAAGTGTTGGTGCAATGGAGCGGAAGAGCACCAGAAGAGGCGACGTGGGAATGGTTGTCAGAGTTCAAGATTGCTTATTCATCTTATCACCTTGAGGACAAGGTGATTTTTGAAGGCGAGGGGAATGATACACCTGGATCAAAGTCGATTGAAGAATCACCACCTGGGCCAAAGCCCATGACAGAACCAAGACCCAAGAGGAAATCGTCCAGGCCTGTGTGGCATAAAGATTATGTCACAAAATAACTATCTTTATTTATTATGTTTGAGTCATATTAGGAATGTCTTTGTGCTGGAGAACAACTTGAAGAACAAGTTGGAGTGTCTTGTTTAGGTATGTTTCGTATGTGTCTTGTGGTACAAGTCAGTTATTCGACTATATATACCGAATACCTTATTAATAAAATATATAGTTTTACCAAATAAATCTCTGTTTTCTCTTCTCTATTCTTATGGAGCTTGCACACGCTATAGTGGTGCTACCTTGATACAGTTAGGTCGTATCAACGTGGGGAGTTATTCAAGGCCTTCTTCGAAGTCTATGTCAAAGTTTTGGTTTATTAAATTCTCATCCAAAAAAAAAACATAAAGTGCATGATGCCACTGATATGTCTCGCCAAAATTAAATTAAAAGAGAGAGAATTTTATAAGTGGCTAAAAGATTTTAGGGACATTTAGATATATATCCTTAACGAAACTTCAATATTTATATATTTTTTTAAAGCATTTTAATAGTATTGTAAATCATGCATTGAAAACTTATGCTTTGAAAAAATATGTGAGTAGATATGAAATTCTCCAAAGATTTAGTTCAGCATGTAACATGGTTTTCATCATATTGAAGATGAACTTTATATAATTGGCAAATAAGAATTTATGAAATGATTATATATATTTGATGAGATGTAAACTTATGTAACCAAACACCAATAATTAATAAACTAACTTATCTTGCACTGCATAACAAAAGTATTCAGATTCCTTTACATCTTAACCAGTCATTAGACGTTCCGTCTGAATTTTATATGCCTCATTTGTCAATTTCATGCAATTTGGGGCACTATCAAAAGTACCCCACAATTTTTAATCAACTGTTTTGTATATATATGAGAAGATAAATAACGGTTATTATTGGATCTTTTTTGCTTTGATAATGATATCTTTGTCCCAATATGATACTTCTTAATAATGCAATTTAGATCACACCCCAAAAGAAAAAGGAAAAAAAAATGTAATACCTGGACCTTCATGAAACAACGGAAACATGTTGCTTGAAAAAATAATTAAAATTCTAAATGGTTCAACTTGACTATGAAGAATGAGTGAATATATGATAAATCCCACCAAAGCCGTGACGGCCACACGCCTAGAAAAAAGGATTCTTCATTTTGGTCCAATTATTGGGTCCAAATTCCATCGTGTGAAAAGCTTCCTATTCGACTTTGCACAAAACTTTTAAGATATTTTTTAAATCATGTTTAATGTATACAGTGTGATATCACAGTTTGTGGATAACATCCTATCTTTATACTATACATATAAAAAAAAATACAAACTTTGATCTTGTTTAATTTATTATAAAATGAGTAATGATGTTTGTCTAAAATACTACTCCCTCCGTTCCTAAATAAATGTTCACTTTTGACTTTTAAAGTCTTTCTTGTACAACTTTGACCTTAAATAGTTTTGTTTGTGTTATATAATATTTGATAAAAATTATATCAACTTAAAGTACATTTAAAATACAATTCATTCATATATTTTGTATCAAGTATTATATAAGATAAACACAAATATTTAAGATCAAAATTGAATAAGTAAGACTTTGAAAGTTAAACGTGGACATTTATTTATGAACGGAGGGAGTATTACTTATGAAATATCATACAATCTATTAATTAGAGTAAATTGCAAAAATCATCCCTAAACTTTGGCCAAATTGCACGTTTCGTCCCAAAACTATGGAAAGTGCGAATATCGTCCCTGTGGGGAAACTTTGGGGCAGAAATCGTCCCTGGCCTAGATCAAATAACTAAAATACCCTTCTCTCTTTATTACTTTTCGTTTCTTGCGCAAGCGGTCCAAGCGTGTTTCGCAGATTTTGCAAATTTAGTTTTTTTTTTTTTTTTTTTAATTAACTATTAATATTAGTATTATTTTTTTAACGTTTTCGTCCGATTTTTTACGTTTTGTCTTTTTACGTTTTTCGTTTTAAAAGCGTTTTTTTTTTTTCCGTTTTAGATTTTTCCGTTTTACGTTTTCGTGCGTTTTTTTTTACGTTTTTTCGTTTTTTTTTCGTTTTCGTGGTTTTCGATTTTTACGTTTTCGTCCGTTTTTCGTCGTGTGTCCGATTTTTAACGTCTTGCGTCTTGATTTTTACGTTTTCGTTCGTTTTCGTCCGTTTTTACGTTTTGTCCGATTTTTTTTTCGTCCCATTTTTGTTTTTTTTCGTCCGTTTTTACGTTTTCGCCGTTTTTACTTTTTCGTCCGATTTTTCGTTCGTCCGATTTTTACGTTTCCCGATTTTTAAGCGTTTTCGTCCGATTTTTTACGTTTTCGTCCGATTTTTAACGTTTTCGTCTGAAATGACAAGATTACCTTTAGGGGTGTTCAAAAAACTCGAGAAACTGACAAATCGAGCAGAACCGCTCAATCTGAAACCGAAAATAAGTGAAACCGAAAAAACCCACTTATCACGGTTCGGTTTCGGTTTTTAATTTTTGATATCCGCGATTAACCGAACAGAACCGTGTATAATATAAATGAAGATTTTTAACTAAATATTCAAAAATCAGACGAAAACGTAAACAATCAGATGAAAACGTAAAAAAATCGACTTAAAACGTAAAAAGCGTAAAAAAATCGGACGAAAATGCAAAAACGAAAAGCGAAAAAACGTAAAACGGACGAAAACGTAAAAAACGGGTGAAAACGTAAAAATCGGACGAAAAACGTAAAAAACACGAAAACGTAAAAATCTGGACACGTAAAAGTATATAAAACGGACGAAAACAAAAACGGATGAAAACGTAAAAATCGGACGAAAACGAAAAAACGAAAAAAGTAAAAAAGAGACAAAACGTAAAAATCTACTAAAACGTTAAAAATCAAGAAGACGTAAAACGGACGAAAACGTTAAAATCGGACGGCGTAAAAAATCGGAAAAACGTAAAACGGCGAAAACGTAAAAACGGACGAAAACGTAAAAACGGACGAAACGTAAAAAAACGGAAACGTAAAACGTAAAAATCTAAAAAACGGACGAAAACGTAAAAACGGACGAAAACGAAAAAAAAAACGTAAAAAATTGGACGAAAACGTAAAAAAATAATACTAATACTAAAAGTTAAATTCTTTTTAAAAAAAAAAAAAAAGGGACTAAATTTGCAAAATCTGGCGAAACACAGGGACCATTTGCGCAACAAACTGAAAAGTAATATAGAGAGAGGTATTTTTAGTCATTTGATAGGGGGACGATTTCTGCCCCAAAGTTTCCCCACAGGGACGATATTTGCACTTTCCATAGTTTTGGGACGAAACGTGCAATTTGACCAAAGTTTAGGGACGATTTTTGCAATTTACTCTATTAATTATTTACATAATTCATTAGAACTTAATCTACAAACTTTTTATACTCTCAATTACACCAAATAAATAAATACACACACAAACAAATTGAAGCTACTATACACATTTGTTTAAAAACATAAAAAATAAATATGTTGTTTACTAAAATATTCTTACTTATAAAAAGTCATGCAATCGGTTGGTTATTTCAACACTTACTATAAACTTTCTCTATTTTCACTTATTCCACGCCAATATATATGCAAAAAAAAGAATGCATACACAAATTGACGTTATAATACACCATCGCCGTTATGCGCAAGTAATCATCTAGTTTCGGAAAAAAGTTATGATATTCTGATTTTTAGCAGAATTTAGAAATTTCAAATTATCTAAAGGAGTGTTCTTTTTTTCATTTAATAAGTGAGCTTAAACCTTTATTTCTTTTTATTGGAAAAGTCTATATAAACTTCTCTCTATTAGTTAAGATGCTAAAATAGAAATCTCTCCAAACTACTTAATTTAATAAACAATCCCTAAGTCTAACCTCGAAAAGTAGCAACGTTTTACTTTGCACGTAGAGTTTTATATGCCTCAAAAAGTTTATCAAAACGTCTGCTTTTAAATTGCTTCCTAAATTGTATCTAACGGCGTGCACCAAGTCAAATCTTTGCTTCAACAAAAATAAACACTTCAATGAAAATGTCTTTTATTGACACATAAGATATTCCATTAAACATACTTTAAAAGAGTCTGGAAAAGTTAATCGTCCAGTGTATCCACACTTTTACCTTTAGATTTGGGTGCCACTATCAACATTTTGAGGAGAGTTATTTTACATATTAAACTTTTCTCACATACCAAGGGACTCATTTCCACCATCCATTTAAAAAGAAATCAATGGCTAAGATTAAAAGCATTTTATTATTTCACCTATTTTTTATAATTTAAATATCTCTTAAACCGTTAATCGTTAAGTGAAAATATTTACACCATCGCGACGAGCATTTAATTATCTTTCTATAGATGGGCACTTTGATATACTTTCGAAAAAAAAAAAATCATTTTTTCACGTTTTTTCGTTATTTTTCGTTTACGTTAAATTTCGCAGAAAAAAAATATATGATAAAACACTAAATTGAATATCACATGTGGTATTAGTGTTAAATCATATATGATATGTAATATCATATGTGATATTACACTAATATCACATGTGATATTCATATCATATATGATATTACACTAATATCACATGTGATATTCAAATTAGTGTTTTATCATATATATTTTTAATGAAATTTCAGAACGATAAAACGAAAAAAACGTGAAAAATACGAAAAAAAAATTTTGTCGAAAGTATATCAAAGTGCTATCTATAGAAAGATAATTAAATGCCGTCGCATAATATATATTTTTTTTTCCGCTTAACGATTAACGGTTTTAAAGATATTAATATTTGAAAAAATGATGAAAGTGAGTTTTTTAAATTGTTGAGATTAATCTCATCCATTAAATCAAATAAAAATGGATGGTGGAGATTGATCCCTTAGTATGTAAATAATCTTTTGTCCTCAAATGATCTTAAATCTAACATCTTACCTCTTACCTCTCCGATAAGACCACACTTTTTAATTAAAAGTGCGTTTAAAAGAATGTTGGCCTTCAGTGTCATTTTAACTGAAATGTATGTCACAAACGCTCAATCCTACTCGACAATCCATAGAGCCTTACCGACGATTCCTTTACTGACTTCCAACAAAAGTTGCTCTGCCTCACATGACTTACGACAATTTTCTTGTGGACTTGTGGTTAAAATTTCATATTTGACAATACATACATTCTGTACGAAAAGAAATAGCACTTTTACATACAAGTTTGATCAAATGAAAAGTTTGAGGGTTTACTCGCATTGAAGTTCAAGATTCCCAGTTTTATATATTACCTTTGGATTGACCAAAATATCGACTGATGGTTCATTTTTTGGAGGAGATGGATGTTTTATGGTTCACGGTTGGTGTCTTGAAACATCGTTTGCCATACTATACATGTTTTGATGTTCCTTGACTTATCTCTATAGAACTGCATTAACTCTACAGCGATTACCGTTGTTCCAATCAAACTGTAAGAAAGTCAAAATTGAATATTGGTCAATAATCAGGAAGGGGTTAGATAATTATGTCTGCTGGAAATCCTTAAAAAGATTTTTATTTTTTTCTTTCTTTTGACTCATTGTAATATTGAAGTTTATAAATGATGATGATGGTGGTGGTGGAAGCTGTTGATACCTGCCTAAATGAAGAAACTCACCAAGAAACATGATTACTGAAATAACCATTGACACGGGTCTGAACATTGAGATAAGGCCGGCTGACGAGGCCTTGTTTGTGTTGACCCCATGTTATAACACTGCTGCTTTGTCTCACCTGAACTCAGTGTCCTCGTCCATGTGGTAATTCAACAATGGCGATTTTGGTGTTGAGGATGACTCCACATTAATACCTTCATTTTTTAAAACATCCTCTTTGGCTTTGCCCCAGATCACCATGTAGAACCCAATAGATATTATTGATGCTCCAATTAAACTGTATAAATATTATTGATGAAACAGAAGACCAATAGTATATAAAAATTAATCATTATACAGAACTCAATCATATTACCTTCCGAGATAGAGGTTATCACCAAGGAATATAATGCCCATCACAACTGCTATAGCAATTGACAGCGGCTTAAACATGGCAACATATAATGGTCCTTTAATGTATAATGCCCAAGCATGCACACTATTGTTCAGGCACGAACTTAACACGCCCTGCATAACTCAAGTAGCCCACGGAACTTGTTTAGACATCATTAAACCGATTACAAAACCACAAAAGTTGATTATACTCGGGTACTCACCGAGCACAGAATGGAGGCCAAGGCTATATCAGGCTTGATCCTCCAAGCACTAGAATCTGGTTCCGTAAAAGCCCCCACAATTGCAGATAGCATACTAACTATTAAGTTGTAGAAGAACACCACTGTTAATTCTGAGGGATACTCCTTCAAGACTTGTATCTGCATGCCTCAAATATTTACATACAATCTTTTATAATCGACTGCAGAGATGGGCATAGCCCTGAGACTGTTCGTGAGCTTGACCGAAACCACATACTTTTATTTTACAAGTCTTGCTAGGCTTGTCTTGGTAGCAGCGGAGACAGCGACAGAATAAAAAAGTTCTTTTAAAACTTAAAATGGGTCGATCTGGGCGGGTCATGGGCCAATTCATGTAATGATCCATCTAAATGGATCGACCCGTTGGGTCTCTAATTGGGTTGATAGATCATGTTTTACGCCCCGTTGGATGATATAAACAGGGCTAGTTGGATATGATCCGGATCGTGATCCGAACCATTGACGTGCCTAGCTTGTCATATCAATTACGGAGTAGCTATTACAATATTAATTATATCTGGATTTACATAGAGGTGGAAGGCAAACGGGCAACAAGTTGCCGCTAGCCCTTTTGAATTGTAAACTAATTCTTTTGAAAACTACATCTGTGGATCTACATTTTGGTGATGTTAAAACAGTGAATTAGAAAATAATAGGTGTACTTAATTTGATTCTTTTAGATTGGTTCAACATCATAAACATGTGAGGTTGAAGGTTAAGGATCAAAGAATTACAAATATACATTAATCTTCAACGGAATAGCATTGACTTACATAGTATAAGAGCTAGTTTGATCCCCAAAAAAAGAGAAAAAATCTCATAATCTCTCTGTCTCTGGTCTACTTCTTATTCCCAAAAGAGCTCTAAAAAGCCGCTAATAGTCTTAAGGGCTGATATCAAGAACTGAGCCGTTTGGAATCGAGGTTAGATAGATCCTAGTGTATGGAGGTGAGCACCAGAGCTAACCGGTATCAGGGTCCTATGTATTAGATGAGATATTCGGCCCAAGCCCGACTTGTGGGCTTGTGGTCCGTTAGGGTTTTATTATAGTTTCCTAGTACTCGATCTATAAATAGTATATCATTAATAAAGTTTAACCTACGGGTTTCAATGTTCAACATCGATCTATAATGTTCAACTCTGATACCATGTTGAACATTGAAACCCGTAGGTTAAACTTTATTAATGATATACTATATATAGATCGAGTACTAGGAAACTATAATAAAACCCTAACGGACCACAAGCCCACAAGTCGGGCTTAGGCCGAATATCTCATCTAATACTATCAAGATCGACCTAGTGGGGATTGGCTCTAATCAGCTCGGTTGGGCGTGGTTCCTAGAGATAACCAGTGGGTGCTATCGTACCTGGACAATATACCACAATGCGACCAAAATGTACTGAGAAGTACATAAAAGACCTCCAAGAGCCCAATTATCTTGTGTGGAACCAACGGAAACCGAGGGAGAATGAAAAGGTGAAGACGATAGATTCTGAATAACCTTGGGACCTTTGTAAAGTGTGACAACAAATGCACCTGTTATGGAAACAATTGTCCCCCAAAACTTTGCTCTAGTACTTTTGTTCGAAAAAGATAAAGTCTCCATCCTGTTTTTGACAACCAAAAAAAGGAAGTGGACAACGACCCGTAAGCAGTGTTACTCAGAAACAAATATGATCAAGACACTTTTTTTAGTTTGGTACTCTTTTTGTTTTTCAAGCAGTGTTACTCAGAAACAAATCATGTGTGTGCTTGTACTTTAGTGACAGCTTTGTATCTTGTTTAATGTGTTCAGAAGGGAGTGACATGAACCTGAAAATGACGGCAAGAATGAAGGTAAAACCAGGTAGTACATTACTGATGGCAGAAGAAAGCGTTGGCGAACTATATATAATTCCGGTATATCCCAAGATTTGTGACAAAAACCTACTCACAAGTTTTATAAAAATCAAATGCATAAAACATACATAGGTAAGTACGTAGCTTCATAACGAATTAGGAAAAAAAAGAAAACCTTACCCGATGATTGCCAAGAGAAAAGTCTTGCTAACAATCGAGAAATTCACCGGAGGAAGTACCCTTGATCTGTTTTCATGAAGAAAAAGATATCTAAAAAGTAAACGCTACACCAAAACCAGTCACTAAAAACGATCAAAATTTCGAAAACAGTTGGTGTATACCTATACGAAAAGAACGGAGCCGGAAGGAGGATTAATGCTGCAACGGCATAACAATAAACCATAAAAACATGGTAACTCATTCCTTGAAGTGTCGCGGCTTTGTACAAGGTGTTGAGTCCAACATTAACGCATTCCATGGCGACCAAAGTGACGATGGGTAGGACGTCCTTGTAACAGTAGTATCTCCGGTCGCTGGCCATATTTTCCCGCAAGTGTGATTGTTGCGTTGACAAAATGGTACAATTGTATTTGCTGGAATTAATATTATAAGGCCAAATTGCTAATTAATGGTAAGGTGTATTTTCCAGCATGAACAATTGTAGCTTACGTTAGATACTTAGATGTGACAAATATATTTTATATAATAATATAATAAAAATAATGGTAAATATTATTTCGGGCAATTTTATAAAAGATTTTGCTAACTAAAACATCGTGGGTTTTGATTAAGCTTTATTATTTTTGTTAAAATATCATTTACTGAAATCATTATTTCTATAATTATACATAGTGATTATAACAAAATTGAGCCATTTTACTAAAACAAAAATCAAAATGGGATACCCATTGGTCAAGAGAAAAGTTCAAATCTCAAAATTTTTATACATTCAATCACATTTAGTTTCTATAAGATCATGGTTGAGAATTCAAGAATAAAGTGCAATTCAGAGCTTACTATGATGCAAATGACATTACTCATAATTTTTCGGCTCTTCGCACTCTACAATCAAATGGAGTAATTGAAAGAAAAAATCGCACGTTACAAAAAATGAGTAGAACAATGCTTAAAGAACAATCTATTCCTCAAAAGTTTGGTGCAATGTCATAAACACCTCCACATATATTTCAATAGAATTTTAATTCGACCAATTTTAGGAAAACAACATATGAAATCTATAGAGGTAGAAAATCTATATTAGAATACTTTAAAGTATTTGAAAGCAAATATTTCATACTTAACACTAACGAATACCTCACCAAGTTTGACCCTAAGTTATGCAAAGGAGTTTTTCTAGGCTATTCGCTAAATAGTTAGGCATATAGTATTCTGAATAAACACACCATGGTAGTTGAAGAATCACTAAATGTAACTTTTGACGAAAGTCCTCCTCCTCCCAAAACATCACCATTAGTAGATGATCATTCGGATGAAGAACAAGCTATAGAAAACCAAGCAAATCTAGAATTAGAAGACTACTTAGAAGTTTAACGATGAAATAATAAATGTTAAAGAATCTAAACATCATCCTTTAAACAAAGTAATAGGTAAGTCAAATGAGAGAACCTTAATATCACAAGCACAAAACCAAGGTAACTTCTTTTGCTTTATATCGACTATTGAACCTAAAAATGTAAATGAAGCATTAAAAGATGAAAGATGGGTAGTTGCTATGCACGAAGATTTAAACCAATTTAAAGCTAATGATGTTTGAGATTTAGTATCACCACCTAAAAATCAAACTATAATAGGAATTAAATGGGTATTTAGAAATAAACTACATGAAAATGGTGTCGTATTTAGATATAAAGCTAGATTAGTGGCACAAGGATATAACCAACAAGAAGGTATAGATTACAATGAAACAAATGTTCCGGTAGCTAGAATATAGTCTATTCGCATACTTCTTGCTTACGCTTGTGCAAATGATTTTAAACGTTTTCAAATGGACGTTAAGAGTGCATTTTTAAATGTATTTATTAGTGAAGAAGTCTACGTCTCACAACCTCCGGGGTTTATTGATTTTGAAAAACCAAATTATGTCTACAAACTAAAGAAAGCGTTATATGGTCATAAACAAGCCCTTAAAAGTTGGTATGATAGACTCAAAACATTTTTGTTAAAACATAATTATACCATGGGTATGGTCGATAACATACTTTTTACCAAGAAAAGGGAGCCCTCACCTTATAATTGTTCAAATATACGTCGACGATATCATATTCGGATCTACTTGTCAAGAGTTATGTGATGATTTTGCAAAAATCATGGATGACGAATTTGAAATGAGTATGATGGGAGAACTAAACTTTTTCTTAGGACTACAAATCAAACAAATAAAAGATGGAATTTTCTTTAATCAAGCTAAATATATTACAGAGATGCTTAAAAAATTTGTATTAGAAGATTGCAAACCTATTAAAACTCCTATGTCGACGAAAACCAAATTAACTAAGGATGAAGATGGAGAATCCGTAGATAGTACTAAATATAGTGGGATGATAGGTAGTCTACTTTATATTACCACGAGTAGACTCGATATTATGTTTAGTGTGTGTTTACGCGTTCAGTTCCAAGAGGATCCCAAAACATCTTATCTTGATGCCGTTAAGCGTATTTTTAGGAATATTAAAGGTACTACTCATTTAGGGTTATGGTACCTTAACGATACCGGTGTTGCAACTATAGTTATGCCGACTCTGATCACGCGGGAGATTATGTAGATAGGAAAAGCACAAGTGGAGTTTGTACATTCATGGGATGCTGTTTAACATCATGGTTTTCTAAGAAACAAACGACCCTTTCTATTTCCACAACCAAAGCCGAATACGTGTCCGCCGGAAAAGCATGTCAACAAGCACTATGGATGAAACAAGCTCTCGTAGACTATGATATCAAACTCGATGACATTCCTATTATGTGCGACAAAAAGGCGCTATCGACTTAAGCAAGAACCCGGTTCAACATTCAAGTACGAAACACATCGAAATATGCCATCATTTCCTCCGCAACAACGTACAAAAAGGTAACATTTCTATCAAAAAAGTCGCCTCAGGAGATAATATAGCCGATATTGTAACTAAACCACTAAAATGTGAACAATTTAATTTTCTAAGATTAGGACAGGCTTAATGGAACACATTCCATAATTATTTTTTTATTCTTTATTTTATTTTGTAAGGATAAAGAATCAATAAGATTTTGAGTGGTTGTCAATTCATTATTCAAATTATGATTAATAAACATCTTTTAATCCTACTGAATTGTTTTAGTGTGGGAACAAGAAATCGAACTCCTAGTTTGACTAGTTTTGTATTTATCAAAAATAGGACCAAGGATATTACCTAAAAACTACATGTTTAATCACATTAGAGTTGAACATGAAAACTACGAGTTCCTTTTCAAGATGAAAAGAATATATATCACTATATCTAATGCAACTCATAATTGTTAATGAAGATGTTATATTGAATCTACTTGTTCTAGTGAATGTGTTCCTAGTAACCTTAATTCATTTTGAAGTAGGATTATCAACTTTAACTTCTCATCCGAAAAGTTATAAGTAATTTACCATTGCCATTGGCAAATGTGGTATAACCAAAAATTCAAACACGCGAAATCTTTGCAACATATGCAAATTTCGCTTAATAAAATATAGTCTATAAACTACTAACCTATGGATTCACAGTTCTTTGGCATAAGAAATGCGCATTCATATAACGATCGGAATTCCACCTCCACACCTCAATGTAAGTGAATTCTTTCTTTTTCTGCTCGCTTCTGAGTCTAGGATCTCTATTTTGCACAAAAACTTCATTGGGAATTCTATATTTCTTACTCATTATTTGTTGCATTACTAACAATTAGTTTTTGCATTAAAAATCCCATTATTTTTAAAAGTATTCTCACAATTAGGACAATCACGAAAATGATTCTTATGCATTATTAATACAAATAAAAAACATTTTCATTCATGCATACGTACCTCATGAATGTTTTAGGAAATATATTCTCTATATGACTGCAACTCTCCAATTATTTGCTCTTTTGGATGGTCTTTGTGAATTCTGGTAGTAGCTATAGTACTGACATGAATTTCATCTGCTAAATTGGTCATGTCAGCCTCTTCACCAAATCCACCAAAGACTTCATCATCGCATATCAATATAAATGTCTTCCAATGGAGGCATGGTATCATTAGTATCATCTTCATTCATATTGGCTCCAACAGTAGTAACACTAGGCTTAGCAGTAGAAACAGAGTTACTGCTGCTAGTGTTATTTTCATCAAGTTTTGCTCCAGCAGCAGTAACTCTAGGCTTAGCAGTATTAACATAGTTACTGCTGCTAGTGTTATTTCCTTTAACTGATGCATAACCATCCTTCATAAGATCTTCACCTCCAATATCTGCACTAGGAACTTCTTCATCAGCAGCAGTGCTCTTGTTCCCTGGATCTTCATTAACCACTTTATCATCACTGGAAGGTTTCTCAGTAGCATCATGTGAACCCTTTGAAATTGAGGAGAGAGGTGTGTCACCAGTCCAAATAGGCAGCAAAATGTAGTCTGCAACAGATTCTTTCTCCACCCTAGTTTGATCTGCAGCAACATTTTCTTTTGTACATGCACTTTTGTTAGTCTAGTTCCCTGCAAAAATTGTCTCATAATTCATAGATTTTGTTACTACATCTATATCAAATAGCCAATATGTTCCCTTTCTACAACATTAGATGAATTTTCACTAAACCTAATATCTAGATTCTTTTCAACCTTCCTTGTTCTACTATTAAATACTTTAAATGCTTTACTATTTAGTGAGTACCCAACAAAGAATCCCTCATCAGCCTTCCCATAAAACTTGCCTAGGTGATCTGATGCAGGTTTTACTGACCAGGTTTTAATATTTATGATGTCTCGTTATACCTATGGTCTACCCTAATGCTCTAATGGGCAGTGTACCCGATCATGTGTAGTGTAGTATTCGGTAAAACCGAGGTCGTCCCAAGAGCTATGTGAGCGGATTTTAATTAAGTCTAGGTGTCACAGATTGATTTTAAGGTTAAAATGATTAATTAATTACTAAAGACAAGAAAATAAGAAGACAAATAAAGGCGAGGATTGTGATCAATAGAGGAGAAGTGTGCTAACCTAGTTATTCATCCTATCATATTAAGTTCACGTTTAATTACTTCCAATTGCTTCAAGTGGGGGTTTAGGTCGCTAGGACAGCATTTGGTCAGTTCGTCCTAACCTATCAACAAAGGCCTTCCACCGGAGATCAAGCTACTACCCTTGAAAGTCCATTTGTTTTTAGTCCCTAAGGCTGAGTCATTAAGCTCCGCTACATGCAAGATTCATAACAATGAGTGCTCGGGCGCTAGCATCTTAAACACTCATCCCTAACTTCTTAAGTTCATCCAAACGGTAGGTGATCATTTGGTCAAATCGCACAAGCGAATAAGGGTCGTCATTGGTCAATTCTTACCCTTCCCACTCACCGCCTACCTACTTAGGTCAGTTGGTCATATCTCCTAAGTAACTAGCCACTACCGCCTTTTCAAAACTACCTAAACAAGGGTAGCTACCAATAAACTATGCATGAATACACTAGAAACAATTATACGGAAGCAATGTAAACATAAACAAAACAATCAGGGAATCATAACTAGGCTAGCACCAGAGGTGCTTAGCCGCTCATATTAACTAAACAAATTGATTCAATATTTAACATATCGAAATACATGAATTGAAAGTAAAGAAATGATAAATTGCTAATGCTTATCGTTAGGGAGTGATTTCTCCCTTGGTGATGGCTCCAGATGCTCCTCGAGATCTGCCTTCTCCTACCCACATTCTCCTCTGCTTTTGTGTGTGGAGTGAATGAATCGAAATGCAATTTTGGGCGGTATTTATATGGCCGAATGTATCTTGTTACAGCGAACTTAAGTTGAGAGTTACGCCGTAACATCCATTTCTTCGTATTTTGCTCGAAAAGCTGGTTACTGCAACATCGAATGAGTTATGCCGTATCTTCAATAAATCATGGTTACGTCGTATTTGTGGAATGAGTTACGGAGTAGCTTGCAGCGGCGCGGAACATCATTTGACCTAATTAGTTACGACGTAATCCTATGAGGAGTTACTGCATCTTAGTTGGTTTTTGAGCTACGCTCTACTACAGTAATGTGATAGGAGAGTTACGCCGTAACATATTCAAAATAGGCATACTATCATATATCTTCAATAAACTCTCCAAATCCGCATCTCATTAGCTCCAATGCTCGTAATTTACCTGAAAGTGAAATATAGAGGAAAACAAGCGTAAATCCATATAAATGATATAAAATAATGAGCATTATCGAGGGAAATTGACACTTAATATTCAGGACTATTTGATGTTATCAAATATCCCCCCACTTGAACTCTTCTTGCTCTCAAGTAGACCTTATTAGATAGATTCCTAAAATGATATCTCCCACACCGAAAAATATAAGTTTACAAATCCCTTATGCTAGAATAAAACAAAGCCGAACACCTCACTAAATGGGAACAAAACACTCAAATCTCTCTCAACTTCTAAGTGTCAATTTCGGGTGATCACTCAACGCAGTCATAGCATGTATTCTATCATAAGCGGTTACAAATCTCCACCACTAGTGTTAAGGACTAAACAATTCTCGGGCATATGGGTAGACACGACAAAGGTTAAGGGTGAGTCGTCATTACTAACATGTCACGTCGAAGTGGAAAAAATCAATGATACATGACCAATTCCATGGCCAAGACACCAAAGATTGCTCGCTGCATCACCTAGACACGTTTCATGACTAAAGGGTAGGATAAGACATGAGATAAAATTGGTGTAAAACAAAATCAAGAAAATAGTCTAAATCTATAACCAAGTCATCACCACTTACCGTTCATCAAAAGTTCAAGTTTCGAAGTTAAGAAACCGGATCATGATAATACTAGGTAGATGTGCCATTAGAGGACGTCATGATGGGCACAGTACCAACTCCATTCTTCAAATGTGACCGAGGTGGCCTCCTCGATACTAAATCTATAACAAGCTCATAACATAGTGCTTATAACTTCGCACTTTACAATCAAATAAATAACTATAACTTTTTGAATCATAACTACTAAACATAACATTCCCCACTTGAGATGAACAATATGAGAATTTGGGAGGTCTTCAATGATCTTCAAAATATGTCTTCGATTTAAAAACGTGATTCCCGAACCTTTCCAGTTGAACCTTGAACTTAGGCAAACAATGACTTCCCAATCACAAATAAAGACTACAAGGGAGGCTAAGGTGTATGGGTGTAACGAAACAATATGTTGGGAGAACAATATGAAATGAATGGATCAGATGGGTGTATCTAGGGGTATCTTGCACTAAAGGTGAGTGCAACAAAGGGTTTAACATGGTGGTCGAGAAGTCGAGGTGACTAATCGATAGACACACAATGATAGGCTATTTGGGTGATAATCCTATAATATTGCCTTCTTAAACTGAAAAGTCCAAATACATCGAGCTAACTCAACATACCTCGTCTATGGTCTCGAAATGATGCAAAGGCCAAGTTCTAAAGTTTACAAGCTACCAGAACACTCATAATTTGGTGGATTTGGGGTAAATAATTAGAAACGGATAAGGCTAATCTCACCATATAATATCAAGGGTTATAATGTGCTCGACTAAGGTCTAATCTAGTTAGGTTAAGAAAAACATGTCAAAATTTTAAAAGGGCATAATTTTTCAAAATAAACTAGAAAAACAAGGGCAAAATAAAGTTCAAGAGACAATTCTACTCCCCCACTTGAAATGTACAAAGTCCCTTTTGTACTAATCGTTAAATAAAGGTGAAGAGAAAATTAGAATTAGAGCGAGAACTTCCCTGAAATTTTCTCCAAAAAGAAAGAAGGCCCACGAAAGAATCGCTCTCAGATAAGCATCTACGAGCAAATTTCAATCCCTGAAATCAAACTACCAACAAGCATAATTCTAAAAAGAAAAGAAATGAAAAAAGAAACCTAACTGATGGATCTAAACATACACCTTGTGTTAGTGATATTTTGAGTTATATTAATAAGCACGCGAAATATACTTAGTAATACTTAGAAGATGGATTATATGATGTAATGTAAGTGAAAAGTTTAACACAAAGCTCCAATATTATTAAGAAATAATACGAGTGATCTTGCTTATCACTAGGGTTACACTTTGAAGCTTACGTGAGTTTTTCGTACTCTAAACAATGACCTAGGATCTCCTTTATAGCACAAGGAGTCCTTTACAAGATAAGTATAACCCTAACAATATAGAATATACACAAGATCTTTTCTATACTTATCAATACACGGATACATAACAATTATCCTAACACCGGTAATATCAGATCGGTAAAGTGGTAATGAGTTTTCACTGCTAGTGTAATCTTTAGCAGTGTCTTCCACAGCTTATCAGTGGTAATTGTTATCTTTATTCCCAACAATCCTCCCCTAAACTTATGATTTCTCTACAAATCAATAAGTTTCTTCAATCTGCATCTTCAGTAAGGATTTGGGGAATTCTTTCAAACACTTCTCTTTTCCTTAATTCCTGAACAGCTCTTGAACATTGATCTTGAAGCCTAAGTAACAATGCTCTGACCTTCTCATTATCTTCATGAACTCTTATTGTTGTACACAACAACACAGTGAGAGTTCCAGCTCAGAGTGGGTATTCTTTTCAAAGAAACATGAATGCATCCACTCCATCTAATGTAGAAACATGATAAACTTCACATGAATCATAATAAAACCATTTAGTACCAGAACATGAACATGAGAATTTCCAGAAATCATCATTAGTATCGGTTCTATAGAGCCTTCTTAGATTAACCCATAACTGCATTTCCTTCATATCATTGAGTTTTTCAGCATCAAAGCTTTCTTGAACCAATCTCCACAAAGTATCCATATCATGTCTGTCACATGCTTTGATGAGTTCTTCAAATTGAATGAATGATGAAGTTTCACACCTAGCCTTGTAATCTTCCATGTTGGAGCAAAATTGCTAGCAGTAAACACTTCCCAATCAATGATAGGATGTCTGACTTGCAGTGGTTCATGATAAAAATATTTTTCTTCTATCAATATCATTTCAGTCATCTGTTCTTCAGTGAATTTCTCAGCTTTAACTTCTTGTTCTTCAGCAAATTTTGTCTTCTTAAATGTCTGAGGTTCACTATCTTTGGCCTTTCTCTTCAGATTAGGATACCTTCTTTCTTCTTCTTCAGAGTCCATTGGAATAAAATCTTTATCTTGACTTTGAACTCTATAGTAGATACTTTCAACTTTATCATCAGGCATTCCTTTGAATTGATGTCTTTTCCAGCCACCAAGATGCAACAATAATATTTCATCATTGAATTCACTTGTGCCTTGGTTGGTTGTCTTGGTTTCTTTGACCCTTTTGATGAAACAATAGCATCTTGAAGTGCTTGATTATTCTTCATCTCAATAAAATCCTTCAACTGCACTTCTTTGTTCTTGATTAAGGACTTATCTGCAACTAGGTCAATTGCCTTCTTCTTGATCACTGGATCATTAGTAATCAAGAATTCAATCTCTTCTTCTTAGGTAGGGCATAGAGTCAACTCGAGTCTTTTCTCCTGAATATTGTAGGTGGAACAAAGGAAATTGGATCGTGGTGTCCATTCTCCGCCCTTTTAGCCTCCATGAATTCTGCAATCTCTATCTCCTCTAGTCTTTTCTTATTAGCAACTTGATCTTCATTGATCTTTCTAGCAATTTCTTCATCATGAGCAATTTGAGCTTGTTCTTTCTTTGAAATCTTCCTTCTTGTTTGCTCTTTTGCTTTGCACAACCGCTTCTTTCATCTTCTTGATTTCTTCCTCTCAGCGGTAACATCTTCTCAGTGGAATGAAATCTGGTTGCAAGATGAAAATTTTGCTCTAGTTGCTGTTGAGGATCTTCTTGAGTATCAACTTCCTCAGTACCTTAACTTGAAACACCTTCATATCCAAAGTCAATTTTCCTCCCTTGGTTTCAAAGATCTGCTTTCCTCCTCTTTGGGGAGAATTTCCAAAATCTTTATTGAAATCTTCTCAATCACCATTATCGTGAGGATGGAGATGATATCAATCTTTTGCGCTTTCCTTTGCTTCAACCCCTGCAACTCTTCCTTCAATGTCCAATCTCTCTTTAAATGTGTAATATCCTTGGCATGTCGCTTTTACTTGTGCCAAGTCTTGGTCCGAGATTCAACTCGCTTTGCTAATTTTGTACAAAGTTCCATCAAACCATTGTTGCCCAACGCCTCTTACATTTCCAACTGTGTGACCCGCTGAGGTGGAATCATGGGCATTGGCTCGCATTCCTCCCTAGTTGGACTAGGTTGAAGTTCGAACCACCCACGCTTGTTCCTAAAACCAAAAGGATCGTGGGACA
>OU343219.1:142835176-142879459 GCA_910596185.1 Chrysanthemum makinoi
AAAAGAATTAGTTTTACAATTCAAAAAGGGCTAGCGGCGCAACTTGTTGCCCGTTTGCCTTCCACCTCTATGTAAATCCAGATATAATTAATATTGTAATAGCTACTCCGTAATTGATATGACAAGCTAGGCCTGTCAATGGTTCGGATCACGATCCGGATCATATCCAACTAGCCCTGTTTATATCATCCAACGGGGCGTAAAACATGATCTATCAACCCAATTAGAGACCCAACGGGTCGATCCATTTAGATGGATCATTACATGAATTGGCCCATGACCCGCCCAGATCGACCCATTTTAAGTTTTAAAAAGAACTTTTTTTATTCTGTCGCTGTCTCCGCTGCTACCAAGACAAGCCTAGCAAGACTTGTAAAATAAAAGTATGTGGTTTCGGTCAAGCTCACGAACAGTCTCAGGGCTATGCCCATCTCTGCAGTCGATTATAAAAGATTGTATGTAAATATTTGAGGCATGCAGATACAAGTCTTGAAGGAGTATCCCTCAGAATTAACAGTGGTGTTCTTCTACAACTTAATAGTTAGTATGCTATCTGCAATTGTGGGGGCTTTTACGGAACCAGATTCTAGTGCTTGGAGGATCAAGCCTGATATAGCCTTGGCCTCCATTCTGTGCTCGGTGAGTACCCGAGTATAATCAACTTTTGTGGTTTTGTAATCGGTTTAATGATGTCTAAACAAGTTCCGTGGGCTACTTGAGTTATGCAGGGCGTGTTAAGTTCGTGCCTGAACAATAGTGTGCATGCTTGGGCATTATACATTAAAGGACCATTATATGTTGCCATGTTTAAGCCGCTGTCAATTGCTATAGCAGTTGTGATGGGCATTATATTCCTTGGTGATAACCTCTATCTCGGAAGGTAATATGATTGAGTTCTGTATAATGATTAATTTTTATATACTATTGGTCTTCTGTTTCATCAATAATATTTATACAGTTTAATTGGAGCATCAATAATATCTATTGGGTTCTACATGGTGATCTGGGGCAAAGCCAAAGAGGATGTTTTAAAAAATGAAGGTATTAATGTGGAGTCATCCTCAACACCAAAATCGCCATTGTTGAATTACCACATGGACGAGGACACTGAGTTCAGGTGAGACAAAGCAGCAGTGTTATAACATGGGGTCAACACAAACAAGGCCTCGTCAGCCGGCCTTATCTCAATGTTCAGACCCGTGTCAATGGTTATTTCAGTAATCATGTTTCTTGGTGAGTTTCTTCATTTAGGCAGGTATCAACAGCTTCCACCACCACCATCATCATCATTTATAAACTTCAATATTACAATGAGTCAAAAGAAAGAAAAAAATAAAAATCTTTTTAAGGATTTCCAGCAGACATAATTATCTAACCCCTTCCTGATTATTCACCAACACTCAGTTTTTTACTTTCTTACAGTTTGATTGGAACAACGTAATCGCTGTAGAGTTAATGCAGTTCTATAGAGATAAGTCAAGGAACATCAAAACATGTATAGTATGGCAAACGATGTTTCAAGACACCAACCGTGAACCATAAAACATCCATCTCCTCCAAAAAATGAACCATCAGTCGATATTTTGGTCAATCCAAAGGTAATATATAAAACTGGGAATCTTGAACTTCAATGCGAGTAAACCCTCAAACTTTTCATTTGATCAAACTTGTATGTAAAAGTGCTATTTCTTTTCGTACAGAATGTATGTATTGTCAAATATGAAATTTTAACCACAAGTCCACAAGAAAATTGTCGTAAGTCGTGTGAGGCAGAGCAACTTTTGTTGGAAGTCAGTAAAGGAATCGTCGGTAAGGCTCTATGGATTGTCGAGTAGGATTGAGCGTTTGTGACATACATTTCAGTTAAAATGACACTGAAGGCCAACATTCTTTTAAACGCACTTTTAATTAAAAAGTGTGGTCTTATCGGAGAGGTAAGAGGTAAGATGTTGATAGTGGCACCCAAATCTAAAGGTAAAAGTGTGGCGATTTAATTATCTTTATAGATAGGCACTGGATATACTTTCGACAAAATTAACTTTTCAGACTCTTTTTAAAGTATGTTTAATGGTGTAATATCACAATTATGTTTAACACTAATACCAAGTCAATAAAAGGACATTTTCATTGTAAGTGTTTATTTTAAATGTTAATAAAATGAATCTTGCAAAGATTTGACTTGGTGCACGCCGTTAGATACAATTTAGGAAGCAATTTAAAAGCAGACGTTTTGATAAACTTTTTGAGGCATATAAAACTCTACGTGCAAAGTAAAACGTTGCTACTTTTCGAGGTTAGACTTAGGGATTGTTTATTAAATTAAGTAGTTTGGAGAGATTTCTATTTTAGCATCTTAACTAATAGAGAGAAGTTTATATAGACTTTTCCAATAAAAAGAAATAAAGGTTTAAGCTCACTTATTAAATGAAAAAAAGAACACTCCTTTAGATAATTTGAAATTTCTAAATTCTGCTAAAAATCAGAATATCATAACTTTTTTCCGAAACTAGATGATTACTTGCGCATAACGGCGATGGTGTATTATAACGTCAATTTGTGTATGCATTCTTTTTTTTGCATATATATTGGCGTGGAATAAGTGAAAATGGAGAAAGTTTATAGTAAGTGTTGAAATAACCAACCGATTGCATGACTCTTTATAAGTAAGAATATTTTAGTAAACAACATATTTATTTTTTATGTTTTTAAACAAATGTGTATAGTAGCTTCAATTTGTTTGTGTGTGTATTTATTTATTTGGTGTAATTGAGAGTATAAAAAGTTTGTAGATTAAGTTCTAATGAATTATGTAAATAATTAATAGATTGTATGATATTTCATAAGTAATCTTTCCCGTCCTTTACAAATAAATGTTAGTTTAATTTTTACGTTTAGTCGTTTTTTTTATCTTTTTCGCCGATTTTTTTACTTTCGTCCGAACGTTTTAGTTGATTTGTTTGTCTGATCTTAAATATTTGTGTTTATCTATATAATTTTAGTCTTGTCAATTTTTCGCCCGGTTTTTAAATGAATGAATTGTATTTTAATTTTTGATGTCTTTTAAGTTGGTATCGCGGATATCAAAAATTAAAAACCGATTTTTCTGCCGATAGTTTTTGAACACCCCTATTTATATACGAAAGTAAAAGTTAAAACTAAAAAATGGGACGAAAACGTAAAAAATCGGAAAAAACGTAAAAAACGGACGAAACGTTTAAAGTCCGACGAAAACGTGAAAAAATCAACGAAAGTTAAAAAAACGGACCGAAAAACGTAAAAAATCAGCGAAACGTTCGAACGAAAAAAGAAAAAAACGGACGAAAACGTAAAAAAAACGGACAAAAACGTTCTGGACCGAAAACGTCATCCAATACTTTAAAAGTCAAAGTCGTGGGCGGAGTAATACTCCCTCCGAGGGGTGTTATCTTATATAATACTTGGTAGTATTTTAGACAAACATAGTATTTTAGACATTACTCATTTTATAATAAATTAAACAAGATCAAAGTTTGTATTTTTTTTTATATGTATAGTATAAAGATAGGATGTTATCCACAAACTGTGATATCACACTGTATACATTAAACATGATTTAAAAAATATCTTAAAAGTTTTGTGCAAAGTCGAATAGGAAGCTTTTCACACGATGGAATTTGGACCCAATAATTGGACCAAAATGAAGAATCCTTTTTTCTAGGCGTGTGGCCGTCACGGCTTTGGTGGGATTTATCATATATTCACTCATTCTTCATAGTCAAGTTGAACCATTTAGAATTTTAATTATTTTTTCAAGCAACATGTTTCCGTTGTTTCATGAAGGTCCAGGTATTACATTTTTTTTTCCTTTTTCTTTTGGGGTGTGATCTAAATTGCATTATTAAGAAGTACTGTATCATATTGGGACAAAGATATCATTATCAAAGCAAAAAAGATCCAATAATAACCGTTATTTATCTTCTCATATATATACAAAACAGTTGATTAAAAATTGTGGGGTACTTTTGATAGTGCCCCAAATTGCATGAAATTGACAAATGAGGCATATAAAATTCAGACGGAACGTCTAATGACTGGTTAAGATGTAAAGGAATCTGAATACTTTTGTTATGCAGTGCAAGATAAGTTAGTTTATTAATTATTGGTGTTTGGTTACATAAGTTTACATCTCATCAAATATATATAATCATTTCATAAATTCTTATTTGCCAATTATATAAAGTTCATCTTCAATATGATGAAAACCATGTTACATGCTGAACTAAATCTTTGGAGAATTTCATATCTACTCACATATTTTTTCAAAGCATAAGTTTTCAATGCATGATTTACAATACTATTAAAATGCTTTAAAAAAATATATAAATATTGAAGTTTCGTTAAGGATATATATCTAAATGTCCCTAAAATCTTTTAGCCACTTATAAAATTCTCTCTCTTTTAATTTAATTTTGGCGAGACATATCAGTGGCATCATGCACTTTATGTTTTTTTTTTGGATGAGAATTTAATAAACCAAAACTTTAACACAGACTTCGAAGAAGGCCTTGAATAACTCCCCACGTTGATACGACCTAACTGTATCAAGGTAGCACCACTATAGCGTGTCTGTTCATAAGAATAGAAGAGAAAAGAGATTTATTTGGTAAAACTATATATTTTATTAATAAGGTATTCGGTATATATAGTCGAATAACTGACTTGTACCACAAGACACATACGAAACATACCTAAACAAGACACTCCAACTTGTTCTTCAAGTTGTTCTCCAGCACAAAGACATTCCTAATATGACTCAAACATAATAAATAAAGATAGTTATTTTGTGACATAATCTTTATGCCACACGAGGCTGGACGATTTCCTCTTGGGTCTTGGTTCTGTCATGGGCTTTGGCCCAGGTGGTGATTCTTCAATCGACTTTGATCCAGGTGTATCATTCCCCTCGCCTTCAAAAATCACCTTGTCCTCAAGGTGATAAGATGAATAAGCAATCTTGAACTCTGACAACCATTCCCACGTCGCCTCTTCGGGTGCTCTTCCGCTCCATTGCACCAACACTTGCCTAACCGGTATGCCTTTCTGCAAAACGATTCGAGTATCACAAATTGACACTGGCTGCTCAACAGGATGTCCATCAAGCTCCTCCTCAGGTAAATTAGCAACGATCTCTTGACCAAGTCCTGAGAAAGGTTTAAGTATTGATACATGAAAAACTGGATGTATTTTACTTGTCAAGGGAAGACCAAGACGATACGCCACCTTGCCCACACGCTCCAATACCTCGAATGGACCATAATACCTCTTGGCTAATTTATTAGAAAGTCGCCTTGCTAAAGTAACCTGTTGATATGGTTGCAATTTAACGAGCACCATATCATCAATGTTGAACTCAAGTTCCCGACGTTTTCGATTAGCTTTTACTTCCATTCGATTCTTAGCGTACCATCAAATTTTGCTTAAGTTGACGTAGCAACACGTCTCGTTCAACCAAGAATTCGTCCACGGGCCGCCACATACTTAGATGACCCTTGGATATGGAATAACTGAAGGTGGAACACGCCCATACAAGGCTTGAAATGGAGTCATCTTGATACTACTATGAAAATTGGTATTGTAACTATATTCGGCCCAAGGCAAAAGACGAACCCAATGATGTGGATGATCCGACACCATAGCCGTAAATCTTGTTCAAGCCCACGATTAACAACTTCGTTTGACCATCCGTCGAGGATGATACGCCGTGCTATGGTTTAATTGAGTCCCGCTAGCTACAAACAACTGATTCCAAAACTTACTAAGAAAGATAGGATCGCGATCAGATACAATAGTCTTAGGAAACCCATGGAGTTTAACCACCATTTCCACGAACACGTCCGCTACCTTTGGCGTATTAAAACCTATAGATAACGGTCCAAAGTATGCATACTTGGTAAATCGATCCACTACTACCAAGATGACTGTTAGACCTTTAGACGTGGGCAACCCGGTAATAAAATCCATGGAAACGTCTTCCCATACCGTGGATGGCGTGGGCAAAGGTTGTAACAATCCGCTTTGTTGCTGCGTGGAATACTTAGTTTGTTGACAAATAAGACAATTCTTGACGAAGTTCTCAATTGATTTCAGCATGCCCTTCCAGTGAAACAGTGCCGACAGCCCAACCAACATCTTCTTCACACCGTCGCATTAAAATCTGGAAGAGCTAAAATAGGTGCACGTGTCAACCTTTTTTGTAAGGCTTTCGAAAGCCTTACTTTCCAACTCGCCCCACTTGAAGCCATCTTTCTGAAGAAGATCAGATAAAGATGCGGCCAAAAAAGCAAAATGCTTGATAAACCGTCTATAATAACCCGAGAGCCCGAGAAACCCCCGTACCTAACGTTGTGTCGTAGGCACATGCCAATTCACCACTGCTGTTATCTTTTGTGGATCTATCTCAACACCCTGTCCCAAAATAATGTGTCCCAAGTAATCGATTGTCGTTGACCCAAACACGCACTTCGATTGTTTAACATAGAACTGATGATCCTGCAAACACTGAAAAATACATTGCAGGTGCTCTACATGGGCAGTAAGAGTAGTACTATAAACCAATATATCATAAAAAAAAAACAATTACGAATTTACGCAAATACGGTGAAAATAACCGGTTAATGGTCGCTTGGAAAGTAGATGGCGCATTAGTAAGCCCAAACGGCATTACTAGAAATTCATAATGGTCGTCATGCATACTAGCGGTTTTGTACTGGCGTCAAACCGCTCATGCACCGAATTTGGTGATAACACGCCTGAAATCCGTTTGGTAAAAATAACCCCCCTAACTCATCAAACATCTCATCCGCTGTCGGAATTGGAAACTTATCCTTGACGGTAACCTCATTTAAAGCACGGTAGTCTACACTAAAACGATAACTTACGTCCTTCTTTTTCACCAAGAACACTGTGATGAAAAAAGACTATGACTGACACGTATGATTCCTTGGTTTAACATCTCATTAACTAGCTTCTCCATTTCCCCTTTTTGATAATGTGGATATCGATAGGGCCGAACATTCACAGGCTTGGTATTAGGGTATAAATGAATACGATGATCAATGCTACGGTATGGTGGTAAAGTAGTCGGTACCTGAAAGAGAGCAGCAAACCGCTCCAAAAGCTGAGCGATCTCAGGATGTGCGGGTCCAGTTGCAACCTGAGTACCTTCTGAATCATCACCAGTCGCGGACACATGGTAGAGTTCATATACCCCATAAACGTCGTCTGTTTCTAGCAAGGCGAGCATATGATGTAAACTAATTCGCTTCATGCGAAGTGACTCGTCCCCCTGCAATAGATACGTTTGGTCCCCAAGTGTAAACTCCATCGTCTGTTGTGCATAATCATGCGTCACTTTGTCCAATTTTTGCAGCCATTGGATGCCCAACACTATATCCGATCCCTTCATAGGAAGTACATACAAATCCACTGTAACACCTCCAATTTCGTGATATGCAGCGGAATTCAAACTGGGTTTTACTTCATGGCACAACAGTCATAACAATAGAAAACGAACTCTAATGGAGTCCTTTTAAAAAGGATTTATCATTCGATTTATATAAATATCATAGTTTACAAAGATGAGGTCCCAAATGGTTCCAGGTTTACAAAATACATTAAATGGGTTTTCGAATAATAATAAAATTTATAGCTTTCTAGAGTATCCTTGCTCTTCCGTGCTAGCTTCCATCATTATGGACCTGAAATACATGCTTAAAACTGTTAACACAAAGGTTGAGTGAAATTCATAGAGTTTGTTTGATGGTTGAACATATTATGATGTAGTGTGAGCTATAGACTCACACCAATGGTTTGAAAACAAAACAGTTATTATTAGACTAAGCATCATGCAATCAAGGCGTTAACGTGTTCCAAAATTAATGTTGGTGCGTGCCCTATCAGGTAAAAATTGCCGTTTTTACCAATGTTACTCAAATATAGTGCGTTTGTTTGCCTACCCGGTCAACACAAACGGGATTCGTCAATCCCAATAGATCTATTCACAATATTCGCGCCCACTCTCACTAGTGATTAATGATTCATGATTAAGGGACTTAAGTTTGGCAAATGCGGTAACTTAGTACTAATAAAACAATCAGATAAGTATACATTTTGAAAGCAATGTGTTCGGTTTAAAATAAAGCATGTATCTCCCCCAAGGGTTTGTAAAACAATTAAGTAATAGAAAGTGGGGCTATGAACTCACATTAGTGATTAGCAGCGGAGTGTAACGATATAATGTACGTCAACAAAAGAGTATGGCAAGACCACGATCTTTAACGATTACCTAAGAAAGCATAGTATTCGTGTTTTAGTATATTGTACGATATAAGTGTACAAGTATATGTAGTTGGTTGGCTTATGATGTTGTACATGAATCCTTAAGTTAAAGTATTCCTTAAATTTTGTTTAGCTATCAAAATCAAGAGGTCGTGAAGTAGTTTAACATGTCATATGGTCATTTACCTAGTTTGTCAAAGTCTAGTGAACAAGTTTTAAATAAACAAGTTTCGGTCATTAGACTTATACTAGCCGTGCGGCTAAGTTCTGGTTAAGCAATAATAATCAAGACCATATTAAGGATGTGTCTAAGTTAGACAACCTCAAGACAACAATATTGACTTAATCTTGGCTTTGTATTAGCCTCAAAATGATCAATATATTACTTAAAGTTCTCACTAAGGTTGTTTTCTTGTCAACAACAGGTCAGCTTAGTTTTTTCCGTTTTTAGGTTTTGTCGTTCACTTTCTACCTATGTGCTCATAATTTATGGTAGAAAAAGTCATTCTGAGCAACTTTCGTGTTTTACACTTTTGCTGATTCGGACCAGAAAAGGGTCAAAATCGTGATTTAAAATCGTATCAACAAGCTTTTATTCCAACACTATATTTTCATCTAGTAAAACTTAACTAGGCATAACTTTTTAACCACAAGTCCTTTTTTAGTGATTCAAAATGTCAAGTTCATATTTTTATATTCTCTAACAGATTCTTAAGCTTAATCAAGTCTAAGGTCCAAAGTTTACCTATATTAATGGTCTAATTACAAGTATATACTTATATTTCATTGCAGAAAGTTTGGCTGCACATTCAGTCCTGCCAAAATGACCATAAGTTGAGTTCTACAACTTGTTTTGACACGCGGCTTTCGCCAAACTTCAAGTTTAGGTCTTGACTACATTTCATAAAACTGAGTCGACTTCCATAAATGATAAGAACCATGGGCTTTTCTTAAATGAAATCTGATTTTGACATGTTTTGCCATTTTGGCTCTCATTTACTCATCGGGATGAGTGAGGTGCGCCACCCGGTGAAACGACCTTAAGACATAGTTCTAAAAGAATATCTAATTGAATTAACCTCAAGGTTTACTGAGATGATCAGTTTAATCCATCTTTGGGACTGTTTCAGAATTCATGTTCATAGAACTTACCTAGGACTTGTTTTAGCTTGTTTTTATGGTCACAACCTCATGTACAACATCAATTAAGCCATATTACATATACTGCTTATATCAAATTACATCAAATAATTATAGAGCTTATTACAATCATATTGAATGACAAGAAAATAAACTCAAATCTTACAAAGATTAGGATGACAAGTTACTAGTACAACAAGAACAATTCAACCCTTAACCCTTCTAATCTCTAATCCTTATCTTGAATCTTTAACCCAATTGATTCTAACCCTTGTTAATCACCAAATAATCCCCTTTATCTCAGCCCCTAACACCTTGAATAACTCCAAATCTAACCATGGAATCTACTTAGGCCTTAATCTTTCTTGTGTAACTTATTGTGTGAATCAAAATGGGTGATGGTGATATAGGTTGAGGGATGAACGACCAAGAGGGGAGGGATGAGAGGTTTTTGGTTGATTTTGCATGTAAAAGAGATGTGTAGGTGAATTTATCATCAAGTGGGAGACATAAGGTGATGTGTGTAAGAGTTGGTGGAATAGGAAGATGCCATGTGGCCTTGTGGGAAGCCAATGCATGCCACCTCTCTTTTGACGTGGTAGTGTGTGTTATTTTACCTAGTTTTTGGTTTATGAGGTGTAGTTTGGTCCCGGTAATTACTAACGTTAAGTCCTTAAGTCACGAAACTTAAAATCGGGTAACGTAAAAATGGAATACTAAAAATGTCTAAACTTATCAATATATTCTAACTAGGCATATTAAAAGTATGATAAGTCTAATAGGGTGCTTTTATGTTGTTAAAACCTAATAACGTTGGTTTGAGTACGCTTCTTATGTAAAAAGTAACATATCTACTTAAAAATGATAAAGTAGTAATAGTTCATATAAATTATGATTATTGGTGAAAATAAAGTATTTTGAACATATAGACTTATCGTAGTCTTGTGTTGGTCATAAGGAAAATTATCAGTTACTACTAGGTTATCGTATTCGCTTTACGTTACGGTAAAGTCAAATAGTCAAAAGTCAAAGTCAAAAGTCAACTTTAAAAAGTCAAGGGTAAAATAGTCATTTTACCTTATGAAAAATACGGGTTACATCCACGTCTACACATAATCCACAGCATGCAGGTTTTACACGAGAACATATATTCTCACATAACAAGGTCGCACCACTGCCAATATACACCTTAAAAGGTTTCGTAGAAGTGATCGGTAACTTCATTCTCCGACTACTCTGGTTGGACAAAGTTATGAGTACTCCCATTGTCAATAAGTATATGCACCTGACCGCTCCCCAAGGTACCCCATAGTTGTAATGACCGTGGACTCCCGTGACCGACCAAAGAGTTAAGACAAGAGATGTCGCCACTTTCCACAGCTTCCTCTTGCTCCACATCTGGTGCTTGCTCGTCGGTGTCCTCCTCGTCCGTCATGAGAAGCATAAATTTGGCGGGACACTTATGACCTCGCACCCTGCGGTTATCACAATTAAAACACAACCCCTTATTGAGTCGTTCTTGTCGTTCCGCTGGAGATATCCATTTAATAGCAAGTGGCTTAGCATTAGCATTAACAGGTGTGGGAGTTGGTAACAGGGGTGGTTTACTAAGTCGGTTCGACAACAAATGTGGTGTAGTCTGTTTTTGACTAACCACGCACCACATTTTGGTTGTGTTGACATATGTAAGAGACCCTTGATCTTCCAAGCGTGCCTCAATACTGGCGCCCAAAGAAAATGCATCACCTAACGTCAGAGGCTTAGAGATAAGAAGTTCTGTTTGTAACGTTAGCTTGAGACCAGATACATATAATGATATTAGCAGATTTTCTGATATATTCGTGACCCGATTCATGAGTTTTTCAAACTCACTTTGATCTGTGATACTCAGATGCACGTTTGTATTTATAGGGGCCCTTGAGGGTCTTCATACTTCGATGGCCCAAAACGATTCCTAACACTGTCCAAAAACCCGTCCCAATTGGTGATCAACTTGTTGCGCGTCATCCATCTAAACCATTCCGCCGCGTCACCTTCAAGGTTGAAACCCACAACCCTTAACCTCTGGTCTTCTGGTGTCGCAAGAAGAGCAAAATACTCGTTGATGGCGAATATCCGACTTTACGGATCAGCACCAATAAGTACAACGATCTTGGGTCCCCACCTTCCATGCCGCGATTGTAACATGTTAGGATTTAGTAAAATTCAGTTATTAAAGTGTCGGTCACCTCAAGTATATGTAATCGTTAGAAAGCTCGTAGTCGTAGTTATTTAAAGTTAAGTAGTATTTAGTTAAGTAACACCGTGGAGGAGACGGGCCAGTCTTTACCCATTTGTATGCACGATCCACGGCCAGTAGGTGGTGATTTGTGTAAGACTATAAAGACTCTCTACCTCCCAAGGTAGAGAGTTTGGAGCTCATAATAAGATTTTCACTTTCTCTCACTAAGTTCCCAAACCTCTAACTCTTTCTCTCTAAAACCTAATAGTATGCCTATATTGATTATGGTTTAATGTGTTTGTGAAATCAATATGTTACAAATGGTATCAAGAGCCATGGTTTGATCATCTCTCTTACATATCCTTGGATTTCTAGTGGTTTTAGATGGTTTTGAGTTTGAAAAAGTTTAGTGGTTTTTGCATCATTTGGATCATTTCTTGTGTTAAAGTTTGATTTTTGGGTGTACTTTTGTGTTTAGAATCATTGTAAGTGCTTGGGTTTTGATTTGGAAAGCTTGAATCACCGTGGTTGGGCTTGTTTTGGATTGAAAAGTGTGTTTTTGAAGTTTTTCAAGTTAGCAACTTGAGTCTCGGAGTGTTAAATTCTTAAGTAGCGACTTGCTTGCTTTGTTAGCGAGTTGTAGTGTTAGTTGTTAGCGACTTGTGCCTAGCGACTTGTCTATTGAGGCAACCGACAAACGATACAAGTTAGTGGATTCTCCACTATGGCTAGCGACTTGGTGAGATTAGCGACTTGCTTTCATTATTGTTAGCGACTTGTACTTATTGTTCTCAATGACTTGATATTAGCGACTTGGATCTTAGCGAGTTGTTCTTTAGCAACTTGACTGCTTAGCGATTTGGTATTATAGCGACTTGTGTCCAGCGACTTGGTTCTTAGCAACTTGGGCTTAGTGACTTGATTCATAGCAACTTGAAGTCTAGCGAGTTGCTACTTAGCGACTTGGTACTTAGCGACTTGGTTCAAGGATTCTTAGCGACTTGGTTGATCTTTTGTTTATAATACGGTTTTCTCTTGATTTAGTAAAATCCCGTGAAATAATCTATTTCCCGGTTTAATCATTGAGTTATAAAATCCCGTGTAATCTGTAAACATGTCTACCAACGTACCTACAATCATCTCCTATTCGAGGATGTTCAAGCGATGGGTTGGATACTCGTCCACCCATGCTTGTGAGAGGCTGACTATGACTCTTGGGCTCAGCGAATCAGTTATGCTTGTCTTGGAAAGGAAAATGGGGTCAACATTCTCAAATCAATTGATGAAGGACCTTATCGATTGAGACTACAAGAGACATAATTGATACTGGCTGCGAGATGGAACCATGATCTTTGGATTGGATAGACCAAAGGCGTATGATGAGCTTCGATGATAAGGAGAAAAGAGATTCGATGTTGATATCGGGGCTTCAAACATCATACTTGAGGTCTTCAAAAGACATCTACAAGCTTCTCACAACGAAGCCAAATTTGTTTGGGATAATGTCAAGGCTTCTCTGTTCTGACGGATTAACTAAGGAAGGCAGAGAATCAATTTGTATGATAATTTGAGCACTTCAAGATGAAACCGGAAGAGTATCTATGAATATTACGTGAGATCTCACAAGCTTGTGAATGATATGAGGAATATCAAAATGACTATGCCAAATATTCAATTGAACTCAAAGTTTGTGAACAACATGAATCCCGAATGGCAAAAGTTTGTCACCTTTGTGAAGCTAACCAAAGGATTGAAGAACACCAACTATGAAAAGCAAGCTGTATGCCTTCCTTCCGAGAATGAGAGACATGCTATGTTTGAAGCGTAGGATTCTTGATTCAAATCTAAAAAAGGGTGAAACCAGGTTAGTCAAATGATTCCATGACCTTCTATACCAATGTTGGTATTACTACCAAAGCTTCTCAAGTCATACCCACGGGTAATGGTAATCACAAACTCATTCACGATCCGAGGTTCAAGCAAGGCGATCACGAACACACTCATGGACACTTCATTAATCAACTGGCTTTTATGGTTAAACAAAACTTGACCCTCGGTCCACATACCAACAGTCTTCACACTAACAATGAGATCGGGCGCATCCAATCTACACAATCATCTTGTTGTCGGAGATGGAAAGATTATGGGGCAACGGTTCAAGGAAGGCGATATGAACAAGGGATGGTTGGAGCGGGTTATGGTAATCTTTGGGTAGGTGGAGGATATGCGGCAATCGAATAGGAGAAGGAATGGAAATCAAGGACAAGCAAAGCCGATCAAGTGCTACAACTGTGGTGGTGATGGACATATAGCTAGAAACGCACATCTCAAAGCGCCCACAAAATGCACGAGTACTTGAGAGATAAGATGTTACTTGTGCAAGCTCGGGACAATGGAGGTTTTGGATGAAGAGGAGTTGTTGTTTCTTCTTGAGGGCAATGCCAAACATATGATCTTGAATGTGGATGAGCGACCAATTCGGGACATAGGTCATAATCATCGAAATACCTTTCAAGTGGCCCGATTGTGATGCATCGACTCGGCGTCGATGATGAACCTCTGCCTGACAATTTTCATGGCTAGCATTTCTCCATATGGTCTCTCAAAGGTCCCCTCACCACACAAAATTTGGTCCATCAAAGAAACAATCATCTTAGAGGTATTAAAACTATATGATCTGTTGATCGAAAAGATACATGATAAGTTCAATCGTAGAAACCGGTTATGACTCGGATATTGCTAATATGGGTAATGATAATATTGTCCCATATGATCAATATGTGACCCAATGTGAGAATACGATTGAACCAAGTGATGTATCTAATGCGGTCAATGATGAATATATCTTTGATGAATACCTTTGCTAGTGTTCCTAATGAGTCTACCATCTCTGAACTTAATGCCTATAAAGAACAAGTTGCCATTTATGAACAACGTGCTAAGTTTGAGTTAACTACCCGTGGCGAGGAAATGGATGACCAAATGTGTACAATTATTAGAAAAAGTAATTTTAGAAAAGTATTAAAACAAGAGTTAGATTCCTTAAAAGAAAAGCTTAACAAAAGCTGCTAAGCAAAAATAAGAACTTCAAGAAAATGTGAAAGTGCTTAGCGAGAATTTAATGCCAAGGAATCAAAACTCTTAAATGAATTTTCCAACCTAAAACTTTGAAAAACAAATTATGCGTACAAGGAAACACCATTCAATTTGCTCATGATCACTAAGCATAGAGTTCTAAGTGACAAAAATAGTGTTGCCTTAGTTGATGAACCAAACCCTAAAGGTAAAAAGCTAGAAATCTGCGAGAAGGTAATCTATGATGGAAATGAAATCCTTAAGCCTAGACGAAACCCATAGTTTAAGCTAAGAATCTTTGAGGAAGATAAAAGCAGGTTAGAAGATGTAACTAGAAAGAAATTGGATGAAAAGCTTAAGAGCCCTTTATGCATAGAAAAGAAAATCAGTTATAAAACACCCATGACTATGCTAAGGATCTTTGGATTGCCTTTAACAAGTTTAGACTCAAACCACGGTGACCCCGAATAAGTGTTTTGGAAAAGGATATGGACATGAAAAAGGCGATGAGTTTGTTGAAAAAATCCCCCATGTAGGAGAATGCTTCACGCCCTTTGTTTATCCCCAATACCCCAATGCATTTAGTTCTAGATCTATTCCCACTAAGCAAGACCTTAATCATTAAATATGTTATCTTTCAATTATTTGTTGATTTTGAGAAAACTTGTAAGAAAGGATCACACCCACTGAGGGATAGCGAAGGGGAAAGGGGTTTTGAGCAAACTAAAGAATGCTATTTAACCGAGGTCATGCCTTTCTTTAAACAATTAAAAGGTCAATTTGAGAGTCTTAAAAGGGATGGATTGGATATTAAAGAAATGGAAAAGGAATTTGATGCAATGATAGTTGAGGTTAGTGACTATGGGCGAGAATTAAAATATAATGAGATTGAGAGGAAGAACTTGCATACCTTGAATGAGAATCTTATTTAGAATGTATTACTCAAGATGTGTTTTACATTTGCACAATTATTCCATTAATGCTTCTCAATTTCATGAATTATCTGTTGCTCTAAAGTCTCCCATGATCGTGTCATTGAGCTTGAAAAAACTAACTCTAAATTGCATGAGAAAATTAAACAGGATGATCATGATAACTTTGGTGAAAACAGTTTTCTAAATTGGAAGTTGAGCATTTTGCTTTGCAATTAAAATATCAACATCTAAAAGAAAATGTTAAAACCTCAAATATCAAGACATCCTTGGATGCTCTAAATTTGATCAGTTTTTGAAATTTGCAAGCGTGATGAACATATTCGAGCTCATTGTAACACGATCGAGAAAAGAACCCAAATTTCATAGTTAAAGGGTGAAAAGAACAATGTGACAGGCTCCCAAATGCCTCCTCCTTTAGATTCTCGAGTTCTCTGAAACTTTTCATCTTCATAACCTGGTTAATGTTTTACAAAAGGAAAATGAGAGTTTTCTAGAAGAAAATGAAAAGGTTAAACAACACTTTAAAGAGTTATATGATTCAATGAAAGTCACTCGTGACAAGAACAATGAAAAAATAACGTCTTTACAAAAGGAAATTGAGAATTTGAAGAGTCAGGAAAAAGGGAAAATGCCACTTGTTTTCAATGAGAATGTTGCATCGAAGTCATCTCAAGCTGCCAAATATCTTGTATTTATTAAATATATTCCTCCTCATCTTAGGAATAACGAACTTGCGTTTCATAATTATCTTGCTCGCCTTAAGGATAGTCTTGAATGTCTTCGTGAGATTGTAGAAGAGGACTTCATAAATAAGACCACTTGATAATGAAATTAGGTTTGCTTGCATTGAGGGCCAAACGATCTCATGAGTTGTTATAATGTTTAATAGCAACATGTCCTAAATCCTTAGGTGCGAAGATAAAGGCTGTGATGCTGGCAAGTAAACAAACCATAAGAAAGTGAACTTCAATGTGCCTTAGTAGTTTAGATCCTGCACTTCTAGTTCGGGAATGCAAAAGTAGCAAAACCAACTAATGTTCCAATTCCCTCTAAAGGAGTAAGAAGTGACACTAAAGCAAGCTGGTCAAAGCCTCAAGGCAACACAAAGAATGATAGGACCTTGCGTGCTAGGAATGTTCATTGGAAGAGTATAAGATCACCTTAGGGAGAATTTGAATAAAACGAATCGTGTTGATTCTAGTGTTAGCTCTAAGCGTCCTGTAATTAATGCGAATTCGCTACTTTGACAAAACATGTAATGATGATTTACGTTGGTTTATTTACTAATCTTGAATGTGGTGTGAATGATTTGATTAATCTTGTTAAATGCCGATTAAAGCTGTTAATGTTAAAATCAAGCTAAGAAGGGTAAAAGGCAAAGCGAAGAAAGTTAAACGATTGGAAACCCACAGGAAGGAAATTTAGTAAAGTAGGTTATCAATGGATACCTCTTGGTACAAGAATAATGAGTTGTGCCCTAAATTTGCTAAGTCAATGCCCACTAGAAAATGGATGCCTATTGGTAGAACTATTCCCTTAAGAAGTGAACATACTTTGAATAGGTCAAATCTGGACACTATTGCATCTATTTCGATGAGTCCATTGTTTCTACTTTTGATGTGGGTGTTCCAATCACTGTTACTAACCAAATGGAACCCATTCTTGCATAGGGGATCCCAATTATCGATTATCCATTCTTATGCGTGTTCAACTGAGATCGTTACGTGGTACTTAATTTTTGGACTCGGTTTTCCAAGCATATATTTGGAGATGGTCGCGGCTCATGAACCGTGAAATAAATTCATGATCTTGTGAGATTCGAGAAATGATCATTTTGGTGCTATTATGGGTTATGGAGATTACGTGGTTGGAAATAATGTGATTTCCAGGGTATATTATGTTGAAGGTCTTGGACATAATCTATTTTCTCGTGGGACAATTTTGTGACTCAATTTAGAAGTGGCCTTGAGAAAACATACTTGCTTTGTTAGAGAACTTGATGGTGTGGAACTTCTCGGAGGAACTCGTGGTTCAAACCTATACACCATCTCTATCGAAGATATGATGAAATCTTCACCCATCGCTTCTTGTCAAAGGCTTCCAAAACTAAGTCATGGCTATGGCACAGTCGTCTCAATCACTTGAACTTTGGTACCATAAACAATCTTTCCAGAAAGGACTTAGTAAGAGGATTACCCAGTTAAAGTATGAAAAAGATCATCTTTGTTCGGCTCTTGCCAATTGGGAAAAAGCATGAAATATGCCCACAAACCAAACCACAAACTTCGGTAATGGAAGTTCTTCATACCCTTCATATGGATTTGTGCGGACCAATGAGGTGCAAGCGATAAATGGGAAGAAATACATTCTAGTCATTGTTGATGACTACTCTCGATTTACTTGGGTAAAGTTTTGAGGACAAGGATGAAACTCGGATGTCATCATCAAACTTATCAAACGACTTCAAGTTTGACTCAACAATCTTGTAAAATTGTTGAGCAGAACAATGGCATAGAGTTTGTTAACAAAGACTTAATTGAGTTTTATGAAAGTGTTGGAATGGTCATCAAAAAGTGTTCCACGAACTCCTCAACGAAGCGGTGTAGTTGAAAGATGAAATCGAACTCTTGTGGAAGCCGCTAGAACAATGCTAATTTATTCAAAGGTTCCAATGTTTCTATGAAATAGAAGCCATTGCCCACTTGCTACACCCAAACTCGTTCCCTTATTCATACCTCTCATGGAAAAACTCCATATGAACTTGTTCATAATCGAAAACTGATCTCTCTACCCGTGTGTTTGGTGCTTTGTGCTATCCAACGAATGCGGTCAAGATTTAGGAAAATTAAGAGCAAAAGCGGAGATATTGGAGTTTTGTTGGTTATGCACCAAACAAGAAGGGTTCACGAATCTACAACAAAAGAACTTCGAGATATCATGGAAACTATTCACGTCACGTTCGATGGTTTGTCGCGAGGTCAAATGGCTCAGGGACAAACGTTACGGACCGCATCTCAACTTTTATCGAGTAGTCCTATCGGTTCTACTCTTGTTTCAAATCCATCACCAACTCCTTATGTACCTCCTTGAGAAGATGATTTGAAGAAATTATTTGATCCAATGTTTGATGAACACTATGAGCAAAGTGCTAATGATCTGTCAATTCCATCAACGGTGCTGCCTCTATCATGTCAATGAAGTTAACTCTTCGATCTCAATGTCATTAAGTCAAGAAGCTCTGCTTTGAACACTCTGTCTCATCAACAAATCATCAATCGTCGAATGTACATCATGGAATTGTTTCGGCACCAATGATGGAAGAATCCTTTTCTCCTCGAGAAGATGAACCTTTGAAAATATATTTGCTCTCGAATCATCATCGAACCATCTTCATCGGGAGATATCGACTCTGCTACTTATGTTCCTCAACAACAACCACATGAACACCTTAGAAAATGGACACATGATCATCCATTGGACAACATCATTGGAAACCCTTCGTCCGATATCCACACGGAAACAACTCGCAACCGATGCCTTATGGTGCTTCTTCAACTCCGTACTATCAAAGATCGAACCAAAAGATGTTAAAACCGCCATGAATAAAGGCAATTTGGTTGAATGCCATGCAAGAAGAAATTCATGAGTTTGATCGATTAGATGTATGGGAATTAGTACACGCTGCTGTTGTGCTATGATCATTGCTCTAAAGTGCATCTTCAAAGTAAAACTTGATGAGCATGGTGATGTTTTAAAGAACAAGGCTCGATTGGTTGCAAAAGGATACCGTCGAGAGGAGGGTATTGACTTTGAAGAATCATTTGCTCAGGTTATTTGCGCGTCGAGGCAATCGAGAATCTTCTTGGCTAATCTTTGCAAGTAAGAATATGGTAGTCTATCGGATGGATGTGAAGGCGGCTTTTCTTAATGGAGATCTTAAAGAAGTCGTATCACGTCGGCCAACTGAAGGCTTTGTGAATCCGAGCATCTACTCATTGTCTATCATAAAGAAGGCTCTTTACGGCTTGAAGCAAGCTCCAGGCATGGTATGATCGATATCAAAGTTTCTTCTATCTCCGGATTCACCAAAGGAGGCAGTTGATCAGGCATTGTTCACGAGAGTCGGGCAAACATTTAATTCCCGTTCAAATATATGTTGATGATATTATTTTTGCCTCGACTGACCCCAATGAATGTGATCGTTTTTCAAAGGAAATGGGTTCCAAATTTCAAATGTCAATGATGGGACAAATGTCATTTTCTTGGGATTACAAATTTCACAAAGTCAGGAGGCAATTTTATAAATCAATCCAAATATGCAAATGAGATTTTAAAGAATTGGATTTGATTCTTGTGAACCTGTTGACACTCCCATGATTGAGCGTACTAAACTGGATGAGGACCACTCAGGGATCATGGTAGACCAAGCGAAATATCGTAGTATGATTGGATCCACGATGTATCTCACCCGATGAGCCGGATATTTTGTTATTTATATTCATGTGTGCTAGATATCGGCCAAGCCTACTAAAAGCACCTAGAAGCGGTTAAAAGGGTCTTTTGGTATCTCAAGGAACCATTAACATGGGACTTTGGTATCAGAAGGACTTGGTATGTCACTAACGACCTATCAGATCCGATCATCTTGAGGGTGTCAAGATACACGTCGAAACACGTCCGGAGGTGCTTTCGGTTTTTGGGTGATAAGCTTGTGAGCTGGTCTTCTAAGAAACAAATGAGTACTTCTATTTCCTCTACAGAGGCTGAATACATAGCCATGTCATCTTGTTGTGCTCAAATCCTATGGATGAGATCCCAATTATCGAACTATGGCTTTGAATTCAACAAAATCCTCTACAATCTTTGTGATAATAAAAGTGATATTGCTCTCTCATGCAACAACGTTCAACACTCAAGAGCAAAGCACATCGATATTCGACATCATTTCATCGAGGGGAGCAAGTGGAAAGCGGTGTGGTGGAACTCTATTTTGTGAGGTGAATACCGGTTAGCAGACATCTTCAAGAAAGCTCTTCCTAGAGAACGTTTTGAGTTTATCCTCCCACGACTTGGTCTAAAAGAGTCTACAAGGAAACACTCAAGCGTCTTCAAAGGAAGGCGAGGAGTAAGGTCTTTCTTCATTCATCTATTGTAAATATTTATTTGAAAAACAAAATACAAAATTACAAAACTTTCAAAAAGCTAATAGAAAAATATAAAACTTTCAAAAATCCATAAAAATTGAAAATCTAGAAAATTTTTCAAAAAAATATTGTCTTTGTGTCATATTTTTCTCGATTCGATAATATCTACGGTCTTTGTCTTTGTCATCATTATTGAATATTCAAAAAAAATCAAAAATATTTTTGAATGACTATGGTTTATTGTGTCGCGGGTCTTTAGAAAACGAGGCCATGTTGTTAGATACGTTCAAAAAATGGGAGAAAAGTGAAGCAATGGTTTATTGTCATTTCAGGCAGTAACCCGCTTTTCAAAGAAAGAACATGTTGGAATCACTCCTAAACAGTATTTCAAGTATTTATATTTCATATGTAATAGGTAGCTTTATTATGGCCTTTATGTTTGTTTAAGGTCAAGCTTATGTAGAAGGCCCATAAGCTTGACCCAAGCCCAATAAGGAATAGGGAAGGAGAGGGAGTGTTGCCCTAGCTCCTTGCCTATATAAACCATGTAATAACCTTCATTTGAAGGTTGGTTGTTCAAGTTTTTTCTTTCACATACTCTTTTCTACAGCGTAACCGTATTACTATATATGTGTGTGTGTGTGTGTTTGATACTTGTTCAATCGCCTCATCTCCTTTCTTATAAGCTTGTGTTGTAAAACTAGTGACCTAACAGTGGTATCAATGGCCAAATAGTTGGGTGTACTCGTTTGTTTTTGAAGTTTTGATTTTGTGTCTTACGGCGTAAAGATAACGCAAACTTTGGTTATCTTAAAAACTCGTTTTTACACTTTTTAATCCAAGATTCTTGTACTTTCAATGTTTTGAGGTGTTAAAATACTTGTTTTGGCAAAAGTTTCAAACTTTACTGCGTGGATTTACGTTTTTAAGCTTGTTTTTGTTAGGTGGGTGTCGTTCTACGCGTAACCCGTTTAGCAGAATTGGTACATCAAAATTCACACTTTTGTGTTCTTTTGGTACTATTGAAGCTATTCCATAACAAAAATCGGGTTTAGAAACACATTTGGGCAAAATCAAAGTTACGAGTAATCCTACGCGTATCAAAACCCTAAAATTACGCGTAAGATTTTCCTTGGTTTGATCTTCATTTTCACGGTTTTATTCGTGTTTTCTTACTTGGATAAGTGCGAAAATAAATCGACTTTGGATATCTTTTGCCTTTGTGATAGTGTAAAAGATCATTTGAGCAAAAACCTAAAATTACGCATAAGCATAAGCTTCGGCGTAGAAATCACGCATAAGATTCACTTTACGCGTAAACTTAGTTCTACGCTTAAGGTAATCCTACGCCTAACTTTCTAGCCTAACTTTTGTCTCGCGCATAACTTTAGTGCTTTTATCCTACTTCGCGTAAGCTAAAACCTACTGCGTAACTCCTCATTGTTCTGGCGTAACTTTTGGTGTATTTTACGCATAAGTGCTACTTGGTTCTTGTCTTTTCTACGCCTAAGGACACTTCATCAACAAAGGTTCATTCGACTACAAAGATCCATTTTACCACACAAGTTTTTCAACATGTCACAACCACCATACTCTAACTATTTCCCTTACACTTATCCTCAGCGACAACAACAACTAAGTCCACAACATCAACAATGGAATCAACAACAAGCAATTTATCAACAACAATTTAATCAACAACATACTCCACAACTTGCTGCAAATCCACAACCTCAAATGGTTCAACCACCACCAAGTCCTCAAGTTCAACCGTACACAAATGAATTCAATCAACATCCATCAAGGAACACTATGAAGGAACCCACTTGGTTTGCAAAGATGTGTGAAGCTTTAAGCGGCCAACAATCAATTCATGAGGCTGGATCACTTGATAGACCTCCAATGCTCACTCCGGAAACTATGATCAATGGGTGATAAGGTTCTTTAGGTTTTGTGATCTAAGGAAGCCACATGGAAAGTTCTTAAAGAAGGTTATCTTAGAAGGTCCATTTGAGATGCCTACTATCATTGTACAGGAGATCCAAATGCCATTCCACCAAGAGATGAACAAACCAACATTGCTCTTTGCTGATTTAAATCCCACGAGAACTTCTACACTATGAAGCCGATGAACTTGCAATGGAATACATCCTCTTAGGATTACCAAACCCAATTCTTAGTAGTGTTGATGCTCAAAAGGCGCACAAAAATGTGGGATCATATTAGATCTTCTTATGGAAGGATCTGTACTCAATCGGGAGGATTTGGAATCCAAAATTTACTTGGCTTATGAACACTTCATGATTGAACACGGAGAGACACTAGAGTCCTATCATCATCGATTTTGAGACATCATCAATGATTTGGATAAACACAACATCATCATGCCAAGAATTGCGGTGAATACTAAGTTCTTGAGTAGTCTTGGTCCTGAATGGGAGAAGTATGTCATTTTTCTCCGTCAAGCGAAGAACATGCATCATTCTACCTACGGATTGTTTATGCGATTACTTGAAACCTCATGAAAAGGAAGTTGGAAAGGATTCTCCGTGCTCAAATTGCTCCACCAACACATCAGGAAAATCAACAACAACTTGCCTTATATGCTCAAAACCGTTATTCTCCTCAACCCGCAACTCAACCAAATGCTTCAAACACACCTTCACAACAACAACCTCAACAAAATCAATTGGTTCCATACAACAACAATGCTCAAGCATATGTCGATTGAAGCGGCCGAGGAATCCGATCCGTACGAAGCATTGCAACAAGGATTTGCTATGATTGCTAATGCCTTTAGCCGTTATACCAACAAATCCAACAATGGTATTCGTTCCTCATCTAACACACGGACTCAAGCATTTGTTGTGAACAATGGGCGTGTTGAAGTTGAGAATCGTGATTATGGTGCGTCGGATGGGCGGTGGTCAAGGGTTTAATCTTGTGGGTAGGAATAACAACGAGCTCAAGTGGTGGAGCAGGGAAATGCTCGGCATGGGTTGAATGGTCTTGATGCTACAAGCTGCAATGAGAAGGGACACCTGGCTAATGCATGCCCAAAGCCAAGGACTAAGAGCAGTGCTTATTTCAAAGAGGCTCTTCTTTTGGCTCTTAAGGATGAAGCTGGTGGAACTCTCACGGACAAAGAACAGAGCTTTATGGCAAATCTTGACTCGGATGATGATATGGAGGACTTGCGGGCCAATGCATTTGTTATGTTGATGGCTAATATGCGGCGTTACACATGAGTGACGAGGCCGGTGTATGACAGCGATGGCTTGTCTCGGTACCGAACAAACCATATTTATCTCGATCTCATATCTCCGCCAACATGCGCATCGGCAAGGCTCGGAATGTTCAAAATGAGTCATCCACATCTCATTCGGCGATTTTCAACTAGACCCCGTAGTTATATTTGACGATCAAGATGACCTAAAGGTTTCCCTTGATAATCAAATTGACTCCGTGGTCATACTTGAGGATCTAAATAATGATCATGTTGTGACTCACGTTGAACAAGATGAACCTTTGCCCCATCATCTTGTTACGTTACTTCAAGACCAACAATCCCAAATTGGAAGCATGTGTTGCATTAAATCAGGACTTGAAAAGTAAAAATGCATTGTTAACAAAGGATTTTGAATGTTTACAAAAGCAACTCAACTTTTTCAAAACTCAAGAAAAGCGTGAAAGCGGTTTTGAAGCGACCTTTGCCAAATCTTATCAAAGCGAAAAATATTTAGAGCGACAGTCGTGATCTAGCAGCGAAGAATGCTTTGTTATGCGAAATAGAACAAGCTGAAACATGAACATAAAAAGCAAATTAGCGCTCTCACCTTGGAAAATCAAAAAGCTAAAATTTGAGTTGTTAACTTGTCAAAAACAGTTCTCTGCATACAAAAAGCATTCAACGAAGCGAATAGATGATCATCTTGAAGAAATCATCGGCTTGCAAAACAAACTTAAAGAGTTTAAAAGTGTTGTTTACAAACATGGCGAGTCGGTCACAACCATTGAAAAGTTTACTTTAAAACCAAATCCAAATGGATATGGACGAATCTTGCGATTACAAACCTAAGCTTTCAACAAAACATTCAAACCAAATCACGAAGTTTCGGTCACAGAATATAAAATTGATAATTACATTTATGAATGTTGTTGAATATCATCGTCAAGAGGAATTAGATCACGAGAAGGCGAGAGTCGATCAAAATTAAAAGCTGTTGTTTACAACAAACCTTTTAATTATTCAAAACCGGTCACTTTCGTCACACCAGCAGTTCTTCTAACACACCAAGAGTTATCATCAAAACACCTGAGTCTTCTATTGTTAATCCCAAAGCAGACTTTGCACAAACTTATGGTCCTTTACCTTCCATTAGTGAAGTAAACTCACAACATGAAAATCGAAAAATTCTTCGATATTTTGACATTTTCATGGCTGACCTCAAAATTTTACAACATGAGATAGAATATCGATCTGAAATCAAAGTTGAACATTTTCAATGCGCCTCACTGGCGAGAACAAAGAGACATTTTTAGAAAAATCTTTTACCTAATGTTAAAACTTGAAAAGTTGTGCAATTGCACGGGAAAAGGATTTTCATAAGGAACTTGGGGTCATGAAGCGTTTTAGAAAAGCGAAACATCTATTTCAAACACTAAGCGTAAAAAGAAAATGTTAAGAAAAGATGTTGATCGACTCTTGGAAGATGTTATCATGCTTGGATGTTCAAAATGTTGTGTTATTGAATTCTTTGTCATATGCATTTGATAATATCTCTGTGTCTTTATTTATACGTGGTAAATGTTGAGAACGATAATGTGCTTGGTCGAGTCCTTAAAGCTGTTGAAAACAAACAATTATCAAACGAACTTTCAAATGCAATACGTCGTCTTAATTGGTGTCAAAAAGATATTCACGATCAACAACTTGTTTTCAAAACAAAATCAACCGATTCGCGTGCAAAACCGATTCTAAAATTGAGCAAGCTGGATGATCAAAACTTGTCTTTTAAGTGTCAAATCTCAAAATATGAACAAGAACTTGTAAAAGTTAAAAGGAATATGGTGTCATATTTGATTTACTCAAAAAGACTCGTGATGAAGCATCAAATGAACTTGATCATTATCTTGCACACACTAAAGAAGTTATGCATTTTCTTTGGAAATGTTAGGTCACGAAAATCAAGATCGATTCACACTATCATCAAGTTAAGAGGAATGTTAGGAAAGTATGAACAACTTCGCCAACAATCATTAAGAGATTAGCCCCCGTAACACTTAGTACTCATGCACCTAGAATCTCTCCTGCCAAATCACAAGTAGCTAGCGTGCTTCCTTCTCTTGAAAGCAGGGAATAGTTGAGCCTTTTCCAAGCGTCCGCACTTCACGACCTAAGAGCACTCAATTGAAGAATAGGAAGTTGCGACCTAAGAAAAGATCAATCAAGAATGCTAAAGTAGAAGAACACCCTAGGACTCTGAATAAGACTGCGTTGCCTCCACTATAAATATTGCGTCTAGCAAATGTAATAGAAATAGTGATGTAACGAATGCTAAACCGTTAAGTACTTTTGATATTGATCGATGCACCTTGTGTTTTTTGTGGTAAAAGTATGAATTCTGATTGCCATGATAAATGTGTTGCTAAAGCTATAATCTCTCGTTTAAGGAATCCTAAGAACAGGAATACCTCTAGGCCAACTAATCTTTCTAAGTGCATTGCTTGGTAGACCGCCATCTTTAGATTCTAAGAAGCGCATTCTTGTCCTGTAGCTCGGTTTCACCTCCTAGGAATGTAGTACCACCTAGTGAATTCACTAAGACTAAAGCAAGGAGTAGTTATAGATGGCAGAAATGGATATATAACACACTAGGATTTAAGTGGATACCTAAAGCTATTGATGTGTGTATATCTACTATAAGCGCTATGGAACCCTCTAACATTTGGGTTCCACATCTACTTCTATTCCATCGTATTAGATGCATTATTGTAATGCAGGTGTCTGAGATCATTCTCTGGATTGTTGATAGCGGATGTTCCCGACACATGACAGGCAATCTTAAGCTGTTATCAAACTTTATTGCAAAGTTCATTGCCTTTGTCGGGTTAGGGAATGATCACTTAGCTATCATGGGCTCACGGAGATTATGTCAATGGGAACATCGAAATTAGCGGGGTTTACTATGTGGAAGGCCTCGGTCACAATCTGTTTCGATAGGTCAATTTTGTGATGGAGATTTGGAGGTTGCTTTCGGGAGAAAACTTGTTTCATTAAGTGATCTACAAGGAAATGACCTTATATGCGGCTCGCGTAATTCTAATCTCTACACTATCTCTATGCAAGACATGGTTGCTTCCTCTCCCATTTGCTTACTTTCTAAGGCAACATCAACAAAATCTTGGCTATGGCACCGTCGTCTCTCACATCTAAACTTTCAAACCATCACCAACCTTGCTCGACACAAACTAGTTGAAGGACTCCCGCGATTCCGGTATTCAAAAGATCACCTTTGCTCGGCTTGTGAACAAGGGAAAAGCACTCGTGCTCATTTTCCTTCAAAGGTGGAACCACTCTCGGCATGTGCTTCATCTTCTTCACATGGATTTGTGTGGCCCGATCGGCGTGCAAGCGATCAATGGCAAACGCTACATCTTAGTAATTGTTGATGACTACTCTCGATGGACTTGGGTCTACTTTCTTCGTAGCAAAGACCAAGCTCCACAAATGATCATCACCTTTCTCACAAAATACGAGTTGACTCCAACAAGTCGAGAATCATCGAGCAGGACAAAGGCTGAATTTGTTAACAAAACCCTTCGTGAGTTCTATGAGAAAGTGGGAATTGAGCATCAAACATCTATTGCCGCGTACACGAACAAAGCGGAGTTGTTGAAGAGAGCGAAACCGAGCGTTAGTGGAAGCTGCAAGAACAATGTTAATCAATGCTAAACTTCAGTTACTTATGGGTAGAAGGCGTATCTCTGCATGCTATACTCAAAACCGTTCTATGATTACAAAACGCCACAACAAAACACCTTTTGAGCTTGTCCATAACAGAAAACCGAATCTAAAACACTTTCATGTATTTGGATCTCTTTGCTATCGGAATAATGATCGTGATGACTTTGGAAAGCTCAAAGCCAAAGCTGACATTGGAGTCTTTATGGGATCTTGTGATAATTCCAAAGGTTTCGAATCGGAATCGTCGTACAAAGCGAGGTGATGGAAGCGATTCATGCTCATTTCGATGAACTTCTGGAAATGGCTTACGAGTATACTGACTTAGAACCGGTCACAACCGCTTAAACTTCCCTCAACCCCATCATCGGTTGAAGAAAGCCCTCGACTTACTCGTCAACAAATGGAAAGGTTATTTGCTCCTTTGTTGGTGGCGATATTGATGAGCGTGCTCGAGTGTATCCATTTGTTTCCATTGCACAACGATAATATTCCTATACGATACACTGCTACAACAACTCTTGTTGAAGATGCACCTACACGATTGACTCCAACACAGCAGTTGAACACACGCTTCCAACAATGATGAACGGTGATGATATTACGAATGAAATACCCCCACTGCGATTTTGATCCAAATCGTTCTTCAACCCGTTTGCTAATGAGGCTGCGCACGGATGTCGCGGAATCTTCAACAAACCATTTGAATCCTCAGAATCGCACAATGTATACCAACATCAACCCTCCACACATAGATGGACGAAAGACCATCCTCTGGAAAACATTATTGGCAACCGAATCAACCGGTCGTTCTGAGACAAGCGTCTTCACGAGGCGGTGAACATTGCATTTATGCACTCAGCTTTGTCTGCCAATCGAACCTAAAACATCAAAGACGCAATGACAAAAGACAACTGGATTGAATCCATGCAAGAAGAACTCAACCAATTCAAGCGTCTTGAAGTATAGGCTGGTTGAAAGACCAACGAGGAGTCTCGTCATTGGTCTAAAATGGATTTGGAAAAACAAATTGGATCTTTGAAGGAGCGTCATCGAAACAAGTCCGTCGGTGGCTAAGGGTTATCGTCAGGAAGAGGGATTAGACTTTGAAGAATCTTTTGCTCCGGTTGCTCGTCTTGAGGCATTGGATATTTCTAGCGTTCGCGGCTCATATGAATATAGCGGTCTATCGGATGGATGTCAAAGCTGCGTTTCTCAATGGACAACTTAAAAGCGGTTTATGTCGACCAACCGGATGGATTCGTTGATCACGAGTTTCGAACCATGTCTACAAACTGAACAAAGCTCTGTATGGTCTCAAACAAGCTCCTCGGGCATGGTGCGATAAGCTATCATCTTTCCTCATTGCCAATAATTTCACCAAAGGTTCGGTTGACCCAACTCTTTTTATACAATATCACGGGGCACATATCTTAATTGTTCAAATTTCGTGGATGACATCATTTTTGGGTCTACACATAAAAGTTTTCAATCGCTTTTGCAAAACTAATGAAGAAAAATTTTGAAATGTCCATGATGGGTGAACTTACATTCTTTCTCGGTACAAGTTCATCAATCACCCCGTGGTATTTTCTTGAGTCGGTCTAAATATGCCCTTGAATTGTTAAACAAATTTGGAATGAAAACCAGTGACACCTATGCCACACCAATGGCTCATACCAAGAAGCTAGGCGCTGATTTACATGGGAAATTGGTGGACCCTACAAAATACCGTAGTATTATTGGGTCTCTCATGTATCTAACGACTAGCGGACACGATATTGTCTTTGCCGTTTATCTATGCTCCGTTATCGCGACCAAGCTGAAACCCACCTCTAGGAGGCTAAAAGAATCCTCCGATACATAAAGGGAACCATTAACTTGGGGATCCGGTATCCAGAAGGATTACGGTTTTGAACTAATAAACTTTTGGAGCCGACCCGCGGGATGCTTAGACTCACGCGGAAAAGCACTTGGGGCTTTACAATTTCTTGGTGATAAAGCGGTGTCTTGGCAATCGAAGAAGCGAGGATTGTACATGTTTGTCATCAAAGCGAGAATATGTAGCCATGTCACCATGTTGTGCTCAAGTCATATGGATGAGAACACAACTCAAAGACTATGGTTACGTATTTGAGAATCGATGTATTGCGACAATCAGTGCCATTGCAATCTCGTGCAACTTCGATTCGGCACTTTCGAAATCAAAGCACATCGATCTTGATATCATTTCATCAAGGATCCGCGTGGAGCAGTCTTGTTGAATTATATTTTGTGGAGTGCGAATACCAATTGGCGAATCTTCTCACCAAAGCCTTAGCTCCGCTAGGTTTAATGAGTTGGTCCACCGGATTGGTATGAGGTGTTTGACTCAAGAGAATGGATGATCTCCTAAAGCAGTCTTAAAACACATCAAACACCAAATTCTCTTTTGTAAATAATTTTTCAAAAACAAAATACAAAATTATAAAACACGATAAAACAACAAAAATATTCTCCTAATCTACATTTTCTTTCAACATTGCAAGTACATTTCTTCCGTCAACACTTTAATCTTTCAAAATTCATATTTTTCGATCAAGTGTTGAGGGGAAAAAATAATCTTTTGCTTCAAAACATCGTGTACTTGCATGTTATCATATCTCGGTTGATTCTTTTACAAATGGTGGTACATTTTACGGTTCAAAGACACTCCTCGGACTTAATTAATAACCTTTCATTATTTTCTCAAGTCGAGGGAGTGTGTCATGTTTCTTTCTTAAATTCTTTGTTTGGTAACCAAAATGGAAGTTAAATGGCTTTGTTTGAAAAAGGAAAAGGTGGAGGGACCAAAAGCTGTCAAAAGGTTAAACTTATTTTAATAAAACACCCTCACACCTACTTTCACTTCTCATTTATTACAAAAACCTAAAACCATCCTACGCCTAAAATTCATTCAAGAATCCGTGTTTTGATCATCATTTGTAAGTGTTTTTGTGATCTAAACATGTTTTTAACATTGGTTTTGAATTTCATTCAAAATCCAGCGGTAAAATTTTTTCTATGCGTGATTATGTGTTCTTTGCATAGCGTATGAACACACAATCATGTAATGTGTGTTTGTGGTTAAAATGGATTTGTGTCAAAATGCGTTTTAAATACATCAATGATACCATTTTATCCATCAAAACCACCCGAAAGAATTGATGATTTTTGAAAATTAGGGTTTATGAGTGAATTGGGTATTTTAAATGTGAAGTGTTTTGGTCAAAAGATTGTTGGGTTATGCTCTTGTGATTGATGAATTGATGATTTCCAAGGTCTATAACCACCCGAAACTCTAATTGGTTAACAATTTGAAATTAGGGTTTAAGGTTCTTAAGTTTGGGTATTTTTGATTCACTTGCAAATTAAGTGTTAAAACTTGGTCATTATGCTCTCACAACATCTAAGATATACCTGAAAAACTTTGGTGCATAATCCATGGCTAGATCTCATACGCGTAGATTTAGGGTTTAGACTACTGGCGTATCTTGAGTTCTACAGCTGTTTTAAAGCTGTCCAAATGTGTTTTGATCGTCATAAAATGAATGTTATGTGTTAACATTGATGATATGATGCTTTATTTCGAGGCTTGCAACACGTAAATATTGAGAATCAAGGTTATTTGCTACGCATAAGGATCACCTACGTAGCTTGTTATCGTAAGATTTGTCTACGCGTAGCTCTACGCATAAGGTTCTACATATGGGACTACGGCGTATCTGTGAAGGATATGCGTAACTTGATGACCTCTACGCATAAAGTCAACTCTTACGAGTAGCCTTACGCGTAAGGTTAATATATGCCTACGCATAAGCTCGACGCATAAGGTCTCTTTTTCCTCGCGTAACACTTCTTGCAGTAAGTTAAGACCCTGGCGTAAGTTTACGCCTACGCATATATCATTCCTGTATACGCATAACTTTACCAATCCTACGCATAAGCCGTGATCATACCTTCGTTATGAATTGTTCCGTGTACAAACTTGTAAATAAACTAATCATATCATCACGAATCCTAAAATGTCACTAATAAACTGAAATCGTTTGATATGTTGTGAACAATAAGTGATAAAATAAACTTTAAAACTTAAAGTTAACTAACTCATGAAACATTTCACGACGTCATTGGACTATTGAATATACAAGTGACTTAGGACTCGTAACAATCATTGACACTTACATTCAATAACTAGACAATAAGACCTTCTGTTGACTAACATTATGTCTTTCGATATGTTGGTTCTTTTGGCTAATGTTATTTGAGATCCGACATGGTGAACAAATGAATATGGATGCACACGAAGTTCTCTCCATTGTTGACATCTATCCTCATGGCTATCCAATGAAGATAGGAAAGAATAATCTCCGTGTTGACTTTGACAACCTCACTTGCTCGGAATCTTCATGTTTAATTGCTATTGACATTAGAGGACTCATCCGTATCGAGAACATGCTTTCACACTCTGCAAGCTGTTCACGAGATCTACATCCAACGGTTACGGAACACTATGGAAAGGGTCAAAGGACAAGCTAACTGTGGCGGTGACTCGAATCACAAACAAGTCACCATTACACTGCGGACTTAAGACATTCTCCTAATTCGATGTCGATCCAACCAAACTATATGCCACACCTTGAAGAGCTCACTCTCAATTCTTAATCAATATCGGTTATGGCGAGGCTACGAGGGTAATCACCAAGCATTCTCACGTAGAGCTTAAGAGTATTCCTCAACCACGGAGAACTCTCTACATGATCATCACCAAGTCATTTTAGTGGTGGCTGGCTATGAGCACCCTAAGCTCATGGAGCTGCAAATATTCTGGGCATTGGTCAACAAGAAACACATCGCTATCGAAGCTCGGATTTGGGATGACATGATGTCATTTCTCAACAAACTTGGCTCAAAGATTCCCTACATCGGATATACTAAATTGTTGATCCAGAGAGCACTTGGACTTCATCCTGACATTCCCAAGAGGCTCAATGACCCCAACAATCCGCGACATGTTGGGAACCCATTCTATCTGTCGAGAATCAAGGAAGCGTCTACAAAGAAACAAGGTCTTGTGCTACCGGATTTCCTTCTAGCGAAGATGTCGAAAGCTCGAAGCATACAAAAGGTATCGGAAGCGGTTAGACAAGGCAAAGTTGGTCATCTCGACGAAAAATCTTACGGAACACTGTAAGGAGAACCAAAAGAGGAAGTGCGGGAAGTGCGGCAAGTCGTGAGTCAAAGGAAGTTCCCCAAGAGAAACCCTCCTTCAAAGAGGATTGTTCCATCTAAGGAAGGCTGCTCCCATCCAATTCCCCGAACCGCAAAGAAAGCTTGTGGGCCGAAAGCTCGATGAATGCGACACGGATGAAGAGATTACCTTCTCTGAATGCGCAAGCGTATCCCCTCCTCCGGCGGCTAAACCTACAAGTCCAATAGCGAACATGGAAAAAGGAAAGACTCACTGTACTTGAGTCTCATGATGAAAGCTCTACGAAGAAGAAGAAGAGCAAGCTGGATCAATCCTCACGGGAAGAAGTTTAAATTAGTTAGACAAATTCAAAAAGCTGAAGAATTTGCAAAAGATCAAATGGGTGGCCGGAGGATCGAGTGGTCTTTGTCCACTCTTCACCGAGTCACGATCGCGGTTAATCAACCCGATAAGGGATGCGGTGCCACCACTCTTGTGCAACAACAAACGCTTGTGAAGGAGTCTACTGATCTTAACATTGAGGAACGAGAAAAGAATAAGGCGAGAAAGAGAAAAGCTGAAGAAGCTAGAGCAGAGACGGAAGAAAAGGCTAAACTGGACATGATGAAGAAGAAGATTATGATGACTTTCTTCTCAGCAGTCCAACTCGTTCCAAGGAGGATACTTATGCACCTCCAAAGGACCCCGAATCTCCTCATGTCCCTCCTCATCGAGTTCTTCATCTCACTCAACACCACCACCATCAAAAAGATCAACAAAATCATCATCCAAATCTGTGAAGAAACCACCTCGATCTTGGATTTCTCAAGCTCATAAGCAATTCACAAAGCTTGTCAAACAAGTTCGAGAAAGAAAAGCGTGCTCTACAAAAGCTAAATTTCTTTCTTGCGATCACATACGACATATGTATGCGAGCATGACAAGATGGAGAAAGAAAGGGAATTTGTTGAGAAGTTCATGAAGAGTCATCGTAAAGAGGAACTGAGCGAAATGATCGAAGGTTACACTAACAAGTACCTTAGGGATATCGTTCCTAAAGTCCTAAAAGGCGGAAAAACAGAGATCATACTCACAAGTTTCTTCTCGACACTTGTCCCGGTGTGACTAGAGAAATATTTTCGGACAACTCGCCCAACATCGTAGCATTGGTTAAAAATACAATGGCCAAAGAAGGCGATCTCTCTGAATCGAGGTTAATCGCTAAACTTGTGATACAAATGTCAAGCGATCTGGAGCGTTGCCGGATGAAGCTAAATTTTCGAAAATCTACTTGATTTTCAACTTTCGGATCATCATGCAAGGAGTCGTAGATCAACCCAACGACGAGATGGCGATGATAAGGATAAGGATTACGCACCTAAGCGTCGAAGCGGTGCGGTAAATCTACCTCTATGCCACCTCCTCCACCGAACTTCTTCTCAACAAAGTCTCCTCCACCTCGGTCTTCTCTGATAAACCTCGGGGCGATTCGAGTTACCACCCACGACTCATAAAGCGGTGATTACTTTGAGTATCACGGGTGGTGGCGATGAAGAAGTCCTTGAGCCGACAACAACCCACCTCACCCAAACAAGTCACGAAACCGATATCATCATCAAGGCCTTCCAAAAGAAGAAGAAGGCGACTTCGGCACAGGTAGTCTCATGGCTAGATGACGATAAAACCGAAGAATTTGAATGGTTCTCCACACTTGTCAATCAAACTCCTACCATGATGAAGGTCAAGATTGGTAGGCGGTTCTACATTGGAGCACATAAAACTTTTGCAAGAAAAGTTCCATGTGAAGAAAATGGCGAAATCTGAGTTGAAGCGAATCAAGAATGAAGCATTCCAACTTCTTAAAGGCGATGAACTCTGGCAACCCGTGGTCGAATATCATCTTGAGAACATCGCTCGAGCTATGTCTAACGACATGGATTGGCTCAATCGGGAAGCAAACATTGACTTCACACAAAGGGACAACCCTCCATACTACACCGATTGGACCAAACCCTACCGACCATTGGCCAAACAGACGAACCACGGATTCCCTTCCGATACTTCTTTAACGAGACACGGATTTTCTCTTACGGTAGCGATGGTTGCGAAAATACGCTACATCATTGACTCTTCATTCATTCCAGTGACTATTTACTCCGCATAGCTATCGAGGAGCGTCAAATCACTTGTTTTCTGACATCGTGCAAGCATACGACCAAGATGCATTGTATGGGATTCATCATTGGCACGAGCGCCGAAGAATCTACTAAAGTTTACTGCACGTTGAAGTCTCAACATGCATTATATAGTTCTAAGGACATCGTGGCCATCAAACACATTGATCTCAAGTCTAAGTGGGACTACACATTCTTAAAGAATATCATAGTCAAGCGACAAGATGAACAGGACTATGGATTCTCCGAGGCTGACTTTGAGAACTTGTCCTCAGCGACATCGAAGACATGTACCTTGCCAAAGTCTGAGGGTAGTATGAGACAATTCTCGGCTGAAGTTCAGCGTGAATTTATCAAGTCGGTTCTCATCTTCATTAGGCGCATTGATCAAAGAGCGTGTTGAAGATATCCGGATGGTACATTGAATCTTATCGGGCGGCGTGTCAACCTCACTCCTCCAACGCTTACTCTTCCCGATCTCAATCAGCTACCTCAATATACGCTCATCGGCAAACCTTTGGAGTTGTTTACGAGTGAACTTCAAAGCGCTTAATGGCGTGTAGTGATCTTCGTCGGGGATCATACTTTGAAGGCGGTTAGGGACGGATTAGCGTCTGAGTTGAAGGATATCACGCTGAAAGTGGGTCTCAAATGCATTTGGAATTCTCGGAAAGGAGGGATGTGAGAAGGATCATCACCATGATTGATGAGCGGTTGTTGAAGGGATCGATTGAGCGATTGGAGAGCTATGTTGGTGGTGCGACCGGGAAAACATCACTTTCGGCTTTCAACGGCATACATTGCGCACTCACAGGAACATCACACTTCACGGTACCCGCGAATTGTTTCCTTCATAATTTTGGATGTATGATTATATATGTCATGGCTTGTACACATAGCGATGTACAACCCGTAATTGTCAAGAAAGGACCACGTGAGTGCGCCTGATTGCCACAATCCTTATCAAATGAGCGAAAGCTTCTTACTTTTGAGTAAAACCTATCAAACCTTTCATTTTCAAGGTTTTGCTCAAAAGAACAAGTACTTCCCCTTAAGACTTTCAAAACCTCAACCGTTTATATCACTTGTTGAGGGGAGTATTTGAAACTTTGTTCACAAATTGTTCACGGTGGTCATTCTTCCCGCAACACTCGAAATGGTCATATTTATTCTCAAGCGTTTCAAAAATAACACTTTAATATGCCATTTTTGAGGGGAGAAAATTGTGTGATAAGAAATATGTTGTACAAAATGCAAATGAATGCAGTGTACCTCGGACTTAACCAGCAATTGCGGTGATACTAAAGCTGTTAGTAACTTCGAAAAGACTTGTCTGGGCGGGTAATAATTTCAAGCTAGTTAAGCTAGTGATGTAGCGTGTCTACATGAAGGACTTGTCACAGTAGAATGTACCATTCGAGAAACTTTTGATAGACATGAACTCTGGCGGGTTTGACAACCTTCCAAGGTTTGTCTACACCTTCAAGGTAGTTATTAGAGCTAGTTGTCACCTAAAAGCGGACAATGTAACTCTTTAACTATGCAGCGTGCTTAACTTAGTGTCTGCAGGGGGATTGTCTATCTTGATGGATCAATTCAAAAAAAAAGTGCGCGCTCTTTCCTCACTGTGCATTTAACCATTAAAACTATTAAGCACATGTGGAGGGAGAGTATTTATGCAAAACATCATCTCTCACAATGGTTCAAACATGTTTTTCATTAACAAACCCTTTGAGAGACATTTTTCATCACGATGGTTTTAATGGCAAATATAGGTTAGTCATGGAGTTATAAGGTGACTAAGGTTAGGAATAACCGTCCTATGATCCTCCTGAGCCGGAGGGATCTACCCAAGGACACTACAAATAGTTAGTATTTAGAAGTCCTTAGGTATGATTGTAAAAAGGAGAAAATGAGAATGGGAGAAAGAAGGAGTTGAAGAATTAAAAAGAAATGCAAAGAAAAGGGTGAAAAGAAATAGCCCTCAGATTATTCAACTTAGGGCGAACCAAGGGTTCAATTCATATGCTCTTGGTTGTCACTTAGTGGCCGGTATTGAAGATTAAAAGTCGTCATGGACCCGATGGCGCATGCACTAAACCTTTCTTATCCACTCAAGTTTCTCTCAACAGAAGCTTGTTTCATTCTCACGGGGAACCCTACGTAAACTATCGGCTTTCTCCTAGAGATTCTTTGGTATTGAAGAAGCCCTCTCCTAGTCTCCGCTCAAGAAAGCCAAAGCGCACTATTGAGTCTAGAGCCACGAGATTCATCAAAAGATCTCTTAGGAACACTTGACATTTAATCACTTGATGATCAACTAATAAGATCATCAGTGGTTCATATCGAGTCCTTCAGATCTTAGCAATGCCGAAGAACATTTATGAGAGGTTCACATCTGTGATCCTCGGTGATTGAATGGAAACTCTGCGGGTCAACATCAAACAGCCACCGTTAGCGGGAGTCGCCGGTAACTCCCGTGGATTACGCGGTGTGTGTCTCAAGCGGTCTGATGCGTGAGGTGATGCTTGATTGTACCTCGGCTGACTCATCTGAACTTAGATGTACTGCCGATACATCGCGTTATCTCACTTGTGGGACTCCGGTTCGAGGCGGCCTTTGTAAGAATTAGAGTTGTGTCCTCACACTATCTTTGTTGACACTCGAAGTTCAAACTTGTAAGTCAGGAAAGCAGCTTATTACTAACCGTTTGAAATGTTTTCTTCTTATGGAAGCTCAGGGCGGGATGATCGTCTTGATTCTTCTCATGCTCACGCCAACATCATCACTAATGGGAAGTTCTATTCAAAAGCAACACAACGTCGAATGATTCTTCGTCAAACCAAAGAATCTACAAAGTTAAAGACTTAAAGAACTTCATCGATATTGAATTCCAAGCGTCAAAGCGTGTGAGCATGTTGAAGAATGGCGTGGAACAACTTTAGGAGCAACGAAGCGGACACGGCGGGCCGATCACGGAACAACAACATACTATCAATTTCACCACAAAGAACAATGATCAAAGAACAAAGTTAAAGATGGCGTCAAAGCATAACTGTTCAAAGATAACTATCTCTCTACTTTGGGAGATTGTTGAATCAAGGCAATTCTTCTCACGAAAGAAGAATGTCGAGAAAGGCGTCCTTTGCTACTATTACATCAACGCCTTCACCGTTTACATTCATATATACTTGAAGGGGAGATTGTTGGAATCACTCCTAAACAGTATTTCAAGTATTTATATTTCATATGTAATAGGTAGCTTTATTATGGCCTTTATGTTTGTTTAAGGTCAAGCTTATGTAGAAGGCCCATAAGCTTGACCCAAGCCAATAAGGAATAGGAAGGGAACTAGAGTGTTGCCCTAGCTCCTCCTATAATCTACATGTAATAACCTTCATTTGAAGGCTGGTTGTTCAAGTTCTTTTCTTTCACATACACTCTCTTCTTAACAGGTATACTATATATTATTGTTTGTATATGTGTTAGATCTTGTTCAATCGCCTCATCTCCTTTCTATATAACTTGTGTTTGTAAAACTAGTGACCTAACACAAACCAAAGGGTAAGCCATGGTTGAACTAAATTACTCATAAGATGTTTTCTTTGGACTAAGAGAATGTAAAAGAGTATGTATCAAAAATCTTCATTGGGGACAAAAACCACTCTTTTTGAAAGTAGTCTTTTTATCAGTGGTATCATACCCCTATGGATGATAAAATATCATGTATTTCTGGCATAGGTAATGTGATGATACCATTGAGATCATCAAATTGGAGAACTCTCCTCAAGGATGCCTGTTAACATCAATAGTTACCCCATCCACGGTGGCTCTTTAGAGCATCCATTTGTTTCATGTGTATCTCTATTCTCAAGTGTTATGGACTAAGCGAGTCAAAAGCTGTTTGATTTAAGAGAGATATAGATTGTGAGATTAAAAAGTAAAGCATACCTTATATGGGTAGTATTAAGAAAGTCCACAACTGATGAAAAACGGGCCACTCTTCCTCGTTGTACTTTTGTAGGTAGGCCACTTGGTTGTGCTCATCTGCAAATTATAATGGTGCCATAGAAACTTTTGATGAAAAACGATGTGAGGTCAGTAATAATTGAAGGAATAACTTGCCAATTGAGACAAAAGATATATAGAGGTAGGGTTTAAGAGTGTTGCGCAAGAGAGATTATCTAAGGAAAGTATTTATCTTTAGAGGATAAATATCAAATAGGAATGTAGATAATTCTCTATAAGTTACCCTTATATATATGGAAAGCAATTTTTCTACAACGGGTAGTAAAAAATTTGTTACTGACACAACAGTTGTAACGGCTAGATCAACAGTGGTAAAATAACATTGGTGGAAGCGTGAACTAGCGGGGTAATTTTTCACAAAGATTTCAAAGAGCAATGGTAAAGAAAACATTTAAAACTAGGCTGCTCTTATCATAGTTTTAGCAACTACCGACTATCAACGGTTTGATATGTCTTTACCATGATCCGTTTGCTATGGACTAGCCAACTCTTAATCATAAAGAATATGGTGAGTTGATAACCATGTAGTTTTTGGTAAACTATCAACCATAAACGGATTTGTCAAGTCTTTACCGGTAACCCGTTTGCTGGACTAGTTGATTATTATGTGGATTAGACATGGTGAATCAATAACCATTTGTTGTGTATCTCAGTTATACACCTTTTAAGATTAACTCCTATCTTTGCTTTGGTTATGTACCTACACATGTTAGGATAATACAAAGAATATGCATAACCGACTTATTTTAATCATAGATACAATGCTTTCCCAAAGTCAATCCAATAATATCTATATTTACTTTAAAACATACCAAAATAGGTACAAGTAAATATCTTTTCTAATTAAACCTCTTGATTGACTTTTGCCTATATAAGGCGTTCAACTATGCATAGTCTCAGATCAAAACACAATCAAAGCACAAAACCCTAAAAATCGCGATGAGCAATTTTCCAAACATCATTGACATCTCTTCAGATCCGACACGAGATATCACGTGGGAATACATTCCATGCTATTCTACTAGTTCTTCTTCCAATGAGCCTACTAAGAAGGCTGTGAAGCCAATTTGCAAAGTGTACACTTTCTCTTGAGTTTTACTGGAACAAATGGGATGATGATCAAGATGATACGCAGTAGAACGCAAGACTACCAAGGCCTCCTCCGTTAAGGGTCTTGCTTGTCGAATGCAATCAACTTTTGAGAATAAAAGGAAGAGAGCACACAAGGCCGAGCACAACTATCAGGGCAAAGGCAAGAAGCCAATGGAGTAGCTTAAGCATGATGTTTTAGGTTTCTAACTTTGTGTTTTGATGATGTCTTCAATTTCTCTCAGTAGAATGTAATGAACTTTCACTATTGATTTAATGCAATGAAGTTTCTTTGTTTTACTTTTTCCACTGCTTGTATTTTAGTTCTCACTGTTAGACTTATTATTTGTATAATAGTGAGTGGACAAACATAAATACAAGCACTAAACAACAACAACTTGAGTTAGACAAATACTCCTTCAATCACTTATCACACATAAATCAAACACTGAAAGCATTGTTAAGGTTAGAAGTGGTTAGACAAATTAGCTAGAAGTAGATGCAACATTTTCATGCAGTGGTTAGACCAATTACTAAACCACCGCGGTCAACAAGTCAACTCCAAGTTATTAATCTGGTCACCAAAGTCAAAGACTTCATTTACTCCTCAACCACTTATACCTTCCCTCATTAACTTCGATTCCAACTAAATCTTGTATTAAAGAACCAATAACTCTGATTCTTCCATATCTCACATACTCCAAATATTTCTCTTTCAAAGACTTTCATTCTTCCAACATCATGAGTCATTCAAATCCAATTAACCTCTCTTGACGACTCATCGAGGCGGTTCTTGGGATAATTTTGTGTTGAACAACCCGGAAGAGTGGAAAGGAAGAGTATGGAAGAGGTTGTATCCGAGAAAAAGAGCTCATTTGGCGATAAGCACAACTCCATCGATTCTTTGGTCCATCATCATTGCAATCCATGTCACAAGATGCCACCACAAAGAGAACAACTCGGACATTAGTTCATATGTGTCACCTTATGAAGAATCGATGAGGAAAGCGACTTCTAGAGTCCTTGTAGTTCCACCTCTTGCTTCATCCTTCCACCGGAGAGCTGCGAGAATCCACCTTTGGCACCACTGTTGACAACACCACCACAAGATGGACCTTTATCATCCTCATCACCTGTTGGAGTAGTGGTGATGGGTCTAGCAAGCCCTAAGGTGTATAATGTGATTGACAGACGTACGTCACCAAAGATGATGCCAAGTTGGGCCTTCCCAAAGAAGCCATAGGTGATAGGTGGTTGTTAGGTTGGGGATGGGTATGGGTAGGATGTGAAGCTTTTGTTTGGAGTAGGTTGATGTTAGTTGTTTTCAGTTGTTGTAATGATGCTTGTTGTCTGTATTCCATGGATGTATGTACTGCACTTAGTGTGCAATTTTGTGAAATAAAAATAATGATCCATGTTTTTTCTTTAACTTTAGAGTTCTTGCATCATTCTTGTTGTTCCATTAACCTTATTTCCAAGGCTGACATACTGTCCATCATAATGTTCAAAATTAGAAAGATAGGACTTGTTGCAAGTCATGTGCCTTGAACACCCACTATCCGTATATCCTTGATCTCAACTTTTTTGTTCTGGATGTTCTCGCATTACTTAAGAAATGGGTTAGTTTCCTTTGGAGACCTAAGCCATGATTGACTTGGATATGCCTCATGTATCAATATAGTTATATCTATCAAAGGTCATTGATACATCATTGGGATTGGTTGATGAGGATATTCCTTTAGGTTTCCATTCCCAACGTGCTGAGGACTTTAAAACATTGCCCATGTGTCCCTTGGTCTTGTTTATAACCCTTGCAGTGGTAACTTTTGATTGAGCAAAGGGTAATGCTTGCTTTGTTTTTGGTACCCACTGTAGGTTAGATTGAACCCTTTTATTAGAAAAAGACCTTTTACCTATTTGTGCAGATTTTGCAAAAGTTGTTTTGGGTTTTGCACTTGAAACAAGTGATTTCGGTGAGCAAGGTTAATCGATTTTGCAGTGGCAAACGTTTTAAGGCCACTTCTTAATAGGACTGCTCTTGGGACCATGTTGTTGTGTTGTTTAGGGTGCAAATTGTTTTGGAACTTGTTAGACTCCACCCTTTTGTGCCCATGAACTTCCCTTCTCCCAAAATGATAGTCACAGTTAGCATGTAAATGATAAAAGCTACCACAGATATAACATGCTTTATTGTACATCACAAAATCACTACCAAGTTGTTGAGATTTAACATGATTCCAACTCCTCCTGTTACCCCTAGGAGCATGGCTTATTTCTATACATCTCAAGATACCTACGTGATCTAGGTTTATTAACTGGTTTCCTAGGTTCCTCTGAACAGTATTAACAACTTTTTGGGATAGAAGCCTCTACATTCTTTTTAACATTCTCATCAACAAATGATGAGTCACTAGCACTTTCAAAAACATTAGTTTTTGCTTAACCAGCTTCCTTTTTCACAAATGTGTTCTTAAGAGGACCATATTCACGTTCAAGATCCCTAAACTTCTAAGCCAATATGAGCTAAATCTATGCCTGGAGGTGATGGAACACCTCTTAATGGTGGGGGAGCCGTGTTGTAACCCATACCAGACTTAGCTTTACTAATGATTTGAAAGATTAAATTTTATCAGTTGACTTTGACTGATAATACAAAGTGTCAACAGATAAATTAACATTCTCATTTTTCTTTTTAGAGTTAATTACATAAATCGTCCTTGTGGTTTGGTCAAAATTACGGATCTTGTCCCTATACTTTTTTTTCAGTGCGTTTCGCCTCGTGGTTTATAAATCTTACGATTTTGTCCCTCGATCCGACCAAATCAAAGTGTTTTGCGCCAGTCCTTCTTCATAGTCCGTTAGTGTTTTTGCGCTTGTTAGTCATTCGTTAATAAATTTTGACCGTTAGTCCTAATTTTTTAAAATATAGTTTTCCCCAATTAGTCCCTCCGTTAATAATAGTTTTCACCCGTTTTTGTCCGTTTTTATCCGTTTTCGCTTTCTTTTATCCGTTCCCCGTTTTTAACGCCGTCCGCTTTTCGCTTTTTATTTTTGTCCATTTTTCTTACGTTTTGTGCGTTTTCTTACGTTTTTATCGGTTTTCATCCGTTTTTGTCCGTTTTTCTTATGTTTGTCCTGCTTTTCTTTCTCGCTTGTCCGCTGCAGACGTTTTTACTCCGCTTACGTTTTTGTCCGTTTCAAAAAAAATTTTGAAAAAAAAATTTTAAAAAAAAAATTTTTTGAATAAAAAAAATATTTTTCAAATATATATATATTTTTAAAAAATATGTCCGTTTTTTTCAATATTTTTCCGAAATTTTTTAAGATGTTTTAAAAAAAATATATTTGAAAAAAAAAAATTTCGAAATTTTTTTTTCAATTTGTCCGTTTTAAACAAAATATATATTTGAAAAAAAATATTTTTGTTCAAATTTTTTTTTTGAAATTTTTTATTATTTTTTTTTTTAAATTTGATATTTTTTTTTCAAAATGTAAGAAAAACAGACAAAAACATAAAACAACGGGCGAAAACGAAAAAAAGGACAAACCGGAAAACGAATAAAAATGTAAAAAAACGGTCGAAAACGGATAAAAATAGACAAAAACGGACAAAAGCTTAAAAAAACAGACAAAAGCATATGAAAATAGACGAAAAGGGATAAAAACGTAAAAAACGGATGAAAACGAAAAAAAACGAGGGAAAACTGATAAAACAAACGAAAAGCGGATAAAAACGGACAAAAACGAAAAATCTATAACTATTATTAACGGAGGGACTTATTGGGGAAAACTATATTTTAAAAAATAAGGACTAACGGTGCAAAATTTATTAACGAAGGACAACAAACAGCAGAAAACACTTAACGGACTGCACTAACGAAGGACTAACAACGCCAAACACTTAACTGACTGGTCGGATCGGGGACAAAATCCGTAAGATTTGTAAACCACAGGACTAAACGCGACCTAAAAAAAGTATAGGGACCA
>OU343219.1:142879559-142996033 GCA_910596185.1 Chrysanthemum makinoi
CACTAAAGATTACCTTACAAAATTTGATCCTAAATGCAACCGAATTTATCTTTCTAGTTACTCTCCAAATAGCACAGCTTCCGTCATATTAGAACAAATAAACAATGAAGGTAGAATAGTCATTAAATATAAATAATTTGATGAAGTCCACCCAACCCTTCTCCACCTCTTGTGAAAAAGAAAAAGAGATAATGTGAAGAAGAAGAACCTCTAAGTGATGAAATCGATAAACATTAAGAGTCCCAAAGATCACCCCGTAGATAAAGTCATAGGAAAACTAAGCGACTAACATTAATATCTCAAGTTCAAAACCAAAGTAGCTTTTTTGTTTCGTTCAACCTTAGAACCTAAGATACACAAGAACCATAAAAAGACGAAAGTTGGGTAATGGCTATGCAAGAAGAACTAAATCAATTTGTTTCTAATGATGTTTGGACACTTGTCCCTCCACCTAGTAATCAAACCATAATAGGAACCAAATGGGTTTATAAAAACAAATTAGATGCAAACGGAGTAGTGTCTAGGAACAAGGCTAGACTCGTGCTCAAGGGTAAACCAACAAGAGGGAATAGACTGTGATGAGACTACGCCCCTGGGTAGTTAGAGTCTATAAGAATACTTCTTTGTATGCTTTTGCTAATGATCTAAAGCTTTATCAAATGGATGTCAAAAGCGCTTTTCTAAATGGTGTCATAATTGAAGAAGTATATGTAGCTCAACCTCCGGGCTTCATTGATTTTGAAAAACCCAAACATGTGTATAAATTAAGAAACCCTTTATGGTCTTAAACAAGCTCCAAAAGCTTGGTATGATAGACTCAAGTCATTTCTAGTTAAACACAACTGCACCCTGGGTTAGTTGACAACACACTTTTTACTAAGAAAAGAGTCACATATAATCATAGTACAAATATATGTAGATGATATTATATTCGGATCCACTTGTCAAGACATGTGTGATGAGTTCTCTAAAATCATGCATGACGAGTTCGGATGAGTATGATGGAGAAACTTAGTTTCTTTCTTGGTCTACAAATAAAACACTATAAGATGGATCTTCTTTAATCAATCTCAGTACATCAAGGAGATGTTAAAGAAATTCGGTCTAGAAGAGTCAAACCAATTAGGACTCCAATGTCATCCGACACCAAACTCACAAAGACGAGGACGGAGATCCTAGATATCTAAATATCGTTGGCATGATAGGTAGTCTCCTTTACCTCACGGCAAGTAGGCCGGATATCATGTTTAGTGTTTGCTTATGTGCTAGGTTCAAGAAGACCCCAAAATATCATACCTAGAAGCCGTAACAAGAATATTTAGATATATTAAGGGTACAACACAATTAGGATTATGGTATCCTAAGGGCACGGAGTAGAAACAATTGTATATGTAGATTCGACCATGGCAAATTACGTTGATAGAAAAAAGTACAAGTGGGGTATGTACTTTTATGGGATGTTGTTTAACATCATGGTTTTCTAAGAAAAAACGGCACTTGCAATATCAACCACTGAAGCCGAGTCGCTCCGCCGGCAAAGCATGCCAACAAGCACTATGGATGAAACAAGCATTAGTAGACTTTACATCCATCTAAGCAACGTAGCCATCCTATGTGACAACAAAGGTGCAATCGATCTAAGCAAGAATCCAGTATTGCATTCTCGCACAAAGCATATAGAGATTCGTCATCACTTCCTAAGAGACAATGTTCAAAAGGGAACATCTCTATTGAGAAGGTAGCATCCGAAGACAACATAGCCGACGTCCTCACCAACCGTTTGAAGCGAACAATTAACCTACTTCTCTTGGTCTTGGTCTAACGGAACAAACGTCGTAATTTAATTGACTCTACAAGGTATGTAAACACTAGCCTTCTTCTTTCCGAGTCTAGGATTTCTATTTCACGCACAACTCACAAACAATACTGGAATTTTCAAACCCAAATGATTTTGATTTTTTTTTTACACTTATAGTTTTCTTATTTATTTTTTTTTGGCCTACTTTCACAATGTTTTCTAAAAGGATGATACCTTCCCGTATCAATTTCACAAAACAATTCAATTTCTCCGTCTAGGACAAATCGCTTTTTCATTATTAATACAAAGTAAAAACCCGCTTTCATTGCATCTCATGTCTTTTGAATGCTAAAGGGGACACATAACTAATATGTGTTTTCGGTTACATTCATTTAAGCAACAATGAATTAGGAGCATTGATAACACAAAATTAGGTACTCATGTACTAAATATGTGTTTTCGGGTTATCTCAATAGGATGCTTTACACTTCTACTAGTTTATTTTCTATTCCTTTTAGGGGTCGAGATAACCGCAACTCCAAATAGTTTGCATATAGGCACACACTAGGCAAAAATGTTTCCAAAAGGAAAATTTTGTGCTGCCTGAAACCATACCCAACACGGATCCCAGCCTTTATGCTGGACGGATCCCTCAAGGGAGGATCCGTGGGATCCGTGTACAGAAGCTGGTTTCAACTTCTATTTTTTATTTTTCACTTTGGATGAAAATCCACATTTGCTTCATTTTTGGGAGTATGCTTTTTAATGCTTGTGTTCTCATGATCACATGCCTTGAATTCATATCTAATCATTAGATTTTAATCCACATTTGGGTCAAGCATTCATTACAATGCTTTGTTTTTCTATATATAACTCCCAAAATGCTTGCATACTCCATCTCCTTCTCACAAACACACTTCATCATGTCATCCAAAAACCCTTTAGGAGAATCATCTAGTACAAACAATCATGATATCCAAACCTTTGTACTTCCACCATCCAAAATACCACAATCAAATGCTAGGATATCCGCACGGATTAGTATCCGATCTTGTTGTTTAGCAAAACCAACCTCAAATGGTTCATCCTCAACAAATAACTCACCACAAGATGCTTCCATTATAGCACCACCCCCATCACCAACAAGTACACCAACTTCATCACCACCTAAAATAACTCTTTTGAAACTCCTTAAGACTCCAACAAGATCTAACCAACCTAAAGAAAAAGAATTAGTCTTTTCAACACCCCCCCACATCTCCAAATACTATCTTTCAAGATCTTGAAACATCACCACCATTAGCTCCCATCACATTACAAGAATATCTAGGTTCTTTTCCCACCACTTTATTAACATTCCGGACATTGATCCATATTTTTCTATTTTTCCACCACAACTTCCGCAAAACTCAAATCAAAACAACCCAGAAAACTTCCGCACTCATTACCCACATCATTTACATTGTGAACATTGCCAATCCACTAGGGAAATTGCAATAGAAGTTAGGGAAGAATGCGTTTCATACTCAACCTCATCCTTGATCGCATCAATACCATTACTCATCAAAATCTCCGTCCATAACCTTATTCAAGCATGGAAGGAATCACTACTACTACTTTTCTACTTTTAGTATTATTTTTCTTTTGAAGTCATTTCAAGAACAAGTCTTGTTCTTATTTTTACATGCTTGTAAGTGGCATACATACCACTACAATTTGTTGTTTATTACAAGGCCTTGTTTACATACCTTGGCTCCTAATCTTGATTCTCGACAACCACAAGATTATATATGCATGTTACTAACCTTTCTTTTTATAGGAATTTTTATTTTTTTTCTTCACTTGATGCCCCAAACAAGGGGGAGCTACCGTCAAGGGGGAGTTAGGAGTTTGTTTATTTCTTCCAAGGGTTAACTTTTTGTTTCGACCAAAAGGGGGAGAAGAAGTAAAACTTAGGGGCTTTCAAAACTTACATCTATTTTTAAGTTTTACTCATCATAACATTATGTTTTTGTCATCAACAAAAAGGGGGAGATTGTTAATACAAATAAACCGTAAAAACGTTTATTAATATTTTGCGATCTCTTTGGGTTTTGTTGATAACAAATATAATGTTATCTTAAGTAAAATTATAAGGATACATGTTATTTTTGTAAAGCATTTACATATAGCCATTTAATACAAAAATGTAATAATTAAGCATTTGTTGTAATAGTTTATTAGGATGGGTAAAAACCATAACCCATGGATCTTAAACCCATACCAATGAAGACTTGATACAATGTATACTTAGATACATTGAATCTAGAGAAAACCCATGGACCAACCCATAACCCATGACCCATAACCAAAAAACCCATGGGCAAAGAGGAGCGTACCACGGATCCCTAGGATTACACTAGCCGGATCACAAGTGGAAGGGATCCGTGGAACAAAGGAGAAATTTGCTTATAAATAGAGAGCCATTTCTTCATTCTAACACACCCCTCTTCTTACTAAATCTCTCATACACTCTCATTCTCTTCTAACATATAGATCACTTGATCTAGAGAGTTGTTCTTCTTTCTTTCTATTTGTGATCCTCATATAGGTCCTTCTCTAAGGCGAGATCACGAGCATTCTACAAGTCATCCAAGCAAGGGTCCTTGATTGATTTGTCACTCCACAAGATTTCTGTAGCGAAGATCTTGTATTTGATATTTCACATATTTGTTATGTAATAGTTGTGTTGGTTTGGTCCACCGTGCTACGGACTCGGTATCTAGCTTTGTACCGGAAAAGTGTAAGCAACGTTGTGAAGGCTTCTCCGCCAAGTGAAGGAGTTTGTTGACATAGTGCTTGAACTCTCGAGTAGGTGACTCGGGGATGGAGTAGGGCAAGGAAGGTGACCTTGTAGCCGAACCATATAAATCGTTGTGTCATTTCTATCCCTCAACTTTATCTATTTGCTTGCATTATCATTAGATCTATACGTTCTCAACATCCATACGATTTCACATAATATCGAATCTAAAAGTTTTTGAAATCAACTTAAAATCGGCAAAACTATTCAACCCCCCCTTCTAGTTTTCCACAATTGTTTTCCTAAGCAACAAGATCGGATGTTAATCCGTGCAGATATCCTAGAGTTTGATTTTGGTATTTTGGAAGGTGGAAGTACAAAGGTTTGGGTTTCATGGAGATGATTGTTTGTACTAGGTGATTCATCTAAAGGGTTTGTGGATGACATGGTGTATTTTGTTTTTGAGGATGAGATGGATTATGCAAGCATTTTGGGAGTTCTATATACAGAAAAACAAAGCATTGTAATGAATGCTTGACCAAAAATGTGGATTAAAATCTAATGATTAGATATGAATTTAAGGCATGTGGTCACGAGAAAACAAGCATTAAAGAGCATACTCCCAAAAATAAAATAAATGTGGATTTTTCATCCAAAGTGAGAAAAATAAAAGGTAAAAATAGCTTCTGTCTCACGGATCCCACGGATCCTTCTCTTGAGGGATCCGTCCAGCATGAAAGCTAGGATCCGTAGGTCTGGTGATTCAGGCAGCACAAAATTTTCCTTTTTGGAAACATTTTTGCCTAGTGTGTGCCTATATGCAAACTATTTGGAGTTGCGGTTATCTCGACCCCTAAAAAGAAAAAGAAAAATAAACTAGAAGTAGAAAAACATCCTATTGAGATAACCCGAAAACACATATTTAGTACTTGAGTACGTAATTTAGTGTTTATCAATGCTCCTAATTCATTGTTGCTTAAATGAATGTACCCGAAAATACATAATAGTTATGTATCTCCTTTAGCATTCATAAGACATGAGATGCAATAAAAACGGGTTTTTACTTTGTATTAATAATGAAAAAGCGATTTGTCCTAGACGTGAGAAATTGCTTTTGTGAGATTGATACGGGAAGGTATCATCTTTTTAGAAAATATTTGAAAAGAGGTTTTCTTTGAAAATGTGTATGTAGTTATGTGTTTGCAACTTAAAAAAATATAAGAAAGCTATAAGTGGAAAACTTATCTTTGGTTTTGAAAATTCCCGTATTGTTTGTGAGTTGTGTGTGATTAGAGATAAGACCCTAGACCAAAAAGGAAGGCTAGTGTTTACATACCTTGTAGAGTCAAATAAGTTACGACGTTTGTTCCATTAGACCAAGGCCAAGACGAAGTAGGTTGAATTGTTCCCGCTTCAACGGTTTGGTGAGGATGTCGGCTATGTTGTCTTCGGATGCTACCTTCTCAATAGAGATGTTCCCCTTTTGAGCATTGTCTCTTAAGAAGTGATGACGAATCTCTATATGCTTTGTGCGAGAATGCAATACCGGATTCTTGCTTAGGTCGATGGCACCTTTGTTGTCACATAGGATGGCTATGTCGCTTAGATGAATGTCGTAGTCGACTAACGCTTGTTTCATCCATAGTGCTTGTTGGCATGCTTTACCGGCGGAGACGTACTCGGCTTCGGTTGTTGATATTGCTAGTGTCGTTTGTTTCTTAGAAAACCAAGATGTTAAACAACATCCCATGAAAGTACATACCCCACTTGTACTTTTCTATCAACGTAATCACCTGTATGGTCAGAATCTGCATATACAATTGTTTCTACTCCCGTGCCCTTTGGGTACCATAATCCTAATTGTGTTGTACCCTTAATGTATCTAAATATCCTTTTTACGGCTTCTAGGTGTGATGTTTTAGAGTCTTCTTGAAACCTAGCACATAAGCAAACACTAAACATGATATCCGGCCTACTTGCCGTGAGGTAGAGAAGACTACCTATCATGCCACGATATTTAGTATTATCGACAGATTCGCCGTCTTCATCTTTTGTGAGTTTGGTGTCGGATGACATTGGTGTCCTAATTGGTTTAGACTCTTCTAGACCGAATTTCTTTAACATCTCCTTTATGTATTTAGATTGATTAAAGAAGATACCATCTTCTACTTGTTTGATTTGTAGACCAAGAAAGAAACTAAGTTCTCCCATCATACTCATCTCGAACTCATCATGCATGATTTTAGAGAAATCATCACACATGTCTTGACAAGTGGATCCGAATATAATATCATCTACATATATTTGCACTATGATTTTATGTGACTCTCTTTTCTTAGTAAAAAGTGTGTTGTCAACTAACCCCATGGTATAGTTGTGTTTAATTAAAAATGACTTGAGTCTATCATACCAAGCTCTTGGAGCTTGTTTAAGACCATAAAGGGCTTTCTTTAATTTATACACATGTTTGGGTTTTTCAAAATCGATGAAGCCCGAAGGTTGAGCTACATATACTTCTTCATTAATGAAACCATTTAGAAAAGCGCTTTTGACATCCATTTGATAAAGCTTTAGATCATTAGCACAAGCATACGCATAGAAGTATTCATATAGACTCTAATCTAGCCACGGGGGCATAGGTCTCATCAAAGTCTATTCCTTCTTGTTGGTTATACCCTGGGGCAACGAGTCTAGCCTTGTTCCTAGACACTACTCCGTTTGCATCTAATTTGTTTTATAAACCCATTTGGTTCCTATTATGGTTTGATTACTAGGTGGAGGAGGGACAAGTGTCCAAACATCATTAGAAACGAATTGATTTAGTTCTTCTTGCATAGCCATTACCCAACTCTTATCTTTTATGGCTTCTTGTGTATTCTTAGGTTCTATGGTTGAAACGAAACAAAACAAGATACTTTGGTTTTGAACTTGAGACCTTAATGTTCGTTCGTTTAGCTTTCCTATGACTTTATCTACGGGGTGATCTTTGTACTCTTTAATGTTTATGACTTCATCATTTAAAGGTTCTTCTTCTTCATTTATCTTTTTCTTTATTACTATAGCTTCACTTTCTATAATCTCGTCATCGACAAGAGGTGGAGAGGGTTTGGGTGGACTTTCATCAAATTTTATATTTGATGACTCTTCTACCTTCATTGTTTCATTGTTTAATATGACGTAAGCTTTGCTATTTGGAGAGTAACCTAGAAAGATACATTCGGTTGATTTAGGATCAAATTTTGTAAGGTAATCTTTAGTGTTAAGAATAAAACATTTGCTTCCAAAGACTCTAAAGTGATTTAACGTAGGCTTTTTGCCTCGGAATAACTCATATGGAGTTTTACCTAAGATTGGTCTAATTAAGACTCGATTGAGTATGTATGTTGAAGTATCAACGGCATTACACCAAAACTTTTGAGGTATAGATTGTTCATTAAGCATGGTTCGACTCATTTCTTGTAGGGTTCTATTTTTTCTTTCTACTACCCCATTCGATTGTGGAGTGCGTGGAGCCGAGAAGTTGTGAGTAATACCATTAGCGTTACAAAAGGCTCCAAATTGCACTTCATTATCGAATTCCCTACCATGATCCGCCTAAGGACACTATAGGACTTACTAGTTGTCTTTGGATCTTTTTGCTTAATATTTCAAAATAATTAAAGGTTTCCGTTTTGTTCTTTAAAAATTTTGTCCATGTATACCTAGAGTAATCATCCACTATGACCAAAGTGTAGTAGTTGCCTCCATAACTTTGGATAGCGGATGGACCAAATAAATCATATGTAGTAATTCTAGACACCTAGTTGTAGACACCAAGTTTTTAGCTTTATGACTAGAATGAGCTTGTTTTCCTACATTACAAGCATCACAAAAGTGATGTTCATATTTTAACTTAGGTAGATCTCTTACTAGATCTTTAGATGATAGCGATTGAAGAAGTCGCATGTTGGCGTGACCCAATCTTCGATGCCATAAGGTCGAAGTATCATCCATAGAGGTAAGACATAGTTTGTCTTTAGGTTCATTACCGATTTTGATAACATAGACTCCATGTTTCCTAATTCCTTTTCCTATGGTTATGACATTTTTTAATATCTTACTACCGGTTTAGGTAAAAAGTATATTTCACTTTTTATCACATATTTGTCCTATACTTAAGAGGTTTAAGTTTAGGTTTTCTACGTGACACACATCGTTAATGGTTAGAGATTTGTTAGAAATCGTACCTTTACCGATGATTCTACTTTTGCTATTTCCAAACACCATATTACCTCCATTGAAGGATTCATATGTGGAGAATAGATCTCCATTGCCGGTCATGTGCCTCGTGCACCCGCTATCCTTGACCCATTCATCCGGGTCTAGGTCACCTTTAAGCATACCTAAAACGATAATAAACTCAAAAGTTTGGTCCCCATTTGTTCATGGGTCCATTAGTGTTAAACATTCATGTTAGACATGTATGGATAAGATGAGTATGCATTCCATGGAGCAAAGTTTTGAAAAGGAAAACCATTTTGCATATTTGGGTTCCATCCCATTTGATGGTTACTTCTTGGATAAACGTTATTAGGTCTCCTAGATGGATTATGTTTTGAAAAAGATATTGCTTTGTTTCTTGCAAAAGTAGGATTATATTTTGGAGGTGGTTGTCTAGTGGTGACATGAGTTGGTTTCTTCCTATTAAATATAACAAACTCAGTTCTAGATGAAGAAGCTACGTTATTACCACTGTTTGCTACAGCAGATCCACGGATCCCTGTCTGTACAATAGCCGGTTCCCTTCTTAAGGGATCCGTGGGATCCGCCACAACAGTGGCTGGTTTTTCTAGTGCCTTAACAAATTTTGTTACTTTATTTTCACTAGTTGATGGATCAAGTTGTTGAATACCTAAACCTTTTTGGTTGTTACTGGTTTTAACACCATCTAATATCGTATCTAAAGTGTTCGTACTCATTCTAGCAATTTTAGAATCTAGATGATCAACTAGTGTTTGAAGTTGAACGCAAAGTTCACATTCACCACTTGCTATTTTACCCTTTTCTAAACGTTTTAGTTTTGCTTTTAATTCTATGACTTCTTTATCTAAACGTTTTTTGACTCTTTAAAAACTTGTTTTTGTTAATTAGTTTTAAGCTAATATTGCATAGTTTGTCATATTCATTATGCAATGAGTCGTCATCAAGTGATGAGCTACTATAGTATTCGTGACATACCTCGTCATTTGCCATGAGACAAATTTCTGCGTCCTCCTCGTCGCTCATTCCCCACGTGCCGCTCACGAACGCCTTTTGATCATCCCGTTTGGGACACTTACTAATAAAGTGGTTTGGGTCCCCACATTTAAAGCAAGTACGAACATCTTTTGGCTTCTCATCCTCTTTGCTTTTCCGAAAGCCTTTCTTATCGCCATACGGTTGTTTGACGTATCTTCCCTTTCTTCTAAAGAACTTTTTAAAGTCTCTTACCGCCATAGCGTACTCCTCGTCGTCACTACTCGAGGAGGAGTTCTCTTCATCGCTTGAAGCCTTTTTGGCTTTAAGCGCAAGAGATTTGTGTTTCTCTTGCACCTTTGAGGCTTCGGAGTCTTTAGCAAGGACAAGCTCGTAGACTTTTAGGTTGCCTATGAGTTCATCGAGGGTGAGGATTGTCAAATCTTTTGACTCTTCGATCGCCGTCACCTTGGATCTCCGCTTCGATGGAAGTGCCCTTAGATATCTCCTAATATGGTTACGGCTAGAAAAAGATTCATCAAGTGCTTGTAAAGATGTAATAATAGTATTAAAGTTAGCAAATGAATGATCTATAGTTTCCTCATCCGATATTGAAAATTGTTCATATTGTTGAACAAATAAATCAATTTTATTATTTTTAACTTGTTGGTTGCCTTGATGAGTTACAACTAAAGAGTTCCAAATTTCTTTAGAGGTTTTAAGCATAGAAATTCTTTCGAATTCTTTTTTCGGCAAAGCATTATATAAAACCATTTTTGCTTCACTATTTTTAGAAAGCTTTTTCTTCAATTCATCATTTAGTTTATCATGAGGTATGTTAACTACATTCCCTTTATTATCTTTTGAGGTAGCCTCAAAATCGCCTTCAACAATAATGTACCAAATATCAATATCTTTAGATTTCACATATGTTTCGAATATATTTTTCCAATATATAAAACCATTAGTTTCAAGTAGTGGTGGTCTTTGCATAGATTGCCCTTCCTTATAATTTTCAGAACCCATAGTGATCGAAAAGTTTTTAAAATACAATTTTACTTTAAAACTTTTATAAAATTAGCTCTTGATGCCAATTGTGGAAAACTAGAAGGGGGGGGTTGAATAGTTTTGCCGATTTTAAGTTAGTTTCAAAAACTTTAGATTCGTTAATATGTGAGATCTTATGGATGAAGAGAAAGTATAGATCTAATGATAAAGCAAGTAAATAAAGGAAAGCAAAGGGATAGAAAAGACACAACCGATGTATAGTGGTTCGGCTACAAGGACACCTTCCTTGCCCTACTCCACTCCCCGAGTCACCTACTCGAGAGTTCAAGCACTATGTCAACAAACTCCTTCACTTGGCGGAGAAGCTTTCACAACGTTGCTTTCACTTTTTCCGGTACAAAGCTAGATACCGAGTCCGTAACACGGTGGACCAAACCAACACGACTATTACACAACAAGTATGTGAAATATCAAATACAAGATCTTTGCTACAGAAATCTTGCGGAGTGACAAATCAATCAAGGACCCCTTGCTTGGATGACTTGTAGAATGCTCGTGATCTCGCCTTAGAGAAGGACCTATATGAGGATCACAATAGAAAGAAAGAAGAACAACTCTCTAGATCAAGTGATCTATATGTTAGAAGAGAATGAGAGTGTTTGAGAGATTTAGTAAGAAGATGGGTGAGTTAGAATGAAGAAATGACTCTCTATTTATAGGCAAAATCTTCCACTGTTCCCCGGATCCCACGGATCCCTCCCACTTGGGATCCGTCTAATGTAATCCTAGGGATCCGTGGACGCTCCTCTTTGCCCATGGGTTTTTTGGTTATGGGTCATGGGTTATGGGTTGGTCCATGGGTTTTCTTTAGATTCAATGTATCTAAGTATACATTGTATCTAACCAACTTGGGTATGGGTTATGATCCATGGGTTATGGTTTTTACCCATCCTAATAAACTATTACAACAAATGCTTAATTACTACATTTTTGTATTTAAATGGCTATATGTAAATGCTTTACAAAAATAACATGTATCCTTATAATTATACTTAAGATAACATTATATTTGTTATCAACAAAACACAAAGAGATCGCAAAATATTAATAAACATTTTTACGGTTTATTTGTATTAACAATATTCATGCAGGTACTGATGATTGTTACTTGGAGGAAAGATCGCACCATCTTCCCATGCTCATACCAACATCAACACATGAAAGTTCTCACCAAAATCAAAGGCAACACAAAGTTAAAGATAATTCTTCGTCAATGTCAAAGAATCTACAAAGTTCAAAGACTAGAGAACTTCACATCATTGGAAACTCAAAGTCAAAAAGAAGTGTGAGCATGGTGGAGAAATACGTGGAGACACCTATCCCAAAGAAGTTGACGAAAGGCGGATAACACCATTAACTGATCACAAATCATGAAAGAACAAAGAATCAAGACTATTCTATGTCAACACACAAAGTTCAAGCTCAAGAAAAGTAAAGATCTCACCAAGTGGAGCATCTTTTGAATGACCACCCCTTAGGAGAGATTGTTAGCCTTAATAAAAATTAATATAAGTGATGGTCATTCACGTTTAGGAACTTTGTAACATGTGTTAGATATCGTAATAGAATAGTCAACGGGCTCGTGGATTGGGCTAAGCTAAATGGCTATTAGTTAAGTTAAGTTAGCCTTTATTAAGTTGTAATCTAATCCAAATCCAATCCATATCCACGAAGCCCATGCCAAGCCCATTAGGGTGTTTTGTATGTGACTATATAAACACCTCAAATGACACATTTGAGGTGTGTCCTTGAGTGTGTAAGTGTGTGTTTTTCATAAGAAATACAAGTTCTCTCTTTTCCTTTTCTCTCTTGTCTCATACGCACCATACTTCAAGTCACCACCTTTCTTACTTCATCTTTACGCATAAAGTGTTTGTGTTTTACGTATTATATTGTGTGGAAAGCTTGTGTATCGTGATAAGGTTGAGTAAAACAAGGTCCTACACTTGCTATTTATTATGATAATTATTCGATAGCTTCTATGTGACTTCCGTTTCAATAGTTGTTTACTTGGTTATCTGCATTTACCTATATCATTCATTGATGCGCTACTTCTTCTTTTCTTTCTTTGATTTCTATGCCTTCTCTATTTATGTTAATATTGCATTTTACAGGTTCCTCATTGACTCATTGTGCTCATTTCATTGCGACTTTGTTATCAATCTCCTTTGTTTCGTTTTTATATTTTTATTATGTTAGCTTTTGTTTTGTTATCTCTGTTCACTGGGCTTTTTAAGCTCAGCCGCATTTTCTTTTCCATGCGGCAGGTACCACGTAGGATGCTGGGCTTTGTTGGGCTGAGAGTAGGAGCATTTGAGTGATCCGACCCTAGTTTCCCTAATCTTTTTGGACTTATTTTGAAGAGCAATTGTTTTGATATTTCATTTCATTTTTTGGACATATTGGATTTTGTATTTTTCCTTGAAAGTCATTCATTTATATGACTTGGTATCTTATTTTATAAGACTTCCGCTTGCAAAACTTTATTAGTATGTTTTGATATGACTCCATGATGTGATACTTCTACCCTCGTCGGGTTGGGGTGTTACAATTATGGTATCAGAGCTAAGGTTTCGTCTTGTTGACCTTAGGATTGACCTGTGAGGACTTGGGTAGACATTAGGCTTCCGTTGTTTTGATCTTTTCCGATTGTTTTCACTTTTTGTTCAAATTTGATCGCGATATTCTTTTGTCTTCACTGATTTGACCTTCTTCTTTTCGCATTTGATTTTGTATGTTTTATCTTCACGCACTCGTTTGTCGATCATTTAGATGGAGACTACTCGTAGAGTCGAAGATGATGGTGCCGACCCTGCATTGCTGCAACAATTTCTAGAGAGGTTCGTGAAGCAGAAGCCGCACACGATTGTGATGCTGCTGGAGACATCATGATGCTGCTGGAGACATCAGGATGCTGCTGGAGGGAGCTGGACGGAACAACCGGAGGAGCAAAGACGGAGACAAGATTCAACTGGTGGACATTTGGTAGACGTAATGAGTCATGAGGAACCTTCTCGAGCAAGTCAGCGGCCTTCTCTCACTTGTGAAATGGTAAGTTGGTTTGATGTATTATATGCTGCCTGTATGTGAATCTGGTTTGATTTGGTATACTACTTGCTACCTGTATGTGTATCTGTTTTGACGTAATGTTGGTTATGTGGTTCGTCATGACCCGAGATAGAATTTGATGACAATAAGGACTTGTTATGTGATGCAAGTATTATGACGCCTGATCAACGTGATAATACCGAGATTATATAATTTGAACTTATTGGAATCATACGACGTCTTGGGAAATGCCTGGGGTTGGTGGGTTGGATGGACTAGGACTCATATCCGTTATTTGTCAGTTTTCATATTTGTTTGAAATTCTGTACCTCCTTGCGAGTTATCACTGACATCTGTTACGTGTAAGACCATAAATTGTTATGATTGTGCGAACCTATGGATTGCTACGTCTGACTTAAACTTGTACGTTTCCATCTACTTTGTGACTTCAATTTCGAGGACGAAATTTTCTTTTAGAAGGGAAGAGTTGTAAAACCCGTTCTTTTGAACATGTTAAAATACCCAAAATACCCTTTTATCTCGAACCTATACAAGACGTTTAGTTATTAAACGTCTTACATTACGACTATAACTTAAATATTTAAATCGTTAACACCCGAACAAATAAAGGTAATACGAAAATAATACTTGCACTAGAATATTTTTTTTACACATTATATCGTCACACGTTTTTTTTTCATCTTGTCCCTAGCTGAATAAATATAGTGAACAACGTATCGAATCGTACTTCATGTCCAGGTTCGTGATTGGCTCAACATTGGCAAGTTCCCATCTAATTCCCTTAATTTTGGTGTTTCCTTTTTGATAACCCCCCTCCCCATTCGGTTCTATTGAAACCGTATATCACAAATTCGCGTCACCTAAATAAATTCACAAACCCTAAAACAAAAAAAACTCACGGTTGAAAATTTCTTCCATTGGCTGTCAATCGAAGGAGGGTAAAGGAGGCTCGTACTTAATCCTTGGTGAATTCTTGGTGGTATATGAGTGGTGTTATGGTTTGTTAGTTTTGTTGCTTGTCGATTTGGTACACATCGTTTTCTCTTTTAATTCATACGCCTCATGTGATCATAATATAAATAATATAGTATGAATTATTAGCATAAAAATGGTGTTTGATAATTAATTGTAATTGTCTAAATAAAATGGATGAGAAACATGTGATTGTATGGTCTTTAATTAAACCCTAAACAAACTGAATATCATGGGGAAACCTAATTAAATCGAGTTAGGGCATAAGCGACTGTTTAGTTTCAAAAAAATTAAGAGTGGGGATCTTTTGGATCGACTTGGGTGTGTTTGGTTCGGTTACACATGGGTTTGGGCCGTGTATGGTGTGTTTGGAATAAGGGTTTCGTGTAGTGTGTGTCATATTCTACAAATAGTATTAGGTTATTGATTCATGATTTTATGTGAATGAAATTATGTTGATAAATAATTATTATTAAGAATATGTAATGATCCTTATATGTTATTAGATTTATATAGGTGATGTATGCTTGCTTAAGGAATCATTGTGAAGTTTTATAAACCATTTTCATGTTAAACTCTAATTATGAATTCATGATTTAATGTGGACATGTTAACTTTAAAAATGGTACTTAGGATATGAGAATTTGGAAATGGCTTCATAACATGTTTATATGTCATATAGAATAAGTACATGAACTTTCAATGATAGGTGATAATATGCTTATTGATGAAATTGATAGCTTAGAAGTTCATGATTTTATGTGAAGGTTATGGTGATGTTTACTTGACTAAAACTTGTAATCTTGTGAGATAGGATGGGGAATTGTATAAGATGGATGGTTAGACTTTTATTTATGTGATTTATTGATATTTTATGATGGTTTCCTTGTGGATACGATTTGGTGGATGATGGATAGGTTTACAACATGTTTAGGACTTGTTATTTGCTTTCTACATGAAATTATGGACTTATAATATGTTAAATGCTTGCTATTATGCTTCATTGGTTAAAATGATGGCACCTCTATACAATTCATGCTATTATACCCTAAACATGATGTATGATGAGTTTTGTGATGTTTGGCATGCTTAAGAGATGATTGGTGACTTGTTTGTTGCTTGGTTATGATTCCTTGTTAAGCTGTCCAGAATTTAGGTTGGATTCATCTAGGTGTTATCTGATGATACTTGCATGTTTTTGAGTGATTCTTGAGCCTAAATTGTAGTACCTTGAAATAGCTTTATGTAAATATAAGCCTTGAAGCATTTTCATACTTTTAAGTATAATTTTTACATTTTTGGAGTTAAACTGTTTGAATCTGATTTTCTGAGTTTAAATTTGTGATGTAGTATTTGATTTTTAGTATTAAATCCATGAGGTTCTGGAACTTTTCCTTTGGTGGTTATGATGTTTATATATTGTGTGACACCTGAAAGTTTTGGTTTGATGTGTGGAGTAGGGTGAGTGTGTTTTCTTGGGCTATACTTTTGGTGTGTGTAAATCTGGGTGAGTTCTGGACAGGTCTGGACTTATGATTTTCCATATACCATTTGACCTGGAAATAAAATCCCCCAATTTTTGCAGAGTCTCTTAACTCATATGGGAACCCCTGGGAATTTCGTTGATTTTATTTTAGCTAAGTAAGTACTTTATAAAAATCGCTAAAGTCTAGTCCAGATTCGAAATACTAAAAGACAGAAACTTATGAACTTGAAACTAAGTATAAATGGGAGATAAGTTAAATATGATTTATAAATAGAACACATATGTTATTTATGATATGTCCTAATGTAGATTTAGTGAAGCGGGAACGTTGAACTTGCTTGTGTGCCTTACTCTTACGCACACACATTTGAGGTACAGATATTCTGACCTTATCTCTTAAGGTTTCTCATGATTCTTACACATCTTTTGATATTAGCTTTCATTATAATGCTCTTGATCTGAGCCTTCCTATTAGGGCTCCCTTATATGACCTTTGTTATGCTCCCTTTAGATTTGTGAACCTTTTGATATTGAACCTTGCTTTGAACCTTTAACACGAACCTTTAGATTATGACTTTCATTTGACTTTTCAGTTTAATACCCGAGCCACTTTCCTAGCCATGAAGGTAACATGGCCGTGTCATTGATGCACCAATGGCATGACTCTAGTGTGGTTGAGTGATGTTCCACACCGTTCCCTTTTGTGATGTTATTATGCGCTTATTATTATTATTATTATTATTATTATTATTATTATTATTATTATTATTATTATTTTTATTTTTTTATTTTTTTATAAACCTTACTTTATTAGAAACTCAAAGGATTTTACAAATAGTTAGTGGGAAGCCGAGATACTAACTGGGCTCCCACTCCTCTAGCTATAGAAAAACTAATCCTACTAAAGATATGAGAAGCAACACGTGCTCCAATGTCTTGGGTCATCGAGAACTTTCGGATTCGCTTCAGTAAAGTCACAGCATCCATCTCAAGTTCCCCAAAAGAAGAGAATGAGAAGTGGAGAAACCCATATCCAATATCCGCGCACTTGGCCTCATACTTGACGCGTTTACGTTGTGCGGCCACAGACACCGCACGACCAGGCACAAAATCAACCATACCAATTTGCGTCAAGGGAGAAGACCCAGTCAAATCAACACATACATCAAGCCCTCCGTCCCATGAGTAGAGCAGCATATCAGTTGGACGTAAGGGTTTGTCCCCTTCTCCACTAAGCCCGATGTCAACTTCTTTACGAGCTGAAATCCCCGATCGAGAACAGATGTCAACCAAGGTATCGCGCACCACGTTATGCCGATGTTTAATACCAATAATGCCAGCACACGATACAGCATGGTCCCCATAAATATCCCCAGTAAAGACCCTGGAACAAACTGGACACGACATCTGAATTGAAAATAAAGGAACACCCAATCGATAACATAACACACACCGATAGGTCCTAGCATTCATAGTCTGCCCCAACCCAGAGATCGGAACCACCCTAAGCCAGTCAGAAGTATGGTCCTCCATCTGAGATTTTTATTATTATTATTATTATTATTATTATTATTATTATTATTATTATTATTATTATTATTATTATTATTATTATTATTATTATTATTATTATTATTATTATTATTATTATTATTATTTTTATTATTATTATTATTATTATTATTATTATTATTATTATTATTATTATTATTATTTTATAAAACATCACTTTATTAAAAACTTAAAGAATTTACAAGAAATTAGTGGGAAGCCGAGAAACCAACTGGGCCCCCACTCCTCTAGCAATAGCAAAACCAATACGATTAAAAATATGAACCGCAGCACGAGCCCCAATGTCTAGAGTCAAGGAGAAAAGTCTAATACGCTTTAGTAAGGTTACCGCCTCTTTCTCGAGTTCTCCAAAAGAAGAAAAAGAAAAGGGGAGTAACCCATATCCGATATCTGCGCATTTAGCCTCATACTTGGCACGTTTACGTCGTGCAGCCTCACTAACCGCACGCCCCGGCACAAAATCAAGCAACCCCGATTGCGTCAAAGGCGACGAACCTGTGAGATCAACACAAACATCACGCCCACCATCCCAAGAGTAAAGCAATATATCAGCCGGACGCAAGGATCTGTCCCTATCTCCATAAAGCCCAATATCCACCTCCTTACGAACAGAAATCCAGGACCGAGAACATATATCAACAAGAACATCACGTACCATGTTATGCCGATTTTTAATGCCAACAATACCCGCACAAGAAACTGCATGATCCCCATAAATATCCCTAGTAAAAACCCTAGAACATGCTGAGCACGGTACCTGAACAGTGAAAAGGGGAACACCCAGTCGATAACACAACACACAACGATAAGTCCTGGCGTTCATAGTTTGTCCCAAACCAGATATAGGAGCCACCCTAAGCCAATCTGAAGTATGATCCTCTTTTAGTGAGCTCCATAAAGCCATCTGTCGAGGAGATAGATGGAATGTAGATTCAACAGTTTGGGTGAACCGAGCGAAATATATTATTATTATTATTATTATTATTATTATTATTATTTGTTGGAATCACTCCTAAACCTTTATTCAAGTGTTAGTTACTCATATGTAATAGGTAGCTTATTATGGCCTTTATGTTTCTTTAAGGTCTAGCTTATGTAGAAGGCCCATAAGCTTAGGCCCATGTCCATTAAGGAAAAGGGAAGGAGTGGGAGTGTTGCCCTAGCTCCTTGCCTATAAATACTCTTGTATAACCCTCACTTGAGGCTTGGTTGTTCAATTTACTCTTTCACTCACATCTACGCCTAACCTTTCACTATTATACGTGTGTGTGTGTGTTTGTGTGTTGTTCAACCGCCTCTCTATCTTTCTATTAAGCTTGTGTTGTAAATCTAGTGACCTAACAGTGGTATCAATCGCCTAACTAGTTGGGTGAATCGTTATTTCTTGAAGTGGGTTTTGGTCCTACGCGTAGAATAACGTGATACTTTGGTTCGCTTAAAAACTCGTTTTTTACACTTTTTAATCCAAGATTCTTGTACTTTCAACGTTTTAAGGTGTTAAAATACTTGTTTTTGGCAAAAAGTTTCAACCTTTACGCGTGGATCTAAGTTTTTTAAGCTTGTTTTTGTTCGTGGGTGTTGTTCTACCGCGTACCCGTTTAGCTGTTTCGGTTCATCAAGTTTCACACTTTTGTGTTATTTTGGTGATATTGAAGCTATTCCATAACAAAAATCTGGTTTAGAAACAAATTTGGGCACAATCATTTTTACGAGTAATCTTACGCGTATCAAAACCCTAATATTACGCGTAAGTTATTCCTTAGTTTGATTTTAGTTTTCGTGGTTTACTCCGTGTTTTTTTGCTTGGATAAGCCTGAAAATACGTCGACTTTGGATATCTTTTGCACTGTGATAGTGTAAAAGATCATTTGGGCAACCCTAAACTTACGCATAAGCATAAAGCTTACGCGTAGAAATCCTACGCATAAGATTCATCTTACGCATAAGCCTAGTCTTACGCATAAGGTAATCCTACGCCTAACTTTCTACGCCTAACTTTCTACGCCTAACTTTGTGTCTACGCATAACTTTAGCATCTTTTCCCTACTTACGCGTAAGCTAAATCTACGCGTAACTCTTGATTGTTACGCGTAACTTTGGTGTTTTTACGCATAAGTCCTACTTGTTTATTGTGATTACTACGCCTAAGGATACTTCATCAACAAAGTTTCATTCGACTACAAAGATCCATCATCAACACAAGTTATCAACGTAAGCTAAACGTTCAATTTTTACGCGAGATTCAAATTTTGGTTTAACTGTGAAAATTTTGGTCAAAAATTCAAATTTTTGGGCCCAAATTCAAAATTTTCGGGGAAAATTTGGCGTCAAAATTGTCATAACTCAAATTTTTCTTGCAACCTTAGAATTGAATTTTATAGTGAATTTCAAATTTTGAGAGTCAAAATTTTTCAAAATTATTTTTGGAGGGAAATTGCAATTCACTATATCGACCTTCTGTGTGCTATATCGACTTTGCACCTTTTCTTCTCTTTGATTCTTCTGCAGGGGAGTGAAATGGATTCTGATCATAAAGATCCATTTGTGAGATTGGAAGAAGGATTCATGGCTCTGGTTCTAGCATTGAAGCGTCAGACATCATCAAATTCCCGATATCCCGCAGTCGTGCAAGGTGCAAGAGTTGATGTACATGAAAGGAATGCTCAAATGGACGTTGAGAATGTTGTGATGACTGCAACTATCGGTAATGCGGACAATGAGGTTGTAGCATTGGAAAAGCAGGATGACAGCAGCAGATCTGGAGAAGATATCATACTTCACTACGACACCGAGCCCAACTGTGACAAAGAACAAATGGTTGAGGAAGATATCTTACCCACCTATGACACTGATACAGAACAGATGGTCGAGGTACAATCTACTGTTGATCATATTCTGACTGAAAATGCGACACAACATACTGAGCAACCAGAATTTAGTAATGAAGGAGAGGTTGACCAGTGTGTTGCACAATGTCCAGACAACTATCTCATGTCTGAGCCCTTACTTGTTAACAATTCAACTGAATCGTCAAATCAAACTCTTGAATCTGAAATCATTCTCCTCAAAAAGACCATTTCTCAGTTTCAAAAAGATTTTTCAAAACTTGAGGCTCATTGCATCTCTCTTGAACTTAAACTGCAAAACAATGTTTTAAACTCAGAGCCAAAAAGTAAATCTTTGAATGAACAAAGTAATCATGTGGATACATTAGTTAAAGAAAATGAACATTTAAAGGCTCAACTTCAAGCAAAGGGGCTTGCACATGTTGCTTTACTAAACAAACTGAGAAGATTCACTGACAAGAGTGTGGATACTAATTTTGCAAAACCAACAATCTTGGGGAAATCGTCTTTACAACCTTTCAGAAAACAATCAGTAGTTAGACAACCAACTGCATTTAAATCTGAACGTTCAAAATATTCAAAACCACGGTTTCCCTCCCAAGTTGTTGAGAATAATCATTTGTTAAAACCAGTCACTCCACATTCCTGGCCTAAGAATAATGCTTCTTTTTCTGTTAAACATGTTTCTGTTAAACCTGTTTCTGTTATACCTGTTAAACCTCAACATGTGGCTGCTCCTGGAAAATCTAGGATTAGTTCGAACACTGTGTCTAAAACGAGCATTAAAATTAAAAATTCATATGATTCAAATGACGCATACAAGAACTATGATCTAGAAAAGGCTAGGAAAAGGGCACTTCTTCAAAAGGATGGAATCTTAGGTTCACGACCTAGTGTATCACCTTCGAGTGTATTACTGAACACTACCTGTAGTAGCAAACCAAAACCTAAGCTAACTCAACAAACAGTTAGAAGTAAACCCGTTGATCTAAATGTAAACTGTCAGAAACCTAATAGGTGGATCCATATAGGACGCAGACTCTTCCCAAAAGAAGTTTCAACATCCCCTAGATCTTACCTTAGATGGATACCAACGGGTAAGATTTTCAAAACTGTTAGTCTTAGGTGGATTCCTACAGGCAAGATACTAAGTAGTTACACCAAAACAAGTGGGATACCAACAACATCCATCCCTGAGGCAGGAAAGGAAATTATCAAATTAGCATTTTCAGGTGTCAAGAAGATAATTGACACTACATCTTTATGCTTCTAACATCTGGAACCCGGTTACACTTGGGGATCCATGTTTTTTCTCTTCCTTGCCCCCTTCTATTTTTCTATGCAGGTACAACAGCTATGGCTCCTACTACAAAACAGCGTAGGACCCGTTTCTCACCGTTAAAAATATCATGATCCATCAGCTGTTCCACCATTGTACTTAATCGTCATGAATTGAAAACATTGCTTGCTCCTCTGGTTAAAGATTCTGCCAAAAGTCGTGCTTCAGATGTATCGAATGTTTCCGCTGCACAACCGATAATACTCTAATTTCAGATACACCTGAATCTACAACAACAACCGAATCTTCTATAACAGAAGATCAAACTGCTTCCAACAACAATGACACAGCTGATGATCAACATAATGAACAGAGATGTTTTATCAGCAGTTGACTCTCTCGAAATATTTTTGGTACTTCACACTTGTTCGATCAATTGGACATACATGGTTTCGCTGTCTCCTTATACATGGTTTCGCTGTCTTCAATTCATCATCAACATACGTGGTGTATGATTCTGAATCATTGAAAACATCGAGGGGGAGAGAGTGTGTAGGTGGTCTTGCTTCCTTGTTCTTCTACATGCTTCTTTGCGAAAACCCAATGCCTTCTTGAATTTCTTCAATTAGGGGGAAGAAATAAGACGATCTGTGGCTCAAACGTCTCACTTTGGAGTTATCGTCTTGATTTCACGGGTGATCTTGTGTGAAGTTACCCAAATATGATGTTATGATGCCTCACACACGGTCTTGGTATCGCGTTATTGCATATTCACAGTAATTAGTATTCCGAAAGACCACAACATTCAGGGGAAGTCGTTTCATTTCATCTTTCGTGGTTTGTTTGGTGTGATGCGTCTACATAGTGAGAAATTTGTTGATTTCTGGCATGTTACCCTCGAACAGATCTTCCGCAATTAGTCAGATTTTCCTTGTGTGGTTTTCTGCTCTTCTACAAATTCTGCTGCATACTGAAAACTTCAAAAGTTAGAAGAAATGTCTACTACATCAGTGTTTCAAATCTGCTAAAGACAGTTGTCAGTTTGGGGGAAACTGATTAAGAAACTTCGTCAATATCTGTTTATATTCACAATGGCTTCTGAGTATAATAGCTTGAAACCCGGTCACAACCGCTTAAACTTCCCCCAAACCCCATCATCAGCTGAAACAAGCCCCAGCTCACTCGTCAACAAATGGAACGACTATTTGCTCCTATGTTCAGTGACGATATTGATGAACGTGCTCCAGGTGTATCCGCTGTTTCCGCTGCTCAACCTGATAATACTCCTATACCTGATACATCTGCTACAACAACTACTGTTGAAGAAGCACCACCAGTTGACTCCAACACAACAGTTGAACAACCGCTTCCAACAATGATGAATCAGCTGATGATGTTCTGAATGATGTACCCCCACCTGCAGATTTTGATCCAAATGCGTTCTTTAACCCGTTTGCTAATGAGACGGCTGCACCTGATGTCGCAGAATCTTCAACAAGCCATTTGAATCCTCAAATCTGCACAATGTATACCAACATCAACCCTCCACACATAGATGGACAAAAGACCATCCTCTGGAAAAAATTATTGGCAACCCGAATCAACCAGTCGTTACAAGACAACGTCTTCACTCGGATGGTGAACATTGCATTTATGCACTCACTGTCTGCCAATCTGAACCTAAAACATCAAAGACGCAATGACAAAAGACAACTGGATCGAATCCATGCAAGAAGAACTCAACCAATTAAACGTCTTGAAGTATGGGAACTGGTTGAAAGACCAACAGGGGTCTACATCATTGGTCTCAAATGGATTTGGAAAAACAAATTGGATGCTAAAGGAAATGTTATCCGAAATAAGTCACGTCTGGTGGCTAAGGGTTATCGTCAGGAAGAGGGTATTGACTTTGAAGAATCTTTTGCTCCGGTTGCTCGTCTTGAGGCTGTTCGGATATTTCTCGCGTTCGCGGCTCATATGAATATGACAGTCTTTCAGATGGATGTCAAAACTGCGTTCTAAATGGACAACTTACAGAAACAGTTTATATGTCAGCCAACCAGAAAGGATTCGTTGATCCCGCCTACCCCGAACCATGTCCTACAACTGAACAAAGCTCTTATGGTCTCAAACAAGCTCCTCGGCGTGGTACGATAAGTTATCATCTTTCCTCATTGCCAATTATTTTACCAAAGGTTCAGTCGACCCAACTCTTTTCATACAATATCACGGGGAACATATTTTAATTGTTCAAATTTATGTGGATGACATCATTTTTGGGTCAACTCATAAAAAGTACTCAACGCTTTTGCAAAACTAATGAAGAAAAATTTTGAAATGTCCATGATGGGTGAACTCACGTTCTTTCTAGGACTACAAGTTCATCAATCACCCCGTGGTATTTTCTTGATTCAGTCCAAATATGCCCTTGAATTGTTAAACAAATTTGGAATGAAACCTGTGACACTTATGCCACACCAATGACTCATACCAAGAAGCTAGACGCTGATTTACATAGGAAGTGTGACCCTACCAAATCTCTGAAGTATTGTGGGTCTCTCTCATGTATCTAACAGCTAGCAAACCTGATATTGTCTTTGCGTATATCTTTGCTCGTTATCAATCGACCCACGAAACCCACCTCTGAGGCTAAAGAATCCTCCGATACATCAAGGGAACCATTAATTTGGGAACAGGTATCGAAGGATTACGGTTTTGAACTAATCGTTTTTGAGGGACGTGACCCACAGCAGGGATGCTTAGACTATGAGGAAAAGTACCTCAGGAGCTTTACAATTTCTTGGTGATAAACTGGTGTCCAGGCAATCGAAGAAGCAGGACGTCTTCGTTGTCCTCAACCCGAAGCGAATATGTAGCCATGTAATGTCGTGTTGTGCTCAAATCATTTGGATGCGAACACAACTCAAAGACTATGGTTACGTATTTGACAGAATCGATGTCTTGTGACAATGGTGCTATTGCCAATCTCGTGCAACTCAATTCAACACTCGAAATCAAAGCACATCGATCTTCGATATCATTTCATCAAGGATCGTGGAGCGAGGGTATAGTTGAATTATACTTCGGTAGTGCGAGAATACCAATTGGCAGGACCTTCTCACCAAAGCCTTGCCTCTCCGCTAGGTTTTAATGAGTTGGTCCACGGTTGGTATAGGTGTTTAACTCAAGAGGAATTGGATGACCTCCTAAAAGCAGTCTTAAAAACACTGTCAAACACCAAAAACATCTTTTGTAAATAATTTTCAAAAACAAAATACAAAAATATAAAATCAGAAAATCTCAAAAACATTCTTCTATCTAAATTCTTTCAAACATCGCAAGTACAAATCTTGATCAACACTTTGTTCTATCAAATCTTTCACTATTTTTCCCGAACAAGTGTTGAGGGGAGAAAGTAAATATTTTTCGGTTTCATAAAACCTTGTACTTCCATGTTTTCAAAATTAGGTTGTTTCTTCTAAAATGGTGGATACGTTTCTTGTCATATACTCTCCTCGGACTCAAGTGTTTTAACCATTTCATTATTTCAAAAGTCGGGGTCGTGAAGTTTCTTGCCTTACAAATGTTTTGTCTTACCTAAGCGGAAGTTAAAGGATCTTGGTTGGAACCTCTTTAAGGTTGAGGGATTGAATGTGTCAACTTGGCAAATTAATTCATTTACTCCTAAACCACCAAGATCAAACGGCCCAAATCAAATCTTCTAAATCCATTCAAGTTTTTCATAATCTATAAGTTCTAAACTGTTTTTAATCAAGATGATAAACAAGGATTTCTAAAATTCTTTTAAATCCAACGGTTAAAACTCTTTAAACTGATTTTGGAAAATTGTTCACTCGAACAAATTGGGTGTTTATGCATAAAAGTGTTTGGATTGAAATGAGTTGTGTTAAAACCTTTCTTAGTGTCTATTAAACTTGTTTCAATGGTCAAAACCATCCTGAATCTTTTTCATTAATTTGAATTCTAGGGTTCTTGCGCTCATCTAGGTTTTTTTTTCTCTGATATGTTATTAGGGTTTTTCTTTTCTGTGATATGTTTGGAGTTAACTGCAATCAAGTTTTCATGTTTATATTTAACAGGTTAATTATTCGTAATGTCAGAATCTTTAGGTGTTCAAAACGTTACGCTTAAGGAATACTTTATGCGTAAAGGTGTACAAGATTAATCTTACGCGTAGCTCTTGCATAAAGGGGTCTCTGATTGGATTGTATCTTGGAAAGATATTCGTAAACAAGGCTTGTTGCATAAGCTTTGCTCTTCACGAGTAAACTGGCCACGGCGTAACATCTAGCTTTCCCGCGTAAGCTTAAAGCCTTTGAACTTGTCTTACATAAAGAAACTCTTACGCATAAGCTTGGTCTTACGCTTTGCTTAGCTTACTCTTGCATAAGCTCCTTTCTTACACATAAGGATCCTTGTCACACATAAACCACTGTGCACTACATTTTGGCCTATTATGCATATGTTACTTGTTAAATTTTACTCATAAGTCACTATTATCTAATGTTATGCTTAAGCTTACAAATGTTAATATGTGGTGTGTTAAGTGAAAAATTGGACTTTGAAATTTCAACACGTTCATGTAACTTATCACATCAACTTCAAACAATTGGACAAATGTGACTTAGGACTTGTAACTAACATAAACATGTTGCCATCAAACAAGAAATTAGATAATAAATCAGACTAAAACAAACACATTGTGTTTCCATATGTCTGTTTTTTTGTCTAATGTCTTTCAGATCACAAAATGGCTGCAAATCAAGCAAACATCAATGCCCCAGCTGAGCTCTCGATGGCAAACACATTCCTAGCTGGATACGACAAAACAATTGGCAAGAACAATCTCCGGGTCGTCTTCAACAACTTCATATGCTCATAATCATCTTGCAGATTTGCTGTGGACATCCTTCTGCTACATCCATTAAAATTCATGTTCACAAAGTCATCCTGATGATGAGTATGATTCAATAGAGGAGGTAATACAATTTCGTAAGACATTAAAGCAGAAATGGATGGAATTCCATGCTTCAACCTTTCCGGTTAATCAACCCGGTGGGGCAGGAGGGTCAAGAAGTAGTCCTCCACTTATGGAAGATCCATTGTAAACATTTCTTACCCCATCCGATCCGGTTAATCAACCCGATAAGGATCAGGGTGTCACTGTCTCTACAACTGTTGAAATGAAGCAACCACAACAACAACTTATACAGCAAGAAGAAAAAGCATGGTGAAGATGTGGAAATATATGATGAAGGAGATTACGATCATGATAAGGATGAAAGATTCACTAATGATAATTTGGTGGCTGAAGAGGAAATGATTCGAAAAGAGGCAAAAGAAGCTGCTAGAGCTGAGGAGGAAAAGTTAAAGAAGGAATAAGACAACTACATAGTTGACAATCCAATACACAAACCTCAACAGTCTTCTGTAACACCTCTTGACACTTCCACCAAACCCAAATCATCATCTCAATCATCACCTCCATCAACATAAGAAACACCTATGTCAACAACAAAATCTGTTAAGAAGGCAACTCCATCCAATGATTCGATAAATGGTTAGCAGGGTTATCACCACTACACAACAAGCTACACAGCCACCACCATCGATCAACAAGGGATTCAGAAACCACACCACCAATGAAGAAAACCGTTGATCACTTTACATACACTGGTGGTGAGGATCACGACATACACTGAGCCCTAACCCGAACCTCAACCGAAAGTTAAATCAAGTACATTACTGCACTCCTTGTTTTCATACGCTTCAAATCAAAGAGTGTATTGAAGTTCTTCACCTCGGGGTCGAATCTTACCTAAATTCTACACTTCATCGAAATCAATCAAGAACCTCAGTACAAAATCGTTCATAAACACAAGTTTGGGTTTGTCTACCAAAGTGAAAATCATCATACTTGCTTCATGGCTTTCGATGAAATTCACTAAGTTCTAAGACGCCACCCTGGAGATGGTTCGATATGGATTGTCATATCGATTGAAGGACATTGAGTTGGGTATAATTCAGACAAAGAGATGGAATTCAAAGGATCGCAAGGATGTTCGTTGATTAATCACTAGGATTGATGAATGTTTGATTCATCGAGATCAGATGCAACGGTTGGAGAGCTATGTAGGAGGATGACCAAACTTTCCGATTCTGACTTTCCAACGTCCTCAGAAAGTAGCTGATCGTCTGTAATCATTGGGTATTCTCTTGATTGTGATTTTGCTTGTTTGATTATCTGTCAATGGCTTGTGCACACATTACAGTGTATAACCCGTACTTGTAAATAAAGGACCCTGTAGTACGCTTTAGTGCCACAATCCTTATAAAAGGAGCGAAAGCTTCTTACTTTTGAGTAAAACCTATCAAACCTTTCATTTTTCAAGGTTTTGCTCAAAAGAACAAGTACTTTCCCTTTTTATTTTCAAAACCTCAACCGTTTATATCACTTGTTGAGGGGGAGTACTTGACTTAAAACTTTGTTCACAAATTGTTCACAGTGGTCATTCTTCCCGCAACACTCGAAATGGTCATATTTATTCTCAACTTTTCAAAAATAACATTTTATATGCCATTTTTTGAGGGGGAGAAAATACGTGATAAGAAATATGTTGTGTTTTGCTATATGAACTCGCGTGTGAAAAGACTTTAACCCAAGAATTGACGAGATCTTAACATGTTAACTTCGAAAAGACTTGTCCGGGACGGGTAATAATTTCAAGCTAGTTCGCTAGTGATGTAAGCGTGTCTCGCAAAGGACTTGTCTGAGTAGAATGTACCATTCGAGAAACTCTTGGTAGACATGAACCTTGACGGGTTTGACAACCTTTCGGGGTTGTCCACACCTTCAGGATAGTTATTAGAGTTAGTTGTCACCTAAAAGCTGATAATGCAACTCTTTAACTATGCCACGTAACCGTGTCTCGGGGGGGAATGTCTATCTTGAGTCGATCAATCAATCAAAGTCGCGCTCTTTCCTCACATGCTGATTTCCTTCAAAACTCTAAAGCACATGTGGAGGGGAAGTATTTCTACTGAAAGATAAAACTCTCATAGTGGTTCAAACATGTTTTCATCTACAAACCCTTTGAGAGATTTTCTTGAAAAATGGTTTTATGGCAATGGAGTTATAAGGTGATTAAGGTTAGGAATAACGTCCTATGATCCTGAGAGCGGAGGATCTACCCAAGGACACTACCAATAGTTAGAATTTAGAAGTCCTTAGGTATGATTGTAAAAGGAGAGAATGAGAATCGGAGAAAGAAGGAGTTGAAGAATTAAAAAAAATGCAAAGAAAAGGGTGAAAGAAATAGCCCTCAGTTATTCAACTTAGGGCAGACCCGGGTTCAATTCATATGCTCTTGGTTGTCACTAGATGACACGGTATTGAAGATTAAAAGTCGTCATGAACCCGGTGGCGCATGCACTAAACCTTCTTAACCACTCAAGTTTCTCTCAACGAGAGCTTGTTTCATTCTCACAGGGAACCCTACGTAAACTATCGGCTTTCTCTTAGAGATTGATGATATTGAAGAAGGAGACCCTCTCCCTAGTCTCTCAGGAAAACCAAAATGCACTATTGAGTCTAGAGCCACGAGATTCATCAAAAGATCTCTTAGGTACACTTGACATTTCATCACTTGACGTTCAACATTGAGAATTTCAGTGGTTCATTATCGAGTCCTTCACAGATCTTAGCAATCTGTCGAGAACATTTATGAGAGGTTCACATTAGTGATCCTCAGTGATTGAATGGAAACTCCTGCCAGGGTCAACATCAAACAGCCGGCCGGCAGCGTCGCTTCGGCAACTCCTCGTGGATTGCGCTTAGTGGTCTCAAGCGGTCTCTGATCGTGAGGTGATGCTTCGGTGTACCTCAGTGACTCATCTGAATCGTAGGTGTACCCGGTACATCGTGTTATCTCACTTGTGGGACTCCGATTCGAAAGCGGCCTTTGTAAGAATTAGAGTTGTGTTTTCACACTCTGTTGTTAACACTCTCGAAGTTCAAACTTGTAAGTGCCGGAATCCGCTTATTACTAACCGTTTTATGTTTTCTTCTTATGGAAGCTCTGGAGCGGAATGATCGTGCCGATTCTTCTCATGCTCACGCCAACATCATCACTAATGGAAGTTCTATCCAAAAGCAACACAACAGTCAGAATGATTCTTCGTCAAATTAAAGAATCTTCAAAGTTAAAGACTTAAAGAACTTCATCAGTACTGAATTCCAACGTCAAAAGAGCATGTGAGCATGTTGAAGAATGACATGGAGACACTTTGGAGAACGCGAAGCCCTGAGGCAGACTTGATGCAGATAACAACATACTATCACTTTCATCACAAAGAACAAAGTTAAAGATGACGTCAAAGCATAACTATTCAAAGAAAACTATCTCGCTAAACTGGGGAGATGGTTCGAATCAAGGAAATTCTTCTCACAAGAAAGAAGAATGTCAGAAGACGTCAAAGCTACTATTACATCATCGCCTTCACCATTTTTCATCACCAACACTTGAGGGGGAGATTGTTGGAATCACTCCTAAACCTTTATTCAAGTGTTAGTTACTCATATGTAATAGGTAGCTTATTATGGCCTTTATGTTTGTTTAAGGTCTAGCTTATGTAGAAGGCCCATAAGCTTAGGCCCATGTCCATTAAGGAAAAGGGAAGGAGTGGGAGTGTTGCCCTAGCTCCTTGCCTATAAATACTCTTGTATAACCCTCACTTGAGGGTTGGTTGTTCTCTTTTCTCATTCACTCTATGCTTAAACCTTTCTCTCATTATATTCGTGTGTTTGGCTAAGGGTTCAACCGATCCTCTCTTATCTATTTCTTCTATTGATGCTTGTGTTACTAATATGGTGACCTAACATTATTATTATTATTTTTTTTATTTTTTTTAAAAAACTCATAGGATTACAAAAAATTAGTGGGAAGCCTCGAAACCAACTGGGCCCCCATACCTCTAGAAATGGCAAAACCAATCCTATTAAAAATATGAACTGCTGCACAGGGGCGTATGGATGCATCCTAGATTTGTTATGATATGATATGATATGATATGACTCATATGGTGACTGATGTTGTGTGCAATACACGTCCTTCACATTTTGGGAGCTAGCTACTCCATGGTTACTTATGATATGATGTTATTTGATTTGTTTTGGGCTCGTGGTAGATTACTGATATTTTCCTTTCATGTCCTTTTATCTTTATTATGCCTCATGTTATTCCACAATGCACCTTATTATGTATTTCTCTTTTTTAGTTTCCGTTGATTACTCATTCATTCATTATCCTTATGTGATTCATTCGACTACCATACTATACTCCATTTCATTCGATTTGTCATACTCTTATTCTATTTTGGTTGACTACCAAGCTTATACTTCAGACTATTACTCCATTCACTTACCGAGCCATTAAATGATTATTGGATTCATGTGTTGACTATGCTATTACAAGACTTATGTGACTACTTGTTTACCCTGCTATTATATGATTAATATGTGACTATCTGTTACCATGCTATTATGTGACTAATTGATTCACCCATTTACCATGCTAGTATGTAATTATTTGACTCATCCATTACCATGTTATACCTCGTTCAGTTACTTTTGTGGACTATGATGATCATTTAGTATTCTTACTTGCTAACTGTGACTACCATGCATGTACTTCTGTTTGGTATTTTCTGATGCTTATGTTGTTAGTTCGACATAATAATCGATGTTTATCTGACTTGAGTGATTGCCATGCTTACATTCAATTCAGTTGCTTCCGCCTGCTTATGGAATTCAACTTAGCTTATGTCTATCATGATTTTCTGATTTATTTGTTTTGCCATATTTATGTTTAGTTAATTTGTTGACTGATATGCTTGTTCACTGTTTGGTTACTTGTTTTGCTCATTCTTTCAGCTCCTATAATCACCATGTTATCATTCTGTACATTTTACTTCCATTTGCTTATGATATTGTTCAGTTTATACTTATATGAATGTTTGAATTATTTGACTGCCATGTTAGATTGTTGTTTAGTTGCTTCTCTGTTTGATATGCTTGTACCTTGTTATAGTCGCTTGCTATTTATTACGATAATTATTCGATAGCTTCTATGTGACTTCCGTTTCAATAGTTGTTTACTTGGTTATCTGCATTTACCTATATCGTTCATTGATGCGCTACTTCTTCTTGTCTTTCTTTGATTTCTATGCCTTCTCTATTTCTGTTAATATTGCATTCTGCAGGTTCCTCATTGACTCATTGTGCTCATTTTGTTGCGACTTTGTTATCAGTCTCCTTTATTTCATTTTGATATTTTTATTATGTTAGCTTTTGTTTTGTTATATCTGTTCACTGGGCTTTTTAAGCTCAGCCACATTTTCTTTTCCATGCGACAGGTACCACGTAGGATGTTGGGCTTTGTTGGGCTGAGAGTAGGAGCATTTGAGTGATCCGACCCTAGTTTCCCTAATCTTTTTGGACTTATTTTGAATAGCAATTGTTTTGATATTTCATTTCATTTTTTGGACATATTGGATTTTGTATTTTTCCTTGTAAGTCATTCGTTTATATGACTTGGTATTTTATTTTATAAGACTTCCGCTTGCAAAACTTTATTAGTATGTTCTAATATGACTCCATGATGTGATACTTCTACCCTCGTCGGGTTGGGGTGTTAAACTAACAGTCCCGATGAACTTATTCACGAAGTTCTTAAGCCGAGAGCGATCTCCAGTCATATGTTTTGAGCAGCCTGAGTCCAAATACCAAAGGACAATTTGTACGACCTGCATTTGAAAACAGACGTGAATGGATAACTGGAAGCAGTGGATCCCCATGAGAATATCGGTTCCGATTGGTTAGTACGAACAACCTTTAAACCTACAGAATTTCTAGATGCCATGACATTAGTAGTGGGAGCAATACTAGTAGTGGCAGTGGACCTATTTGAAGTGTGATGACTTCTTAAAGGTATGATTCTACCAGTGGGCTTCCATTTCAGAATGGGCAGAGATCTTGACAATTTACGGCAAAGTTCACTAATTTTGAATTTATGGCCAGTAGGTTTCCATTGATAACCCACATTACTAAACTTTTTCCCTGTAGGCTTCCAAACTTGCTTAACCTGTTTAGCATTCCTAACATTTTAACTGGAGATTTAACAACATTTCTTAAATAAGTCACAACACATTCATCATGATTACCAGAAACCAAACATTCATTACATGTTTTGCAAGCAGTAGCAGAATTCGAATTAATTACAGTACGCTTATAGGTGGTCTTCTACTTTCTTCTCTTGATCACTCTTAGCTCGCGAGGTCCTATCTTGCTTTGTATTGCCTGAAGGCTTTGACCCGCTTGCCTTAGTGTCACTACTTTTTGCTTTTCAGGTCTAGAAGTGCTGGGCTCTGAGACTTTAGGAGGCTGATACGCGTACAACGCGCGTTCAAGGTCAAAGGAACTTCCTTTTCGTCGAGCAAGTTTTTCAACACCCAGAAGTGAACCTAATGTTGTAGTTTAGTATTAGGGTAAGCCTCGGGAATTGATATCGTTCTCTAGGAGAATAGGAATGCTAGTGAGAAATTACTACGCTAAGGTTGGGGTTGAGGAAGGTTATTTTTTATCTTTTTTATATTTTTTTAGAAAATGGAAAGGTACAAATTTCGTGGTATTGGATTGGGGGGGGGTGGTATTTCTACCGATTACTCTACTATTCTAATCTAACTAACTAAGCTAAGGTGAGTGTAGTCTATGTCTATTGTTGTGTGCTCTTATGATGATTTAAAGATGTGTTTACTTAGATGCTATTACTCCCTAGTTATCTCCTATTGATAGTTGAATTGTCACGTCTTTATTCTTAACGCGTTGTGTCTTCTAAGGTCATAGGGTATGCGTTTTCCCTAACTCTTTGAGACTACCTTAAGGTTATTGCCTATGAAATCTCTAGGATTCATAAACTAACTCTGAGGTTATCTTTGGATGTTTAGACTACAATAATTCTAAGTGATTATAAACAAATGTTCACAAAGATTACTCAAGCATTAAAAACACAACGAATGACCTATCGCAATACTAGGTCAATCACAATTAAGATAAGAGACAACCAATCAATATTCAATACCTAGGTTTCATAGATCTAAGCAAACACACAAGTAAATTAGCAGGACATGGAAAACATGCAAGCATACACACAAGTAATTGAAGACATAATTGAATTAATGAAGTAAATCACTTATCTTGTTGTAAAATAGGGTATGGAACCCTAGATCTTGCCCAAGAGACAGCCTATGTTCGGTTTAGGTTTTACTCTAAAAACTACCTCTCTAAATACTGAAAATTCGAATTCTATATATAGAGTTGCAATATCGCGCGGCGTCACTCTTTAATTGTGACGCCGTCGGGTCGCCGCCATTAAGTTTTCGTCTTGGCCACGTCAACTCTGTGATGGCGTCACCTTATGCTTGTAGCCTTGGTCTCAACCTCGACACCGTCGAGATCCAAATCTAGGCCGTCCGAGTTGTGACGCCCTACTCTTTTAAACCTAATGCCGTCACTTGTAAAATAGTAATTTTCTCTCTGAGTCGTCTCAAGGTGTGTCGTCGCAATTAGGCCGTGACGCCGTCCCCTTCAGTTCCAGCAGCTTGAGTGTCTCGATTCTTGACTTTGGCCATTTTCTTCATATATTCGCGCCTTTTCGTCCGAATAAGTGTCATTCCAGCAATTTGCCTTCAAGAGACCTAAAAAAGTGAAAAGGAATGAAATTAAGTAGTAACGGATACAAAAGTGATCAATTAAGGGCTTAAATGACCCCTCAAAAGTATACCTTTTAAATCCTTATCAGAGGCACATCAAAGGTAACATACTTGACTGTAGGCATTGAAATGGGTGCAACAATTCTATCTTTCCTTGTACCAGATTTAGGACATGTTGCAATTACACATTCTAAGAGTTCCCGAGTTTGGCATACATGCAGGCATAAGCAACTGCACTATCAAGTGGTTTCTCTATTTTATCATCTTCAACAATCTCACGGAGACCCTCTAAACTATCCTTAAGGTATGAAAGATATGATTGAAATGCAAGTTCATTATTTCTAAGATGAGGGGGAATATACTTCACATTCACAGCATATTTAATACAAGCAGACACCTTTGGTGCAACATAATCACCACCAGTGATTGGCATTTTCCCTTTTACCTGATTCTTCAGATTCTCAATTTTCTTTTGCAAAGACGTTATCTTTTCATTGTTCTTGTCACGAGTGACCTTAATTGATTCATATAACTCTTTGAAATGCAGTTTAACCTTTTCATTTTCAGCTAGAAAACACTTATTTTCATGTTGCAATACATCGATGATGTTTTAAAGATGGAAATTTTGAGAATTCTGAGAATCTAAAGGAGTAGGCATGTGGGAGCCAGTCACTTCACTCTTATTACCCTTCAATTGGGAAATTTGAGCTTTCAATTTATGGATCGTGTTGCAGTGAGTTTGAATCCGTTCATCATGAGAGTTTATTTCAAAATATGCATCAAACTCAGGAGCATCCAAAGATGTCTTGGCATTTGAAGTTTTGATTCTTTCTTCAAGATGTTGATATTTTAATTGTAAATCAAGATATTCAACTTCTAATTTAGAAAAACACCTGACCATGTTATCATAATCATCCTTTTCGATTTTGTCATGCAATTTTGAATTTTTGGTCTAAAGCTCAATGACACGATCTTGGAAAACTTTCAATGCAATCGATAAATCATGAAATTGAGAAGCAGTAATTGAATAATTCGTGATAGTATAAAACACATCTTGAGCAATACATCTAGAAATCAAATTATCATTGAGGATGTGAATATTCTTCCTCTCAATCTCATTACTTTTAAGCTCACATTCATATATTTTAACCTCGTTTTCCATTTCATTAAACATCTTTTTCATTTCGTTAACATTATCTATGGCCTTTTTAATACCCTCGAATTGTTCTTTTAGTTGTTTAAAGAATGGAATGACCTCAGTTAGATAACATGCTTTTGTTTGCTCAAAACCCCTTTCCCCTTCAGTAATTCCTGTTGGTGTGATTCTCTTCTTACATGTTTTCTCGAAATCAACAAATAGTTGGTAAACTACGTATAAGCTGATTAAGGTTTTACTTTGAGTGGGAAGAGTTCTAGGTACTAAATGCATCGGTGTATTGGGAGGATACATTGTAGCTGGAGGCAATTTCCTAAGGGGAGGATGATTTTCAACAAGTTCTTCAGCTTTTCTTTTTTCCATATCTAACTTTCAAAATACTTGTTCAAGGGTTAATTGAGTCTGAGGTCTAAACTTGGCCGTGGCTATCCAGTTATCCTTAGTGTAATTGGGAGTTTTGAAATTTAAATTATGACTCACACACCAAGGATCTTTTAATTTCTTTTCCTTTTCTCTCTAGAGGCATTTTCTATTTCTATGTCCTCTTTAGTGTACTCAACACAAGTTGGCTTTTGTTTAGGCTTAAGAATCTCATTACCATCATAAATCACATCATGAGCTATTTTAGCTTCCTTAAGATACGCAGGATTAGGGTCTTCTACAAGGCCAATACTGTGTTTATCACTTAATACTCTATGCTTAGTAATCATGTGAGAAGTATGAATGGTGTTGCCTTGTACGTACAACTTGTTTTCAACTTTGTTCTTCAAAGTTTTAAGGTTGGAAAAATCATTTAAAAGTTTTGATTCCTTTTCTTTGAATTCCTGTTTAAGCACTTTTACATTCTCTTGGAGTTCTTGCTTTTGCTTAACAGTTTTATTAAGTTTCTCATGTAAGGAATTTGACTCTTGTTTTAATGTCTCTTCTCTTAAATTACTTTTTATGATTAATGTACGCATTTGGCTATCCATTTCCTGCTCACGGGTGGTCAGCTCAAACTTAGCACGTTGTTCATAGATGGCAACGTGATCCTTATAAATATTTAGCTTAGTGGTCATGGAATCATCAAGTGCATATTCAATGTATTCGTCAAACACACATTCATCATTAATGGCAGAAGATGCACCACTATGTACAACAAGACTTTCATCGTGCTTCACATATTGATCATATGGGATAACATTGCTACTACCCATATTTTCAATATCTGATTCAACGACTTCTGTTGATTGTACTTTGTTGGGAATCTTTTGCACATCAATTGTATCATATAGTTTTAGTACCTCTGATATGATAGAATCCTTGAAGGGACCGACTTGTTGAGTTGATAAGACCATTGGAGAAATATTAGCCATAAAGATGGTATGTCTTGTTGGTTCATCATCAACATCAGAGTCGAAAGCATCACAATCTGCAACCTGGAAGACATTGGGGTTGTTTTGTGTCAACTCATATACCGGTTGTTCATCCACATATGCGTCATATGTTTTGGAATTCCCATCAGCAAGAAACAACAACTCTTCCTCATCCAACACCGCTCCACTATCTTGAGCTTGCATCAGCAGCATCTTATCCCTGAAGTACTCAACATTCTGTGGACGTTTCGGTTGAGTGCAGTTCCTAGCAATGTGTCCTTCTCCACCACAATTGTAACACTTAATAGGCTTCCTTTGACCTTGAACCATGATCTTTCCTCGGTTCTGAACAACCCCATAACCTGCTCCAGCTCCAACATTCCCCTGTGCATTATATCGTGGATTCATATTCTGCCTTCCTTGCACATTCTGAACCACAACCCTTCCATCTTCCATAGTGGCTTGATTCTGTAGATTAGATGAAGTTCTAAGTTGGTAGTTGGTTTGGGGAAGTGAGTTTCTATTTTGTTGAACCAGTAGATCCAGTTGGTTTGCAAGGTTTTCAATCAACATGTCAGATGGAGTATATCCTGAGTCTGGTATGGTAATCTGTTTCTGATTCTGAGAGGATGGTATGACTTGTGATGCTTGAGTACTTATCCTCACATTTGAAAGAAATGCACATGAGTCGTTTGAAGAGTTTGCAGCAGCAGTATTAGAGTGGAATTTCTCCATGATCAAACGCTCAAATGTAGCATGCTTCTCATGTTGAAGTAAGTAAGCATACAGCTGTTCATAGTTGGTGTTCCTCAATCCTTTGTTCAATTTGACTACATTAACAAATTTGTGCCATTCAGGGTTCATGTTGTTTACGAACTTTGAATTAAGTTGGATATTTGGCATTGTCATGTTGATGTTCCTCATATCATTCACAAGTTTGTGAAACCTCACATGATACTCAGTGACACTTTCCCCTGGGTTCATTTTAAAGTTCTCAAAGTCATCATAAAGCTGTGACTCTCTATCTTCCTTAGTCGGTTCGAACGAGAGAGCATCTTAACATTATCCCAGACTGCCTTGGCCTCAGTATTGTGATTGATCAGCTTGTAAATGTCCTTCGGTAGACCTTGAAGTACAATGTTTGAAGCTCTAATGTCAGCATCGTATCTCTTCTTCTCCTTCTCATTAAGGTCATCATACATTCTTGGTCTATCCATACCCAAAGTGACAGTTCCATCAACACCAGTTTCAAGTTGATCCCTTGTTGTTCCCATTTGGAATGGTCCTTCATCAATTGACTGAATGATGTTGAGACCATTCTCTTTGCCCAAGCAATACAATCTGATTCTGTGTGCCCAAGAGTCATAATCAGTTCTATCCAGCATAGGAGGGCGAGTATCGGACCCTGCAGCTTGAACGTCATCAGAACGAAAGAGATGATTGTAGACATGATTCCTAAGTATACGGGATTTTACAACTCTTGGATTAAACCGGGAAATAGATTCTTTCGCGGGATTTTACTAGATCAAGAGGAAACCGTAGAACTTCACAAAAAAAAATGTCAAACCTCAAGTGACAAAACGCACTAGGTCAAAACGCAATGAGACAAAACGCAGTGAACCAAGTCGCAAGCAACAAAATGCAGATTTGACAAGTCGCAGGAATAAATCGCAGTATTGACATGTCGCAGGAACAAACCGCAGAAAGTGACAAACCGCAGTGACAAAACGCAATAAGTAACAAACCGCAACGACAAATCGGAGAAAGTGACAAACCGCAGAGACAAAACGCAAAGGTTGACAAATCGCAGAGACAAAACGCACAACCTGTCAAACCACAGTGATTAAACAAATCGCACCCTACGTCACTTTCAATAGTACACCCACTACTTGTCCTTTCGTCCTTTCTTCCTCAAAACGCAGTGACCATAACAAATCGTAGCCAAAACATTCAAATCGCAGCGATAACTATCACAAACCGCAACGGCTATAAAGCAAATCGCATTCAAAACTGATAAACTCGCACTAAAAAAAGAAAACCGCAGTCAAGAAATGTATTCCGTGAGTCAAGTCGCAGTCAAGAATAAGCCTAAAAACCAAACTTTTCCAATCAAAAACACCACAACCAAGATGAATCTAGCCTTCCAAACCAAAAAATAAACTAATTTGATGATCCTAAACACAAAAGTACAATCAAAATCCAAACTTTAACACTAAATAAGATCAAAAGAGTGAAAAGCTATTTTCCTTACACTTATAATCAACAACAATAACAACAACAACTAAGTCCACAACATCAACAATTTAATCATCAACAACAAATTTATCAACAACAATTTAATCAACAACATACTCCACAACTTGGTGCAATTCCACCACAAATGGTTCAACCACCACCTAGTCTTCAAGTACAACCTTACACAAACTTCTACAATCAACATCCATCCAGGAGTACTATGAAGGAACCAACTTGGTTTGGCAAGATGTGTGAAGCCTTAAGTAGCCAACAATCAATTCATGAAGCTGGCTCACTTGATAGACCTCAATGCTCACTCCGGAATTATGATCAATGGGTGATAAGGTTCTTTAGGTTCTGTGATCTAAAGGAGCCACATGGAAAGTTCTTAAAGAAGGTCATTATGGAAGGTCCATTTCAGATGCCTACTATTGTCACACCCGAGATCCGGTAAATTGCCAATCCACAAGAGATTCGTCACCAATATTGCAACTGTCTCAAACCTCACAGGTGATGAACTTCTAAATTTTGAAGCCGATGAACTAGCAATGCAATACCTCCTTTTGGGATTACCCAATCCGATCCTTCGAAGTGTTGATGCTCAAAAGACTGCTAAAGCAATGTGGGAACATATTCATCTTCTTATGGAAGGCACATGCTCAATCGGAAGACATGGAATCTAAGATCTACTTGGCTTATGAACACTTCATGATTGAACCAGGAGAGACATTAGAGTCATATCATCATAAACGCTTTGAGACATCATCAATGATTTGGACAAACACAATATCATCATGCCACAATTCTTGTCAACACTAAGTTCCTAAGTAGTCTTGGTACGGAATGGGAGAAGTATGTCATTTTTCTCCGTCAAGCTAAAAATCTTCATCATGCTACATACGGATTGTTGTACAACTATTTGAAGCCTCACCAAAAAGAAGTTGACAAAGAAAGGGCTATCCGGTGGACTCCGGCTCCACAGTCACTTCCGGACAATCAACAACTTGCTTTGTGGACTCAAACTAGTGTTCCTCCTCAACCTGCTCCTCAACCAACTGCAACCATCACACCATATGATCCGTCACAGCAACAACCTCAACAAACTCAATTGGTTCCATACAACAACAACAATGCTCAAGCTACAGGTGAAGTTGATGAGGACTCCGATGCTTTTGATGAATTGCAACAAGGATTTGCTATGATTGCTAAAGCCTTTGGCCGGTATACAAACAGATCCAACAATCGCATTCGTTCCTCATCAAACACAAAGAATCAGGATGTTGTGAACAATGGAGCGTTGAAGTTGAATCGAATGGTTATGGTCGTCAGATTGGAGGTGGTCAAGGGTTTAATGCTATGGGTAGGAATAACGGGGTGCTCCACAACAAAGAGAGCTCAAGTGGTTGAATAGGGGAATGCTTAGAATGGGGTTAATTGTCTTCGTTGTTATAACTGTAATGAGAAGGGTCATCTAGCTAATGCATGTCCTAAGCCAGGACAAGAGAGTGCTTATCACAAGAGGCTTTGCTCTTGGCTCTCAAGGATGAAGTTGGTGGCACTCTTACGAACAAGGAACGAGCTTTATGGCGGATCAGATTACGATGATGGATGGAGGACTTCAGGCTAATGCACGGCGATGATGTTGATGGCACATATGCAAGCTCTACACATAGGACACGGGCCTAGTATATGACAGCGATGGCTTGTCTCAGTGCAGGAACAAAACATACTCATTCGCGTCGATATCTCCGCCAATTTCTCCATTCGACAAGGATGGAGTGTTCACATGAGCCATCCACATCTCATTCCGATGATTACCAAATAGATCCCGTAGTTATATTTGATGATCAAGATGACCTTATGGTTAATATTGATAATCAAGTTGACTCGTGGTTATATTTGAGGATCTAAATAATGATCATGTTGAGACTAACGTTGAACAAGATGAGCTTTTTTCTAACAGAGAAATTGAGCTCTTGACCTTAATTAAAGACCAAGAATCACGTTTGGAAATTTGTACGAAATTAAAAAAGAAAAATGCACTGTTAATTAGGGATAATGAATGCTTAATTCGACAAATCAACTTTTTCAAAACTCAAAAAAACCGTGAAAAAGGTTTTGAAGCGCGTTTGCCAAATCACATCAAAACAAAAATCTTTGGAGCACCATTTAAGTGATCTAGCCGCCGAAGCATGCTTTGTTATCTCAAATAGAACAAATAAAACATGAACATAAACAACAAAATAACGCTCTTACTTTGGAAACTCAAAAACCAAGGTGAGTTGTTAACTAGTCAAAACAGTTCTCTGAGTACAAAAAGCATTCAAAGAAACGAATAGATGACTATCTTGAAAATTGTGGACTTACAAACAAAATCAAAGAGTTTAAAGCATTGTTTATAAACATAGTGAATCAATCACAACGATTCAAAAGTTTTCTTTCAAACCAAATCCAAATGGATATGGACCGAATCTTGATGATTACAAACCTAAGTTTTCACACAGAGCATTCAAACCAAATCCTGAAGTTTGGTCACGAGAACATAGAATTGATGATTCAATTATGGCTTTTGTTGAATATAATCGCATGGAGGAATTAGATGCAGATGAAGAGAGTCGGTCAAAATGGAAAATGTCGTTTATAACAAACCATTTAACTATTCAAAAGCCGTAACTTTTGTCACACAACAAGATACTTCTAACAAACCTTTGGTTATCACACAGGTTCTGAATTTAGTCCCCAACACAATGGTGCACAAATTAATGGTCCTTTACCTTCACTTAGTGAAGTCAAAACTAATGCCGAAAGTTGTCGTGTTATCAAATATTTTGACACTTTCTTATCTGACCTCAAAATTTTGTAACGTGAGATTGAATTTCATTCTGAAATAAAAGTTCAACATTTTCAATCACCAATGGTGCGAGAACATAGAGATATTCTTCAGAAAAGAATTTTACCCCATGTCAAAAATTTGAAAACTTGTGCACTATATTGGGAAAGGGATTTTCACAAGGAACTTGGTCTCATAAAACAGTTTTGAGAAAGCGAAACATCGATTTCAAACACTAAACGTAAAAGAAACTGTTGAGAAAAGATGTTGATCGACTCTTGGAAGATGTTATTTGTGCTGATATCCATAATGTTGTGTTATTACAATCTGTTGCATATGCATCTGATCATATCTCTGCGATTACATTGATTCTGTTGATATTGTTGTGAATCGTCGGTTGCATCGGTCGAGTCTTTAAAAGTTGAAAACGAGCATTAAAGAGCTTTCAAATGTCGTCTTCAATGGTGTCAAAAAGATTGTCAAAATCGTGAACTTGCTTTGCAAAACAAAATCACTCAGTTGCAATCCAAAACGTTTAATCCAAAATTGAGCAAGCGGATGATCAAAGCGCGTCTTTGAAATGTCAAATCTCAAAATATAAACAAGAACTTGTAAAAGGGAAAAGGAATATGGTGTCATATTTGATTTACTCAAACAGACTCGTGATGAAGCATCAACCGAACTTGATCATTATCTTGCACACACTAAAGAAGTCATGCATTTTCTGGAAATCTTTGTTCACGAAAATCAAGATTTGGTGCACACTATCATTAAGTTAAGAGAAATGTTAGGAAGGTATGAACAAGTTCAGCCTAGCATCATTAATAGAATTGCACACAGTAACACTTAGCAAGCGTGAACCCAGATTGCCCTCTGACAAAACACAAGTTACTAATGTGCTTCCATCTACTGAAACAGGACTAGTTGCCTCTTTTCCCAACGTCCGCGCCACTCCTAGGAGCAATACAAGGAAGAATAGGAAGTTGCGACCTAAGAAAAGAACAATAAAGAATCTGATAGAAGAACACCATAGGACTTTGAATAAGACTCAGTTACCCACTTTAGATATTACGTCTGACAAATGTAATGGAAAAAGTGTTGTAACAAATGCTAAACCTTTAAGTACGTTTGATATTGATCGATGCTTTTGTGTTATTTGTGTAAAAGTATGCTTTCTGGTTGTCATGACAAATGTGTTGCTAGAGCTATCTTGTCTCATTTAAGGAATCCTAAGAATCGAATACCTCTAAGCCCATTAATGCTTAAAGTCTGATGGGTAGACCGCCTCCTTAGATTCTAAGAAAGGCATTGATGTCCCTAGTTCCATATCACCTCCAAAGAATGTCGTACCACCTAGTGCATTCACTAAGACTAAAGCTAAGACTAGTTGGAGATGGCGGAAATGGATACATAATACACTTGGATTTAAATGGATGCCTAAAATCATTGATGTGTGTATTTCTACATAGCTTGAGGAACCCTCTAACTCATGGGTTCCATCTACTTCTATTCCATCTGTGTCTTACATGTTCGTGTTGTAATGCGTGTCTGAGATCATCCTTTGGATTATTGATAGCGGATGTTCCCGACACATGACAGGCAACCTTAAACTGTTATCAAACTTTATTGCAAAGTTCATTGGCCTTTGTCGGTCCGGGAATGATCACTTCGCGGCTATCATGGGCTCCGGAGATTATATCAATGTCAATATTGAAATTAGCGGGGTTTATTATGTGAAGGCCTCACCGGTCACAATCTCTTTTTGATCGGTCAATTCTGTGATGGCGACTTGGTAGTGGCTTTTCGGGAGAAAACTTGTTTCATTCGTGATCTACAAGGAAACGATCTTATGTCTGGCTCTCACAATTCTAGTCTTAACACAATCTCAATGCAAGACATGGTTGCTTCATCTCCCATCTGTCTACTCTCAAAGGCTACATCTACAAAATCTTGGCTATGGCACCGTCGTCTCTCACATCTAAACTTTCAAACCATCACCAACCTTGCTCGACACAAACTTGTTGAAGGTCTCCCGAGATTCCGGTATACTAAAGATCACCTATGTTCAGCTTGTCAACAAGGAAAAAGCACTCCTGCTCATTTTCCTTCAAAGATGGAACACAACTCTCAGCATGTGCTTCATCTTCTTCACATGGATTTGTGCGGCCCGATGCGCGTGCAGATGATTAATGGCAAACGCTACATCTTGGTAATTGTTGATGACTACTCAAGATGGACTTGGGTTTATTTTCTTGAAGTAAAGACCAAGCTCACGAGATGATCATCACCTTTCTCACGAAAATTCAAATTCACTCCGAACACTTGGGACAAATTCGAACAGACAAAGGAACTGAATTTGTGAATCAAACTCTTCGGGAATAGTATGAGAAAGTGGGAATCGGGCATCAAACATCCATAGAACGTACCCCAGAACAAAATGGAGTTGTTGAAAGATGAAACCGTACGTTAGTGGAAGCTGCAAGAACGATGTTAATCAATGCTAAACTTCCGGATTACTTATGGGCTGAAGCTGTCTCAACTGCATGCTACACTCAAAATCGCTCAATGATTACAAAACGCCACAACAAAACACCATTTGAGCTTATCCATAACAGAAAACCGAATCTCAAACACTTTCATGTATTTGGATCTCTTTGCTACCCAAATAATGATCGTGATGATTTTAGAAAGCTCAAAGCCAAAGTCGACATTGGAGTTTTATTGGATACTGTAAGAATTCTAAAGGTTACCGGATTTGGAATCGTCGTACAAAGCAGGTTATGGAAACGATTCATGCCAATTTTGATGAGCTTAGTGAAATGGCTTCTAAGCATAACAGCTTGGAACCTGGTCACAACCGTCTTAACTTCCCTCAAACCCCATCATCAGCTGAACCAAGCCCTCAGCTTACACGTCAACAAATGGACCACCCGTAACCCAGCAGATAAAGTACATTACATAGTCCGTTTTAAGGATTGGCGACTTACCCATTCAGTGACTTTGGCACTGGACGTTCCCCAAACGGGTACTGTCGGGTCGGGTGAATTCAATAATAGACACCTGTTGGCATTCCAGCCCTCCCTTCGTCTTTCATGGCCACATATCTTTCCGGCTAAGGAATGGGAAATCCTTCTCCTGTTCCATGAATCCAATTTGCATTTCATCCGGGAAAAGCAAATTTAGTAATTAGTAAAGCTGAAGTAAATGAAGGTACTATCGTGAAGGACTATTTGCTCCACTGTTCAGTGACGATATTGATGAACGTGCTCCAGGTGTATCCGATGTTTCCGCTGCTCCAACGATACTACTCTTACAGATACACCGCTACAACAACTATTGTTGATGATGCACCGCCATTGACTCTACTACAACAGTTGAACAAACGCATCAACGTGATCCAGTGATGATGTTCTTAATGAAGTACCCCTGCGATTTTGATCCAAATCGTTCTTTAACCCATTCGCTAATGAAAGCTGCGCACGATGTTGCGGAATCATCTACAAGCCATTTGACTCCTCAAAATTTGCATAATGTATATGAACATCAACCTTCCACACATCGTTGGACGAAAGACCATCCTCTAGAGAACATTATTGGTAACCCGAATCAACTAGTCGTAACTAGACAACGTCTTTACACAGACGGTGAACATTGCATTTATGCTTTCACTGTCTACCAATCTGAGCCTAAAACATTAAAGGCCTGACAAAAGACAACTGGATTGAATCCATGCAAGAAGAACTCAACCAATTCAAGCGTCTTGAAGTATGGGAACTGGTTGAAAGACCAACAGGGGTCTTCGTCATTGGTCTAAAATGGATTTGAAGAAACAAATTGGATCTTTGAAGGAACCGTAATTAGAAACAAGTCCGCGTCCGGTGGCTAAAGGTTATAGACAGGAAGAGGGTATTGACTTTGAAGAATCATTTGCTCCGGTTGCTCGTCTTGAGGTTTAGAACATTCGGATTTTTCGGGCATTTGCGGCTCACATGAACATCACGGTCTTTCAAATGGATGTCAAAACTGCTTTTCTCAATGGACAACGAAAAGCGGTCTATGTAAGCCAGCCAGGAAGGATTCGTTGATCGAGTTCCCTAATAATGTCTACACGAAGAAAGCTCTCTACGGTCTCAAACAAGCCTCGGTGAGTACGATAAGTTATCATCCTTCCTTATTGCCAATAATTTTACCAAATGTGTGGTCGACCCTACACTCTTTATACAATATCACGGGACTCACATCTTAATCGTTTAAATCTATGTGGATGACATCATTTTTGGGTCAACACATTTAAAATACTCAAATGCTTTTGCAAAACTTATGACCAAACATTTTGAAATGTCAATGATGGGTAAACTCACATTCTTCCTTGGAATGCAAGTTCATCAATCACCCCGTGGTATTTTCTTGAGTCAGTCCAAATATGCCCTTGAATTGCTAAACAAATTTGGAATGCAAAAATGTGACACCTATGCCACACCAATGGCTCATACCAAGCTAGGCGTGATTTACATGGAAATTAGTGGACCCTACCAAATACCGTAGTATCATTGGGTATCTCATGTATCTAACACTACTTGCGGACCTGATATTGTTTTTTTTGTCTATCTTTGCTCCCGTTATCGGTCAAGACCAGCTGAAACCCACATCTCAGAGGCTAAAAGAATCCTCCGATACATCAAGGGAACCATTAATTTGGGGATCGCATCCAAAGGATTGGTTTTGAACTAATCGCTTTTTAGGCGATCACGCGGATGCTTAGATTCACGTGAAAGTACTTAAGGAGCATTACAATTTCTTGGTGATAAAGCGGTGTCATGGCAATGAAGAAGCAAGATTGTACATCGTTGTCCTCAACCGAGCGAGAATATGTAGCCATGTCAGTGTGTTGTGCTCAAGTCATTTGGATGAGAACACAACTCAAGGACTATGGTTACGTATTTGATGAGAATCCCGATATGCTGACAATGTGGTGCTATTGCGATCTCGTGCAATTGAGTTCAACATTCGAAATCAAAGCACATCGATCTTCGATATCATTTCATCAAGGACCATGGAACAGTACTGTTGAATTATACTTTGTGGAGTACGAGAATACCAATTGGCAAATCCTCTCACCAAAGCCTTAGCTCCTGCTAGGTTTAATGAGTTGGTCCACCGGATTGGTATGCGGTGTTTGACTCAAGAGGAACTGGATGAACTCTTAAAACATTCTTAAAAATCAGTCAAACACCAAAACATCTTTTGTAAATATTTTTCAAAAACAAAATACAAAAATATAAAACCTGATAAATCAACAAAAATATTCTTCTATCTATATTTCTTTTAACATGGCAAGTACGATTCTTCCATCAACACTCAAATCTTTCAAAATTCAGTAATTTTTCGATCAAGTGTTGAGGGGGAGAAAACAAGTATTTTTTAGTTTCATAAAACACTGTACTTGCATGTTACCTTATCTCGGTTGTTTCTTTAAATAATGGTGGTCATTTACGGTTTACTGACACTCCTCGGACTAATATTTATAAACTTTCATTATTTCTTAAGTCGAGGGGGAGTGTCGTCAAATTTCTTTCCAAATATCACTCGTTTGGTAACCAAAATGGAAGTTAAAGGCGTTGGATGAAAATGGAAAAGGTGGAGGAGCTAAAACTGTCAAAAGCATAAAGTTATTTTAACAAAACACCCTAGCAACCTCATTAACTCTTCACATTTAATTTTTCACCAAACAAATCCTACGCCTAAGATTCGTTCCACAAATCCGTGTTTCAGATCTTCATTTTGTAAGTGTTTTTGTGTTTGTAACATGATTATAAACAATGGTTTTGAATAGTTTTTAAAAACAACGGTTAGATATTAACCTAAGGACGATTTTGTGTCCTACGCGTATGCGTATGAACACATAATCTTGTTTATGTGTTTGTGGTTGAAATGGTAGTGTCAAAATGTTTGTATAATGTCAATGATACCATTTTTATCCACAAAACTCACCCAGAAACATGAATTGAATGATATTTGAAAAGTAGGATTCATGCGTTAATTTGGGTATTTTCAAATGAGAACGTTTTTGGTTAAAAAGATTGTTGTGTGATGTTGTTTACATGATGAATTGAACATATCCATGTTTAGAATCAACCCAGAAACACTAATTGATTGAAAATTAGAAATTAGGGTTTATGTTCTTCATAATTGGGTATTTTTTGATTCGTTGAGAATCTGGTGTTAAAACTTAGACATATCAACTCACTTGACTTCTTAGAACTACCAGAATCATTTTAGTGCAATTCCTATGGCTAATTCTCCTACGCGTAATTCTTAAAACTTAGGGTTTAGGTTTACGCATAAGGTTTTCGCATTTGTTTGAATGAGTGTTCGTGATTAAATCTGTTATAGAATGAATGTATGTGTTAATATTGATGCTATGATGAACTTATTTCAGGTTTGTTACAAGTGAAAATTCAGAATCAAGGTTACTAGCAAACTACGCATCACCTTACGCGTAGAATGTTATCGTAAGAGTAATCTTACGCGTGCGATGCAACGTAAGGTTCTACATAAGGGACTACGGCGTATCCTGTGAAGGATATGCGTAAACGATGACCCTCACGCTTAAGGTTGACTCTTACGAGTAAGCCTTACGGCGTAGGTTTTATATATGCTGCGCGTAAGCTCTGCGCATAAGGTTCCTTTTCCTACGCGTAATATTTCTTACGCAGCAAGTGATGCGGATCCTACGCATAAGCTTGCGTTTCTGGCGTATATCATTCCTGTTTACACATAAGCTTGCCATTTCTACGCCTAAGCCTTGTTTAACCTTTATTATGAATTGTTACGCGTGCAAAATTGTAAATAAATAAATCATAACGCCACAAATCCAATAATGTCACTAACAAGCTTAAACGTTTAATATGTTGTGAAAAATAAGTAATAACATGGACTTTAAAACTTAAAGTTAAATAACTCATGAAACTTATCACGCCGTCATTGGACTATTGGACAAACAAGTGACTTTGGACTCGTAACAATCATCAACATAGCACATTCAATAATTAGACAATAAAACCATCTGTTGACTAACATAATGTCTGTCGATATGTTGGTTCTTTTGGCTAAATATATTTGAATCGACGACATGGGCGCCAATCTATGCAGAATGTGGATGCACAAAATGTTCTCACCATTGCTGATATCTTCCCTAATGGCTATCCGATGAAGATTGGAAAGAACAACCTTCGTGTTGACTTTGAAACTCTCACCTGCTCAGATTCCTCTTGCTTAATTGCTGTGGATATTCTCAAGAATCATCCTTATAAGAACATGCTTTCCAACTCTGCTATAGTGCCTGAGATCTATATTCACCAGTTCTGGACTACAATGCAAAAGATCAAAGGACAAAACGCTGTGACGGTGACCCTCAATGACAAACAAGTCACCATCACACCTAGGACTTAAGGGCTGTTCTCCTCATTCCGGTCATCGAGCCAACCGAACTCAATGCCACACCAACTGAAGAGACTGTTCTACAATTCATGATCAATATTGGTTATGGCGAAGCTACAGGGGTAATCACCAAGCATTCTAACGTTGATCTGAAGAATATCCTTCAGCCCTGGAGAACTCTCTACATCATCATCACCAAATCTGTTTCTGGTCGTGACAGTGGCTATGAGCATCCCAAGCTCATGGAACTGCAAATCTTTTGGGCTTTGGTCAACATGAAGCACATTGAAGTCGAAGCTCTGATATGGGACGACATGATGACATTCCTCAAAAAGCTTGGCTCAAAGATCCCATATATCAGATGTACAAAACTGTTGATCCAAAGAGCACTTGGGTATAACCATGATATCCCCAAGAGAATCAATGACCCCAACAATCACGACATGTTGTCGAACCTACTCTAACTTAGATCGGTTAAGGAATCAACAAAAGAAACAAGGTCTTGTGTCTTCTGCCGGATCACCTTCTCTCGATGTAATCAAACAGACTTTACTCATACAAAAAGTATCTGATAGCAGTTGATGAAGGCAAAGTTGGTTTTCTCGATGACAAGTCTTACGGCACCCTACTAGGAAAACCGAAGAAGGCAGGTCACGAAGTGTTGCAAGCACGAGAGTCAACGAAAGTTCCCTAAGCGGAAACCGCACTCAAAAAAAGTTCCCTCTAAGGAAGCTGTTCCTAAACCCATTCCTTAGTCTGAACCACAAAGAAAGCTAGTGGATGAAAGCTCTGAGGAAACGATCGAGAGGAAGAGGTTATCTACTCACGAACTGCAGTTGTCACTCCGACGGTAGCTAAACCTCAGTCCAAAAGTGACCAAAGGCAAAGGGAAAACTCCAGTGTTTGAGCAAGAAGAAGAAAGCTCATAAAGAGCAACTGAAACTGACTACAGAAGAAGTTCAAAATCATTAGACTCCAACATGTTGCTAAAGAATTTGAAAAAGAACAAATGCATGGCCCCGGAGGGTCAAGTGGTGGTGTCCAATCCACACCATTCCGATGCGGTTAATCAACCCGATAAGGGGTGGTGCCACCACTCTTGAGCAACAACAGAAGCGCTGGGAAGATTCTATTGATTACAACTTTGAGGAACCGAAAAGAATAAGTGAAAGAAAAGTGATGAAGAGGCTGCGGCTCATGCCAAAGCGGAGGAAGAGGCCGAGGATTGGCTGACGAAAAAATAAGACTGCAAGGATGGCGGATGAATATGATGACTTTCTTTTACAAAGTCCAGCACGTTCCAAAGAACAAACCTCTGAACCTCCTAAGGACCCTGAATCCCCTCATGTCTCTTCATCATCGGATTCATCCTTTCACTCTTCACCACCACCATCCAGAAAAACAACGGAACCACATCCAAATCGGTGAAGAAGCCAACGGCATCTTGGATCTCTCATTTAGCTAGACAAGAATCGTTAAAGCTTATCAAGCAAGGAAGGAAAGACGTGCTTTACAAAATCTGAATTTTCTCGCTGGACCAGGTACAATATCTTCATGACGAGAATGACAAGATGTCAGCTGCAAGGGAGTACATCCAGAAGTTCATGGAACGTGATCCTCAAGGGTAAATGAACGAGATGATCAAAGGTTACACTCACAAGTTCCTTCTTGACATCGTTCATGGAGTTACAATGGAGATGTTTACCAACCAACTCTCTCCGAATCTATTGCATTTGGCCAAGCAAACTATGAGATCAACACCAATGCATGTAAACATCAATCCAACTGATCCCATAATCTTCTTAGATGCTGAATTGGTTAACCGGCTGGTAGCTAAATTGTCTAAACCATCTACAACATTTGCCTCTTAAGAAGGTAAATTGTTTGAAGCATTCTTTGGAATACCAACTTAAATCAGCATACAGAGATGAAGCTCAAAGGCCTAAACGTCCAAGAGACGATGAAGATAAGGATAAGAATGGCGAGGCTCGCCTGAAGAAAAGCTGGTGAATCATCCTCCATGCAACGTCCACCCCAAGGACTCGGCTCACCACGATCTCCTCCTCGCTCTTGCGACAAACCTCAGGACTCGAGTTACTACCCCAGACAGAGAAAACCGGTGATCACTTTGAGTATCTTGGTGGTGACGATGAGGAAGTCCACTGAGCCACAACAACCCACCTCTCCCGCATCAACAAAGAAACCATGATCCTCATCAAGGCCAAAGAAGAAGAAGAAGTCTCCAAAGGCTGATGTCATCTCATGGCTCGGCGAAGATGACACAATTTGAATGGTTTTCTAAACTTGTTGATGCCACTCCCGCTTTTACTGATGATCCAGATATGGTAGAAGGTAGTACGTTAAAGCAGACATGCTAAGTTCTTGCAAAGAGAAGTTCGTGTGAGAAGAAGATGGCCAATCGAGTTGAAACGAATCAAGACTGAAGCATTTCAACTACTCAAAGACAGCTCGGAAAGTGCTATTGAATTTGAATATCACCTTGATAACATAGCACGAGCCATGTCTAACAACATTGATTGGCTCAACCCTAAAGCAAACATCGACTTCACCGAAAGGGACAACCCTCCTTACTACACTGACTGGTCTAAACCTCTACCAACCATTGGCCAACCAGATCAACCTAGGATTCCATTTCGCTACTTCTTCAACAAGGATTTGGAATTTCTTCTACACGGTAGCGATGGTTCAAAGAAATACGCTACATCACTTACACTTCCGTTCCGGCGGCCTATACTCCAAGCTGCATAGCCATCGAAGAAAGGCTACCCACATGTTTTCAGCAGGCGTGGAAGGTATGACATCGATGCAATAATGCGGGATTCACCGCTGGCGAGCAGCCGCGAATCTACTACAAGAGCGCGGGTTCGCAAGTCTCAACATGAAGTGTTCAGTGATAAAGGGATCGTTGCCATTAAGCACGTCACTCTTTCGTCTAAATGGGATTACACCTTCCTCAAGTCTATCGTAGTCAAAAGACAAGGCGAAGGGACTATGAATTCGTGAAGCGGACTTCGAGAACTTGTCTCTCAACGACATTGAAGATCTGTATCTTGCTAAAGTACAGGGAAGAATGAGACATTTCTTGACTGAAATTCAACGTGAATACATCAAGTCCTTACTCATATTCATCAGAAGCATAGTGATCCAAGAACGTGTAGAAGATTTACAACTTGCTGTTGAATCATATCAGACCCGTGTCAACTTCACCCCGGACCTCAGCTAGAAATACGACATCAACCAACTCTCACAATACACTCTCATCAACAAACCATTGGAGTAGTTTTTAGCCGAACTACAACGCAACGCTGATGGCGTGTAGAGATCTTCACAAGTTTGGGGATCACACATTGAAGATGGTCAGGGATGGCTTTCTTATAGGTTGAGGAGATACATGAAGGAATTGGTTCTCCTAAGCGATGGAATTCAGGGATAGGCGGAATGTGAAGAGGATCATCACTCGAATTGATGAAAGGTTTACGAAGGGACCAGTTCAGAACCTCTAGAGAGCTTTGTAGGTGGTCGTCAGGGTTTTTTCTCTCTCACGGCTATCAATGCCCGGATCGCATTCCTGGAAAGATTGATGGACTTCCTGGTACCCCTTAAACTATTTTACCTTCATTTGGATGTGTGATTATTTTTAATGCTTTTGCACACATAACAGATGTACAACCGCCTTGTAATGAAAGGACCCTGTGGTGCCTTCGAGTGCCACAATCCTTATAAAGGAGCGAAAGCTTCTTACTTTTTAGTACAACTTTTCAAACCTTTCATTTTTCAAAGGTTTTACTCAATAGAACAAGTACTTCCCCTTATGATTTTCAAAACCTCAACCGTTTATATCACTTGTTGAGGGGGAGTATTTGACTTAAAAACTTTGTTCACAAACTGTTCTTTGTGTAATCTTCTCACAAAACTCAAAATGGCACTAGAACAAAAAGTGGATTTGGCTATACCGAATATGTGTGACGATATACATATAGTCACACATGATTTTTCGACCGTGTGTGACTAAAGGTCGCGCGACCATAGGTGCCCTATGGTCACGTGTTTGACTTTTTTTTAGTCTCTATTACAAAACAGTAACCAAAACCTTATCATGTGTGACTAATTAGGTACAAATTTTGTTGGATTAATCCGTATTAGTGACCATAAACATTGTATAGTCACACAAAGCATGTTTGTTTTGGGTATTTAGTCACATACAATTAATCATAAAGTGGCTAAAGTGTTAATAAGTGTGACCATATGGTGGTTAAAGTGAAGAAACGTGTATTTTGAGTGACTATTGATCATCCAATGGCCACATGAATTTTATGTTTGTGTGGCCTTTTCTAATATTTAGTCACACAAAGCATGTTTGTTTTGGGTATTTAGTCACATACAATTAACCATAAAGTGGCTAAAAGTGTTAATAAGTGTGACCATATGGTGTTTTAAGTGAAGAAATGTGTGTTTTGTGTGACTATTGATCATCCAATGGCCACTTGAATTTTATGTTTGTGTAGCCTTTTCTAACATTTAGTCACAGAAAGCATGTTTCTTTTGGGTATTTAGTCACATACAATTAATCATAAAGTGGCCAAAAGTGTTAATAAGTGTGACCATATGCCGTTTAAAGTGAAGAAATGTGTGTTTTGTGTGACTATTGATCATCCAATGGCCACTTGAATTTTATGTTTTTGTGGCCTTTTCTAACATTTAGTCACACAAATCATGTTTGTTTTGTGTATTTAGTCACATACAATTAAGCATAAAGTGGCCAAAAGTGTTAATAAGTGTGACAATATGGTGTTTTAAGTGAAGAAATGTGTGTTTTGTGTGACTATTGATCATCCAATGGCCACATTAATTTTATGTTTGTGTGGCCTTTTGTAACATTTAGTCACACAAAGCATGTTTCTTTTGGGTATTTAGTCACATACAATTACGCATAAAATGGTCAAAAGTGTTAATAAGTGTGACCATATGGTGTTTAATGTGAAGAAATGTGTATTTTGTGTGACTATTGATTATCTAATGGCCACATGAATTTTATGTTTATGTGACCTTTTCTAACATTTAGTCACACAAAGCATGTTTCTTTTGGGTATTTAGTCACATACAATTAAACATAAAGTGGCCAAAAGTGTTAATAAGTGTGACTATATGGCGTTTAAAGTGAAGAAATGTGTATTTTGTGAGACTATTGATTATCCAATAGCCACATGAATTTTGTTTTTGTGTGGCCTTTTTTTAATATTTAGTCACACAAAGCATGTTTGTTTTAGGTATTTAGTCACATACAATTAAGCATTAAATGGCTAAAAGTGTTAATAAGTGTGACAATATGCTGTTTAAAGTGAAGAAATGTTCTATTTTGTATGACTATTATTCATCCAATGGTCACATGAATTTTTAGTTTTTGTGACATTTAATAATATTTAGTCACACATCGAATTAAACAAAGAGTGACCAATAATGTTGATAAGCGTGACCATATTATGTGAGCGCATCTTTTAGTCACAGAGTTACTACTGCTAGTACTAAGTTAGTACTGCGCAGAGTTACTACTGCTAGTACTAAGTTAGTACTGCTGGAGCAAGTTATTAATGCTAATACTATGTTAGTGCTGCTGGAATGAGTATATATATATAAAACATAATTAAAAACAAAATGCAATTTCAAATTGAATAAAACTCGAACGTTTATAACTGAACGAAATATACAATTGTAATGTCGTACCTAATCATATCCTCAAATACCAACACTGTTACTTAGATACTTCCTATTTAGATACAAGTTCTTACATTATGTTTAACTGCCCAGCAAAACCAGTATCTCCATACTTCTTTGCTCCATACTTCTTTGCAACAGCACGTGCCACACGGCCACAAACCGAACGATCCACATTGTATATCTTGAAAGTCTTATTTACCACCTTTTCATTCTCAATCGCATCTGATATCTGCAAGCAAAATGAAACATTTATAAAATGTTAGTATGTCTTAATAAAGGTTACCAATAGACATGTCAGCTCAGGTTGACCCGAGGTCAAGACAACACATGTTCCACCACTTCTTCTGATGTTCAGGGTTTAAAGGGCCTTTGACCCAGCGGTGAGTCTCAGTTGACTCGTCCAAACCCATCCCATCATGTAGATTCTGCTTCTGCTGTTTTGAAGTCCGTGTGTGCCAAACGAGGGCTGTTGTCAAGACCTGTATGAAATTGATTCAGATATTGGGCCTGGACGGGTTTGCTAGTAATTACAAAACCAGCTATTTTCACTTATAATTTAACATAGTGAAGTATCTTGATTGTGGCAGTCTCAGACTTTACTACTTGCGATTAAGCATCTGCATTTTGGCAAAGAAAAACATTACTGTAATGCTTTACTGAATCTAGTTCATCCTCTGGCCCACTATGTAAATAACTAAATACTTATGTGCTACAACTCTATAAGAAGTACCTCGATAATACTTCCTTCAGGTAGATCAGGTTCATCTTGAACACGTACAAGGAGCTCTGCCATTGACGTCGTGGTATGAGTATGTGAAACTGGGATTTCAACAAGCATCACATGATTTGGGTATACTGACTTGTTATGGTCTAAGCATAGTGACTTCAAAGGAATAAGACTGCAAACTGAAGTAGGAAGGTCTTCAATTGAATTTTCTGGGTCAAACAAATGAACCATGAAGTTGTCATTCAAAGAATTATGAAAAAAAGAAGTTTATGTTAGTGTCCAGAGTGAATTTGGCATTGATGGCAAACAATGAAGCAAAACCACAACAAATGAAGCATACCATTTGCTTGTAGCTCTTCCAAAGAAAAGCAGCTTTCTACATATTCCGGAAGAGACTCCGGTTTATTATGCAATATATTTAGCAGCAACAACTGCAATTTCAGAAACTCAAATGAAGTTTACAGCAATAATACGCCATAAAAGTGAAATTTAACTTTGAAAACATGACAAGTGAGATTTCAAAGGAGTAGACTAGAGAAGTTTGCAATAGTTACAAATGATATATGCATAGATTAGGTAAAACAACACAAGTAGATTTCTTTGACATGAATAGATTGCACAAAGATGAATAATCAGTAAAAGACAGGGTTCGTGCTATATGCAGTCACTTACATTCCGCAAGCTTCCTATGGTTTCCAGCAAGCTGGTTACAAGGTTGCCAGAAATGGATAACCACTCCAGTCTCACGAATTGGGCCACTGAAACAATGGGTAGTCAAATCTATAGGTATGTATATAATATGTATTTATGTGTATGTGTGTGCATATATGTGGGTAAGTTCATGACTGTGTGTGCGTGTAAATGACATGCTTATATTCCAAATCAGAATAGAAGAAATATACCTCCATATGGCAAGGTGGTAAGTCGATTACCATCAAGAATGATCAACTTTAAAGACTGAAGTTTCCCGATATTCATTGGGAGACGCCTAATCATGTTATTTGCCAAAATCTGCAAGGTATCTCCATGTCAGATACTAAAACCTTAGACATCAAAAGATATTCGAAACCATGAACTATAAGTAAGAAGATACAGCTGGAATATGTTCGATAATAGTATAATACAGATGTGGTGATGAGAAGATTCAGTATTTACCAGCCTCTGCATATTCATTAGTTTGCTGATCTCCTCTGGGACATCAACGGCAATAACCACAGGGCACAAATGATGAGTATAGGTTACACGGTACAAAATGTCTGAAGCAAGAATCATTTAGAGAGACGAAAGTAAACAAAAGCGAAATCAGGAAAATGATGAACTGTCAAAGAGGCACCGACTATTTTCAAAAGATTCAAGAACGTGGGCAACCTTCGTTAAGTAAGCCTACAAAACGGGATCATATTGACCAATTTATTCGTTAGTATTCAAGGAAAGTCGGGTTAAAATGCGATCGGGTTAAAAGTACATAACTCGAACTATGAATGCTCATAATCTCCTAAATTGTTTTATATTCTAAAATTTAGATGATATCCCTAATGAGACTTTTTTTGTACATCATAACTAATACATTAGTCATTTAGGCACATACTGATCTGGCCCAGTTTGACCTGAATGAAGACATACCCATTTCATTCTGAATCTGTTTTCACCCATTATTAAACCCGCCTGACCCTCCCATCCCACGTTTTTTACTTGGCTGCTTTCCTGAACTGACAGTCAAGTCCCACCTTACATATTGAATCTAAAGTCAATTTGAATAACAAATCCTTCTTAAAAAAACAAAAACATTTCAAACAACAATATCATGAATTAATAATTTCGAAGTGAGGTTTATACCTGTAAATCTATTGTTTTCTCAGCAGATGCTAGTAAAGATATCATGTTTGATAATTTAATAGTTATGGACATGAAAATAGCAGTACTAAAATCTCATAAAACTTTAGCTGAAAACTCCAAGCTTGCAAGCTTCTATTGATGGCGCTATTTATCTCCATCCATGGCAAAGATACCATCCCCAAAAAATCTTTCATTGTGCCGATATTATACTTCCAGTATGTGCAAAAATCATCAAAGTGATAAGCCATACAAAAATCTTTCCTCCCAACCTCTGTTACAAAACATTACACATAGGCTTAGACGACTTTATACAGAGAAGTCATGACATCAATTAGTAACTAAAAACTTGTCTTATTTAAAGAAAATTATAAATAACTCACTGTTTGAACATTTTCACAAAAGCATCGGACCTATTTGTATTGGAAGCCTCTCTATTTCTCAATGAACCAGTACCCCCATACCAATACATTTAGGGACCAATTTTCTTTTTACGATTGTCATCTTCATCTTCATCTTCATCTCCTATTCCCACAATGATAAAAACTGCTACCCCATACAAAAAATAAAAATTAAACATCATCATAAGCTGGTAAAATAAGCCAATTCAAACACCCACTATAAACCCTTAAAATTAAAACATAACCCTAATCTAAAAAATCAACAAAACCCCTAATTTAAAAATTAATCCTAATGGTACCTTTCTTTCACAATTGCCTCATGACACAGTGAACACCAACAAACCAACGAAACCACATATATCTATAAAGAGATCAAGCGTCTCAAACACATGCAAACTTGGTAATTCCTCTTGATCGATCGTGGTTGTGACAGGTGTGGTGGCCAGCTCAGGTGGAGGAGGCGGCCGGTGTCAGTGGTAGAGGAGGAGGGAGTAATCACTATCACAGATCGAGACTATGGATCCTTTAATAGGGTTTTTGATTTGGGTGTAAACGTTTATAGATGATGTTAAAAGTGATGTAAAAAGTTTATAGATTCGGGCTCAGGTTGATTTGGGATCGAGACTATGCATCCTTCAATAATTGTTGTAAAAGTGATGTTAAAAGTTTATAGATTTCGGTTCACATAAACCCTAAATTCATAAATCACCAATATAATAAATTGACCCATGAACACAATTAATTGGTTTTGAAATCAGAACCAATGATGGTGAATAGTGTTAGCTTTTGGTTCGCTAGAATGTGTTTAAGTACTTGCGGCGAGGATGGTGATGAACCAATTGAAAATAACATGAACACCTTTTGGTTGATAACCACACAATAAGGTGATGAAGATGCAAGAGGATGTGATTTTTGTTTGGGGGAAAGATAAGTCTGACTGAATAAATGAAAAAAATGGAGGGATAATAAAGTTGTGATTTTGATTTTGGGGAAAAGTAAGGCGGGATATGATAGAAAATATATGGGGGAATACTAAATTTTGGGGAAAATTTTATGAAAGAAAGTATAAATTTTGAAAATTATTATAGTTTTGCACATATCCCGCCTATCAAAAGAACTCGAAATGTTTAATGAGTTGAGCTCAACCTTATATAAGTTCGACTCGAGTTATTGTTGATTTTTCGAGCTTGTAAGTGATATAGCATATATATATTTTCTATATATTTTGTATGTAAAATACTTATTTATGAATGTATTTCGAGCTTAATTCGAACCGAATTTGATTCTTAAGTTATATTATAATTTTAATTTGTGTAAGAAAACACATCTTGACATATAAATCAAGCTTTCCGAGTCAAGCTCAAGCCGAGTTCAAACTTTCTTGATCCCGGATAACATGATCGGGTGGTCTCTTGATACTTGCTTCTTTGTGTCTGTGACAAACAATATACACCTACCAAGCCGGTGAAACCGTACCGCTTTAACTTCAAATACAATTCATATAACCTTCACACTATAACTATACACCTAAAAGTCGGTGCAAGCCAATGCATGACGGTGATGATGGCTAATTCACATGGGTCATCAGTGTGCATTAGGTTATCACTGGTCACATTCATTATAATGGGTATTTAACATCATATGTCATATGCATCGGGGTTATAGTTGCTTAGAGTGTCATATTACGACATCCATGATTTGTTGACAATAACTAATTAACATGGGTAATGGGTCATGTGCATTGGGTTGTAGTGGCTTATAGTGTCATATTATCAACCAATACATGACTGGTGATCAACAATGGGTAATTGACAATTGTCATGGGTCATGTGCATTAGGTTTTGTAAACTAAGACAAATACTATACAACAATAAAGCAAATTACAATTAAGCCCTAAACAATAAAGCAAATTACAATTAAGCCCTAATCTAATCTTAACTAAAAACGCGAAATTACCGGGAACTTAACGAGCCCAAAAACCTAAACTACCAAATTTTAACCCTACAAATGAAAATTTATTTTTTTAAGGTCCTAAGTGGTTTAAAATAATTTTAGGAAAAAGATTTGTATTTTTCTGATTTTTATTTTATTTATTATGGATTAAAAATACTTTTTATCTTAAAATATTACTAAAAATATTAAACGAAATAGGAAAAATCTGAATTTTTTTGTAAGAGTACTTAAAACTAATTAAAACCTATGAAAAATAAAACAAGACAATCAGCTTATTGGAATAAGCTACAAAAAAGCTGGAAATGAAATAAGCTAAAACTGCATAATGTGGTTAAATATTAAATTTTGCAAGAAATACATGTAAGTCCTTAGGGCGCTTGTGGTAGTGGAGTTTGGTGTTAAGTGTGGTTGAGACTTGAGACTAGTGGAGGTCTTGGGTTCGAGCCTTGGGGCTCACCCTTGACTTCCTAGTTTCCCACATTTTTGTTTTTCAATTTTTCTTTTTTGCAAAATTTTTAATAAGTGAAAATATGAACTTTTTAAAAATCAAAATTTTAAAACTTACAAATAAAATGGAAAATGAGCTAATAAGCAACAATACTAAAATAAGTCAAGTGTTTAATTGTTAAGCACAAGTAAGCATTAAGTAGACACACATATTAACTACGTGACCATGTATGTATAGTGATTACAACTTAAATAATGTGTGACAAAATATGACTCAATGATTTTGACACCTAAATAAATACTTCATGTGACCATATATATCATCTTTAATTTATTACGTTTTCGTACATTTTTGTATATTTTTTGTTTTCATACGTTCTTCTCCTTTTTTCTTTGTTTTGCTATGTTGTGTTCGCTTCCATTTTTGTTTTATGCATATGATATGTTTTTTTATGAAAACGTTAGAAAATGGACAAAAACGTCCCAGATGTAAAAAACGTTCGAAATCAAGAAAAAAAACGAAAATGGTTTAATGGTTTAAATATGTTACCTTTTAAATCAAATAAGTTACAACTTATTTAGTTTTGCTAAAATCGAATTTTAAAAGTGAAACAAGTTGAAAATAAGCAGTGGGGAGAAACACAACGCGGTTTATAAGCAACTTCTATAAGCACTCTTTAAGCTACTAGCCAATACAATGAAGCTTAAACTTCTATATTAAAAATGAAATGCATTACATTAACGAATAGGCTACTTTGGCAAGATGGTAACATGCTTGACTTCCGTACGGTAGGTCGCGGGTTCAATTCTCGCTGGGGTGTAACATCTTTTTTTATTTTCTTGTTATTTTTTATTAACATAATTTAGTCACACATTTGTGATATGTTGCGATTATTGTAAAGGCATATAGTCACATGATTGTTCTAGAAGAAAATGTGACTATACACATTAGTTTTTGGCAAGCTAACACAAACAAAACTATAAACACACATATTAAGTTACATGACCAAAAGTGTTAATAAGTATGACCATATGATGTTTAAAGTGAAGAAATGTGTATTTTGTGTGACTAATGATCATCCAATGGCTACATGAATTTTATGTTTGTGTGGCCTTTTCTAACATTTAGTCACACAAAGCATGTTTGTTTTGGGTATTTAGTCACATACAATTACTCATAAAGTGGCTAAAAGTGTTAATAAGTGTGACCATATGGTGTTTAGAGTGAAGAAATCTGTATTTTGTGACTATTGATCATCCAATGGCCACTTATTTTATGTTTGTGTGGCTTTTAACATTTTGTCACACAAATCATGTTTTTTTTGGGTATTTGGTCACATACAATTAATTATAACGTGGCTAAAAGTGTTAATAAGTGTGACCATATGGTGTTTAAAGTGAAGAAATGTGTATTTTGTGTGACTATTGATCATCCAATGGCCACATGAATTTTGTGTTTGTGTGTTTTCTATTTAGATGTACACAAAGCATGTTTGTTTTGGGTATTAGTCACATACAATTAATCAGAAAAAAGTTTGGTTTTAGTGGTTAGTACGCCAGTACAAAGTTAATTTTGGCAGACCTAAGTTAAGTCTGTTTAGTATTCGTAGTTAGTTCTGTTTATGAAAAACAGAATAGTTTTTTGCGTGACTATTGATCATCCAATGGCCACATGAATTTTATTTTTGTGTGGCCTTTTCTAAAATTTAGTCACACAAAGCATGTTTCTTTTGGGTATTTAGTCACATACAATTAATCATAAAGTGGCCAAAAGTGTTAATAAGTGTGACCATATTGTGTTTAAAGTCAAGAAATGTGTATTTTGTGTGACTATTGATCATCCAATGGCCACATGAATTTTATGTTTGTGTGGCCTTTTTTAACATTTAGTCACACAAAGCATGTTTGTTTTGGGTATTTAGTCACATACAATTAATCATAAAGTGGCTAAAAGTGTTAATAAGTGTGACCATATGGTATTTAAAGTGAAAAAATGTGTATTTTGTGTAACTATTGATCATCCAATGGCCACATATTAAGTTACGTGACCATATATACTGGATTTTGGCTACAATTAAATAATATGTGTGACAAAAGGTTTAGTGTGACCAGATATGGCATTTGGTCACGATGTTAGTAGTAAATGTGACTATATAGATTAGCTTTTGGCAAGCTAACACAAACTAAACTTTAAACACACATATTAACTTACAGGACCACATGTACTGGATTTTGGCTACACTTAACGAATGTGTGACAAAAATTTTAGTGTGACCATATATGCCATTTGGTCACAGTGTTCAAGTGTGTGACATATATTTGTCATTGTTTATATGTATATCGTGACTAATGCTTCAACCTTACTTTTCATTTGTCACGCGTTCCAATTTCAAATGTGGCTAAAGACTTAGCAAAACATATCAGTCACCCATAAATAATGTGTGACAAAACTTGACTCTATGATTTAGACACACAAAAAATTACTTCATGTGACTAACGCATCAAGGTTACTTGTATTTGTCACGCGTTCCAAATTCATATGTGGCTAAATGATCAAAAACAAAATTACCAGATACCTTTAGCCACACAATGTTCAATTGTGTGGCAATACAGTTCTAATGGTCACACATTCAAAAATTTCATGTGTGACTAATTAGTAAATGTTGTCAATTTTGGTACCTTCAGCCACACAAATATGCGAATGTGTGGCCGTTCCATTTCGACCATGTGTGACCAAATCCCGTTTTTGTAATAGTGTGGTCATATTTATTCTCATCATTTCTTCAAAAATAACATTTATATGCCATTTTTTAGGGGGAGAAAAATTCTGTGATAAGAAATATGTTGTGTTTTGCTATTGAATCCTCGTGAGAAAAGACTTCAACCCATGAATTGACGGGAACTGAACAGTCATACATTGAAAAGATTTGTCTTCAAAGACTTATCCAAGTAAATTGTACCCATTTGAGAAGCTCTTGATAGACATGAACTTTGACGGGTTTGACAACCTCTCGGGGTTGTCCACATCTTCAAGGTAGTTATTAGAGCTAGTTGTCACCTAAAAGCTGACAATGTATCTCTTTAACTATGCAACGTAATCGTGTCTCACAAGGAATTGTCTATCTTGAGTCGATCAATTCAAAAAGTGCGCGCTCTTCTCTCACTGTGCAGATTTCTGTTAAAACTCTTAAGCACATGTGGAGGGGGAGTATTTCTGAAAATCTAAAACTCTTGAAGTGTTCAAACATGTTTTTCATTCACAAACACTTCGAGAAATTTTCATGAATATGTTTTATGGCAATGGGGTTATAAGGTGATTAAGGTTAGGAATAACCGTCCTATGATCCTTGAGCCGGAGGGGATCTACAAGGACACTACCAATAGTTAGAATTAGAAGTCCTTAGGTATGATTATAAAAAAAATGAGAAAATGAGAATCGGAGAAAGAAGGGGTTGAAGAATTAAAAAGAAAAACAAAGAAAAGGGTGAAAAGAAATAGCCCTCCAGATTATTCAACTTAGGGAAGACACCGGGTTCAATTCATATGCTACTGATTGTCACTAGATGACGGTATTAGATAAAAGTCGTCATGGACCCAGTGACACATGCACTAAACCTTCTTAGCCACTCAAGTTTCTCTCAAAAGAAGCTTGTTTCATTCTCACAGGGAACCCTACGTAAACCATCGGCTTTCTCTTAGAGATTGCTGGTATTGAAGAAGGAGACCCTCTCCCTAGTCTTCGCTCCGGAAAACCAAAGCGCACTACTGAGTCTAGAGCCACAAGAATCATCAAAAGATCTCATAGGTACACTTGACATTTCATCACTTGTTGTTCAACAATAAGAACAACAGTGGTATGTTATCGAGTCTTACACAGATCCTAGCAATCTGTCGAGAACATTTATGAGAGGTTCACTTTTGTGATCCTCAGTGATTGAATGGAAACTCCTGCCAGGGTCACATCAAACAGCCCTGACAGCAGGTCACTTCGGTAACTCCCGTGGATTACGCTTAGTGTGTCTCAAACGGTCTACAGTCGTGGGTGATGCTTCGGTATACCTCAGCGACTCATCGAACCGTAGAGATGTACTTGGTACAGTCGTTTATCTCACTGTGGGACTCCAGTTCAGGAACGGCCTTTGTAAGAATTAGAGTTGTGTTTTCACACTATGCTGTTAACACTCTCGAAGTTCAAACTTGTAAGTGCCGGAATCCACTTATTACTAACCTTTCTTATGTTTTCTTCTTATGGAAGCACTGGAGCGGACTGATCGTGCAGATTCCTCACATGATCATACCAACAACATCACTAATGGAAGTTCTATCAAAAGGCAACACGAAAGTCTGAAAGATTCTTCATCAAGTCAAAGAATCTACAAAGTTAAAGACTAAGAGAACTTCATCAGTATTGTAATCCAACCTTAAAGAGCGTGTAAGCATGTTGAAAAATGAGGTGGAGACACTGGAGCGGCGAAGCAGACCTGATGCAGATAACAACAACATACTATCACTACCATCACAAAGAACAAAGATCAAAGAACAAAGATGACGTCAAAGCAGAATACTTCAAAAGAAACAATTTCTCTACACTGGGGAGATTGTTCGAATCAAGACACTTCTTCTCACAAGAAAGAAGAATGTCAAAAGACGTCAAAGCTACTATTATATCAACACCTACATCGTTTATCACTCTTTCATTCATCACTAACACTTAGGGGAGATTGTAGAATCACTCCTAAACCTTAATTCAAGTGTTAGTGATTCATATGTAATAGTTTGCTTAATATGGCTTATGTTGTGTAGTAAAGCCTTAGGCTTATGAAGAAGGCCCATAAGCCTAGGCCTAGTCCAATAAGGAAAAGGATGGGAACTTGGAGTGTTGCCCTAGTTCCATCCTATAAATAGTCTTGTAAACCTTCTCTTGAAGGTTGGTCGTTCAATTCATTCACTCTTGCACTCTTACGCCTAACCATTCATAGTTTATACGTGTGTGTGTGTGCGTGTAGTTGTTCAACCGATCTATATCCTTCATCTATTTCTTCTATTGATGCTTGTGTTACTAATATGGGAACCTAACAAAACTCATTCAAACCCAAACTTATGAAAAACCAATCAAGAATCAAAGAACATGTAAAGTAGATGATCAAACCATGACTCCTGATACCATTTGTAACATATTGGTTTTCATAAACACACAATCACAAATCACAAGGTTCGAATATATGGAGTTCTAGAGAGAGAAAGATGGAGAGAAATGGGAACTTCTAGTGAGAAAAAATGAAACAAGGGAAGATAAAAATGAAGAAGAAAGATAATTACCGAGCAAACAAAAAATGACAAAAATCATATGAGTACTCATGATTTGAATGTTTCTAAAACTTCCTCTACATTTTTTTTTACTTTATGAACCAATATGATACCTCTGCTATGGTTACTTTTGTTGATTTTATGATAATCTTGATTAATTTATAGCTCTCAAAGTGTATTAATTTGACAATTAATCAATTAAATGCCAGTTTGTAATATATTGGTTTTCATAAACACACAATCATAAATCACAAGGTTCGAATATATGGAGTTCTAGAGAGAGAAAGATGGAGAGAAATGGGAACTTCTAGTGAGATAAAGTTAAGTATATTATGAAGCTCCACCTCAGGCCTCAGAGACAAAGGGTATTTATAGGTTACACAACACGCCATCTACACCGCTATGGATCAGCATACGTAAAGACCTGTCATTCTCCACCAAGTGTTAATTAACTAAATATAACTAAATCACTATGCACTCACGAAGCTTCTAATAATTACATGTACTTGAGGTGACCGAGTCCTTAACTACCGGATTTTCTAAATCCCAACACAGTTAATACATTAAACATTAAATAATAAATATTATATTACATCTTAGTTTCTTCTCATTTATTATTTTGAAAAGATCGAATAATTACATTAAATATTAAATTAAACTAGCTATGTACAAGCATCGCTTTAATGGACCTCAAATTAAAATTTTGGCGCATAAATATATTACTATTATATTTTTACCGTGACAATAACTTTATAGAAAAAGAGATTTTTTGTTGTAATATCTTTAAGCAATAGCCTAGTATTTCATATAAAAGTATTAGTGCACCCACATATAATCGCAACCAAAACAAATATTGATAACTCAAAAAATCATTTGCTTGATACCAAAGTAAGTAACTCGAGTATTCCCTAATATAATTTTTTTTAACAAACATTAATACAGACCCATTATTGAAAATAACCCTAAATGATAATAAGAATAATGTTGCCCTATTTTCTTATTCACCTGCCACCTCTTATCTCATTTCTCTTATCTTAATCTCATAAACTCACAAAAGTCACCATCTCATCTTCACTAAATTTTAAAACCGAAAATCCCACCACCAAAATCCTCGCGTTTTCTAATCCAAACCATAAATACAAACTTCATACTCGTGATTCTCGCTTTGTTCTTTATCAAATACAAACACAATAAGCACCCTTCTTTTATTTTTGACCCATTTAAAGGAAAAAACAACAATTCATTTGAATCTTTTTTTGGACTCGCAAACCGTAGGTGGTTTCAATTTTATTTTTCCAAGATCAATGAAGGGTTTGTTGGATCTTTAAGGATCTGTATTTCAAAACCAAAACCGAGATTTTGTTCTGTTCTTGTATATTTATTATTATTTTTCTTTAAATTTTTGAGAAAGACGTGGTTTCATTGGCTTTGTTATTGATTGAAGTTGTAACTATGTAGTTGTTGGTGATGAGATGATGGGTTGTATCATTTAGAATAAACAAAAGTAAATGAATAATATGTTGTGACATCAATACACAAGATATGACTACAAATCATAAAAGTTGGTTTACTGCAAAGAAAAGAAGTGGAGTTGGAGTAGTTTTTTTGTACATTTGTGTGTACATTGTGCTTAATGATTTGAATTTACTGATGAAGGGCTGTATTAATTGTTAAGTAAGATAGATAGTGTTTTAAGATGAGAATTATTTGTGCTTAACATACTTGTAAATAATGTTTTTTCACTTGTATTTGCTTAAAATCTATATTAGAAAATCTTAAAAATTTAATAGGAGGGAAGTGCTTAAATGCATTATAAGTAGTATAGATAATATATTATATTACCAACGTATGAGTATGTATGTGGATGACAACGTAAATCTATAACGATAAATATAGTTTTATTGTGGTTAAGTGTTTCATGTAACGAAATGAATCCTTTTACAACTTACCTTTACTTCATCGTGTCTATAATCTATACTACTTATAATAGAGGGATGACCATCTCTCTTCTATTTTTTTAAAATTTTCATATATAGATTTTAAGCAAATATAACTACTTAAGCTATATGTACAATTACTTTATGCATAAACATATACACATATTGACTGGTCAACATTTGTAATTAATGTCATATTTAAAACACCATTTGATAAAAAATATAATTTATAAAACACAATGTACAAACTATTTGAAGCACAAATACAACTAAAAACACTATTCAACACATACAATTAATACACTATTTAATTTACCCCTTCACTAAAATATACAACCATTTAACCACTGATACAATCTAATCAAACTACTAAGCCAAGCATTTTAAAATAAAGCCATTAGGTCAGCCCGTGTGAGTCGGTCGATTTGGTTAGCGGCCTAAGTGACTAAGTCGACACCATTGCATGAGGGTCGAACGGAGTCGGTGACTTCAAAATTGACGAAGGGTGATTGTGTCTTTGATAAAGAATCAATTTTGTTTGTAGTAGCACGGTTAGGGGAAGAATTATTTCCACGGTCATAACTAAAGTTATTGTTGTAATTTAATTGTTTAATAAAAGGTATGACGCGTAACATTACATTGTCGAGAAAATATAATCCGAGGTATGCGTAGTGTGGATACCACCTAGTCTTTTCTAACAAATACATGCATCAACCTTAACTAGGTTACTCATTTTTTAATTCTACAGAACAACACAATAAGAAAAAATGAAAGATGAATATATTATATTCTGGTGATTATAATACTTAAATGAAAGTTATTAAATTTCGTATTAATAGAAAAAATATTATTAAACGTTGTAACATTAACGTAGTATTTGGTATGCCGTATTGAAATGATGAATGGAAAATATCATTACAGTGTAATGAAGAAAACATGTTTGTTTACTATTATGTAATGTAACGACTCATTACATAGAATGACTCATTACATAAAAAAAATCATCATTTTGATTCATTAGGGCCCCCCTTCATTTTTTCATTACATCATGTAATGGAAATCAAATTTCATAAAAACCTATTTTTTAAATACGCATTATACTTAAACAATCTCTACCATAAATAGGGTATTTTAGTTTTTTTTATTGATTACATTTTATTCTATTATACAAATATGATAATAATAATGATGTAATTAGTTCAATTACATTATTTATTCCATTACATTATCCATTCTATTCAATTATTATTTCATTCCGTCCTACCAAACGAACCATAAGCTTTAAAATTTAAACTTTCACAAAATTGTTGTTGATGGTAAAAGTATAAATGGATTTATAAAAAAAGGAAATTTTGGAAGTAGACCAGTCGCCTCATATTATAAACTTTTCTAGACCAGAAATGTTTTTTCCCCAAATAGACCGGGGTGACTTTGGAATACGGCTACCAACTTATATCCTGACATGTGTCCACTTTTATAAGTACAATTAAAGTGTGTAAGCTTATATGTAAGCTTAGTACTAAATTGTTTTCTATTTGACTTGTTGACGAGGCAAAATTTCATTGTTGAAAAACATTTGTCATTTTTTAATGACAAAATTTTGGTAACCAAAGGCTGTCATCCTCGACAAATCGTCAAACCAAATTTTATGGGACAAGTCTTACATAGTTTTTATCTTGTGTACATAAAATTAGACCGTATGCAGATATTAAGTTGTTAATTGAGAGTCGTAAGGTCTATAAGAAATTCTTTTTTATGGTCTAGAAAAGGTTATAATGTGAGGGACATGCTACTTTTGAAATTTTCTCTTATAAAAGTTATGTAAGATAAAGAGATAGTCATCAATGAAAAGTATTTTAAACATAAAGGGTATATTAGTCTTTTTTAAGTACTCATTTTGAGAGTTTGAAGAGAAAACATTTTATATTATACGTAATAATGGTTGGTTGAGTTCGAATCAAATAACTATATCTATATCTTTACTACTTATAAAAGAGTATATATTTTTTTTTAATCTTGAAACTTGAGTCTTGAAATCTTGAAACTTTTATTAATATAGTTTGCTTAAATTACTTATTAAGTACCCTTTAAACTTGAAAGTTTTTTAAAAACTTGTCAACTTAAATTATGTATTTTTTTTATAAATTTTAAAGTTGACAGCTTTTAAAAAACACACACTATAATAATTTTAAAAAACACACGCTTTGTATTTCAAAAAATACACGCTTTGCATGAACCAATCGATTTTGCAAGTATATATATTTGCCAATATACCCCATCGGTTTGCGAGGATATTTTCTAGTTAAATATAATGCGAGAATGAGATTATTGATTAACACAGAAAATTACTAAATCACATTTATTAAAACTAGTTGTGTATTCGCGCGATGCGGCGGCGGATGCCCTATAATTAATACTTCCAGCGAAGACATATAACCTTGTAGAAAAAAAAATTGATGGGTACTATGTAATTAAGTAGCTTATAAGAATATTTGCTTCATGAAAAAATTGAAGAAATAACAGATAATCTGTGATTTTACCAGAAGTACTTTTTACCACTCACAAAAAAAAGTTTGTCAAAAGTATATAGAAGTGACCCTCTATAGAAAGATGATTTAATTCTGATGATGGTATGATAAAATTTTAATTTGGGTAAGTTTCTAACTATTTCTTTAGAATACAACGATTGAATAAGTCTCATGTTAGCATGTCCTAGTCTTCTGTGCCACAAGGTTGAATTATCGTCCATAGCAGCAAGACATAATTTATCTCGTGATTCATTTCCTAGTTTCATGACATATAGGTTATCTTTCCTAATTCCTCTTCATATAGTTATACCATCTTTAATTATCTTACTATCATGTTTAGAAAAGACTATTGTACTTTGCAATCTTTGTCGCAAATTTGTCCTATGCTTAGTAAGTTAAAACCTAGGTTGTCTACGTTTTCAACATTGGTAATAGTAAGTGAGTTTTGAGAAACCTGTAGAAAACTAGAAGGGGTATGGGGTTGAATAGTTTTACCGATTTAAACTTTCGTTTTTAAAACTTTTAGATTGATTATATGTGAAACTTTTGGATGAAGAGATATAGACAATGCAAAAATAGTAAGTAATGAAATGAATATTATAAAGTAAAAGAGAGGAAGAGATAAGACCGTGAAACAATGAATTATAGTGTTTGGCTACAAGGACACCTTCCTTTCCCTTCTCTACTCCCCGAGTACCTTCGAGAGTTCTTAAGCACTATGTCAACAAGCTCCTTAATCGGCGGAGAAGCCTCCATGGCGTAAACACAATTTTCTCGGTACAAAGCTAAATACCGAGTTCTTTACAACGGAAGAACCAATCTAACACAGCTATTGCAACTAACACAACTAACACAACAACTTTATGATTACAGTGTAATGTATCAAATACAATAAGAAACTCAGTGATCTTGTAGTGACGATGAAGCCTAGCAACACTTGTCTTTGAAGTTTGGAAGACTCGGTTGCAAAGAACATGATCTCGTCTTTTAAGAAGAACCTTTAGAACACAATAAGATAACTACAAGAACGATCCTTAGATCTGAGGTTAGAAAGATATAAGAATGAGAGAATATATTTGAGAATGGGTGAGGAAAAATGAAGAAATGACTCGCTATTTATAGGCCATGAATCGATTACGCGGATCATCCAGATCCCTTGAAAAAGGGATCATTGAAATCAAGGATCCGACAACTGGGTAAGCCAATCTAGATTTTGGGTTACAGTTCCGGGTTTTGGGTCATGGGTCATGGACTATGGGTCACTAATACCCAACATGATGTCATGCATGATGCAATACATACTTTGGGTCATTGGTCATGGACGTTGGCTCATGGGTCATGGACTTTATCCAACTTGATGTCATGCATGATGTAATGCACATAGGCCATTGGTTTTGGGTCATGTGTCATGAGTCATGGATTACCCAACACATTTATACTTACATTTATTTATTATAACAAATACATAACTAACAAATGTATATAATTAGTAAAAATAAATATGAGAACTATTAAGTAAACAAGTAATCTTGATTTATACTTGAGATAATTTTAGGATTGTTATCAACAAAACATATAGAGATCAAGAAATACAAATAAATGTTTTTACGGTTTATTTGTATTAACAATCTCCCCCCATTTGTTGATGACAAAACTTAAAATTATTTGTGAGTAAAAGTTAAGAAGTATGTGTTTATAATAGTTGAGACATGAAAGTTTTGAAAATGTTTAAGTTTTACTCTCCTCTCCCCCTTTTTGTCGAAACAAAAAGAGTGTAAAAGAGGCGTAATTGCGGAATAACAATTCCAAAATGCAAAACTCCCCCTTTACGTGAACTCCCCCTAGAAGAGGACGTCAAGTGAATAAAATCGAAAACCTACACAAAATGAGGTTAGTGACAAACAATAATAGAGGCTACGCAAAAGAAGTGAGTAAAGAGCAAGAAGAGAGACTAATAAGATGTGTGTGAGAGTCAAGGTTAAAAAGAATAATACTTGTAATAAAAATGACCAAAATTTAGTGGTATATTTACCACATACACATGTAAAACTAAGAACAAGGATTTGTTCTTTTAAAATACGAAAAACAGAAAAAATTAAAACATAGATAGACAAAGAAAAAAATGAAAATATATTATAGCCCCTAGATGCTTGCATATCCTTTTAACGTAGGGTATGATGAGTGATGATGTTAATGTGATCGATGATATGGTTGAGTATGAAGCACATTTCGTCTCTTATTTCAATAGCAACTTGCCTTGAACTTTCACAATGAACACAAAAGAGATAGTATGGAAGTGCAGGTAGAGATTCATTGAGCCAAGAATGTTCATTATGTTGTGGAAGTGATGGCAGAATAGTTGGTAAAGGTGTATCAACATCTGTTATATCGAGAATTATAGGTGGTGGATTGACACTTCTAGGTGGAAGATCTTCAAGATCATCAAAGAAAGGGTTTGGTGAAATGGGAGGTGTAGAGAAAATAAGTTCAATGGGATTGATGTTGGATGGAATAGGTGGTGATGTATTGGATGGTTGTGTAGGTGCCGAAGGTGCAGTGGATAGAGGTGGTAGAGTCACTTTTAGTGTTGCAAGTAGCTCTTCGAGAGTAGTGATAGAAGGAGCAATATGAGAGATGATTTGAGTGGCTAGAGGAGAGTGTGGTGGTGAGTCCAATGGAGTTGGTGGAGGTGTTATGTTGTGGTTATTTGGTGGTGAAAATGTGCTAGGAGGTGAAGAGTTGGTTGAGGAAAATAATGGATTAATAAAGTAACAAGGTTGAACACCAATTCTTGCTGTTTTCCTAGGTTGTTGTGGTGGAGGAACAATGGAAGGTGGTAAAGTGAAGTTTGAGCTTTGAGCAATGGTGGCTTATTGGATGTGAGATTCAATAAGATTGTTAAGATTTTGAAGTTGGTTGATTTCTCGAACAATGTCTTCACGGGTTTGTGACTGTTCTTGAGAAGCTTGAAATCTTTTGGGTGCCATGTTTAATAGGAGGCTGAGATTAAGAGAGTGTTGGTGATGGAGATGCAAGCACTTTAGGACATTATTTATAGAGGAAATTCATGCATTACATTGAATTCTAAAACCACAATATAAGCCATAATCTAATGATTAGATATGTTATCAATGCATGTAATGATAAGATGTCAAGAGCTAAGTCTTAAACTCAGTAAGTATTAAGTAGAAAGTAGTAAAAGTAAGAAATTTCAAGTTAAAAATGTCAAAAGAGAGACAAAATTTTCTTCTGATCTGTCGGTTCCCACGTATCCATCCCAGAAGGGATCCAACTGCCTTATGAGGATCGGTGTCGACAAGTTAGACAGAAAAATAACGTAAGAAATAGCAAGGCCTAGTGTGTGTGTATATGAAAACTATGTGGAGGTGCGGTTATCTCGGCTCTAAGATGAAAAAGAAAGATAGAAGTGTAAGTTATATACCTATATATATGAGATAACCCAAACACTCCTTAATTCAATGTAGCTACGTTTGAATGTACCCGAAAATACATATTAGTTATGTATTCCCTTTAGCATTCAAGAGACATATGAGATGATGCATGAGAAAAGTTTTTACTTTGTAATAACTATGTATGAAAAGATATGAGTTTCCTAGATGTGAGAATCTTTCATTAAAAGCATGGGTGTATATTTCAAAAGAATTGATTTGTTTTTATATGCAATTCCTAACTAACAAATATATATTTGTGAAAGTTTAAACATAAGTCCCCAAGACTTTTGATGTTTGTTATTAGTGCTAAATAGAATTCATAGACTCAGAAGAAGAATGAAAGATACGTACCTTGTAGAAAGAAGAGAATTTACTAAGACAGTTCCATAAGACCGAGTCCTAAATGAAGTAGGTTGAATGGTTCACGTTTCCATGGCTTGGTAAGAATGTCGGCAATGTTGTCTTCAAAAGAAATATCTTCAATTCAAATGTTTCCTTTTTGAATATTATCTTTTAGGAAGTGATGGCGAATTTCAATATGCTTCGTGCGAGAATGCAAAACTGGATTCTTGTTGAGATCGATGGCGCCTTTGTTGTCGCAGAGGATGGCAATATCTCTGAGTCGGATGTCATAGTCAACTAGAGCTTGTTTCATCCATAGTGCTTGTTGGCAGTGCCGTGGTACTATTACACTTACGTAGAGTAGAAGCTGAGCTAATCGGTTTGCTTCTTAGAGAACCAAGATGTCAAGCAACATCCCATAAATGTACAAATACCACTTGTACTTTTGCGATCAACATCATCACCTGCATGGTCATAATCTGCATATACAATAGTTTCTACCCTCGTACCTTTATGATACCATAACCCAAATTGAGTAGTACCTTTTATATACCTTAAAAAGCTTTGAACAGCTTCAAGGTGAGAAGATTTTGGATCTTCTTGAAAATGAGCACATAGGCAAACTGTAAACATGAAATTCGGCCGACTTGCCATGAGATAGAATATACTACCAATAATGCCACAGTACTTACTATTGTCTACTGATTCACCGTCTTCATCCTTGGTTAGTTTAGTGTCCGAAGACATTGCTGTTTTAATTGGTTTGGAATCTTCTAACCCGATTTTTTTTAACATTTCTTTGATATACTTAGACTGGTTGAAAAAGATACCATCTTCTAATTGTTTGATTTGTAGACCGAGAAAGAAGTTTAATTCTCCCATCATACTCATTTCAAACTTGTCATGCATAATTTTAGAATAATCATCACACAATTCTTGACAAGTAGATCCGAATATAATATCGTCCACATAGATTTGAACAATAATGATGTGTGATTTGTTTTTCTTGGTGAATAAGGTGTTATCTACTAAACCCGTTGTATATTTTTATCTAAGAGAAATATTTTAAGTCTATCATACCAAGCTTTAGGAGCTTGTTTAAGACCATAGAGTGCTTTCTTAAGTTTGTATACGTATTTCGGTTTTTCAAAATCAACAAACTCGGGAGCTTGTGATACATAAACTTCTTCATTAATAAACCTATTTAGAAAAGCACTTTTTTAACATCCATTTGATAAAGTTTGATGTCATTAGCACAAGCATAGGTAAGGAGGATTCTTATAGATTCTAATCTAGCTATGGGAGCATATGTCTCATCAAAATCTATTCCTACTTGTTAATTTTAGAAGGTGGAACAAGGTTCCAAACATCATTTGTGACAAATTGATTTAATTCTTCTTGCATTGCAATTATCCAACTTTTGTCTTTAATTACCTCATTGATTTTGTTGGGTTCATGTAGATATAAAACATAAAAATTTACTTTTGTTTTGAGCTTGTGAAAGTAACGTTCTTTCATTTAATTTTCCTCTGACAATTTCTAAAGGATGATTTTTGGATTCCTTAACGTTGACAATTTCTTTATTTAATAATTCATCTTCCTTATCTTTTATTTTCTCAATTTGGTTGTCAAGTGTAAAACTCCCCAAAAAATGGAATCGAAGCGGAAGGTTATATCACTGGGGTGCTACTAAATTGGATCACAACACAAAGCCTGGAGAACGGATTTACCTTATTCGTTTTAAAATAAATTTAATAAGTTTCGAAACATTAAGCAAGTGCGGAAAATACTGGCCCATAGATTTAGTTTTCCCAAATATTTATGAGTCAAAGTTGTGTTGAAACACTTCTTAGTAGTCTATGACCATGACATGCCAAAAGCCTCCGAAAGTAAATTATCGCCTTAGGAACCTGGGAAATACATGCTAAAAAGTGTCAACACAAGATTGGTGAGTTCATAGGTTTAGTGAAAACGTAAATAAGATGGAAACCCTTTTCATGAAAAACCTCATGATAAGTATATGCTAACCTAATCCTATTACAAGTCCCGCCTACACATGACTTGTAACATCTTAGGTCCACATATAAATTCATTCTGAGAAATATTTGTGCAAAAGACAAAAGCGGACCACAAGGTTTTCGAGAGTGATTATAGAATACATATAAAGTCAAGTTTAGTACAAGTGACCACTGCTTCACCCACAATGTCAAGAAAATATTCATAAAGTAATCCATACAGTATCAATCATAAAGCCGTAAAGTGGACTGAAATCCAAGCATGTAAACATTAAATCGAACCTAATGTCATCATAGTAAAGTATGTTACGCTAGCACTAAGTCATGCAACCGAAGATCGACCCAGTATCAGTGTGCATAAGCACCAAGTCCAAAAGAAAGCCCCCAACAAGTGTTTATCCCGAAACACTCGTAAGTTCGACATATTATACGTCCGACCGGTTGGCGTGACCAACCCTGGATGGGGTAGTCACCCCGATAGATCTATCAATAACACTCGCGCTTCCCGCCGGAATTGATGGTTCATGAGTGGGCAAATAGTGGGATAAGTATCTTAGGCTAGTTCATGTAATAGTTTAAGTAAAAAATAAACAGTTCTGTCTAAGTAAAAGTTTTGCATGTTTTTCACCCCAAAAGTTTTGCAAAAGCAAGTAATAAGAGTAAAATGTGGGGCTATAAACTCACGTATATGTTTCAAAGCACTTGTGTCCATGAGTAAGAAATCAAGTATGTAATGAGTAAATAGTATTCCATTCGAGTAATCAACAAGTATTTAAGTATAAAAATGTTTCCAAGTAAATGAATCACATATGAGAGTAACTTGAGTAAAGAGTTCAAGTAAAATGAATAAGTAAATTGCGCATGTATTCTCACCCTAAAACAGTTTAAAATGAATAAAGTAGGGGCCATGAACTCACCTCGGTATGAAGTAACGCAAGTATCACAACTGGAATCAAGTAGCAAAACACAACGGTATCAAGAAGTATAGGCACAACGGTACGGGATCGGCACATCCTAATGAGTATATACTTCATCTCAGAATATATCCCGTAAAGATGGTATAATGTATATAATTTTTCAAAAGACAAAGTGTCTTGGTTTTCGTGGAATACTCGTATCAATGTTTGTAGACAGTCCTGTATCAATGTCACAAAGAGTTTAGTATGAACGTTTTTTGTGTGGTGGTAAGAAAGCATAGACTCAAAATGTAACTCACGCCAAAGTATAATATATATCCCAATATACTATAAAGGAAAGTAGTAAAATAATAGTTAAGAAAGTATTGAAAAGAACTCAGTCAGGAAGATAATGACAAGGAAGAAGTCGAGGAAGTAGTAACATTACTACTAGCAGTAATAATTATGCCAACAGTAGCAACATTAACACTAGGAGTAGTAACTCTGCCAATAGTAGTAACATTAGCACTAGTAGTAGTAACTCTGTACTGAGAGTCTTAACATTAGTACTAGTAGTAATAACTCCAAACCACTATTAGAGTAAGGGTAATCAGAGACTTAATGGGTGTACACTCCGTACGTCCAAACCCATTTCCAAGTATGATCATATCCCTCAATTGAACTAAATTTCGAACATGATCTACAAGAAATTAAACATTTGTTCCACGGGTTATTTAAATTTAACCATGTTTTGGTCTTGAAATTAAGCATTAAACATGAATATAAGTACAAAAGGAGACATTTCTTATTTATTCATAAACATTACAAATACACCTCATAAACACGAAGAGTAGTTAATCACAACTTTGTTAAATAGTCTCCTTCTAGATTCATGAAGAACATTAGCATGGAACCCAAGTAACGTGATCTTCAGATAAGAAATTGCAAATTGGAACAGTTGCTGGTTTCACATTAAGCACTTGAAATGCAAAATGCTTCGGGTTCCATTTCCTGTGTCTGTGCTGCAAACCGCAACCCCATTCACTTTGGTACCATTAACGCCAACTAAAGAAACCATGTAAACTTTAATGTCCACACTTTTATGGCAATAGAAGACAGCATAGGCGTAGTTTTTCTTGTGGCAAATCACAAATTCATTTGAGTCGACTTTCTTTGCTCCTTCAACTTTGTATATTTGTAATGAGGTATCTTTTTTAGTTTTTACTTCTGTTGTAATTGTTTTCACGTTTTTGCCTAACCTTGCTATACCAAAATCAACCATTGATTCTAATGATGTCACACACGTAGTATCGTCGCCTTGGACACCTTTTTTTTCACATTCATCAATTGTTTGTTTTATGATCTTTGCTTCTATTGAGTCAGGTGTGACTGAAAACTCGTTGTAAATATGTGGAAGTTTGTTTGATGAAAATGGTATCGAATCAGATACTTTTCGTGGTATAAAACTTAGTTTTTGGTTCTTATTTTTACCGAAATTTAACTTCATTTCAGTGCCTTGAAGCAAATCGTTTTCCAAGAAATACATGGTTCCATTCATGTTATTTATGAACTGATCCTCAGATCCAGTGTCAGTGCAGGCTGCTTTAAGTGTTTCTGGCTGTACCCTAGTGTAACCAGGTTTCTCCTTGTGGGTAGCGTGCACTCCCATCACTACATAAATCAACACAATTATTTTGAAATAGTTGATTCATATTATTACAAAATAAATAAAGATGAATTAACCTGTAGGGTGTAAAAGATCCTAGACTATAATTGGCATAGGACTATATGGTAACACTAACTTCCAGTACTCTTCAGGAGTGATTGCATCACTTACCACAACCAAGTACTGATAAAAAAAAGAAAAAAAACCACACTTATTAAACACTTCTAATGCAGAGAGCGCGAGGGTGGACTATTTTTGTTGCAGAAACATGTTAATAATTCAGACTTTACAATCACTCAAATTCAAAAGTAGTTGTGATGAATTATGTAATTACAGAAAGAAGTGTGTAAACATGGACAAGATTAATCTTCATTGGAGAGAAATAGGAAATGAAGTTTAGAGATGATTTTTTTGTGATGTTTGAAGGAGTGGGTTTGATGCAGTATTTATAGAGTGAGTTGTTCAATGCATTATGCACCTTTTGATATCCGCACTCACAATGGGTCAAGTTGTCAAAAACTTTTTCCTATTCTACAAAGCCATTTAAAAATGTTTTTACTATTGCATCAATAGCTTTTTTGAAAAACTTTATAGAAAGACTTGACAAACATAAGTCTTTCTCTAAAGTTTTACATAATAAATATACTATGCATTAAATGCTTCAAGTCATTGAAGACTTGGAGCATTGTGGATGCTCTAAGAGCCTTAGGAGTGGTAACCTAAGATAAACTTTAACATTTGTCACGTCAGCGCCACATCAGCTTTAACATTTCACCTTAACTCAACAAAAAAACACCCCTTATCATAACAGTCCCAAGGTTAAACCTTCACTCACATATTTTCAAATTCAACCCCTAAACTAAAATAAACACTTCATTTATTAAAAAACATAACCTTAACTTAAACATATTACAATACGAAATATAAAATAACTAAAAAAAATTACAACGAAAAAAAAATTAAACATAGCAAATACTTATTTATCATCGTCGCTCTCTTGTTGTTGTTGTTGTCGTTTGATTGTACAATAATTCGTACGACCAGGCCTTCGATGGTGATCAAAGGATATGAGTGGTGATATGCTTGCGCCAAACTTGTAGCTAATCTGCAATAAAAAATAGTAGACACTTCGTTAAGTGATTGGGCATGGGTTGGACCCTGCGAACCACCTCCGGCGTGAGACAAAGTATGTGATATGTGTTGTAAGTAATGTAGAGTATGTGAAATATTGTGTTGAGTGAACATACCATTGAAATGACTCGTCCAACCTATTTATAGATAGAGAAATAAGCTTGGAGAGTGTTTGCTCACGTTTCGGAGATCATGGGGGCGTCCCATGATTTGTGATAACCGCTAGGGCTTCATCCCCACTCTCTCTGTCTTGGCGGGGAAGCTAAGGAGATAGTGGGAACATGGGGGAAGACCAAGTCAATGTTCTACTTTGTCTTAGTGTCTTCAAGGTAAGACCCCGAAGGGCATAGGCCGTTGGCGGTCCCAACCGGTAACCATATCAAGGATGAATGATTTTACGCCAACGAGGACTTAGGAATATAGACTTGGTCCTTCGTAATCCAAATTCAACTGAGGTCAAAGGGGAGTCCTTCGACCTGATCGGAGGGTACGTCATCAAGGCCCCTAGTCGAAGTGATATAAAACTACAACGAGGATATATTGCTTACGACTTAAAATATATATGAAACCTCTCTCCTCACAAAACTGAACGAAGATGAAAAGTTGGATATATGTTGATCAAGCGTATTTAATGCATAGTACTTATCCTAACCACCCTTTATCTCAGTAAATTCAAACGTCCTTTCAAAGTTTAAAAAGGATTTGAAATCCGGAAGTTAGGTGGCCCCAAAAGACACGTGTAGGGGTAGGATGAAAGATGCAATAGGGTATATAAATTCAAAATAGTAAACCCCTAACTCATTTTTATCCCTCGCCCAAACAATTACACCTATCTTCCTGTCTTCCGAGCAAGCTTTCGAACAAAAAATGTAAAGTGTTCCTTAGTATCACTATGTTTTCATTACTTTTTTGTTGAATAAAAGTACCATGGCTGCCAATTCTAAGTTCGTAATCAGGCAACAAGGTTGTACCTTGACCAAGGAAGAGCTCAAAGGTTTCCTTACTGATTATCCCATTCCCAAACAGTTTAAGATCATGTTACCCTGCAAACGCCAAGGTATTTATGATGCTCCAAAAAATTATGTAGGCTTGTATACACATGCATTCACCACCTCCAACTTAAGGATACATTTGCATCCCTTAATTTTAGAACTCCTTCAATATTACGAAGTACACATATCTAGGTTTAACCCGTTTGGCCTAGCCAAGCTCACAACGGACATTGTCATGTGTAAAGTGTATGGGTTTGAACCATCCTTGACTATGCTTAGAGGGTGTTAATACAAATAAGCCGTAAAAACGTTTATTTATATTTTACGATCTTCTAATGTTTTGTCGATAACAAACGTAAAATCATTTTAACGAAACAAATAAAATATGTAAATAGTTTGATTCAATAGTTTTCTAACACACTAACGTTTTCACATAAAAAACTAAAACAAGTAAATGTGTTTTTATGATTTAGATACATATGTACAACAACTAGTGTTTACATATTGGGCTAACATATACTTAACTAAGTATATACTAAAATGGGTAAAAACACATAAATGCTAAATGGGTAAAAACTAGCAAATGGTATTGACCCATAATCCATCGTTTTATATATACCACTTAACCAAGTTCATTGTATCCTTGAGATACATTGTATCTAGATAGGAACCCATGGATCAACCCATAACCCATGACCCATGACCCATAACCAAAAATACCTATGGGCAAAGAGGAGCGTCCCACGGATCCCTAGCTTTGTGTTAGACGGATCCCTTGTGGGAGGGATCCACGGAATCCGGGGAACAGTAGAAAATTTCCTCTATAAATAGATAGCCATTTCCTCCTTTCTACTTACAACTTTACACACATAATTTCCCCAAGTATTATATCCCTCTAACCTCAGATCCAATAGATCTATGTAGTTTGTCTTTTGTTTTTGTGTGATTCTCTAGGTTCCTCTCAAAGGCGAGATCACCACTTCTTGAAGTCGAGCAAGCTCAAGTCCATGAGTTGCCATGCTTCGTCATCATCAAGACAACTGAGGTTCTCTTGTTGATAGTTCTTTCTTCCTCCGTAGATGTTGGGTTGAAGGCATTAGTGAAGGATGCCGAAAGTGTCAAGACGAAAGCATTAGTGAAAAGTGTTTATCGTCCGTGTCTAAAGCATTAGTGAAGAATGCTAAAGGTGTCAAGACGAAGGCATTAGTGAATGGTGCCAAGCGTTGTGTCAAAGGCATTAGTGAAGGATGCCTAAGAATCAAATCAAGTGGCATTAGGGAAGAATTCCTAGGTCGTATAATCGATGAGGTGCATCATTATACATATAAGTATTTGTTTATTTCCAAGGATGGTGATATCCTTGTTGGTGTTGTAACAAGGAGTGGATCTCCTTGAGATTAGGTGTTGTGTAGTGAAGGGTAGTAGTTCCTCCATGATAATGGAACTAGGTGCTTAGCCTAGTACCTAATAAACGGTAGGAAACGTTGTGATAGGATTAGTTCTCCTTGGTGTGAAAGAACTCGGTGGTTAGCCTAGCACCGTATAAAGGGTAAGTGACGTTGTGTTAGGTGTGGTTCGCCTTGGTGTGAAAGAACTCGGTATTCAGCTTTGTACCGGAAAAAGGTGTAAGCGACGTTGTGAAGGCTTCTCCGCCATAAGGAGTTGGTGCAGTGTTTACGAACTCTCGAGTAGGTGACTCGGGGAGTGGAGTAGGGCAAGGAAGGTGTCCTTGTAGCCGAACCACTATAAATACTTGTGTCGTGGTGATGTGCTTCTTACTCCTTATCTTTCATTACATGTTTATATATCTATCTATGAACGTCCAACATAAACAACCAAATAGATTGACATAAGTCGATCTAAATATTTAAAAGGAAGTTTTAAATTGGTAAAACTATTCAACCCCCCCTTCTAGTTTTCCACTGAGGGTTTGTGAATCTTTACCCTGGAGGACACTGGCTGACTTTGGCCAAAAGGGGTGAACGGGATGTGTCCATTCTGATTGAGAAGCCTTTTAAAAATATCAGAAACTGGAAAGGGGAGTTCTTTTACATTCAAGATACAATTGTACCTCCATAATACCCTGCGTTGTTAGACCCAGAGTTTCAATTTGATGAGAAGAGGTTTAACGATCCCCTGCTCTATACTGTGAGGATGGATCCCCTATATCAACGCCTAGCTCGCCATCCAGCTGATTGCCAGACCTTTCCAGAGCAAATATTGTTTATGGCTGGCCTTGCTGAAAGTTGGGAGGGGTCTCCGTTACATCCTGAAATTATTTGTTGTGGAGAAAGTATGTAAATTTTCAATTAAAATAAGATATAGGAACTTATCTTTCTGATATTTATCTGTCTCCTTCCTTTTTGCAGAGATGTCTTTTCATAATTTTGTTATTGCTGGTGGTGCTAAGGAAGTGAGCTTCATTCCAAAGGAAGCCAAGGAAGTTAGCTACGGTGTAGGTTCTCCTTCAGTTTCAGTTAACAATAACGATGTGGATGCTCAACAAATCGATCATGTGTCCTCTGCTCCTCATACAAAAGAAAAGGAGCCTATGGAGGTTGAAGATCAGTTAGTGGAGAATGTTGCAGACTCAGATGACCCTGCTTTGGAGGACCAGCTGGCGATCGTAGGGTCCTCCGGTATAGCGAATAGGGTCCGGCAGAAAGATGCAGTTGACGAAGCTGCAAAAGTCCGCAAAGTTCTGCCTCCAAGAGGAAGCTCATCTTGCCCACTCTGATGACATTCATCGTAAATCTTCTATCCTGTTGCAAACAATTATCTGCATATTGTGTTATACTAATAAGTTTATTTCTATTGCAGGTCTCCCTGATACGAAGGAGCTTCCGTCCCCCCTAGCTTGTCACTTGCTCGTTGAGCGTGTGACCCCACCTAGCTGGAAGGGGGTGATGGATAATATGTCTTTTGAGAGGCTATGCGACCTGCACGACAAGAGCTATGTGAGGCAATGCATATTGGACAACCAGCTCAATACTCGATAACAATGGAGCTTCTTCGTCACCAAAGCTAGGGAAGAGATGGACGTCATGTGTGCCAGGGAGAAGGCTAGAGGCAAGCAATACGCAGACCTGCAAGCAAAATGTGAGGATGCTATGGAAGATTTGAACAAGAATCCTCTGGTCCAAGATCTCCGAGCAGATGTGGAGAGGCTCAAAGGTCAGTTAGCCGAAAGCCAGGCTGAGTGCAGCAGGATATCTCTCGAAGGCACTAAAGTCATAGGCTACAAGGAGCAAATTTCTGTTCTGACTACCAAGTATGGAGGCCTTGAAGAGGAGAGAGCAAAGCTGATTGACCAAGAGATTAAGCTTAGAGAAAAGGTGGATGGGTTGGATCTTCGTCTCAAAATGCTCAAGAAAGACAGGGTTGATCTGGTGACCAAGGTTATCCCTTACATTGCTATGGAGTTATACCACAGTGATGATGTGGGCATAATGATTGGGAAGTTGGTGAATGCAGCCATTTTTCATGGCAAATGCACTACTCTTGAGGAGGTGGCCAAGACAGGTAAACCAATGGATCTTGCAGGTGTTCCATATTATAGGGCAACCCACGAGAAGGAATACGATGATACAGGCAATGTCTTATCCACTGCGGAGTTCCCATTCCTTGCTGAGGCTACGAAGGACCCAACGGCCTCCATTGAGGACCTATTGTCGAAGAAACCAAGGAAGGTTCAACCTGCTTCCCCCTCTAAGAAGACACCGCAATGCAAAAGTCCCATCCCTAGGCTCTGCTGATCCAACTCATTCGAAGGTATATTGAAGGTACCATGTGGTAGTTATTTGATCTTCCAAGGTGGTATGTACCCTGTTAAACAATTTGTCTTTGTGTTCCTTTCCAGGCATGATGCCTGATGAAACAATTTATTTTCTGTATGTGGTGAAGGCTACGACCTAAGACAATATTTGCTTTATGATCGTTTAAGGCTTCGGCCTTTAGACTAGTTAGACTAGTCGTGAATGAATATCTACTGATGGCCACTAGGGCCTATATTTTGCTTAACTTTGATTCTTCTCTTACGTTTCATTTGCACGTAACTTTTTACAACCTAAGGCGTATGGTAGATGCATAGCCTCATTGTGTGTAATTTCTGCACCAAGAATATAGCAATCGTATGATTTAATTGCTCACAGAGGGTCACGGCCCACTCCATCTTAATCCTTTGGGTAGCAAAAGGCTTGGAATACCTTAAGACCACGTAGGAAAGTTAATGTGAAGTTGAGATGGATGTTAAGCATATGAGCAAGACGTGTTGTTAGTCTTTTTACATCCCTTCGACATTGAAACTTATAAAATGACTTGGCTGACAAATCTTTGTTGTATTGAACGAAACAAGAGATTTGAGGGAAATGTGTTATATCATTAAGTGGGTAGGGAGGATTACATCATTTTAAGAAATGAATACTAGACGCCTACCATTAATGCTTCTTTCCCTAAGTGAGAAGAATGCAAATACATTGATTGAAAGCAATTTAAAAAATGTCCTTAGACATTGTAAGTTTCGTATGTAAAACTTACGAAAGGTAGTGCCATTCCAAGTCCTATCAATAGTGTTTCCATCAAGGGTTTCCAGGCTCTGTTCCATATGCTGCATTTACGGCGTAGGCCCTTCCCATGTAGGCCCTAGTTTACCCCGATACTCGCCTTTACTTTACTGCAACCGTTGAGTCGAGGACGGTTCGCCTTGCTTGAATGTCAAGGTCGAACCTGCCTGTTGTAGTACTTTTCAATCTTTTGTTTATGGATAGCCTCCCTTATCGAGGCTATTTCCCTTCTTTCTTCAAGTAGGTCCATATTGCTGCGGAGTCTTTCTTTATTGTATGTTGCTTCGAAGTTCATAACTCGTTTTGTTTCGACACTTACTTAGAAGGAATGATGCTTCTGTGCCATATGTCAAGCTAAAAGGTGTCTCCCATGACTAGACTTTGTATGCGCTGGGCCCAAAGTACATGGGACTCATCCACCCACCCATGGTGGCTTAATCCGAGCCTTCGTTCTATGCCTTGGATGATGTCCTCGTTAGTGACCTCTACCGCCGTTACCTTGAGGATGGTAAACGGAGGTAAAGGACTGCTTTATGTTCAAGCCTCTCAAAACACGGAAACACTCCTTCGGAAACCGCTTCCCATTATCTGATATGATGATATGAGGTACTCCGAACCGGCAAATGATATGCTCCCACACAAAATTTTCCATATGCTTCCCTGTGATTGATGCTAAGGGCTTGGCTTCGACCCATTTCGTGAAGTAATCGATGGCTACGACCAAAAATTTTACCCCTCCTGGAGCAATCGGTAGAGGGCCCACGATATATATTCCCCATTGGCTGAAAGGCCATGCGGATGTCACAGAGGCCATATCTTGTTTTGGTAGCCTTGGTACTCTTGAATGGATTTGACAGGCTTCACATTTCTGGATAATTTCCACTGGCCTCCTGCATCGGCCAATAGTACCCTATCCTCATTATCTTAGAAACAACGGAGCGAGGTCCTACATGTAGCCCGCAAGACCCTTCGTGCACTTCTTGAATTATGTTTGAAGCTTGCCTAGGTCCTACACAACGGAGCCATGGAGACAAGAAAGACCTTCGATATAGGTAATTCCCCATGATCCTGTACTGTGGTGCCTTGATGCGGACCTTTCGTGCTAGCTTCTGACCCTCCAGCAGTATGCCACTTATTAAATACTCTCTGATCGGAGTCATCCAGTTTTACTCTTCCTCCAGTATTACGTCAGACACCTCCTTTCGGACGATGGACCTTTCTGCCAATACTTCAACTAGAACCTCCTTAGTTAAATGAGCGAATGCCATTGATGCCAGTTTGCTAAGTGCATCTGCCTTTTTGTTTTGGTTTCTTCGAACATGCTCTATGTCGTAGGAAGTGAATCCTTTGAGCATCTCCTTGGCTTTGTCTAGGTACTGCTTAATGACAGGCTGTCTTGCTTCGAATGAGCAATTGATCTGGTTGGCCACCAGTTGTGAGTCAACGAAAACAGACAAGTCTTCTACCTCCATGTCTTTAGCCGGACCTGATAGAAGGCTTCATACCGCTTCATTATTAGTAGCATCAAATTCGAAGCGGAGTGCATAAGTATACTCCTTTCTTTCATGGCTAACTAGCATCAACCCTGCACCTGATCCGTCGGAGCTGGAGGCCCCATCAGTGTAAAGTTTCCACCCTTGACTGTCTTCGCGAGGCTTCTTGTCGAACTTTGTTGTCCTGCTTTTTCCGGAGGGTGTCTCTGCTAAAAATCCGCCAGATTCTGCCCTTTGACCGAGTTCCTACCCTTGTACTCAATTTCATGCTCTCCTAGTTCGATGGCCCATTTAGCTATCCTTCCAGATTTTTCTAGCTTCGATAGTATCTGCTTAATTGGCTTGTCAGTGAGAACGGTTATGGGGTGAGTCTGGAAGTACCTTTGAAGGCGCCTTGCAACATGAACCAAAGCTAGGATTAAATTTTCCAACTCTGGGTAATTTAGCTCAGCTCCCTAGAGAACTTGACTAACAAAGTAGATAGGGATTTTCTTTTCCCTTTCTCGCCAATAAAGCAACACCGATGCTTTCGGGAGGCCGTGATGTACATAAATAACACTTCGCTTTGATTGGGGCAGTAAGTGTAGGTAGAATTGCCATGAACTCCTTGAGCTTTTGAAAGGCGGATTCGGATCCGTGCTCCATTAGAACGTCTTTTTATCTGTGCATCCTTTAAGTGTCTTGAAGAATGGCAAGGACCTGTCTGCACCCTTCGATAAGAATCTGCTGAGGGCTGCTAGCTTTCCGTTCAAACTTTGTACATCCTTGAGAGACTTAGGAGCCTGCAAGTCTATGATGGCTTTGATCTTCGAAGGATTGGCTTTGATACCCTGCTTTGTGATCAGGTGCCCCAAGAATTGCCCTTCCTCCACGCCGAAAGAACACTTCTTGGGATTTAACTTCATGTTGATGGCTGGCTGATCGAAGAGCTCTTCTTTTCCATTATGTCGGAGAGCATGTCCTCCTCCATTATGCTCTTGATGACCATATCGTCTACGTATGCTTTCAGGTTCCTACCTATTTGCTTGTTGAAGGCTTTGTCCACTAGCCTTTGGTAGGTGGCACCTGCATTCTTCAGACCAAAGAGCATCTTCTTGAAGCAATATACGCCTTTTCCTGTAAAAAAGGCTATTTTCTCTTCGTCCTCTTCTGCCATTTGTATCTGATGGTAACTTTTGTAAGCGTCCAGAAAACATTTCAGTCGAAACCCTGATAAGGATTCCACCTTCCAATCAATTTCTGGTAGAGGATAACAGTCCTTTGGACAGGCCTTATTGATGTCGGTGAAATCTACTTACATTCGCCATTCTCCATCATGCTTCTTAACCATCACTGGATTGGCTACCCAGGTTTGATACTTCACTTCCTAGTATCCCCTGCTGCACGAGCTCATCCACCTCCTTGCATGCCGCCGCATTCCTTTCGCAAGGCTTCGACGCTTCGCATGATAGGTTCAATGTGCTTGAACTCGTTAAGCTTGTGCTCGCGGCCAAGGGCTTTCAATCTAGATGAGGGTTCCGGGACCCCGTCATATTAGAGTATGTCCATGCGAAGACATCCGCGTTAGCCCTTAGTAACTTTTCCAGTTCTGCCTTAAAGGTGGCAGGGAGCTGTTTTCCAAAGACCACTGTCTGTTCAGGATGTAGGTCATTTACTACGATGCACTCTTCGGCATCAGTGCTGCTGAGAATATCCTTCGGAACTTCTTCAGGATTTTGTTTGACCCTTTTGCCTACATCTGTAGGCTTCTTCGCGTTGTAGGTAGAGAAAACCGTTCCAATACCTGTAGGGTGTTTGGAATTTGACCGCAACATGTATGGTGGAGACAACGATGCCCATATTCTGCATTGCGGTTCTTCCTATCAACAGGTTATATGGAGATTCAGACCTTACAATCGCGAAAAGCAGGGTTTCTGTTCTTTTTAGCTTTCCTTCTCCAATCGTAACCTCTAGAAGGACTTCTCCCAGAGGCCATGAATGCTCCCCTGAGATTCCCACCAAAGGTATCTTCGAGTCTACTCTCTTCGACCTTATCGAAGGCTTAAGCTTTAGAAAACAATGCTCATAGATGACTTCGCAGGAGCTTCCGCAGTCCAAGTAGGCTCTATTTACTTCCCTGTTGGAAATTAAGACTTTGATGACCACGGGGTCATTTGAGAGAACCCTGCCAGTGATCGAAGGGAACGTAACATCCCTACCCCACATAATCCTTTCTCTGTTGCTTTTCTTTAAACTAATCATCCCACTGTGAACCATGAGGATTGGAGCTTAAATGCGTGGTATCTTTCCCCAACTGTGTGTCGGAGACCTTCTCTTTGCCTTTCTTTATACCCTTCACCAAATGTCCCAATTGGCCAGACTTCACGGCCTCTTTTATCTACTTTTTGAGCTCTCTGCAACTGTTGGTGTCGTGCCCGTAATCGTCATGGAAATAGCAGTAGTTGGATGTATCCCTGCTTCTTCCTCTACTTGCCAAACGAGGGGGTGTTTCGAAGGCCTTCACAGCCCTTTCCGTAGCAAGTATTTCCCTTGGAGATTTAGACAGATTTGGCAAGAGTTCGTGGTTGATGTTTTTGTTGTAGAGTGTGAACCTGTCCCTGCTTTTGTGTCTGTTTTTGGACCCTTCCCACGAAGAGTGCTTTGGGATCTTGCTGTGACTTTCTTTACTTTCCATCGGAGCCCCATTAGTGGACACTTCTTTGGCTTCGATCTAGGTGTACGTCTTCTCCATTAAGTCCTTGTAGGTTGCGGGAAGGTCAGTGGATAGGAATTCTACCAGACTTCTGTTTCGCAGGCCATGCACAAAACCAGAGATGCGCTGGTCTTCATGCGCGCACTCCGTAATCTGCAAGGTGTCATCAGTGTATCTAGTAACGAAAGCCCTATTGCTCTCGTTTTCCTTCTGCTTGATGTTGTGTACTGTCAAATGAGTCCTTGTGAACTTCTTCTGCTGGCTGAAGTGTAATCTAAACTTGGCCTTGAGATCATCCAAATTCACTATGCTACATCCTTTTTGCCTATTCCACCATATACGAGTGGATTCTCGCAAGGTGTATGTGAACATGTGGCAAGAAACAGACATAACCCATTTCTGCATCCTAATAGCCCCTTAGAACAGATGTAAGAAATTATCCGGGTCCCCCTTCCCATCATAAGTACCAATGTGTGCGGGTATTTTCAACCCGTCGGGTAGAGGGTAGTCTTATATCCATCTTACAAAAGGTGTTGTGGAACCCATGGGCTCAATAAAGGCGCTTATAAGGTGGCATGTAAGGGGACAATGTTGTATGGGTTATGGTTCGGAGGTACTCCGATAAGATTTTGGTTAACATAAGGAGGGTAAGCAGTAGGTATAAAAGATGGGTGACTTCCTACAGGATACGGATGGTATCCCATAGGTTGCCCGTAGGGCATGTTCCCGTATGGTTGAGGAAAGCCAGGGTTGCTAGTTTGCCTATTAGGCGGGGGGTAGACCCCATGGGGATAAGATTGAGCCTAAAAAGGAGGGTACATACCATGAGGAGGAAGATTTCCTCCCCCATTCATTTGAGGTGGATTGCCTTCTCCCAGATGGGCTGCCAATAGTGGTGGCAAGTTAACCTCCGTAGTCTCCCTTTGGTGACTCCTCCCATTGGAACCTTCCATCGTTCCTTCCCTTCTCGTCAGAGCCCTCTCCGGAACATCTTCAAAACCCACCAATCTTCCACTCGGCCTTCGACTTCCAGGAGAGCCTACAAAGAGATCATGCGTGTAGCCCCAGGAGCCGAGGGCCTAGTCTCCATTTCTATCTCTTCATCATACTCATCACTAGAGTATTCCAACTCCCTCCGCATCTCTACGTTCCGAGCTTGCCTCCTTCGAGCCCTTAATAAGGACTCGCCACGCTTGATGTTAGCCGACGCAGGACTGACATCGGTTCGGGTTGGCGTCGACGCAGCATGGTTGTTGGGAGTTATTTCAGGGTGAGATCGTGTGGTGAAAGTAGACGCGGTTATGTTGGGAAGGTTGTTAGGATCGTTGAGTGGGATTGGTGTCAAGGTCGAAACCCGGGGGGAGTATCTTCTCTTCCTTGATTCATGCCGTAAAAGTAGTGAGCGCGATTGACTGGTTATAAGTTTGGAATAATGAGACCAATTGTAGCGGTCCCACGATGGCGCCACCGATTGTACAATAATTCAGATGACTGTGCAAGCCGATGGTGATCGAAGGGTATGAGGGTGTATGCTTATGCGCCAAACTTGTAGCCAATCTGCAATAAGAAAAAGTAGACACTTCGTTAAGTGATTTGCGCAGGGTTTGGGCCTGCTAACCACCGGCGTGAGAGTAAGTATGTGATATGTGTTGTAAGAAATGTAGAGTATGTGAAATAATTGCGTGTTGAGTGAACATACCATTGAAATGACTCGCCCAACCTATTTATAGATAGAGAAATAAGCTTGGAGAGTGTTTGCGCACGTTTCGAGATCATGGGGCGCCCCATGATTTGTGGTAACCGCTAGGGCTTCATCCTCACTCTCTTTGTCTTGGCGGGGAAGCTAAGGAGATAGTGGGGCGTGGAAGACCAAGTCAATGTTCTCCTTTGTCTTAGTGTCTTCAAGGTAAGACCCCGAAGGGCATAGGCCTTCGGTTGGCGAATTCCCAACTGGTAACCATATCAAGGATGAATGATTTTACGCCAACGATGACTTAGGAATATAGACTTGGTCCTTCGTAATGCAAATTCAACTGAGGTCGAAGGGGAGTCCTTCGACCTGATCGGAGGGTACGTCATCATCGTTCAAGATGGTTCTGCCAAACATGCTCCATAAGGTCCATTTGGAGTTGGGTATGCGTTTCTCGGTCGCGTAGTTATTTTGCCTTACGACGGTGAGTATCACATCTTTCGACCCATCTTTATTGCCTCATACGTGCTGACGGATCCACCCACATTTCGTTATAGTCACGTAATGCAAATTTTTGATCTTTTATAATCATGCTATGCAAAATAATGCAAGAATACACGATTCTACGCATCTTGACAATTTCCATTTGACGTGTCGGTTGTTGTATTATACCCCAACGTCCTTGAAGCATACCAAAAGCACGTTCAATATCCTTTCGGGAACTTTCTTGTTTCCTTTTAAAGTAAGTATGTTTTTCGCCGCTTGTTGACGAGAAGGATTTGACGAAAGTTGCCCATCGGGTAAATTCCGTCAGCCAAGTAATACCCCTATTCATACCTAGTTCCATTGACCATATTAGGGGCTCTTGGGGCAACGTCAGCAAGAATGTCGTCGAATAACGGAGAGTTGTCTAAAACATTAATATCATTATTCGCCCCCGCCATCCCATAAAATGCATGCCAAATCCATAAATCTTGAGAAGCAACAGCTTCAAGCATAATTTTTGGGTATTTTTTTATCACCCCTACCAAATTGCCCTTCCCAAGCCACCGGACAATTTCTCCATTCTGAGAGCATACAATCAATGCGACCAAAGCATTCCCGGAAAACCATGACACTCTTCATGTCGTTGATAAATATTTTGAATGTCGGCCCATGTTGGTTTTCTTAAATACTCCAGCATAAACAAATCAATAACGTATTTGTTAAAATTATCAAGACAATCACGCGAAGTATGCTCACCCATTTGCAAGTATTCATCAAACGCATCGGGTGAGGTGTCGTACGCCAATTGGCATATGGCATACGCATAACTTCATAAGAACACTTAAACTCATTCATTCACCCGCATAATTGGGTGATTGCCTAAAGAAATTAAAATGATCTGGAATATTTCGAAGTATAAGATTCAATACCTTCACTATTTGCAAATAGTTTCCCTCATCCAAATCTTCTACGAAAATTCCGGTTCGAATGCTTACAACCTTCAATGAAATAGTCATTACGCAAACGTTCTTCTGCAAGGTCACGTTCACGATATATATGGGTACGAAGTTAGTTTTGCGAGGTTGAAATGCTTCTTGTTCCAACTGTTGCTGATACTCGTACGCGACCATCATAAATTCGAAGTCAGTTTCGTCATCAACGTCTGACCATTGCTGAGGTAATTCATCAATTTGATTCCGATCCATTGTGAATGAACTTGAATTTGAATTATGGAAGTGTGAGAGGAAGTATATAAACTTGAATTTGAATTATGGAAGTGTAAAAAAAATGGTGTTTTATTTGGGTATTTATAGTGGTAAAAAAATGGTTTTGAATTATTATTATTATTATTATTATTATTATTATTAAAAGTAGCCGTTTGAAACCGGGGGGGGGTAAAATGATTTTTTAAACCCCAACGGCTAATAGCCGTTTGGGGGGGGGGGTAAAGTGATTTTTTTTTTTTTAATTCTAGCTCTAACGCACGTTAGCACGTTAACATGCCTTGTTTAATGCCGCATTAACGCGATCCATGGTGTGGGTAACGGGCATTAACGCTTGCCAAGCGTTACCACACTGTGCACTCTAAGGCTACTAGCACTGGTCGGTCGACCATGATCGGTCTCCATCGGTCGACCTTGGTCGAGGCCACTGTGGTGGCTCGGTCGTGGTTCTCAAAATGCATGAACTAGTTCGTTGAAATGACCAAGTTTAAAATATATATATATATATATATATATATATATATATATATATATATATATATATATATATATATATATATATATATATATATATATATATATATATATATATATATATATATATTATACTTTACTGCGGGCAACTTGGTCGTCGGAGAGAGAAAGCTTATGTGACATAGTTGAGTGCGGTCACCACTGCTACTAGCCTAAGAGCACACGGTATGAGGAGCATTTAACATGCCAAAGGTTCATTTTTCATGCCATTGGTGAGCCAAACCATACCACCACTTGATGTCATTCGTGAGCCAAAGGTATTTGAGCTATTCCAATGGCTCACGCCATTTGTGATTTTTTATTTTATTTTATTTTTTTTATTATTATTATTATTTTTTTATTGTGAGTGAGCGGTTATTTTTATTGGGGTATTTTGTGGAACCCAATAACATGTTAGTGGTGTGTTATGAGGGAGGGTGTTTTAGTTATTAGGAGGTGTATGATATAGCACTGAGGTGGCATACCAATAACGTGTTATTAGTATTCACGATACGTTGTGCTCTAAAGATCATATATTTTAGAGTAAATTGCTATGTTCGTCCTTGAACTTGTACCAAAACAGCATGGTGAGTTCTTTTTTTGAAATAATTAGGCGCCATTCTCCACATCTCCATTTCGTTATCCCGAGTCCTTGCTACAAACAACGGTTAGCATCTAGTGTTAAGTCATGTCACATGCAGTCGTATAAGCACTTTAGTTTGGGAAGTTGAGTTTTTTGGGCTAGATCGTGGACTACCTTTTAGATTTGGGGCTAGTTTGAGAATTTGCTCAAACTTTTAATACAACAATCATCAATACACATAGCAAGGGTGAAAGAGTACAAGTAAATAAGGCTGAGCATCGGGCCTCTCCCGACCCGTCCCGACCCGATGCCCGACAAGCCCGATTCCCGATTATCCGGAGAACTGAAACCGAATCCCGAACCGATTTCCGGCGGTCGGTATCGGTCGGTAGTCGGTCGAAATCGGTATGTCGGGTTCCGGTCACCATTTGCTTGGGCTTTTCTCGTTTTCTGTCCGGTCCGACCCGAAGAGTAGCAAATTGCCGGAATCGCCGGGTCGGAATCCGAATCGTTGGTTCGGGTTTCGATCGGGAATGCTCACCCTTACAAGTAAACATGTACAATAATTGAATGTAGGATATATACAATAAATTATACAAGCTCCTCAACTCTATTTTCAATAAGAAGAAGAAAAAAAAAGAAAAATAATAATAAAGGGGTGTTTGTTTAAGTTTATATAACATAAGGGGGAGGGAGTGCATGGTCGGGTATCATTCGGGTATACTCGGGTATTTCGGGTACACCGTCCCCAGTCAATCGGGTACTTGAGTTGGAGGACCAAATCGGTTTCACAAGCCGATCGAGTATACTCCTTTCTTCTCTTTTTTTTTGTCTTTTTGTGAAAGGTAGCGTTAGGGTAGGATCGGGTACCACTCCCTCCACTTAGGGTAGTGTTAGGGTAGAATTGGGTAGTTTTGAGTTGGAGGGTTTTTATTGGATAGAGGTGATGTGGCAATTCGGGTACTAGGGTACCACTCCCCCCCCCTAAGCCATGTTTGACTTATATAACATAAGCCATATAACATTGTCAATGTTATATAAGCCCGTAGGTGTCAAAAAAAGCCACAAAATTATGGCTTATGTTATATAAGCTGAACTCATATATAAACTTAAACAAACACCCCTTAAAGGAAAATGATTTTGATGTAACTTTGTATATTTAAGAGAGCTCGGTGTGGACGTTTTGTGCGTCCGCCATCGGCCCAACAAAGGCCAAATGGCGCGTTGTTGTTGCACCACCCCATTCGCCATTCGCTTCTTAGCCAGTGCAATCACTGGCGTTGTTCCTTCTTTTTTTTGGTTGGGAGAGAGTTTTAGTTATTTTGTGTTATTAGAAGGGGATGAGGGGCGCTGAGGTGTGTATTATTCGTCTCCATCACACCTTGCACTCTAAAGGAAAAAAATTGTACCAAACAGAAGCTTCTGACCCTGCAGTGTATTATTGCTGTAACTACACGTTATTGTACTGCTCCTTTTAATTTTACTGAGCAGTTGGAAGGACCGGTTTTACATGTTTTGCCAAACACCACTTCAAAGATTTCTGTAAAGTAGACAAGATTTTTACTGTTCTTTTATATAACGTCCAAAACTCACTCTAATAAAAGATTCTAGGTTTTGGGCTAAAGTTGTACCAATTGGATTAGACCACACAAGAAAAATGTGTAGCACGTTTATTCGTATAGTATTGATTGTCAAAAATCATGATTTATTCCAATTCTGAAATATATAGAGCGGGGAAAAATGGGGAAAGAACTACTCGTATAAAATTTAACCAGTAGCATAAACTGGTTAACTATGTACCAAACAATCAACCATAGACACGGCTCAATATTGTTACAGGCGAAACTGGGTTTTAGTTTTATTGTATCTCTAAATTAATGACGTCGTTAATGTGAAAATTAGTCTTCAATCACTATTTTCAAATTGGGTTTTAGCTGCTAAATAGCTGCGTACTCTTTCAAATGTACCGTTTTGATATGTGTACTATTTATTGTTCCACTTAATGTTGTGTACTTTCATATTTTATTCCATTTTACACATTTGGATGACGTGTCATATTATAAATGGTGAGATGTGTCAAACTTTCAACTGTGACACGTCATCAAAATGTGCAAAATGGAACAAAACATGAAAGTACACAACATTAAGTGGAACAATAAATAGTACACGTACCAAACGGTACATTTTAAAAAAATACGCAGCTATTTTATGACCTAAACCCATTCAAATTTGAGTTTAGTGTAATGTCATATTCTCTTAAAAAACATTCATACTAATAGTCCAATCTTATAGTGCTAACAACATAATAATTAATCACACAATTCTGAATCAACGTATAAAGAACTTTGTATGTCATATTTTCAAACCGGGTGTAATGGTGGTAGTAGTGACTATCTACACATTAGCATCACGCCGTTAAATTATCGTCTTTTCCCACCACCTTTATCATCGAAACTTTATATGCTTAAACACGCACAAATTACTCACAAAACTTTCAAAGTAATTATTAGTGACTACAACCGCCGAATCAACGAAAAAACACAACCATCGATCATGGTCTTGGAATTGTGTAATGGTGCACCACATGTGGTGAGGCTCATTCACATGTTGTTGGATGCATTGTCTTGGCTAGTTCTTATGATTCAGTGTATGAATTACAATGATTAAATAGAAAGAAATATCATTTTAGTTTGTTTAAATATTAGATTGGCTATGAACTTTTAAAAATTTCCAATATTAGTTAACGAACTTTCAAAAATATTGTTATCACCTGTTGTTGAATGTGTTCCAATGTTACCCATATGGTCTATCTTTGCAATGTAACCGGTGCAACCGGTTACCATTGTACCAGACTTTAATAAAGTTAAGAGTAAATTGCAGAAATCATCCTTGTGGTTTGCTCATATTGCATGTTTCGTCCTTTGCAAAAGTTAAATGACAGATCTAACCTCATCTTAACCTCTCTTGAATATCCACTTAATTTTCTATTTATTGTTAAAAAACCATACATCTTTAATCATTTCTCAGATGAAAACAAAAACTAAAATAAGTTTCTTTATCATCTTCGTCTCTTTGAAATACCAGTACTAATTAAAAAACACATACAACAATACCATCAAACAAAAACAATTTTAACATGGAACATAAATATGAAACACAAACAAAAACACACCAACACAAACACAAAATGCTCAAACCAAGAATTATTTTATACTTTCAACTCATATGATATCCAATTGAAAGATGACACAAACCAAGAATCATCAAAAGGTGGAGATGGCCACGTTCCACTACTTCAATAAAAATTAAGGGTGCGTTTGGTTTGCTACTCGGAATCACAATCGGTATGAATTTGATTAAAGAAAATATAGGATTGTGTCTATGGATATGATTGTTTTTGTTTGGTAGTAAATTTGAGGTTTTGGATATCCATGAGTGGTTTAAAAAAAACTACTACAAAAAGTGGAAAAAGATGTAAGTGGGGTAGGGTGGTGAAGCTGACCCAATGAATGAAGATACAAACCCACCCCTCTCACATCTTATGGATCTAGCATTCTTATTTTCACTTTTTATTCCCGTTCATGTCAACCAAACAATTTTAATCGGATTCAATCCATTACTTTATTCCGAAATGCACCAACCAAACATGTACTAAACCTTTCATTGTTTATAATATATGTAATCCAAACTATATTATCAAAGATACAAGTTCTCCATCCTAGCCAACCTAAACGTCAAGATCCGCTGAAAACAAACCCGACCGTTGGATAAAGGTTCCCCCGCTGCTGGATCTGTAGTCTACGGTTTCATATGTGCTCTTCGACTTCCGCGAGTCAATGGCGATATCCGGAAAGTTAAGGGTTATTAGATCTTGAGTTAATGGTTTTGATATGCGATCGAGTTTATTTGGGTTTTCGTATCTCTAGTTAAGGGTTTTTAGATTTTGTTTTCAAAAATTTTGTGTTTTGTTCTTTGTATTGATGAATTTGGGTTTGATTTTGAATATTTGCTTGTTTGAATTCTATATTTTGTTTGTGGCTTTGATAGATGAAGATTGTGGATTTCATTTTTTAAATATATGTATTTGATGGTCTGTTATTGTGTGTTTAATATTGAAGATCTGCTGGTGTTAGGTGAAGATATATGAATTTTGTTTTATGAAAATAAGGACTTTTATGGGTGAAATGGTCATATGGCCTATAATAGAAGGTAACATCAAAGTTTTATGGGTGATAATAATATTTTTGAAAATTCATTACCTAACATTAGAAATTTTTAAAAGTTCATAACCAATCCGTAGAATTAACCCTTTATATTATTGTGTGGATCTAATTAAGTTTTACCTTTATCTTTTGGTTACATAAAATATAAAATATGTTTTCGTGAAGCGAAAGGAAACAAATAGGGAAAAGAGTAGGGATTCTACTTCTGTGTTGCCAGTGGCCTTGAAACTCGAACCTTAAGTTCCATTTGAAGAATGCTCAGGATAAAATTGTTGGGAATTTAGCAAAGACAGTTTGTACTGCCAAGGTTAAGTGTTAGTAATGTTAGCCTTAACCGTGGACTGCGAGAAAATATACTAGCAGTACAAACTGCCAGTACAAATAGTTAGTACTACTTATTAGATTTTGTATAAGTCGGTTAGATAATTATAGAAAAGATTTTATATGATGTATCTTGTGTAGAAAGTTATTGTAAACCTAATAGGACTCCTTAGTCTATAAAAGGAGGTCCTAGGTTAGATTTAGAGTACGAGTTATTCTAGAGTCGATCACTTCAAGGTTTTGTAACCCTAATAATTTTGAGTATTCGTATAAATATATTGAAGTGTTTTGTGAGTAACAAACTTTGTTTCGTATTCTCTTTGTCATTAAACATTAGATTCCGCATATTATTTAAACTTTGTTACAAGAAAGCTTGCTATACTTTGTTTGTGTTAGATTTATCTAGCGCAAACAATTTGATCAATTGCTCAACTGGGATCAACAAGTGGTATCAAAGCTTGTGATCTAGAAGCTGTGATATAAGAGAATTTGTGTTCAAACTACTACTAAAGTCATGGAAGATTCAACACATATGGTAACTGCATCAAAGGTGCCCATGCTGAAGACAAGAGAGTATGAGCTCTGGAGGTTAAGAATGCAGCAGTATCTCAAGATGTTGGACTACTCTATGTGGGACATCATCCTAAAGGGTGATTCTCTACCTGCTAAGGGTGCTGATGGGAAGGATGTACCCATCAAATCTGTTGAAGACAAAGCTCAGAGAAGACTGGAGATTAAGACTCATAGTATCCTTCTGATGGGATTACCTAATGAGTACCAATTGAGCTTCTGTGAGAATGAAGATGCCAAATCTTAGTGGGATGCTATAGAACAAAGGTTTGGTGGGAATGATGCAACTAAGAAGTCAAGGAAGAATCTTCTAAAGCATCAGTTTGAAAATTTTTATGCTCTAAGTAATGAAGGTATTGATCAGACACGTGACAGACTGTAGAAACCTGTGAGTCAACTTGCACTCATGAAAGCTGAAATTCCTCAAGAAGACATGAATCTCAGGTTCCTAAGAAGTCTAGCACCTGAATGGAGCATGCATACTGTGGTCTGGAGGAACAATCTTGATAAGCTGACCTTAGATGATTTATACAATAATCTCAAAGTGTATGAATCTGAAGTTAAGGGAACATCCAGTTCAATCCCTAGCACACAAAACCTAGCTTTTGTGTCTTCAAAAGGGTCTGAAAGTCATCAGGAAACTCCTTCTACTCCTTATGTAGTTTCTACTGCTAGTGATAACATAAGTGATGCCGCAATTTGTGCTTTCCTGGCTGACCTTACTACCAGTACACAGGTAGTAAATCAGGATTTATAACATATTGATCCTGATGATTGAGAAGAAATCGACATTAAGTGGCAGATGGCAATGCTGACTATAAGGGCTAGAACATTCCTGAAGAAGACTGGAAGGGCACTTAAGCTTAATGCACAAAGCAATGTAAGGTTTGACAAATCCAAGATTGAGTGCTACAACTGTCAAAGGAAAGGACACTTTGCCAAAGAGTGTAGGCTCCAAAGAAGACTGGTGACACTCCAAGAAGGATTGCAATTGAAGACTCAAATACCACTACAGCCTTGGTGTCCTGTGATGGTCTAGGGGAGTATGACTGGAGTGATCAGACTGAAGATGGGCCCAATTTTACTCTAATGGCCTATGCTTCTTCATCATCTAGTTATGATTCTGAGGTATCTAATGAATCTGGTTGTTCTTATAAATCTTGTGTAGATACTTTAGAAGAGCTTAAGGCTAGGAATGAGAGTTTAAGAGAAGAAGTTGAGAAACTGAAATTAGATAACTTAGGATATAAAGTTGGTCTAAAATCAGTTGAACAAAAACTAGAATATCTTAAACAAAATGAGCTAGAGTATGTGGATAAGGTAACTATTCTAGAAGGTCATATTTTTAAGAAATACTGAGAAATTAATGTCCTCAATCAAAAACTAAAAGAAGCTTCACAGGAAAAAGATGTTGCTTTAGCTGAAAAAGAAAAACACATAGTTACAGTTGATAAACTTCAGTTTGCATCTGATCTTGTGAACAAGTAAATTGAGAGTCATTTAATGAGAAAAGGTAATGGCTTAGGATACAATGAAGTAGCTCCTCCACTTTTAAGTGCTTATTCCCCCCCCCCCCCCCCCCCACAAGAAAGAAATCTCCTTCATATGAGAAGTAGGAAGCACAACTATAGGAAAGTCTAGTAAAAACAACCATGACACACCTAAGGTTATAAGGAAGTCATCCGATGCCCCAATTATTGAAGGTTGATTCAACACCTAATCATTTTAAGGTAGAAAAACCTAAAATTGTTAAACATGTTAGGTTTGTGAAACCTGAGTTTGGTAAACAAATCTCTAGGAAGATAGTTGAATATAATGAGGAACCTAGAGAGATACCTAGAAGATATAATAATAGGCCAAGAGGTAACCAAAGAAACTAGAATAACTTAATAACTAAAAAATTAGGTGATGATTGGAGATTGGTTAATAAGGCTTGTTATAATTGTGGTAGTTTTGAGCATTTACAGGAAAAGTGTTTTTACTACAAGAAACCACAAGGAATCATAATAGCATGGTGAATCATAAAAAGTTTTCTAAACAAACTCACCCTCATAATAATAAGAAAATAGTTCCAAGAACAGTATTGATTAGATCTGGTGCTACTAGATCCATTACTACTGTTCTTCCAAATCAGCAAAGGTCTTTTCAAAAACATAGAGATGTTTGTACTGCTAAGGCAAAAGCAGTTTCTACTGCTGAGCCAAAAGTGATAATGCATAACTATAATCGGCAATCATTTTTATGTTGTAAAGGCCTCAACTTGCTGGGTCTGGAAACCAAAAATAAAAATTTTAGATCATGTTTCCAGAAACAGCAGTGCATCAATGGACTTAAAATGATTTGACTATGTTGATGCACAAGGTAGACCCAAGTCAGTAATGGCTTGGGTCCCCAAGAGAAACTGATTATGTTCTTTTATGTGCAGGGCAACTTATAGGTAGAGCTAAAGGATAAAGCAATTTTTGACAGTGGTTGCTCTGAAAATATGACTGGTGACATGTACAATCTAGAGGATTTTGAAGCTATAGATGGTGGATATGTTACTTTTGGGAATAATCCCAAAGGAGGGAAGATTGTTGGTAGATGTACAATTAAAACAAGGAAACTGGATTTTGAAAAAGTGTATCTTGTAAATGGACTTAAGTTCAACCTCTTTAGTGTCTCACAAATGTGTGACAAAGAGAATTCGGTTCTTTTTACCAGTCTCACAAATCTTGTAACATTGATTCTTTAACAAATGTGTGACAAAGGGAAACTGGCACCAGTCCACAAGATTTTCTTTTGTACCTCACAAATCTTGTAACATTGATTCTTTAACCATCCGCAAATTCTGCATAGGAGGAAGGAAATCAAATCACCACCGCCTCTACTGATACATTTATCATTAGCTCACCAGTTGCTGCTGACACGCCTTGTTGGGATTCTTGATTTGATGAGACAAAGTAAATAGAAGAATGAAACAAAGGGACTTAAAGTGACAAAGATGAAACCCAGAAAAGGATGGAAGGACTTGCTTGCAAAAGAAGATTTATTGTTTAGTCTTTCATAGATATTTGTAAACCCTAATCCTCTAGTATATAAAGAGGACATGGGGTGTAGGTTTTATTAATACAAGTCTTCCATAATGTAGTCAAAGGTGTGTGTGTGTATGTAACCTAGGGCGTGTAGTTTATTGTAAACGCCTAGGTTAGTTGTTTACCTCCAAGATCTGAGGTGTCTTAGATCCCTGTTATAGTTTAGATAACACGTATAAATATATTGGAGGTGATTGTGAAGAAAAACCTTGTGTCAATAACTGTGATTTGATTAATTCCGCTGCGTGTACATTTATAATCATTGTTATTGTTAAACCCTAAGGCTCTAAACGATCCATGGAGTCTAACAAACTCCACAATTGGTATCAGAGCTTGGGGAGCTCGTTACCTAGGGTTTCACAAGGTTTCTTGGCGAAAAAGAATGAACAAAATCGTTTTATGCAAAATTCGTAACTTTTCTGCAACATAGTTTTCTAACGTCGATAACTTTTCGTGAACCGTTGGATCGGACTAAAATTTTTACTGGAGCTTCTCTATATACCCATCAAACTTTTCACAAGAAGGATTGTTGATATAAGCTCTCAATTAAAAGTTATAAGGTGTCGAATATGGCTGCAGACAGAGGTTTTCAAAGACGATATTTAGCGTTTTTATGTTATTCCACTTCTTGAATTCGTGCATAATCTTTATAGAAGTTGTTTATACGCTGTTTAATGTCTATAATTCAGTTAATACATAAGCTATATTATGTGGTTATCAGACTTATGGTGTCGACTATGATATTGGTTTTGGTTTATTGTGCTACTATCACAACAAAGAGATGAAGCTGCAACATCAAGTTCATGTAGATGTTGGTTTTGGTTTATGGTGAACGATATCATAGCAGCAGGGGAAGCACGTACTAGTATTGGTTACTACTGCCTTGTAAGATCAGACGATTGACGTTATTGGAGAAGCAGGTATCGAAACCCTAATGCAAATCTATTAGGTTTTAATATTTAGGCTTTCATGTCTAGAAGCTACTGGTTGATCATGATTCTTAGTGCTGCTAATTGAAGTTGACACTGCAAGATACTGTTGGCGTTAACAAGTTTTTACCACTCGTGATGAAAGTTAATAATGCTTTCATTAGTTGGTACTGCTAGGTTCTTGTTTTTGCTACTCGTGCTTTATTACTACTGCTTATGATTGGTAACCACTGCTAGGCATCTCGTTACCACTGCTAGCATGTTTGGTTTCTACTGCTCGTGTTATTCATTACCACTGCTACGCTTCTTGGTTACTTCTGCTTACATGTTGCTCGACATACGGTTAATGCTACTTATGGATTCTACCTTCATCTAAAGAAATTTATACCGCCATGGATGTCTTCATCGATTTTAAATATTTGAGTGTATGATATTCATGTTGTTTACTTTTCACATAATGGAATATAGAAACGTGGGTCTATGAGTGGGCTTGCTTGGATTTTATTCGTGGGTCTATGTTGGTTTATTCACTTGTACGACATGTGCTTCCTAATTTAAAGTTGTAGTTGGTATATATATTGCATGAGATTGGTTTTGGAATTAAGGGGAAGTCGAGCATGATATTTTTTATGGATTTTTAATGACACACACACAGGTTATTGGTTTACACACACAAGAGAAGGTTGAATAATTGATTACGAAGAAGGTTGAATTTGTGTGTGTGTCGTTAAACCTAGGGCATGTAGTTTATTGTAAACGCCTAGGTTAGTTGTTTAACTCCAAGATCTGAGGTGTCTTAGATCCCTGTTATAGTTTAGATAACACGTATTAATATATTGGAGGTGATTGTGAAGAAAAACCTTGTGTCAATAACTGTGATTTGATTAATTTCATTTGCGTGTACATTTATAATCATTGTTATTGTTAAACCCTAAGGCTCTAAATGATCCATGGAGTCTAACAAACTCCATACGCCTATCTATAGGCTAGCAGTTTCTACTGCTCAGCCTAGCAGTTCTCCATATCCAAGTTTTCCCACAGTGGAAAAAGATGAGAAGTCCTATGCTAATGCAGATTATCCAGATGATCCAAATATGCCTGGTTTGGAGCATATTTATGAAGACACTGATGATGAGGTTCTGGATGGTTTTAGTACAGAGACTAATCTGCATAATATGGAGTCTTCTTATGCTACCAGTCCCACACACACCACAAGTATCCATAAAGATCATCCAAAAGATCAAATTCTAGGAGATTCTCAGTCTGCTGTTCAAACAAGAAGTAAACTTAAAGGATTGAAGAATCAAGGATTATTTGCTCAAACTCTGTTGGGATATGAAAGTGTCAAATATATAAAGTACCAAGATCAAAACAAGTTGCAAAGTATCTGGAAGAAGTTAAAGACTCAAAGTATCATAAAGACAAAAAGTACTGCAATATGAAGTCAAAGTACGCAAGAACAAAAGAACAAGTATATTTGTTTATGGAAAGAATTGTATTCTATGTTTAGATTACTTGTCATACAAGGTTATCAATTGTAAACCGACTAGGATATCCTTGAGCCTATAAAAGGACCCCTAGATTGGCATTAGAGATATGATTTACGCATTTTAGAATTAGAGTTTTAGAGAAAAGTTCGCTTATCTTAGAGTTAGATAGAGTATCCGCATAATAAGCAGATTTAGAGTTTATAATAAAAGTTATTCTTCTTAGCTTTGTTAAGTACCGCCTGTACTTTATAAAGATTACTCGTGTTTCTTTGTTAATAATTTAGATTTATCCGAGGTTATTAAAAGCTAGTTAAGTTAGTTTGATTAAAGTATATCGATCCAACAAGTGGTATCGAAGCTTGTGTGGAAACTCGACTAGAAGAAACCCTACTTCAACTATATTCAAGATGTCGACCAAGTCGTTCCACCACCCTCCATCACCTCACCGAATTCCAATAATCAAGAAGGGAGAATATGATCTCGGTGCATGGATGATTAGACATTGCCATCGACGCACCATGCTCTTGGAATGTTATTGTAAATGGGAATGAAGTTAGAGAACCCCATCGATATTCCTGACAACCAAAAGCACCTAAACCAAGATACCAAAGAAGAACCTTAAGGAATCAAGAGAAGGCACTCAATATTCTCTTATCTCGCCATTCCAGATGGTCATCTCTCAAGTTTCATGATGCTAAAGATGCTAAGTCTGGGCTGCTCTCAAGACCGTTTGGAGGAATGAAGCCTCTAAAAAAATGCATAGAAATTTGCTAAAGCAACAGTTTGAAACTTTCACAGTTGGTGAAAGAGAGAGTCTTGATGTTGCATATGATAGGTTTCGTAATCTTCTCAACATGTTGGAGCTATAGGCAAGTATCATTGAAGATGCTAACTTGAAGTTTCTTAGGAGTTTGCCATCATCATGGCATGTGATTGCTACAATGATCAGAGGACAACAAGGTTTGAATGTCATGGACTTTGATGATCTATATCATCAACTTAAGGTGTATGAGCATGAGATGAGTGGTCAAACAAGTTCTAAGTCTCACAATATTGCTTTTCTATCATCTCGAGAAGAAGGCCAGATTTCCAAAAGTACCGCTCTCCTCAAAGTACGTTTCTCAAAGTACTGCTCTATACACCCCCTCATATGTTCAATAGGTCCCACCAACTACCACTATGGCCTCAGATGAAGTTATGTGCTCCTTCTTTGCACAACAAGCTAGTTTACCTCACTTATAAGAAGATCTAGCAAGATTGAAGATGCACTTGAAAAAATTGATATCAGGTGGCAAGTTGCTATGATCACTGCAAGAATCAAAAAGTACATGAAGAAGACAGTCAAAAGCATTGATTTCAAACCAAAACAGGGCATAACTTTTGACAAATCTAAAATCGAATGCTTCAATTGTCAAAAGACTGGTCACTTTGCAAGAGAGTGCAGTTTTGCTAAGTATCAAGCAAAATGGACATCCGAAGCCAAAACTTGAGCACAAGGAAATTCCAATTACTGAAACAAAGGCTTTGGTTGCTCAAGAGAAGTTATCGGTTGACCGGAGTGAAGAGTTTGATGATGAACCCGTGACTTCATCAGATGGTAGCAAAGGGAAGATGCAATTGAAGACCAGTGGAAAGCATTGACTGGAGTATCGCTTTTGATGAAGTATCCGAACATCGCTTGGAATCCGATGATGGCTTTGGAAGATTTGACCGAGCAAGGAAAGTGAAGATGATCCTGTTCAACTCGCATTGGTGGCTACTTCACCAAATCAATCTCCTATCTCCGAGGTATGCTCAAATTGCTATGATTTTTATCATAAATTGCTTAGAGCAGTGATTGATTGAGAGATAATTGTGTTAAGGCTGTGGTCGAGGTAGCAGTTATCAAATAACCTTTGAGTCTATGGAAGCCAAAATTTTAGCACATGAAACTAATGAAGTAGCTTGGGCTGAAAAAAATGCACAACAGGATTACCAGTTAAAGCTTAGTGAATGGAAATTAAACTGTAAAATTGCTGAAATTGAGAAATTAACTAAGGAAAGAGATGATTTGTTAGCTAAGTTTGTCGCTTGGGGTGAAGCCTGTTTGTCACATGTTTCTTATGTTCAAAAACAGCAAAGAGCTTATCTTAAACCTGGATTAGGTTTTGGTATGGATTTTAGTAAGATAGAAGAAAACCAATCTAGTAATCGGGATGAAGGTGAGTATGAGGATATAACCACTAGTGATGAAGAACTCATTAATTATGTAGATACATCTAGTAATGATGGTTCATTAAGTGACTCTCACCTCCCTGCATATAAGAAAGCTAATGATTATCATGTTGTTCCCCATCCCACTAGCATTCATCAACCCCTTAGGCCCTGATGTTTCTCGTTTGGAATAGAAGTAGAGTTTAGGAAAAAGCTAGTTGCTAAATCTAGGTCTGAGACACCCAAAGAAACTGCTGAAAACGGTGTTCAAAATCAAGCAAGACATTTAAATCAAAAGTATCTGCTTCACGCAAGACCTTCTTCAAAAATCTTTCAAAACATCGCTAAACCTTTTGGGGATAATTTTGGTCAAAACAAGTTTAATCACTCACCAAGAAGGCAAAATAATTTTGGGCATAGACATAGTGTCACTTTGATCAGATGGGTCAAAACTGTGTTTTGTGTGTTTCAAATCCTACTCATCTAATTAAGGATTGTGAACATCACTCAATATACCTTAGAAAATTTCCAAAGAACAGGATCACAACCGAAACCTAGAGAGTACAAACCGGTGGACTAATTCAAATAGGGTCAATCACAGAACTTCACATCGATCTTAGATACCCACAACAGAGAAGACCTCAAGATTCTCAAAGATTTCCAGTATCATACTCCGCCCAATACTCACAAAGTACCGCTCGAGAAACGTACATCATAAAACTGCTGAATAGGTATTCTAGGAGATCTCACTATCAACCTAGAATGTATCACAATTCATATAGGGATCTAGATCACAGGAACCACCTGTTAAAACTGAATGGGTAAAAGGGGAAGTACCGTAAGGGACACACAAAGACGTTCAACAAAAGTGAATCGAGTGTTTGTGTGACACAAGAAAATGCTAAACCGTGAAAGAGATTTATGTTGAAAACCAAAAGTTTTGAACATCCACATGCTAAAATCAAAAGATAATTTTGATCATCATCATTTGAAAGATAGTAGGAATTACATTCTCAAAGAATTTGAGTTTGTAACTCCACAAGGGGAACACAAGTCAATAATGGCTTGGGTTCCTAAAATTTCTAACTTTTCTGTGTGCAGGGCAACCCGGAAGAGGAGCTTAAAGATCATCTTATTGTGGATAGTGGTTGCTCGAAGTATGACAGGAGTCAAAGAGATCCTGTCTGATTTTAGGAAGATTAGTGGAGGAAAAGTTGCATTTGGGAATGATCCCAATGGAGGAAGGATTACCGGAAAGGAAAAATTAAAGCGGAAGAATCGATTTTGAAAATGTCAGATATGTGAAGGAGCTTAAGTTCAACTTGTTGTCAGCCTCTCAAATTTGTGATAAAAAGCATCATGTGTTATTCATCGAACGAATGTCTCATTCTTTCCTCCTCGACTTTAAACTCGTTGATGATGACTTGGTAGTACTTAGAGTACCAAGGACAAATGATGTGTATAGTTTAGATATGAAGAGTCTACATTCATATAGTACGACCACATGTTTGGTGGCTAAAGCAACATCTAAGAGGCACTCAATGGCATAGAAGATTGGGCCATGTTAATTTCAAGAATATCAACAAACCGTCAAAGGCAATTTAGGTAGAGGTCTACCTTCAAAGACTTACAAGAATGATCAATCATGTTTGGCATGCAAGAAGGGTAACACAAAGCTTCCTCGCAAGAAGCTTGAGGAGAGACCTATTAGAGAGCCATTAGAGCTGTTACATATGGATTTATTTGGACCTCGCTCTCGTGGCAAGTTTAAATAAGAAAAGTCGCTTGGTTGTTACCGATGATTGTAGTAGATTCATTGGGTTTTCTTTTGGGTTTTAAAGATGATACTTTGATGCTATCCGCATTAATCGATATTGCTCTTGAAAACCAATTGAGACTCAAGGTTCAAAGTATTAGATGTGACAATGGGATCAATTCAAGAACAAACTTATTGATGAATTTTGTGCAAACAAAGGAATAAAAAGGGAGTTTAGTATTGCAAGAACACCACAAATGAATGGTGTTGCAGATAGGAAGAATAGGACTTTGATTGAAGCAGCAAGAACAATGTTAGCAGATTCTCACCTACCTATTCAGCCCGGGCGAAGCTGTAAGTACGCTTGTTATGTACTTAACAGAGTCTCACCACTAAACCACGATGAAGACACCCTATGAATTGCTGATGGGCACTAAACCCAACATTCGTTTTATGAAACCTTTGGATGCCCTCTTACTATTTTAAACACTATTGATAATCTGGGAAGTTTGATGGCAAGTCAGAAGAAGGATACTTATTGGGTTATTGCACTAACAATAAAGGCTTTAGAGTATACAACAAAGTTACTAAGAAGGTTCAAGATTGTCTTCATGTTGAGTTTTTAGAAGATCAAGACAATGAAAAGGTAAAGGTCCTAATTGGATGTTTGATCTTGAGATTTTATCTCCTTCAATGAATTATGTTCCTGTGAGAGAAGAAAATCAACCTATGCACAATGAAGAAGATATCCAATATGTTGTTCATGATGTTCATATTAGACCGATGATGTTCCCGCTAAAGATTCTGAAGTTCAAACCAAAGTATCGTTGTTCCTAAGCAAAGTATCGTTCTTCAAAACAAAGTATCTTGTCACCACAATCCTCATTGTCTGCCGAGGATCAATCTATTCAAGAGGAACTTAATCAGATGCTTCTTCAAGATGTTTTAGCACATTCTTACACCGATGAACAAAGGAGAGCTTATGAAGAGGCAAGAAGAAGAACCAGATCCGAGTATACTTTCCATAAAGACTTTGACAAGATTTTTGAACAAAGTACCGCCGCACCGCTTGACGTACTTTAGATGATCTAGATGATCATACCATGCCTGGATTAGAAGATACCGATGATGAATTTGAAGATGAAGGTATTTTCCCAAATTCCAATGAAGGTGCCGATGTTACTAATTTAGATGATAATTATGAAGTTCCCAGCTCCAAACTTAAGAACTCATAAGGATCATCCTTCCGATCAAATCATTGGTCCTTCTACTCGAGTGTCGACTAGACACAAAGCTAAGGGTTTCACAAAACCTCACAATGCTGTACTTAGCTTTGTGTATAAACAAAACAGGCTGAATCATAAGGACCATCAAACCTGCTTATTTACTTGTTTCATCTCTCAAGAGGAACCCAAGAATATTGCTCAAGCTTTGACTAAAGAAAGTTGGGTTGAAGCTATGCAGGAAGAACTTCTTCAATTTAAACTTCAAGAAGTTTGTGTTTTATGTGATCTTCCAGATGGGAAGAGAGTTATTGGAACCAGGTGTGTTTTTAGAGTTAAAAGAGATGAAAGAGGCAATGTTATCAAAAACAAGGCAAGGTTAGTTGCTCAGGTTATAGACAGGAGGAAGGGTAGATTATGATGAGGTATTTGCTCCTGTAGCAAGAATAGAAGCTATTAGAATATTTCTTGCCTTTGCTTCTTATATGGGCTTTCAAGTTTACTAGATGGATGTTAAAAGTGCCTTTTATATGGCAAGATTACAGAGGAAGTTTATGTCAAACAACCTCCTGGTTTTGAAGATCCTAAACATCCAAACAAAGTCTACAAGGTTGTTAAGGCTCTTTATGGCCTTCATCAGACACCTAGAGCTTGGTATGAGAGACTCTCCACATTCTTATTGCAACATGGATATAGACGGGGAGCTATTGACAAGACTTTGTTTATCAAGAGAGACAAGAAAGATATCATGTTAGTTCAAGTTTATGTTGATGATATCATCTTTTGGGGCTACCAAACACCATGGTTAAGGAGTTTGAGCACTGATGCGTAAAGAATTTCAAATGAGTTCAATGGGAGAGTTGACTTTCTTTTAGGACTTCGTGTTAAGCACCAAAGGAAGGTATTTTTATCACCAAGACAAGTATGTTACCGACATACTTAAGAAATTCAATTTGATGATATGAAGGTCTGTACTACACCTATTAAATCTATAAATTCATTGGGTAAAGATGAAGATGGACACCCGCGAAGTCAAGCTTTATAGATCAATGATTGGCTCTCTTATGTATCTTAATGCATCTAGGCCTCGATATCATGTTTGCAGCTTGTCTATGTGCAAGATATCAAGTCTCACCAAGATCTCTCACATGAATGCGCTTAAAAGAGTTTTCTGCTATTTGAAACAACAACCTAAGTTGGGGTTGTGGTATCCTAAAGAGTCACCTTTTCACTTAGAAGCTTTTTCGTGATAGTGACTATGCGGTGATAATTATGATAGAAGATCCACAACCGTGGATGTCAATATCTTGGAAGAAGGCTAGTCTCCCGGCAATGCAAAAGTAGCATATTGCAACATCATCTACCAAGTGAATATGTAGCAGCTGCAGTTGTTGTGGTCAAGTTTTGTGGATGTAATCAACTCTTGACTATGGGTTCAATTGCAAAAATACTCCTATCAATATTGATAATGAGAGTACAATTTGTATTGTTAAGAATCCTGTGTATCATTCCAAGACAAAGCATATTCAGATTAGGCATCACTTTATCGGAGATTGTTATGAGCATAGGCTCATCAATGTAGTTAAGGTTCACACGGATGACAATGTAGCCGATTTACTCACAAAAGGTTTTGATGTGTCACGATTCAATCACTTGGTCGTGAGCATTGGAATGATTAACTACTAAGCTTCTTAAGGAGGACTATAAGGTGTTAGTATAGTCCCGTATTGCTTGGGGAGGATGCTTGTTGATACTTAGTTTATATGAAGAAATTTTGGCAAAGTAATCGCTTTTTCTGAAAGTACCGCTTGGAAAGTACCGCTCGGAACGCTTATGTGAAAGTAATCGTTTGTCGATATTAAAATCGCTCCAACGGTAATATTGATGGGTAATTGATAATAATAAAGAACTTTGTTATTATAGGCTGTGATTTTTCAAATCCTACCTATAAATAACTACTTTCCGAATTTTCCTCTCATATTATTACTTTACATCTTTTCCATACTTATCTCCCAATCACCATCTCTTTATTCTTCGATAAAATCATTCTTGTGCCTCACTTATTCAACAATGGCGAATCGCTTAACTGTTTCAAAGCACAATATGGTGGCTAATTTGGACAAGACTGAGGCGAATATAGCTTTTATGATATTGATTATCTTACCGGGTCGCCTATTAGTTATGCTCTTTTAGTTGAACCGGATGTTATTGAACCATGGATTCAAGAATTTTGGACTAATGCTAGAGATAACATGGAGGAGGATGAATATTATATTAGATCTACAGCTTGTCGGACGGACTATCAAGCTTACAGAAGCCTCTATTCGAGAAGATTTATTATTTGGAGATGAAGATGGGGCTATTCGATTTGACAAGCAACTGATTTGGGATACTTTTAGGAATCTTGGTTATGAAGGATCTTTAACGGAACAAACATTCAAGAAAGCATTATTCTGTCCTCAATGGAAGTTTTGGATTCATGTACTGCTTCATTGCATAAGTTCTAAAAGTACTTCTGGGAGCAGCTTTGGGTCTAATATAGCATCCGCAGTGGTGGACTAGCTACTGACAGAGTGTTTAATTTTTCAAAGCTTATTTTGGATGGGATGCTATCACATATATCCTCCGGGTCAAAATGGCTGATGTACCCAAGGTTTGTACAGGTTTTCTTAAACAAGCAATTGGTGATGTTCCAAAACCCCGCTTTGTTACACTAATTGTGCAACAAGCCAAAATCTTTACATTTATGGCTAAGAGAAGTGCTTTGTTCAGAGGTGGAGATATTCCATTAACTTCTACAATGATGGAAGTTGTTCAAGCCGTACGAATGAAGCCGGAGAGGATGAAGAAAGTGAAGGTCCCATTCTGCTTTCCAAGATTCGCTTCACAAAGTGCCGACCACAAGGTAATCGCAGACCAAAGTACCGCTTCTATTGAAGGTATCGCGATCTTTTACAGTAATGCTTCTCCAAGCCCTGAGGTTCAAGCAGAGATTGAAAGAACACCTACTCCATCTCCACAACATTCTCGCTCGCTTTCGTAAGAACATTCACATCTTCATGGTGATGATCATACTATTCCTCGTGAAGGTTTGACTTTAGATAATTATGCTTTGACAAGGGAGCTAGTTAGGTTGAATAAGATTGTTGAGTCTCAAGCTAAAGCTTTAGGAAGTTGAGACGTCGGTATGTTTGGTTGAGAAATTTTATTAAACCCTATATTCAAGGTTTCAACTTATGGGTTAAAGAGGAAAACAAACGTCGTAAACAACTTCGAAAGGAATTCAAACGAAAGAAGGTTCCTAAATCATCTTCTGTCAACTTGGGAGGAATTTAGCAAAGGAAAATTTGAAAGAAGATGTTACAAAGAAGAAAGAATCTGTAGTACCAAGACAAGATTATTTTATTCTCGAGAACAAGAAGAAGAAGTACAAGTTCAAAGTACTGAACATCAAGGTACTGATGTTCAAGGTACTGATGTTCAAGGTACTGAACATCAAAGTACTGATTTTCATGATACATCTAGGCAAGAAGTAATAACTCCAAGGGTATTGAATTTTGAAGAAGAAGCCGGTCCTTCTACATTTGTTATAGAAGAAGAGGAGGAAGCCACATTCATACCTATTCATTCCTGAAGTGATGATGAAGTAATAGCTACAATATTAGATTTATCACAACCAAGAGGAGGGGTTACTATTAGAGATGTACAAGAAGAAGAACAACCAAGAGCTTCTCAACCAGCCATTGATCCTAAAGACAGGGAAAGGTATTCTCGTTGAAACAAAGAAAAAGAAACTCACTTTGGTAACTTAGAGCAATTGAAGTTAGGAATGAAGCCAAGTAGCTAGAAAAGTTCAAGAAGAATTAGATGCTCAAGATAGAAAAGAACAAGAAGCTCAAGAGGCTCAATAGAAAAGCAACAAGAGGTGCAAGATGAATTAGATGCCGAAACTATCAACCAGTACCTCTACACCTCGTAGATTTATGCCAAGAAGACCTAATTTAGCTAAGGACAGAATGCTATGATGGCTTATCCAAAAGTCAAGGGTATAAAGGATTACGTGTTTAATTATCTTGAGATGAAAAGATTATATGATGCCGCTAGGAGGATTATAAGAAGAATGCGGTGCATCAAAGATTTAGAGAAGAAGCTATTGGACGAAACTCGAAGGAAGAAAAGTTTAAAGAGAAAAACCGTTCTGTGATGTTCAGTTTTCAAAAAAAGAAAAGGTAGAATTAAGATCTGAGACTAGTGATGAATTGAAGAATTATCTCAGAGTGGTAGATTTTGATTATACAAAGGAAGATGATGACATGAAGATGAACAGATCAAAGATCGTTGTTTTAAAGTTGTGAAATCAAAGAATGAAGAATACATGATTTTTCATAAAGAAGATGAAAGCTTCAAAGTTTTCAAAAGGCTATGGATTTATCTGATATTATAGATAGAGTCGACCTATTCTACTTATATCATGTTGTGAAGGCTTACTTTGAAAATAATCCATTGGAAGGATTGGTTTGATTTTACATGGTGATCTCATAACTTTATAGGAAACCGATGAAGAGAGCACTGATGATATCCGGAAGAATCAAGAAAGCCGGAAATAGTTTGGTCGGAGATTCTTTGAAGAATCGAGTTCATGTTTTGAGCTGAAAATGGAACAATGATACACATGTTTAAAAGAAGATATCCTCTCACAGTTGAGCTCATGAGAAGAATGCTAGAGCATGGATTGGAATTAGAAGAGGATAATGAAACTGCATGGTTATCAACTTGTTTATAAACCGACTACCACTGAGAATGATCAATAACTGGTATGAATTTTATTTGAATAAATACTTTTTGATATATCATTACTTTTATTCAAAGTACTGCTGATCGACAGACTTTCATCAAAGTATCAAGCTATTTAACTAAACCAGCTTAAATAAATTTTAGAAGAAACCTTTTGCTAATTAATAAATATTTTGAAATAAAGGTTGAATAAATGGTTTTTGTGATGATAACATCAATAGGTTATCAATCCACCATGGTTACAAAAGGATTGACTAATCCATGAGCAAACGCTCGGTAAAGATATATCAAACTGCTTAGTTGACAACTTGCTAATAAGTTGATGGTATTCAACTCACCATATCGTAATGTGAGTTGGCTAGCCCACAAGAAAATGGCTTGTGGTAAAGGCAAAGGGAAAACCATTATTGGTAATTAGTTCACCATTAGATAGAAGAACTAACTAGTCCGTAAGGGTACATCTTTTGGTAAAGACAAAACAAATCGTTGATAGCTGTGGTTTGCTAAAAATAATATGGTTATCAATGTACCATGGTCTTACACACCAAAACATTTGGCTACTCCAGAGATAATGGCTTTGGTAAAGAGTTCTAAATCCATTAATTTTCAATGATTCACTTGAAAGTGATGAGAATAGTATGCAACTTAAACTAAATGTACAAATTGTCATATGTTGCTGCGGTTGCAAAAGATGGAGCTTGCCGGATGCCGCCAGAAAGAGAACAATTCTCAGAGATACTTTGACAAGAACAGATGTTACAGAGATAAAAGCTTAAAGACTAAGAAACAATCCGCTTTTAAAAAGATGAAGCTGTTAAAGATATATTCACAAAGGAACTTGAAGTCAAGCAAGTAGAATTCAAGTTAGGGAGGATTGTTGGGATATGAAAGTGTCAAGATATCAAAGTAACCAAGATATCAAAGTAATCGTAGTTGCAAAGTACCGAAGAAGTTAAAGACTCAAAGTATCTAAAGACAAAGTCAAAGTACTGCAATATGAAGTCAAAGTACTGCAAGAACAAAAGAATCTTATATTCGTTTATGTAAAGAATTGTATTCTATGTTTAGATTACTTGTCGTACAAGGTTATCAATTGTAAACCGACTAGGATATCCTTGAGCCTATAAAAGGACTCCTAGATTGGCATTAGAGATGACTTACGATTTTAGAATTAGAATTTTAGAGAAAAGTTCGATTATCTTAGAGTTGTATTAGAGTATCTCGCATAATAAGCAGCATTTAGAGTTTATAATAAAAGGTTATTCTTCTTAGCTTTGTTAAGTAAATTCGCTGCACTTAATAAAGATTACTCAGTGTTTTTTTGTTAATAACTTAGGATTTATCCGAGGTTATTAAACCTTAACAAGCTAGTTAAGATAGTTTGATTAAAGTATATCGATCCAAA
>OU343219.1:142996133-143076904 GCA_910596185.1 Chrysanthemum makinoi
CTCTTGACCATACCAATTACGGAGTAGTACCATCTCTGGTTTACGCTAACCTAACTCTCGTTTACAGCTCCTATCAGTTTTGCCAGTTACGGCGTAACCCCTCATAGATTCACGACTTAACTTTTCTCTGCCTTAATTCTTTCATTTTAAAACCAGTATCTTGGTATTAGTATTTTTAATAATGACTTTGTGGGTTTGTCCCTGTAACCTTCACGAGACTGCACTCGTCCACTTGGGACACCAAAGGGTTTAAAAGGCTTGTTGCATACGCTAAATGCAACCGTGATTCCTACAAAGTGAGTAGGTTTTTCATTTTCTTTTATTGCTGGTGGTTTTTTCTAGTAGATGCGTTGGTTTTCTTAAAGTTAATTCATGTTATTAAAGTTTGCTCATGAATCTCAAAGCGGGACGCGTTTGTTCGTATATCTTCGATCATGCTGAGCAAATCCAAGGGAGTTTTCTGTTCCAATTCTAACCCTTCTTATCTTTTATTTATATGCTTAAGTATGACCCAAGTGGGGGAAAGGGATTAGACATAGACACCCGCTTGATTTTACTTTCCCTTATTTTTCTAGTTTTTGATGAAAAGTGTTTCATTAATAAAATTTTGACATGTTTTTTTATTACTTAACTAGATTAATCTAGACTGAGCACACCTACCCTATATTTCCATTGTGTGAGGATAAGCCTTTCCGTTTTCCCTTTATACTAATACCGTAAAATGAGTGTGCCGGTGGCTGTAGTAGACTTTAGAACTTGGCTTTGTATATCTTTTCATACCATATCATGAGCATTACACTGAGGTAACTTGGTGTGATCGTGCAACTAGTATTAGGGCAATTTTAGGATTAAACCCAAATAGCCCATCATTTATGTTTGTGTATATTGGCTTTTCACATTGATTAGTCAATCCCCCTGTTAAACCCTTTTTGTTTGCACTCTTTATTAGTGCAAGATACCCCTAGATACACCCTTCAGAGCCTTTCCTTTCATTTTGTTCACCCAATATAACTATTTCGTTACACCCATCGCCTAGCCTACCCTGTAGTTTCCTTATGTCCATGGTCCGGGCGCTGTTGGTTAATTTTGGTTGCATTAATGAAAGTCGCGGGTTTTGAATAAAGGGTTTTGAAAGAAAATCGGGTTTAGATGATAGTTGATCTCAAGTGGGGGGATGCTTTATGTGTTCATATTGTTTTTATTTTTTCATGTATACCTTGTCTTGCATGAAAAAAAAATAAAAAAAAAATGATGAGAATGCAAGCAAGAGTTTATTAGTTGTTTATTGCTGATCGTAATATAAATCAGCTTATGTGTCGTATTGTGTTGAGTATTCTCGCCTTGTTTCAATTGGCGCTATTTTTTTACATATCTGTTGTGTCTTACGGATAAAATAAAAAACCCGAACATTTCTATCTCGCCTTTCAAATTTTAATCAATATTCGTACAATGGGGACATTGTACATTCAAGTGGGGGGATGGAGATAGAAATGGTTGTTTTTGGTTGAAATATGTGCTAAAAGTACCCAAATTTTAAAATGTTTTATAAGCACATACTTTTTTTTTTCATTGATTATGAGGCCGAGTTAATGCATCTTATTTGCCCTACTTTATGGAGATTTGAGGCACTACACTACATTTCTTATGCATTGACTCATGTATTGAAGACCCCTTGACTCTTGACCCTCGATTTTTGCTATGGGATTGAATGCGACTAGTGGTGGGGCGACTATGGACTTAGGAATCTATTCGTTTCGTGTCTTACACCCATTAAATGTTTCCCATGTCTTATCCTACCCTTAGTCATGAATCGAGTTTAGGTGAAGAAGCGAGCAATCATTGGTGTCTTGGCCATGGATTTGGTCATGTATCATTGGTTTTGTCCCCTTCACCGTAGCTCGTTAGTAATGACAAAATAACCCATAAGCATGTGTTGTGTCAACCCATTGCCTTTTAGAATAGCTGCATCTATAGACTCTAGTGGTGGAGATTAGTATCTTTGCCAGCCTATGATAGAATACTCGCCATGACTGAGCAGTTGAGTGATCACCCCAAAAATATTAAACACGTGAATTATGAGAGAGAGGGTGATTTCAATTCCCTTTTCGTGAGGTGCTCGGTTTGGAATTTTCTAGCTTAGGTGATTTTTAGACTCATACTTTCCAATTAATCTTGGGAGATATCTTTTTAAGAATTATTTATAGGGTCTACTTGAGGACAAGTAGGATTCAAGTGGGGGGATATTTGATAACATCAAATTATCCTGATCTTTTATATATCAAATTCCCGTGTTTATGGCCTCATTTGCATTAATATCGTACTTAATTCTTTCATATTCGTTTATATTTGCATTTTAGGATAAATGAAGCGTTGGAGCGGAATAGAAGTGATTAAAGGCCAAGTTTATGTTCTGTAGATTGATTTACGGGGGCCTTTGGATTTTATGTGAAGATTACGCCGTAACTAGCTAATAAGGTTACGGCGTAAATATGAGCTTTGAAGGATACGGCGTAACCATTATATGGTACGTCGTAATTATTATCTTGAAGGTTACGGCGTACATGGCAATTTAGTTACGCCGTAGATTATTTCGGAGGGATAAGTATGAGATGAAAAGTACCGTCTAGCTCGGATAATTAGTTACGCCGTAATTAATTACTTGGGCACAAAGTTTCGAGGTCCAGGGATTAGAAGCGGCAAGTTAATATTTATTCACTTCGAGGACAAAGTATAAATATATCAAGAACGACGAGGGGCTGAAATCATAAGTATTATTAAGGCTTTTGGACTTAATTTGAATCAACGCGCTACTTCAGGGGCCAAAAGTAATTAATAGTGCAAATAAGTTTCAAGTTATATAATGGATGACAAAAACTACGTAGAATGATATTTACGGCGTAACTTTTGTTACGACGTAATTAATTTATTTAATTACGCCGTAACCATGTCGAGGCCTATAAATACAGCCCTAAATCTGCATTTTTCAGTATCTCTCTTCACCCCTCTCCCAGGGGTCGATTAGGGCACCACTCCAGGGTATTTTCCAGCAGTCCGAAGCCAGTTTTGAAGGAAGAATTCACTCGCAATCATCATCATTATTAGCTCTACATCAAGTAATTTGTATCAAACATTATGTTCAATTCAATTTATGATTTATTCATTTTTGTTGGTATGATTTATTATATGTTTGGCTAAGCACCCTGGTGCTGGCCTAGTTATGATTCCTTAATTGTTTTGTTTACATTTACCTTTACTTCCGTACAATTATTTCTAAGTGTATGCATGCATAGTTTATTGGTAGCCACCCTTGGTTTGGTAGTTTTGAATGGCGATAGAGGCCAATTGCCTAGGAGATATGACCAACTGACCCTAGGTGAGCGGACTGAGATGGGAAGGGTAAGATATGACCAACTGACGACCCTTTCTACTTGTGCAATTTGACCAACCGATCACCTATCGTTTGGATGAACTTAAGAATTAGGGAGTGAGTGTGTAAGTTCCTAACCCCGGGCACTCACTATTATAAACCTAGCATGTAGCGGTACTTAATGACTCAACTTAGGGGACCAGGAACAACATGACTTATGACGGTGCTCCTGATTTCTCCTGTGGTGGCATCTTTTCTGATAGGTTATGGCGATTGACCAAATGCTTTCCTCTCGACTTTGACCCCACCTAAAGTAATTGGAAGTAATTAGAAGTAGACATTACTAGCTAGGATGAATAATTAGGTTAGCACCATTCTCCTTCATTGATCACATCTTTTGCCTTTATCTGCTTTCTTTTATTTCCTTGTTTTATTAGTTAATTTTATTTCAATCTTAAAAGCCATTAATATCGTGACATAGACTTAAGTTAATTTCCAATCCACGTAGCTCTTGGGACGACCTCGGTTTTACCGAATACTACACTACACACGACCGGGTACACTGCCCGTTAGTGCATTAGGGTAGACCATAGGTATAGAGAGACACTATAAATATTAAGACCTGGCCAGTAAAACCTGCATCAGGGCTGCTTGATGTTGACCCTGGTAGGAGTTTCATTCAATCACTGAGGATTACAGTTGTGAACCCCTCATAAATGTTCTCGACAGATTGCTAAGATCTTTGTAGGACTCTAGAATAGTATCACTTGCATCCTTATTGTTGAACGACAAGTGATGAAATGTCGAGTGTTCCTAAGAGATCTTTTGATGAATCTCGTGGCTCTAGACTCAATAGTGCGCTTTGGTTTTCCTAAGCGGAGACTAGGGAGAGGGTCTCCTTCTTCAATACCAGCAATCTCTAAGAGTAGGCCGATAGTTTACGTAGGGTTCCCTGTGAGAATGAAACAAGCTTCTGTTGAGAGAAACTTGAGTGGCTAAGAAGGTTTAGTGCATGTGTCACTGGGTCCATGACGACTTTAATCTTCAATACCGGTGTCATCTAGTGACAACCAGTAGCATATGTATTGAACCCGGTGTCTGCCCTAAGTTGAATAATTTGGAGGGCTATTTCTTTTCACCCTTTTCTTTACTTTTCTTTTTAATTCTTCAACTCCTTCTTTCTCCGATTCTCATTTTCTCCTTTTTACAATCATACCTAAGGACTTCTAAGTTCTAACTATTGGTGGTGTCCTTGGGTAGATCCCTCCGGCTCTGGCGGATCCTAGGACGGTTATTCCTAACCTTAGTCACCTTATAACTCCATGACTAACCTATGTTGCCATAAAACCATTTTCTTGAAAATCTCTCAAAGTGTTATGAGTAAAAACATTTGTACCACTGTGAGAGTTTTTTATATTTGCAAAATACTCCCCCTCCACACGTGCTTAAGTGTTTTGATAGAAATCTGCACGATGAGAGAAGAGCGCGCACTTTTGAATTGATCGACTCAAGATAGACAATTCCCCGCGAGACACGGTTACGTTGCATAGTTAAAGAGTTACATTGTCAGCTTTTAGGTGACAACTAGCTCTAATAACTACCTTGAAGGTGTGGACAAACCTCGAAAGGTTGTCAAACCCGTCAAAGTTCATGTCTATCAAGAGCTTCTTGAATAGGTACAATCTACTTGGATAAGTCTTGAATGACAAATCTTTTCGATGTATGACAGTTCAGATCTCGTCAATTCATGGGTTAAGTCTTTAGCACGAAGATTCAATCACAATTTTCACAACATATTTGTATTACACAATTTTTCTCCCCCTCAAAAATGGCATATAATGGTATTTTGAACGAAATTTTGATATCGAATATGTCCATTTCAAGTTTTGTGGGAAGATTTCCACGAAGAATCATTTGTGAACAAAGCTTTTAAGCAAGTACTCCCCCTCAACAAGTAATACTAACTTTTGAGGTTTTGAAAAACATAAGGGGAAGTACTTGTTCTTTTGAGCAAAACTTTGAAAAATGAAAGTTTTGATAAGTTTTACTCAAAAGTAAGAAGCTTTCGCTTCTTTTATAGGATTGTGGCACTGAAGCGTACCACAGGGTCCTTACATTACAAGTACGGGTTGTACATTCTTATGTGTGCACAAGCCATTTTGGATATATCAAACAAACAAAATCACAATCAAGAGAGTTAAGAGAGTACCCATGATTACCACGATCACTACTTTCTGAGGACGTTGGTAAGTCAGAATCGGAAAGTTTGGTCTTCCTCCCACATAGCTCTCCAACCGTTGCATTTGATCCCGATGAATCAACATTTAATCAATCCCAGTGATAAATCAACGAATCATCCTTGTGATCCTTTGAATTCCATCTCTTTGTCAGAATTATACCCAACTCAATGTCCTTCAAACGATATGCCAATCCATCTCAAACCATCTCCAGGTGGCGCATATAACTTTGTGAATTTCATCGAAAGCAATGAAGCAAGTATGATGATTTTCACATCGGTAGACAAACCCAAACTTTGGATTATGAACGATTTTGTATTGAGGTTCTTGATTGATTCCGTTGAAGTGAAGAATTTTGGTAAAATTCGACCCCGGGGTGGAGATCTTAAACATGCTCTTTGATTTGAGGTATGTCGTGATCCTCACCACCAGTGTATGTAAAGTGATCAATGGTTTTCTCCATTGGTGGTGTGGTTTCTGAATCCCTTGGTTGATCAGATGGTGGTGGCTGTGTAGCTTGTTGTGTAGTGGTGATGTAACATATAGGATTTCACAATCACATCAAACCATAAGCATATGGGGCGTATACTAAGTTTAGAGAGAGAAAGTTCTAGAGAGAGAAAGGGAAGAGAGTTGGGAACTATGTGAAATAAAATAAAAATGGTATTGAAGCTCCAACCCTCTACCTTGGGAGGTAGAGGGTATTTATAGTGTCTTACAAGATACGCCACCTACGGGCTGTGGATCAGGCATACAGTGGGTAAAGACCCGTCCGTCCTCCACGGTGTTACTAAACTAAATACTAACTAACATTAAATAACTACGACGACGAGCTTTCTAACGATTACATATACTTGTGGTGACCGACACTTTAATGACTGAATTTTCTAAATCCTAACAATCTCCCCCTAAGGGAGGTCACCTCAAATTACATTGAAAAAAACAGATATTACATTTTGATTATTCTTGGATTCTTGATTAAGTTCTTTGCTCAGTAGCCCGTAGTCTTTGATTCTTCATGTTTTACATGTTTGGTTAATCCAAGTGGAGGTCTTTAACTGATCCACATGATGATGAGTTTTGAGCCAGCTTAGAGATCATCAGCTTCCATAAATCTCTGACTCTTCATTTGCATTATTGACATTATGTGATGTTGTGACATTGGACCGACATGCTCACATTCTGGATCATGATTTCTTCTCATCAGAGTAGCGGAAGCTTTAGTTGATTCATGATATTTGCAGCAGCGTAGCAGAAGCATGGAGTGTAAATATCAGAGTCGTTGATGCACTTATCATGATTTCTTTAGAAGTAAATGAGTTGTGTGCGCATGCGGCTATGGATTGAACTCTCAATTCTGGTCAGCTGCAAACGTCGGGTGTACCTGCACACAATAGTTAGCAATAAAGCATACAAAAAGTGTCTTTGATCACTTTCGTTGAATTAAGGTACACGGCCCACGGTTCCCCGTTGATCAGTACAAGTACTGCCTGTGATACGGTATAATTCCTAAGAATCTCCTTGACAGGGTTTCGCAGCTGCTCTAGCCGTTCTCAAACTGGAACGTCTCAAAGAAGACAGCACGGAGTGAGTGAACCAGCGAATTTGAGATTCACTGATTGATGAAGAGAGATTTGAAAAACAATCGTGTACTGCTCAATGTAAAGTGTTTTTGCAATACACCGAAGGTTTTTAAGCACAACGACCGGTTTTTCAAAGGTATCAGTCAATCCATAACCTGAACCAGGATTGATTCACAACTTTGAATCGCTCCATTGTTTCTGTTCAGTTGTCACATGGTTGATCCTTTGGATAGATCTCACATGTCACCTACCAAGAGCTTGTTAGATGTTGGCTCTAGAAGGCTTTCCATCTTCATTGTGAATATGTTATCATATCACTCAGATGTTCTGGCAATACCACAAGGATAATGCGTAGGACTCATAAGATATATTCTCTCTTTTCACATTGTGTGAAACAGAGAGTCTTCATTGATTGTGTCATATTGAGATTTATTGATGATCTCGTGGCTCTAGACTCAAAAGTGCACATTTGTTTCCTATGCCGGAGACTAGGAGAGGTCCTCCTTCTTCAATATCAACCATCTCTAGAGAAAGTCGATAGATAATTTAGTTCCCCGTGAGAATGAAACAAGCCCTTTTAGAGGAACTTGAGTAGCTTGGGAAGTTTAGTGCAGTGCGTCACTGGGTCCATGACGTCTTGTCTTCAATACCAGTGTTACCTTAGTAACCACCAGTAGCATATGTATTGAACCGGTTACTGCCTTAAGGTTGCATTTTTGAAGGGCTATTTCTTTTCACCCTTTTTCACATTCATTTCTTTTTCATTCTTCAACCCATTAAGTGCTTACCGAGACTTCATTACTAGAACCTTGTTGGGTTTATTCCAGTTCTAGTTCAATCTCAGTCGGCACTCTTCCCGTTTTTCATTTTTCTCCTTTTTCAATATACCTAAGGACTCTACACTATCTAGTGGATTGTCCCTGGGTAGATCCCTCCGGCTCTGGCGGGATCGTGGGAACGAATACCTAACCTAACCATCCTTATATCTCCATGCATAAAATAAAATTGGTTGGTCTTTTGGTATTGTTCTTCCGCCTCAAAACCATTTGAAACCCATTTGAAAATCAATCAAGGTACTTGTGATATAAAATCAAAGTATTTTGTACCTTAATTGTTTTTGATATTTTAGAAATGCTCCCCTTCAACATGTGCTTCAAATATTAGAAATTATTTTAGCGCATGGAGGCAAGAGGATATTTTGAAATCTTAGATTGAGCATGAAAGATCCAATCTTTTGATTAACATTTTCTAAAATGATCATCATCACTTCTCAATTAAATCAGGTATTTAAACACTTTGGAAAAATCAATTTTGGGAAGGATGAGGTTTTCTTATGATTGCTCCCCCTCAATATGTGCATCGAGATTAGAAAGAGTTATGCACATATTAGAGAGAACCTGCACTTTAAATCAAACACGTTTCAATTCCTTTTGGTTTAAGATAACTGCTCCCCCTTAACATGTGCATGGAAAAATTGAAATCGTTTGGCACATGTAGGGAGGAGAGCTTGTTATTATATTTCTAAACCACTTATCGAATTATCAGTTTATATCCAATTTAAATAAAAAATTCTCCCCCGATCACAATTTTCAAATCCTTTGAGATTTGTGATCTCTTATGATTTAAATTAATTTTGAGAAACTTTTGAGGAGAATTGTGACTTGTTTTTGAAAATCATTTTAACTGATAAGGATCAGATTTTGAAACTTTAAACTCCAGTGTTCAAACATGCATAAATATCTTTTGAAAACATAACATTAGCCAAGGTCTTGAATCAATTAGTATAAAACATTGTTCTTTTTGATTATCCAAAAGTAGACCTTGCCCTTTAATGTGCTTGAAAAATAACCTTTTTGATTTAATTGAAATTATTCTCCCCCTCAATCAATGACATGAGTTGTTAATTGAGAAACAGAGATTTTGACAAATGATAAGTCCTAATGATTTTCAAAAATAGAGTCCGAGTTATTTTCAAAGCAATGTAGTTTTCATTAGATGAAAAATATTTTTCAGAAAAATTTATAAAAGGAAAAAATATTTGGAAGGAAAACATTTGTCTTTTTGGCGACATTTTATTTTTTATTTTTTTTAGAATCAGAGCATGAGATTAAAAAAAAAATTAGATTAAGCATGACTCTGTTCTTTCTTTTGAAATACGGGTTACTGCCTGAAATGACAATAAACCACCATTTTTCTCCATCTCAATTTTTTTTTAAATATGTACATTCGAACTTCATCTAAAGACCCGTGTCACTCTTTGAATGACAACACAAAGACCGTAGATAAAATCGAATAAAAGAAAAGATGGGAAAAATATTTTTAGCTTTTTCAAAGATTTTCTGATTTTTATGGATTTTTTGAAATTTTATATTTTTCTATTTTCTTTTGTGGGTTTTATAATTTTGTATTTGGCTTTTTGAATAAATATTTACAAGAGATGGATGAAGAAAAACTTTTACTCCTCGTCTTCCTTTTGAAGACGTTTGAGTGTTTCCGGTTGTAGATTCTTTAGACCAAGTCATGGAAGGATAAACTCAAAACGTTCTCTATGAAGAGCTTTGGTGAAGATGTCTGCTAACTGGTATTCAGTCCTCACAAAATAAAGTTCCACCACACCGTTCTCCACTTGCTCCCTGATGAAATGATGTCGAATGTCGATATGCTTTGCTCTTGAATGTTGAACATTGTTGCAGGAGAGAGCAATTTCACTTTTTTTAGCACAGTACAGAGGGATTTTGTTGAATTCAAAGCCATAGTCAGATAATTGTGATCTCATCCATAAGATTTGAGCACAACAAGATGACATGGCTATGTATTCAGCCTCTGTAGAGGATATTGAAGTGCTCATTTGTTTCTTTGAAGACCAGCTGACAAGCTTATCACCCAAAAATTGAGCACCTCCTAATGTGCTTCGACGCGTATCTTGACACCCTGCATGGTCAGCATCTGCATAGGCTGTTAGTGACATACCGGTATCCTTCGGATACCAAAGACCTATGTTAATGGTTCCTTGGAGGTACCGAAAGACCCGTTTAACCGCTTCAAGGTGCTTTTTGGTAGGCTTAGCCTGGTATCTAGCACACATGCATACAACGAACAGAATATCAGGTCTACTGGCTGTGAGGTACATCAGGGATCCAATCATACTACGATATTTCGTTTGATCTACCATGATCCCTGAGTGGTCCTCATCCAGTTTGGTACGCTCCACCATGGGAGTGTCAATGGTGTCACAAGTGTCAAATCCAAATTTCTTTAAAATTTCATTAGCATATTTAGATTGATTGATAAAATGCCTCCGGGACTTTGTGAAATTTGTAATCCCAAGAAAAATGACATTTGTCCCATCATAGAAATTTGAAATTTGGAGCCCATTTCATTTGAAAAACAGTCACATTCAGTAGGGTCTGTCGAGACAAAAATAATATCATCTACATAGACTTGAACATGGATTAAATGTTTGCCTGACTTTCTGGTGAACAATGTGGGATCCACTGCTCCTTTGCTGAATCCAGTAGATAAGAGGAACTTTGACAGAGTATCATACACGCCCTGGAGCTTGTTTCAGCACATAGAGAGCCTTCTTTAAGCGATAGACGTGAGTAGGACGTTCAGGATCCACAAAACCTTCTGGTTGATTGACGTACACGATTTCTTTCAGATCTCCATTAAGAAAGGCAATCTTTACATCCATTTGATAAACCACCATGTACTTACTAGCAACATTAGCTGAGAAGATTCTGATTGCCTCAATACGTGCAACTGGAGCAAATGATTCCTCAAAGTCAATACCCTCCTCTTGACGATATCCTTTTGCAACGAGTCTTGCCTTGTTCTTTAATACATCCCCATGCTCATCAAGTTTCATTTTGAAGATCCATTTGAGAGCAATGATCATAGCACACTTCGAAGCTGATACTAGTTCCCAAACATCAAGTCGGTCAAACTCATGAATTTCTTCCTGCATTGCATTGAACCAACTGTCCTCTGACATTGCGGTTTTGACATCTTTTGGTTCGACTTTTGACAGTATGGAATTGAACAAGCACCATAAGGCATCTACTACAAGCTGTTTACGGGTGGATACCGGACGAGAGGGATTCCCTATTGTTGGGTTTTTGGTTCCTTGAATCATGAATTACTTTAAGTACTGGAACCACGGACAAGTTTGATATAACCACGGACAGAAGAATGTAACTGCTGATAAAGATAACCACGGCTAGTAGTAGTGTGTAACCACGGACAATATATTGTAACCACTGCTAGTGTTTTGTATAGTCGGCTTAGTTTATTGTATTAGATAAATATGGTAAAGATATTTATCTTGTAGGTTACGTATTTTATTATGTAAAGGACTCCTTAGTCTATAAAAGGAGGTCCTAGGTTAGTTTAGATATACGTAAGTTATATATCTAAAGGTCGATACACTTCAAGGTTGCAAAACCCTAATACTGTAAGAGTATTCGTATTAAAAATAATATTGAGGTGTTGAATTAAACTGTTCTTCTTCTAAAGCTTAAGTGTTAAATTCCGCATAATACTTAATAAGTTGTTATTCTAAGTCAGTTTCTATATTAGATCGGTTGCTCAACTGGGATCAACAAGTGGTATCAGAGCTTGTGATCTAGAAACTGTAATCAAGAAGAGGTCAAGTTAAGTTTTGTTCAAGGAAGATAAGATGTCTGACGAAACTCACATGGTGACTGCTTCAAAGGTACCCATGCTCAAGCATGGTGAGTATCAAATCTGGAGAATGCGAATGAGGCAATACATTCGCATGATTGATTATGCTCTCTGGGATGTCGTTGAAAAGGGAGACACTCTTCCTAGGAAGGGTGAGGATGGTCAAGAGATAGCTATTGTCAGTGAAATTGATAAAGCAAAAAGGAAGCTGGAGATCAAAGCTCACAGTATTCTCTCCATGGGAATACCCAATGACTATGCTTTGGATTTTGAACAATATGAATCTGCTAAAGAGTTACTGGATGCTCTTGAGACAAGGTTTGCTGGTAATGAAGCCACTAAGAAGTCGAGGATGAATATGCTCAAGCATCAATTTGAAACCTTCACTGCTCTTAGTGGAGAAAAGATTGATGGTACATGCAATAGACTTCAAAAACTTATCAGTCAACTGAAGTCAGTAGATTTTAAGGTTCTTCAAGAAGATATTAATTTGAAGTTCATTAGGAGTTTATCATCTGAATGGGCTATTCATACAATTGTGTGGAGGAATAAGGTGGACTTTGATAAGATGACTCTGGATAATCTCTTCAACAACTTGAAGGTTTATGAGTCTGAGAATAACTTTGCTAATGCATCTTCTGCTAATCAAAACATTGCTTTTGTATCCACTAATCACAAGAGCCCACAAGATGTATCCACTGCTGCCTATGGTATAACCACGGCTATTGCAAACAATACCACTATTAGTGATAATGTCAGTGATGGTGCAATTTGTGCTTTTTTGGCTGATTTAACTACTAGTGTTACTGTGTGTGAATCAAGATCTGATCAAGTTGATCCTGATGATCTGGAAGAGATTAATCTTCAATGGCAAATGGCAATGTTGACTCTCCAAGCAAGGAAGTGTTTGAGGAGGACTAGAAGACAAGTTAAGTATGATGGTCAAAGGAGAGCAGGGTTCGACAAAAGCAAGATGGAGTGCTTTAACTGCAAGAAGAAGGGTCATTTTGCGAGATGTCGAACTCTAAGAGGTTGAAGGTGTTAAGAAGATCAGCGAAAATTCTGCTCCGCCAACTGACATTGGTGGCTCAGATGGTCTTGGTGATTATGATTGGTGTCAGTTGAAGAAGGACAATGCAGATTTACCTGCTTTACTGAGTGAACTTTCAAAGAGCATAACTTTGCTCTTATGGCATGCTATCTTGGTTTTTCGATGCAGGGTATCTAATGAGTCTACTTGTTCTTTTAAATCATGTAGCTTAGAATCTCAAAAGGCTATCGAGAGTATGAGAAGAAAGTAGAAAGAGACTAACTATGGATAACTTAGGTTATAGGAGTTGGTCTAGAGGGTGTGGAAGAAAGCTTAGATCATATTAAATGTGAGTTTAAGTATGTAGATAAGATCAATATATTAGGTGGTGAAATTGATCTTAAAAATAGAGATTAAAATGCTTAAAGAGAAACTTGAACTAGCAGAGAAGTGAAAACAAAAGGCCCTAGATGAAAAAGAAAAACACGTTGTTAGGGTAGCTAAAACACAATTTGCTTATGATTTGGTTCATAAATCTATAGAGAGTCATCTAATGAAAAAGGGTTAAGGATAGGATACAACAATATGCCACCACCAGTCTTATGCAACATGCACCACAACTGAGCTGTCTTTTTTAGTAGTGAATTCGGTTTTAACAAACTGTTGAAGGAATAAGTAAGGCAGAAACACCTAAGATAAGTTCGATCGTCAATTGATGCTCCCGTCATTGAAGATGGGAATGAGGTTACGAGGAAGATAGTAAAGTATCAACTTAGGCTGAGAAGAGTTAGAACCTCTTAGAGAGTTGATACTAGACAATCTAACCTTGTACCTAGATTTGGAGCTCAAATAACTAAGAAAGTGGTAGAATACAAAGAAGTACCTAGGGAACAAATGAAAAGATATATACCTAGGGACGTCAGGAGAAACTTTAATGGCCTAATATCTAATAGGTTAGGTGTGAGTTTCAATGTGTCAAAGAAAGCTTGTTATATTTGTGGTAGTTTTGAGCACTACGAAATTGTTATAAAAGAGGACCACAAGTGTGGAATCATTGGAGGAGGTAAATCACGAAAACTTTTCAAAGAAACAAACCCTCATCCTAATAAAACATGATTCAAAGAGTGTTAATGAGAATGGGAATACAAAATCAATTGTCCTGCTTCTCCCAAATGGGTTCAAAACTTTGCTAAGCAAAGTGTAAACCGCGTTAAGCAAAATCAAACCTTGATAAGCCAAAAATCACCACGAGATAACAAGAAGTTTTAAAAATTCCAAAGGTGATAAGCCCGATACGAGGTGGTTGGAAATCATTTTTAATCTTTGTTAAGGCCTCAACTAGTTGGCAATGGAAACCTAAGACCAAGGTTTTACATCATGTCAGCTGTGCATCAATGGACCTAAACAAATTTGATTATATTGATGCAGAGGCGGACCCAAGTCGATATTGGCTTGGGTCCACATAAAGAACTAATCTGTTTAATTTCATGTGTAGAGGCAATCTAGGCTAAAAGACAAAGGAGTTTTTGATAGTGGTTGCTCTGGGCACATGACTTGGGATAGGAGCAACTGGAAGATTTTTGAAGCTTTTGATGGAGGATATGTGGCATTTGGAAATGATCCAAAGGGAGGAAAGATACTTGGGAGTTTGGGACTTTGAAAATCTCTTGGTACGGGGACTTAGGGTACAATTTATTGGTGTTTCTAAATGTGTGATAAGAAAAAGCTGGGTACTTTTGGCGAGTGTGTGGTGTTGTCTCACGAGTTTAAGATGCGATGAGAAGTTTATACAACTTAGGGTACCTAGGAAGGAAAATATATATTTTTGATCTTAAATATAATTCCTAATAGGTCCTTAACTTGTTTGTTTGCTAAAGCATCGTGGATGAGTCAAGTTATAGCATAGAAGATTAGGTCACCTCAAGTACAAAACAATCAATAAAAGCTGGTTAAAAGGGAACTTGGTGAGAGGGTTACCTTCTAAGGTTTTTGAGTGTAAGGAAGCTGTGTGTGGCTTTGTCAAAAAGGAAAACAACGTAGAGCTTCTTGTAAGTCCAAAATTGTCAACACCATTTCACAACCACTGTTTATGCTTCATATGGACTTATTTGGACCTACTTTTGTCAAAGTTTGAACCATAAATTATTGCCCTAGTTATCATGATGATTATAGTAGATTTTCTTGGGTTTACTTTTGGTACGCTAAGAGTGAAACTAGTGAAGTTCTCAAGAGTTTCATTAAGATAGAAAATCTAGTAAATCATAAAGTCAAGATAATCAGATGTGATAATGGGCGAGTTTAAGAATCTTGTGATGAATGAGTTTGTGTAGATAAAGGTATAGAAAAGCGGTTTAGTGTTGCTAGAACACCACAAACAAAATGAATTGTGGCTAAAAGGAAAAATAGAACACTAATTGAGGCTTTTGCTGGGACTATGTTGTATGAGTCTAAGTTACCAACTACCTTTTTGAATTTTGCAGAGCCTTGCATGTTATGTCTGAGAATAGAAGTAAGGTAGTGAAGCCTCGTAACAGACCCACATGAGGTGTTACATGATAGGAAGCCAATGATTGCATTCCTAAAACCTTTTGGGTGTCTTGTTACTATCTTGAATACCATAGACCTAAGGCAAGTTTGAAAAAAGATGATGATGGATACTTTTTAGGCTACTCTTCAAATAGTAAAGCCTTTAGAGTATACAATAGGAGGACTAAAATTGTTGAAGAAAATCTACATGTTAAATTAGGTGAAAAGACTCTAGTGTTGAGACCAAAGGACGGTGGCATTTAACATTGATATGCTAACAAGTCTATGAATTATGAGCCTATCATTGGGAGAACTTCCACTAATGTTGATCACAGTACTCAAAAATTACGGTAGAAGCAATTTCTAAAATTTGATTCTCCTCGAAGAGTTCTATCTGTTTGAAAAGTGGAAGCTAGTTGATCTCACCCATCATTGATAAGCAAGGTCCCGATGATGATGATGTCTTGAATAAGAGGCATGGTGATCATCCTCAAGATAAGGATGAGTTATTGAAAGATAATTAGGTGTTGGTAGAAGAAATTGAAAAGAAAGAAGAAAAAGCGATCTGGCTTGGATAAACCCGAACATAAACGCGGATAGAGTTAATACAACCCTTTGCTTCTTGCAGCCAACAACTTCTACCACTTGTCATTACTGGTGAAATCCCAATTTGTAAGTCTGATAGTAGTACTTTCTTTGGACCACATGCAAAGCTATTACATGATTGAAGGTATCCCATGATCTGATATACTGCTTTGATTGAAATTGATACTCCTACTGATGATGAAGACATGGATGATTTCTTCAATCCTGATTTAACTAATTTGGAACATGTCATTCATGAAAGTCCTGTTACCTCAACAAGGATCACAAGATTCATCCCAAGGAACAAATACTTGGAAACTTGAATACACAGTTCAAACAAGAAGCAAGGTTAAGAACTCGAACCCTTCGAACATGTGGTTCTTTGCAAGATCACTTCAAAAGAAAGCAAATCATAAAGATGCGCAAAATTGCACATTTGCTTGTTTTACGTCTCAAAAGGAGCCCAAGAGTTGAAGAAGCATTATCGAGAAGGGATGGGTAGAATCTATGCTGAGAGGAGCTTAGCGGTTCAAACTTCAAGATGTTTGGACATTGGTAGAACTTCCTAATGGTAAGAGGGCAATTGGGACAAAATGGGTGTTCGAAAAAAAAGGGATGAAAAGAGGTATTGTTGTGAGGAACAAGTTAAAGGTTGGTTGCTCAAGGATACACACCAAAACTGAAGGCTTGAATTATGATGAAGTGTTTGCTCGGTTGCAAGAATTGAGCTATTGATTGTTTTAGCTTATATGCTTCATTCAAAAATTTTGTTGTGTATTAAATGGATGTTAAAAGTGCATTTTTGTATGGCACCATTGATGAGGAGGTTTATGTTTGTCAACTCACGGTTTTGAAAGATCTGATCATCGACAAGGTCTGCGAGGTGAGGGAAAGCTATGTATGGTTTATCGAAGCTCTAGGGCGCATGGTATGAGTGCACAATCACTTATTTGATGGACAATGGGTTTAAAGAGGAGCTGATTGATAAAACTTTGTTCATAAGGAAGCACTAAAGATGATATTTTATTGGTTCCAAGTTTATGTAGATGACATCATCTTTGGCTCAACCAAAAAAGAGCTATGCAAAGATTTTGAAAAGCTTATGCATGATAAGTTTTAGATGAGTTCTATGGGAGAACTCACTTTCTTTGAGGCTCTGAGGTTCAACAAAGGGGATGATGGTATCTTCATTAGTCAAGATAAGTATGTGAGATGTTTTGAAGAAGTTTGGGTTTAGGATGTGAAGAGTGCTAGTACACCAATGGAGACTTCGAAACCATTGCTACACGATGATGGAAGTACGAGGTTGATGAGAAGTTGTCTGAGGTCCATGATTGGATCTTTGATGTATCTCATTTGCATCTAGGCGGATATAATGTTCTCAATATGTGTGTGTGCAAGATTTCAAGTCACACCTAATTCATCACACATGAATCTTGTTAAGAGAATTTTTAGGTATCTTAAGGGTCATCCTAAATTGGGCCTTTAATCAAAGGATTCTCCTTTTACTTGGTAGCCTACCGATAGTGACTATCTTTGCGGTGCTAGTTTGGATAGAGAAGTCCTGGCCCGGAGGATGTCAGGTTTTGGGAAGCGGACTTATTTCATGGCAGTGTAAAAACAAACTATTGTGGCAAATTTCTATTTGAAATTTGAATATGTGGTGCTAGTTCTTTGTGAATCAAGTTCTTTGGATTGAGAATCAATTCTTTGGACTTTGGGTACACTTTTATGCATACTAAGATTTACATTGATAATAACAGTACAATATGCATCATTAAAAATCTTTTTTTACATTCTAGAACTAAACATATTGAGATAAGGCATCATTTTATTAGAGATTGTAATGAGAAAGGTTGATTCAAATAGGTAAAATCCATCTTGATTTCAATGTTCTTTGATCTTCTCACCAAAGCTTTTGATTTGGGGAGGTTTTGATGTATCTTGTTGTTAGTATTGGAATGATTAATCTCTAAATTCTCAAATTGTTTTGTACCGGTTTGTATATGTATTGAGTATTATGTAATCTTAGTTTTGCTATTTTTGTTTCTAACCAGCTTGATAGTTTGTTTCTAACCAGATAGTTTGGTTCAAACCTTGCTAGTTGTCATGTTTTCACTAACCATTTTGCAGATACAAGAAAGATCATTATAGATGTAAAAGAAATGCTTGAAAGTTCATTGTTCATTCATTCATTAGCGGGTTCAAACCTGACACAATGCAACTTCAAGTCTTGACTCAAAAGACTACTTCTATACATGATTTCCCTATTACTATACTTGCTCCTGGTTCCTTCGGGATTCTTGGATATGCATTTGTCATGTTATGACCACGATGCAACTGAGAAAAGCTAAGGATCAAAATGGGAAGGATGGATTGATGAAAGCGAAGATGATGGCGATGACCCGCAGATGGATGAGCCTACGAAGGACATAGTCATATCATACTTGCATCTGCTGGTTTCACCAAAAAGCATCATTCCATTTTCCTTTTCCTTCCCCACTACGATATGTGAAGAAGCACCACAACCTATGGCGGTAGACCAAGAACCACCTCTGTTGTTTGGGGTGGTGGGTTTCTTACTCGTGGTCTTGTTGTTTGGGGTTGGGATGATGAAGGTTGGGGTTTGAAGTTTTTTCTTCTTTGAGGAGTCATCGGAGTCCTGTTGCATCACTTGGATTCACCCTGCTATCATCTTGCGATGATGGAAGAAATGGGGATTTTCTTGGTCTTGTTTCTTGTGGAGGGAGGTAGCGCCATGGGTTGATGTCTTTCTGATGATGATGAGGATGAGGAGGTTGTTAGATCAACAACTAGGTTTATTCAACTAGGGTTCACATGGTGATTGGAGTTGATTGTGGATTTTGGAGTACTTAGGGTTTTGATGTTAATGGTGGTGTGCGTTATATAGTTTTGGGTTCTTTTATAAGCGAGTAATGGGCTTTGGAAGTAAATGAGAGCTGAGTTAAATGTGGTTGAGGAGTTAATGAGATTCTTGGGTATTAGACTAATATTAATCCAAAAAGTTGACCATATTGACTTACGTTTCGCTAGCTACTTGAATAGGTCATTTGGATCTTTTTTTTTTTTCTAACCACTAATAACCATAACCTTCTTCTCTATGTTTGTTTTGTTTTTGTGTTTTTGCGACTTGCAGGAATGAAGGATTTATGTACATAGGAGTGATGTGTTAGGCTGCTTGTGTTTGTTTAAAAAAATTGTGTAATCCTTCATATTTTGTAGATCTCCTTTTAACATATTTGCTTTCTATAACTCTTGGAAGTTTGGTTGAAGTGCTACTTTCTAACTCTGGGGATGGTTGCAAACTAGCGGATAGTGTTCTGCATTGGGGATAGCATTTCGTTAGAGTTGGATACTCTGAGCGCGGGTAACTTTTGAAAAAGTATATTATTTCCCAGAATCACGGATGGATCATTTATTTGATCTTCAAACCACTTCTATTGGCTCTTATAACCCTAACAACTTATCTTTGCATAATTACAAAACCATCATAACCATCATTCATCACAATGGTGAAAATTTTCCCGCCGCGCCACTTGTTTGCTATTCTCACAAAGAATGATCGATCAGGGGTTTCATCAAATGATTGATTTTCTTGTTCAGCGGTCCTATTCACTATGCATAAGCTGTTACACCAACCATTTTAAATACATACATCTGATTCTGGAGATGCTAAGCTTGAAAAAGGTTGATGGAGTAGAAGTGTGTTTTTACCTTGTTGTGGATGAGGCTATTTGTTTACGAGGAGATCATTAGGGATGTTTTAAAGTTTGATCTTGATGGTGTTGATAATCTTTGAGATGTTGAGATTGTGGTGGTTTGGAAGATTAGGTTATACCCTGAGAGGTGATAAAGGTGCTGATATTTTAAGTGTTTGTTTTCAAAACAATGGAAGTTTCTTATTCACACCTTATTGATGTGTATGAGTAATAAGACCACAGGATTTAATGACTTTCCTTAAATTACTCTTGCTATTATTTGTTTGTCTAATGGAAGAAAGTTCAATTGGTCTAAGATGATCTATGAGGGGCTAGTTCAAAACATTAGGAAAAAGGGTAAATATTATTTGTATCCTAGGTTTGTTAAGTTGATTGTGGAAAGTCAAATAGAGAACACAGTGACCATACTGGGAGTATGAAGTAAATCATATGCTTTCTAAGGTTTTGCACATATGAGGAATCGACCACAAAATGTACATTATAGATGTTCCTTTATTTCCTCATGCTTACCTTGCCAGATCATGAGTTTGATGAGGATTACTGTTGAAACACTGGCGTCATCTCAATCACGATAGAATACACATAGCTGCGATAGTGTATCTCGACCATTTCTAGTCAATCTCAAACCAATGATACAACCATTGTTTTCTTAGGAGATTGAAGGGCATTGAGCTACCTCAGGGCTAGTGCTAGTGGTGTTGCTCATGAGGTGTCAGCGGTGGTGAAGGTGACATGATTGGAAGGGCTTCCACTTCTGATACATGCTTAGATGCTGGGGATAGTGGAAACATAAATAAGAGACCTTTGGCAACTCTAATGTGGCGTTCCTTGACTTAACAGTGTGGAGGAATCCCAACCACTTGGCTATGCAGGATGCATAGATGTTGGGGCTCGGTCGATGCTATGTTTTCTATATCCAGGATTCACCCTCGGGCGATTCACACGGCCTCGAAGTGATGAGGATAGGTTGGAACCTGACCATGAATTGACGGATTCTGAGTTTGTACACGATGACTTTTCCAATGAACTGACACCTCTTTAATCGGACCTAGTTCACGGTCGAAGTGGGGAGGACATTCTTGAACGCTTAAATGAATTGACGGCTAAATGTACCAAGATGGAGGAGACGATCTCGAATCTCAAGGAATTGGCTGGGTTTCATGAAAAGGATATTAGGCGCTTGAAGCTACCGGGGTTTGGTTTTGGAGAAGATGAAAAGGCTGGGCTTGCTGCTTTAAGGAAGCTACGGAAAAAGAAGGTGGCCTCCTCTCCTGCTCTGAATATGAAGGATGTATCCAAACAGGGGAGGAGTGAAGGCATGAATTCAGGGGAGGCTGTTAATGTATCTATGGAAGAAGATGTTGATAGTGGAGATCAAAAATTTTTGGTATCTGATAAAGATGGGAATGAGGCAGTTCTTGAAAATGTGAAGAAAGTTGTAGAAGATGTAGTACGGAACACAAACACTGATGGTATGTCTGAAACCACAGTTAGTACACTTCTAACCACTGATGTGAACAGACATGGCAACTATAACCACTACAACTATACCTACTACAATCATACCCACTTCTATTATTAGCACTTCCACTATTGTCACAACTCTCTCTGTATCACCACCTAAGTCTAAAGAAGTTGAGAAAGAAGTTGCTAGTACATTGATAAATCTAAGCAAAACTTCATCTATTTCTACACCTATGATATCTCTTCAATCTATCATGCAACTAAACCCAAACCCAGAGGAAAAACTTTAGTATTGGTGAACCTCAAGAAGAAGGTGGTTCAATTTGATGTTGGAAAAGGTAAAGGGGTTGCAGTACCAGAGTTGAAGTTTAAATCTAAAGCAGAACAAGAAGCTTATGATGCAGAGTTTGTTAAGAATATGGTTGCTGAAGAACAAGAAGCGTTAGAGAAAAGAAAGCAGAAAGAAGAGGAAGGTAGTCAGAGAATGTTAGCTATATGGTATGAATCACAAAACTTTCTTCAAGCTTCTCAACAAATACATGATGAATATACTGCACAAGAATGGAATTTGTTGGATGATAAGGAAAAAGCTAGGCTTTTGGGTGAATGGGCAAGAAAGGTTAGTAAAGAAAGGAAGCAAGTTATAAGAAAGAAACCTCTTTCAATGGCACATATGAGGTATGTATTAATGACAATTATTAAGAATTCAGGCATTCACATTTCTGAAAATCTTAGTAAATGTTCATTTGAAAGAATTCTTGAGATTTATGAAAGATGTATGAAGATTAATCATGATGATTACTGTCCAATGAATTCTGAGAAGGAAGAAGAGTGAATTAAGAAGCATGATGAGTGGATGAAAAGTAAAAGAAAGAGAAAATCTGAGATTCAAGAGACATCTGATTCTAAAAGATTGAAAGAAGTTGCAGATGTTAATAAAATTGTTTCTTATGAGTTTAAGCTTAGTGATGGAAGTGAAGGAGTTTGGAAAATTCAAAGACTCAACAATGAAGTATATGAGTATAATAAATTTTCACAAATGCTTCAGTATTTTGAAAGAGATGATTTGATGAATCTTTGGATACTTTACAAGAATAAGTTTGGTAAAGTACATCCAAATGATTATCATGAGAGACTGGTCTATTATAATTTGAAGATTTTATTTGAACCAACTCATGATGAACCTGAGTGGAAAGGACTCTACAATGGTACTGTAACAAGATGGTTTTTATATCAAACTTGTGGAGTTCATGTTTTAACTGTTTTTGGAAAAGTTATTCACATGCTAGTAGAAGGTGATTATCCTCAGTTGAATAAGTATCCAGAAATTATTGTTCAGATGTTGAAACCTGGTATTATCAAGATGTTGTTACCCTATGATGGTCAAGCTTATGATTTGTTGAAGAAATATGAGACAATTCTTAAATCTCATAAGTGTTTGGCTACATCCTCCATTTCAGATGTTTTGAGCTTAAAGGAAACTTGAGAATTCTGTTGGAATGTATCAAGTTTAAGGGAGGATTGTTGGGTTTTTGGTTCCTTGAATCATGAATTACTTTAAGTACTGGAACCACGGACAGGTTTGATAGAACCACGGACAGAAGAATGTAACTGCTGATAAAGATAACCACGGCTAGTAGTAGTGTGTAACCACAGACAATATATTGTAACCACTGCTAGTGTTTTGTATAGTCGGCTTAGTTTATTGTATTAGATAAATATGGTAAAGATATTTATCTTGTAGGTTACGTATTGTATTATGTAAAGGACTCCTTAGTCTATAAAAGGAGGTCCTAGGTTAGATTAGATATACATAAGTTTTATATCTAAAGGTCGATACACTTCAAGGTTGCAAAACCCTAATACTGTAAGAGTATTCGTATTAATAAATAATATTGAGGTGTTGAATGTTAACTGTTCTTCTTCTTAAGGTTAAGTGTTAAATTCCGCATAATACTTAATAAGTTGTTATTCTAAGTCAGTTTCTATATTAGATCGTTTGCTCAACTGGGATCAACACCTATGATATTATCCAATGGATGATCGTGTGTCTATTTTCTGAAATGCTCGTGTGGTTGTGGTGGAGGAACTGATGTAGCAGAGTTGTTTTCCCCTGATGAAGATGGTTCAGATGATGGATCAGGGGCAAAAATATTTTCAAAAGGTGCATCTTCTGGAGTGGCAAAAGGGTTTACTTCATCTGTGACTGCAGAAACGTTTCCAGTATGTACGCTTGTAGATTGAAGAGTTGATGAAGATGAAGAATGATCAGCAGAAGGCCCTTCGTGAGATAACGACATAGAGATGGACGGATTGACCGTGTTGACGGATAGGAGCAGCCTCTGTTGAAGTAGTAGAGTGGATGTTGTCCAGAGATTCAAAGTATTCATCAAACATTGGATTAAACAATTTCTTCACATCTTCTTCTGAAGGTGGTACATACGGAACCTGCAGATGAGGATTCTGTACTAGAGAGGAACTAATGGGACTACTTAATGAAGGTTGAGAGGCGGGTCCAGAACTGGATTGTCCTGGAGCCATTTGACCGGTCGCCTAATCGAACGAACGTGAATTGTTTCCATGATATTTTTGGTTCTTTTGTTGTAGATTCGATCCTTTTCGTTTGGTGCATATCCGACAAACACTCCAATGTCCGCTTTAGCTTTCAGTTTACCTAAATCTTGACCCTCATTAGTTGGGTAACACAAAGCACCAAACACGCCGAAGGAAGGATATATCAGGTTTTCGATTGTGGACAAGTTCATATGGAGTTTTTCCATGAGTTGTGTGAATTAGGGATCGATTTTGGGTGTAGCATGTAGTGGCAATGGCTTCGCCCGAGAAATGTTGGAACCTTTGAATAAATCACCATTGTTCTCTGGCTTCCACAAGAGTCCGATTTCGTCTTTCAACTACACCGTTTTGTTGAGGAGTTCGTGGAACACTTCTTTGATGACTGATTCCAACACTTTCATAAAACTCACTAAGTTCTTTATTAGCAAACTCGCCCATTGTCGGGTTCAGATGATTCTAACAGTCTTGTTAAGTCGAACCTGCAGCTGTTTAATAAGTTTAATGATGACACCGAGTTTCATCCTTTGTCCTTAAGAACTTAACCCAAGTGAATCGAGAGTAGTCATCAACCACGACTAACACATATTTCTTCCCGTTAATTGTTTGCACCCTCATAGGTCCGCACAAATCCATATGAATAGTGTGACGAACTTCTATAACTGAGTTTGTGGGTTTGGGTTTGTGGGCATATTTCCTGCTTTTTCCCAATTGGCATGCTGAACAAAGATGATCCTTTTTATACTTTAATCTAGGTAAGCCTCTTAATAGGTCCTTTCTAGAAAGATCATTAATGGTTGCGAAGTTCAAGTGATTGAGACGACGATGCCATAACCATGACTTTGTTTTCGAATCCTTTGACAACAAGCAGATAGGAGAAGACTTCGTCATATATTCGATAGAGATGGTGTATAGGTTTGTGCCACATGTTCCTCTTAAGAGTTCCACACCATCAAGTTCTCTAACGAAGCAAGTATGTTTTCTAAAATCCACCTCTAGATCAGAATCACAGAATTGACCAACATAGAACAAATTATGACCAAGACCTTCAACATAGTATACCCTGGAGATCACACTACTTCCAACAACATAATCTCCATAACCCAAAATAGCTCCAAAATGATCATTTCCGAATCAAACAGTCCCGATGAATTTACTCACGAAGTTCACGAGCCGTGACCGGTCTCCAGTCATATGCTTGGAACTGCCTGAGTCCAAGTACCACAAAACGATTTGAACGACCTGCAGTTGAACACAGACAAGAATGGATAACTGGATAATTGGGATCCCCATGCAAGAATGAGTTTCATTTGGTTAGTGACAGTGATTGGAACACCCACATCAGAAGCAGAATCAATGGAATCATTAGGGATAGATGCAGTGCTAGTATACTCATTAGACCTATTCAAGGTATGTTCACTTCTTAAAGGAATAGTTCTACCGGTAGACATCCATTTCCTAGTGGGCATTGACTTAGATAATTTATGGCACAACTCATTAAGATTAAATTTACGGCCAGTAGGTATCCACTGATAACCTACATTACTAAATTTTCTTCCTGTGGGTTTCCAATGTTTTCTAACCTTTTTCCGCCTTTGCATTCTAGCCTTCTTAACTTGATTGTTGGCATTAACAATTTTAAATGGATATTTAACAGCATTAATCAAATCATTCACACCACATGCATGATTAGTAACAGAAACCAAGCAATCATCATAACATGTTTTCCCAAAAGTAGCAGAATTCGCATTAATTACAGCATGCTTAGAGCTAACACTAGAATCAACACGATTCGTTTTATTCAACATAGTTTCATTCTTCCTAAGGTGATCGTCTACTTTCTTCCACTGAACATTCCTAGCTTGCAAGGTCCTATCATTCTTTGTGTTGCCTTGAGGCTTTGACCTGCTCGCTTTGGTGTCACTTTTTACTCCTGTAGAGGGAATGGGAACATTAGTTGTTTTTGCTACTTTTTGTATTTCAGGTTTAGAAGTGCTGGGATCTGAACTACTTGAAGGCACATTAAAACTCACATGCTTGACACTAGGCATAGAGCAAGGCATCACAACTTTATCTTTCTTACAAAAGGATTTAGGGCATGTTGCTCTTAAGCATTCTAAAAGTTCCTGAGATCGTTTGGCAAATAAGCATGCATACTTAACTTCACTATCAAGTGGTTTGTTTATGCTATCCTCTTCGACAATCTTACGAAGACATTCTAGGCTATCCTTAAGGTACGAAAAATATTCTTGAAACCCAAATTCGTTATTTCTAAGATGAGGGGGAATATATTTAACAGTCACAGTATATTTATAATCTGCATATGCCTTTGATGCAACATTCTCATTAAAGACAAGTGGCAGTTTCCATTTTACCTGACTCTTCAGATTCTCAATTTCCTTTTGTAACGAAGTTATTTTTTCATTGTTTTTGTCACGAGTGACTTTCATTGAACCGTATAACTCTTTGAAGTGTCGTTTGGCCTTTTCATTTTCTTCTAGAAAACTCTCATTTTCTTGTTGTAATACGTTAATGATGTTTTGAAGATGAAATTTTGAGAAAATTGAGAATCTAAAGGAGGAGGAAATTGGGAGCCAGTCACATTGTTCTTTTCACCCTTTAATTGTGAAATTTGGGCTTTCAACTTTCTGATCGTGTTACAGTGAGCTTGAATCTGTTCATCACGTTTGTTTATTTCAAAAACTGCATCAAACTCTGGAACATTTGAGGATGTCTTGATGTTTGAGGTTTTGACATTTTCATTGAGATGTTGATATTTTAGTTGTAAATCAAAATGCTCAACTTCTAGCTTAGAAAAATGTTTTACCAAATTATCGTGATCATCCTGGTCAATTTTCTCATTTAGTTTTGAGTTTTTGTTTTCAAGCTCAATGACACGATCGTGGGAAACTTTCCAAGCAACAGATAATTCATGAAATTGAGAAGCAGTAATAGAATGCTTAGTAACAGTATAAAACACATCTTGAGCCACACAACTCAATACTAAGTTCTCATTTAAGATATGCAGATTCTTTCTTTCAATTTCATTATATTTGAGTTCCCGTTCATAATCATTGACCTCAACTATCATTGCATCAAATTCCTTTTCCATTTCTTTAATATCTGAGTCTATCCCTTTTTGAAGACTCTCAAATTGACCTTTTAATTGTTTAAAGAAATGTATGATCTCAGTTAAATAGCATTCTTTAGTTTGCTCAAAACCTCTCTCCCTTTCAGTTATCCCTGTAGGTGTGATTCTTTTCTTACATGTCTTCTCAAAATCAACGAATAGTTGATAAACAACATACAGGCTGATTAAGGTCTTGCTCTTAGTGGGAATAGATCTAGGAACTAAATGCATTGGTGTATTCGGAGGATACACAGTCGCTGGAGGCATTTTCCTAAGGGGAGTGTTTGTTTTAACAAGTTCATTAGCTTTTTGCATATCTATGTCCTTTTTCCAAAAAACTTGTTCTAGGGTTAATTGAGTTTGTGTTGGGATATGAAAGTGCTGAAGATTGATAAAGTACCGTAAACTACAAAGTACTGGAAAAAGTCAAAGAGTCAAATTACTGCAAAAGATAAAGTCAAAGTACTGCACATGAAAGTTAAAGTACTGCAAGAATAAAGAACTGTTATATTCGTTTATAAAAAGTATTGTAACCCTAGAATATTCTGTATTAGATTACTTGTCATACAAGGATACAAATTGTAAACCGACTAGGGTTATCCTTGAGCCTATAAAAGGATCCTTAGATTGGCATTAGACGTACGAGTTCATAAGTCTTAGAGTTTACGATTCCTAACAAGTTATTATTTAGAGTTTTAGAGAAGTTCGATATTCTTAGAGTTGTTAAAGTATCTGCATAATAAGAAGATTTAGAGTTAATAATAAAAGTTATTCTTCTTAGCTTTGTTAAGTAAATTCCGCATACTTATAGAGTTTGTTCAGTGTTTCTTTGTTAATAACTTAGGATTTATCCGAGGTTGTTAAAGCTTAAACAAGTTATTTAAGTTAGTTTGGTTAGAGTACATCGATCCAACAAGTGGTATCAGAGCTTATGTGGAAACTCGACTAGAAGAAACCCTACTACAACAAAATCTAAAGATGTCGATCGATTGCTCGTTCCACCACCTTCCTTCACCTCAATGAGGATTCCTGTCATCAAGAAAGGCGAATATGATCTATGGTGTATGAAGATGAGGCAATACATTGCCATTACAGACCATGCTCTATGGAATGTAATTGTTAATGGTAATGAAGAAGTTCCAGAACCTATTGATGTTCCTGGACAACCCAAAGCACCTAAGGCAGTCTTACCAGCAGAACCTTAAGGAATCAAGAGAAGGCACTAAACATTATCTTGTCTGCCATTCCAGATGGTCATCTTCTAAAATTTCATGATGCTAAAGATGCAAAGTACTCGCTGCTCTCAAGACAAGGTTTGGAGGGAATGAAGCTTCTAAGAAGATGCACAGAAATCTGCTGAAGCAATAATTTGAAACTTTTACAGTTGGTGAAAGAGAGAGTCTTGATACTGCATATGATAGGTTTCAAAATCTCCTCAACATGTTGGAGTTATACAAGGCAAAAGTATCAGTTGAGGATGCTTATTTGAAGTTTCTAAGGAGTTTGCTCGTACATGGCATGTGATTGCTACAATGATCAGAGGACAACCATGTTTGGATGTCATGGACTTTGATGATCTCTACCATCAACTGAAGGTGTATGAGCATGAGATGAATGGTCAAACCAGTTCTAAATGACACAGTATTGCTTTTCTCATCTGAAGAAGGGCAGTACTTCAACCAAAGTATCGCTTCCTCAAAGTACTGTTTCTCAAAGTACTGCTGTTTACACCCCCTCCACCTATGTTCAGCAAGCCCCACCAACTACTACTATGCACTCAGATGAAGTTGTGTGCTCCTTGTTTGCATAGCAAGCTAGTTTACCTGTCACTTATGAAGAAGATCTAGCACAGATTGAAGAAGATGCACTTGAAGAAATTGATATCAGGTGGCAAGTTGCTATGATCACTGCTAGGATTAAGAAGTATATGAAGAAGATAGGAAAAAGCATTGATTTTAAACCAAAACAGGGAATAACTTTTGACAAATCCAAAATTGAATGCTTCAATTGTCAAAAGACTGGACACTTTGCAAGTGGGAGTGTGGTTTACTAAGTATCAAGAAAACAGACATCGAGAAACCAAAGCTTGAGCTAAAAGAAATTCCTATTACTGAAACAAAGGCTTTGGTTGCTCAAGAGAAGTTATCAGAAGTTGACCGGAGTGAAGAGTTTGATGATGAACCAGAACTTATCTGATGGTAGCAAAGTGAAAGAAGTAGTCAAGAGTCGTGGAAGAATTGACTGGAGCACCGCTTTGATGAGGAACCGCATTACGCCGATTTGGAATCCAGAGATTGTCTAGGAGAATTTGATTAGAGCATGGAAAGTGAAGATGATCCTGTTTAACTTGTAATGGTGGCTACTTCACCAAGTTCACCCCTATCTCTGAGGTATGCTCAAATTGTCATGATTTTTATCACAAATTACTTGGCAGTTATGTGATTGAAAGAGATAATTGTGTTAGGGCTAGGTCTGAGGTAGCTGGTTACCAAATAACCTTAGAATCTATGGAAGCTAAAATCTTAACACATGAAAATAATGAAGTAGCTTGGGCTGAAAATATGCACAACAGGATTATCAGTTAAAACTAAGTGAATGGAAATTAAACGTAAAATTTCTCAAATAGAGAAACTGACTAAGGAAAGAGATGATTTGTTAGCTAAGTTTGCTGCTTGGGGTGAGTCTGGTCTGTCACATGTTACTTATGTTCAAAAACAGAGAAGAGCTTACATTAAAACTGGCTTAGGTTTTGGAATGGACTTTGATAACATAGAAGAGAATCAAGCTGATGATGACCTAGAGGATATAACCACTAGTGATGATGAGCTCATTAATTATGTAGACACATCTAGTAATGAGGATTCAATTAGTGAACCACCTCCTAAGTATAAGAAAGATAATGGTTATCATGCAGTTCCCCATCCCACTGGAAGTCATCAACCCCTTAGGCCTGATGTTTCTCGTTTTGGAGTAGACAGTATAGAGTTTAGGAAAAAGCTACTTGGTCAATCTAGGTCTGAAACCCCCAAAGAAACTGTTGAAAACAGTATTCAAAATCAAGCAGTACCTTCAACTCAAAGTACTGCTCCACAAGCAGTACCTTCAGGAAAACCTTTTCAAAACAGTACTGCTAAACCTTTTTGGGATAACTTTGGTCAACACAAGTTTAATCATTCACCTAGAAGGCAAAATAGTTTTGGTCATAGACATAGAAGAAGTCACTATGGGAGTATGGGTCAAAAACTATGTTTTGTGTGTTTTAGTCATACTCATTTAATCAAGGATTGTGAACATCATTCAGAATACCTTAGAAAATTTCCAAAGCATAGGTCTGCAAATCAGAAACCTAAAGAGCACAAACCAGTCTGGAATAATTCAAATAGGGTCAATCACAGAAATTTCTCACCAGATCATAGATACCCACACCAGAGAAGACCTTTTTCAAAACCTTCAGTATCGCACAGTACTTTCCAAAGTACTGTTAATTCTGGACCAGTACTTTCTCAAAGTACTTCTCAGCCAAAACAAGGTACTGATCACACTCTTTGGAATAGGTATCCTAGGAGATCTTATCACTATCAACCTAGAAGGTATTATAATTCACATAGGGGATCTAGATCACATGAACCAAGTGTTAAACCAGAATGGGTTAAGAGGGAAAGTACTGCTGAGGGACAAACAATACTTTCAACAAAAGTGAATCGATGTTTTGTGATACAAGAAAAAGAGAATGAACTTGTCAAAGAGAGTTGTGTTGAAAACCGAAACTTTTGAAAATCCACATGCTAAAAATCAAAAGATAATTCTGGATCATGTTTTGAAAAACTGTGGAAATTACATACTCAAAGAATTTGAGTTTGTAACTCCACAAGGGGAACACAAGTCAATAATGGCTTGGGTTCCTAAAGATCACTAACTCTTTTGTTTTTGTGCAGGGCAACCCAGAAGAGGAGCTTAAAAATCATCTTATTGTAGATAGTGGTTGCTCTGGAAGTATGACAGGAGACAAAGAGATCCTGTCTGATTTTAGATCTATTAGTGGAGGAAGAGTTGCATTTGGGAATGATCCCAATGGAGGAAGGATTACTAGAAAAGGAACTATCAAAGCTGATATAGATTTTGAGAATGTTAGATATGTGAAGGAACTTAAGTTCAACTTATTGTCAGTCTCTCAAATCTGTGATAAAAAGCATCCTGTGTTATTCACTGACATAGAATGTCTCATCCTTTCCCCTGACTTCAAGCCTGTTGATGATAACTTGGTAGTTCTTAGAGTACCAAGAACAAATGATGTTTATAGTTTAGACATGAAGATTCTACATTCTTATGGAAGAGCCACATGTTTGGTGGCTAAAGCAACATCTGAAGAGGCACATCAATGGCATAGAAGATTGGGCCATGTTAATTTCAAGAATATCAACAAACTGGTCAAAGGAAATTTAGTTAGAGGTTTACCTTCAAAGACTTACAAGAATGATCATTCATGCTTGGCATGCAAGAAGGGTAAACAACACAAAGCTTCATGCAAGAAGCTTGAAGAGAGGACTATTAGAGAACCTTTGGAGCTGTTACATATGGATTTGTTTGGACCTGTCTCTGTGGCAAATTTAAACAAGAAAAAGTACTGCTTAGTTGTTACAGATGATTGCAGTAGATTCAGTTGGGTATTCTTTTTGGGATTTAAGGATGATACTTTTGATGCTATTCAGACTCTCATAATAGCACTTGAAAACCAATTGAGACTCAAGGTTAGAGGTATTAGATGTGACAATGGAACTGAATACAAGAACAAGCTTATGGATGAATTTTGTGCAAACAAAGGAATCAAGAGGGAGTTCAGATTGCAGAACACCACACAGTAATGGTGTTGCAGAGGAAGAATAGGACTTTGATTGAAGCGCCAGAACAATGCTAGCATTCTCATCTACCTATTCAATTTCTGGGCTGAATGTAAGTACTTTGCTGCTATGTACTTAACAGAGTATCTCTTACTAAGCCACAGATGAAGACACCTTATGAGTTGCTGATGGGCAACAAACCCAACATTCCTTTTATGAAGCCTTTTGGATGCCCTCTCACTATTTTAAACACAATTGATAATCTGGGAAAGTTTGATGGCAAGTCTAAAGAAGGATATTTATTGGGTTATTGTACCAACAGTAAGGGCTTTAGAGTATACAACAGAGTCACTAAGAAGGTTCAAGATTGTCTTCATGTTGTGTTTTTAGAAGATCAAGACAATGAGAAAGTTAAAGGTCCTAATTGGATGTTTGATCTTGAAGTTTTAACTCCTTCCATGAACTATGTACCTGTTAGAGAAGAAAATCAACATGTGCACAATGGAGAAGATTTACAATATGTTGTTCATGGAGTGCATATTAGACCTGATGCTGTCTCTGGTGAAGATCCTGTTAGTCCAAAGCAAAGTACTGATGCTCCTAAGCAAAGTACTGTTGCACCACAATCCTCATTGTCTGCTGAGGATCAATCTATTCAAGAGGAACTTAATCAGATGCTTCTTCAAGATGTTTTAGCCCATTCTTACACTGATGAACAAAGAAGAGCTTATGAAGAGGCAAAGAAGAAGAACAAGACTGCAGAGTACTCTCACAAGATTTTTGGATAGTATTTCGAACAAAGTACTCCGCACAGCACTTCTGACAAGACTTTAGATGATTTGGAAGATCCTACCATGCCTGGATTAGAGGAAACTGATGATGAGTTTGAAGATGAAGGTATTTTCTCAGATTCCAATGAAGATGCTGATGTTACCAATTTGGAGGATACTTATGGAGTTCCACAGTCTCCAAGCTTAAGAATTCATAAGGATCATCCTTCTGCTCAAATCATTGGTCCTTCTACTTCTGGAGTGATGACTAGACACAGAGCTAAGACTTTTTCAACACCTCACAATGCTTTACTTAGCTTTGTGTATACACAAAACATGCTGAATCATAAGGACCATCAAACCAGCCTATTTACTTGTTTTATCTCTCAAGAGGAACCCAAGAATATTGCTCAAGCTTTGACTAAAGAAAGCTCGGGTCAAGCTATGCAGAAGAACTTCTTAAATTTAAACTTCAAGAAGTCTGGGTATTATGTGATCTTCCAAATGGGAAGAGAGTTATTGGAACCAGATGGGTTTTCAGAGTCAAAAGAGATGAAAGAGGTAATGTTATCAATAATAAGGCACGGTTAGTAGCACAAGGCTACAGACAGGAAGAAGGAGTAGACTATGATGAAGTATTTGCTCCTGTAGCAAGGATAGAAGCTATTAGAATATTTTTTGCTTTTGCTTCATATATGGGATTTCAGGTTTACCGTGATGGATTTCAAAAGTGCCTTTTTATATGGCAAGATTACAGAGGAAGTTTATGTCAAACAACCTCCTGGTTTTAAAGATCCTAAACATCCAAACAAAGTCTACAAGGTGGTTAAGGCTCTTTATGGCCTTCATCAAGCACCTAGAGCTTGGTATGAGAGACTTTCTACATTCTTATTGCTACATGGCTACAGAAGGGGAGCTATTGACAAGACTTTGTTTATCAAGAGAGACAAGAAGGATATCGTGTTAGTTCAAGTCTATGTTGATGATATCATCTTTGGGGCTACCAAACAGTCCATGGTCAAGGAGTTTGAGCAGCTGATGCAGAAGGAATTTCAAATGAGTTCAATGGGAGAGTTAACATTCTTTTTGGGACTTCAAGTTAAACAGTCAAAGGAAGGAATTTTCATAAGTCAAGACAAGTATGTTACAGACATACTTAAGAAGTTCAATTTTGATGATATGAAGACTGTTACTACACCTATTAAATCTATCAACTCATTGGGCAAAGATGAAGATGGACAACCTGTTGAAGTCAAGTTATACAGATCAATGATTGGCTCTCTTATGTATCTTACTGCATCAAGGCCTGATATCATGTTTGCAGTTTGTTTATGTGCAAGATATCAAGTCTCACCAAAAATCTCTCACATGAATGCAGTGAAGAGAATTTTCTGTTATTTGAAACAACAACCTAAGTTGGGGTTGTGGTATCCAAAAGAGTCACCTTTTCACTTGGAAGCTTTCTCAGATAGTGATTATGCAGGTGACAACTATGATAGAAGATCAACAACTGGTGGATGCCAATATCTTGGGAGAAGATTAGTCTCCTGGCAATGTAAGAAACAAACATTTGCAGCAACATCCTCTACTGAAGCTGAATATGTAGCTGCTGCAAGCTGTTGTGGACAAGTTTTGTGGATGCAGAATCAACTCTTGGACTATGGGTTCAATTTCAAGAATACTCCTATCAATATTGATAATGAGAGTACCATTTGTATTGTGAAGAATGCAGTTTATCATTCCAAGACCAAGCACATACAGATTAGGCATCACTTTATTAGAGATTGCTATGAGCACAGGCTCATTAATGTGGTTAAGGTTCACACAGATGATAATGTAGCTGACTTACTCACCAAAGGCTTTGATGTTTCAAGATTTAATCACTTGGTGGTGAGCATTGGCATGATTAAATACTGAGATACATTTAAGGGGAGGACAATTTAGTATTAGTATAGTCCTGTGCATTGCTTGAGGGGAGGATATTTATACTTAGCTGATACAGAGGAATTTGGAAAAGTACTATTTTTTTATGAAAGTACTGCTTGGAAAGTACTGCTTGGGAAAGTACTGCATACGTGGAAAGTACTGTTTGTCTTATTAACGTACTGTTCCAACGGTAATATTGAGGGGTAATTAATTCTAACGGTAACTTTGGTATTTATGGCTGTGATTTTTTTAAATCTCACCTATAAATAACTACTCTCTGATTTTCCCTCTCATATTGATACTTTAGAATCTTTTCCATATTTCTCTCATCTCCTCTACATTATTCGATTTTATCTCTTATTGTGCTCACATATTCAACAATGGCGAATCGTCCTACAGTTTCAAAGCACAATATGGTGGCTAATTTAGATAAGACTGAAGCGAATGCACTTTTTCATGATATCATTGATTATCTTACTGGATCGCCAATCAGTTATGCTCTTTTAGTGGAGCCGGATATAATTGAGCCCTGGATTCAAGAATTTTGGGCTACTGCTGGGGAAAATATGGAGAATGATGAATTTTATATTAGAGCTACAGTTGCTGGAAGAACTGTGAAGATTACTGAAGCCTCCATTAGAGAAGACTTGTTGTTTAATGATGAAGATGGGGCTATTCGGTTTGATAAGCAATTAATTTGGGATACTTTTGGACATATTGGTTATGAAGGGTCTTTAAATGAACAAACATTTAGGAAACAACTCTTTTGCCCTCCATGGAAGTTTTTAGTACATGTGTTGCTTCACTGTATTAGTGCAAAAAGTACTTCATGGGAACAATTTGGATCAAATATAGCATCTGCTATTGTGGGCTTGGCTACAGATCGTGTTTTTAATTTCTCAAGGCTCATTCTTGATGGAATGCTTTCCCACATTACTCATGGTTCAAAATGGCTAATGTATCCAAGCTTTGTTCAAGTATTCCTCAATAAAAAACTTTCTGATGTTCCTAAGCCAACAGATCTTTTACCTGTTGTGGTTCAACAAGCCAAAATTTTCACCATTATGGCTAGGAAGAGTGATCAATTCACTGGAAGGGATACTCCCTTAACTACTTCTATGATGGAAGTTGTTCAGGCTGTTAGAGCTGATGCTGAAGAAGATGAAGCTACTGAAGGTACTGCATCTGCAAGTACTGCTTCTCAAAGTGCTGCATCTCGAGAAGGTACTGCATCTCCACAAGGTACTGCTTCCCCAAGTACTGAAGTTCAAGAAGATGTTGCAGTCTCACCTTCTCCATCTCCACAACGATCTGTTTCTCATTCTCAACCAGAGGAACATTCACCAATTCAAGGAGATGATTCACATACTATACCTCCTGAAGAAATGACATTGGATAATTATGTTTTGACAAGGGAGTTGGTTAAGTTGAAAAAGACTACTGAGGCTCAAGCTAAGCAGATTAAGAAATTGAAGCTCAAGTTTAGAAGGCTCAAGAATTTTGTTTGGCCTTTGGTTCAACATCATCGTATATGGGTCAAATCAAAGAAGAAGGAGCAAAGTCAGTCTAAGAAAAGCAAACGCCAAAAGGTTCACCAACAATCTTCTGTCCAATTGGGGAGGAATTTAGAAGAAGAGAATTTGAAAGAAGATGTTAAGGAGAATGAACCTGAAGGTACTGAAGAACATGAAAAGACTGAAGAACAGATCATTCAAGATACTGAAGAGCAAGTTCAAGTTCAAGTTCAAAGTACTGATGATCAAGGTACTGAAGATCAAAGTACTGCTTTTCAACAACAAGGATCCTACAGGCAAAAATTGTTAACTCCAAGGTTGTTGGACTTTGAAGAGGAAGCTGGTCCTTCAACAACTGTACATAAAGAAGTTGTTGGTCCTTCAACTGTTATGCAAGAAGAAGAAGATGCACCTAAACCTATCCATACTGCAAGTGATGATGAGTTCATTGCTGTAATTTTGCAAGATTTATCACAACCAAGGGGTGGTGTTACTATTTCTGAAGTTGCAGAGGAACAACCAAGAGCTTCTCAACCTACAATTGATCCTAAAGATAAAGGAAAGGGTGTTCTGGTAGAAACTAAGAAGAAAAAGCTAACTTTGGTAGATCTTAGAGCAATTGAAATTGCTAGGAATGAAGCTGTAGCTAGAAAAGTACAAGAAGAACTTAATGCTGAAGTAGTGGCTGAAGTTACTAATGAAGAGGCAATAAATGAAGAAGCAGCTAAGAAGCTACAAGAGGAATTGAATGCTGAAGCTGATGAACCATTTCAGTCACCTATTCCTGTTAGATTTCTACCAAGAAGGACAAATAAAGCTAAAGACAGAAATGCTATGATGGCTTATCTTAAAAGTCAAGGGTATAAAGGATTGCAAAGGTTTAATTATTTTGAGATGAAAAGATTGTATGATGATGCTAGGGAAGCTTATAAGAAACATGTTGAAAGTATCAAAGATTTTAGAGATGAAGCTACTTGGACTGAAGCAGAAAGGAAGAAGAGTTTAAAAAGAAAAAGGAAAACTAAAGTTAAAGATGTTCATTTCTCAAAGAAAGAAAAAGTTGAGTTAAGATCTGAGACTAGGGATGAACTAAGAAATTATCTCAGAGTAGTAGATTTTGAATATTCCAAAGAAGATGCTGACATGAAGATGAACAGATCTCAGATTAGTGCTTTTAAAGTTGTGGAATCCAAAGAAGGGAGTTATCTGATGTTTCATAAAGAAGATGAAAGTTTTAGAGTATTCAACAGATTATGGGATTTATTGCACATCATAGATAGAGTGGATCTATTCTATTTATATCATGTGGTGCGAAGTTACTTTGAACATAATCCATTAGAAGGAATTGGTTTAGTTTTACTTGGAGATCTCACAACTGTATGGGAAACTGAAGAGCAGAGCACTGATGATATTTGGAAGAATCAAGAGAATTGGGAAATTGTCTGCTGGAGATTCTTTGAAGAGTCTGGTGTTCATGTTTTAGAGCTGGAAAATGGTACAATGATACACATGTTTGCAAATAGAAGATACCCTCTTACAGTTGAGCTTATGAGAAGGATGCTAGAGCATGGAATGAAAGTAGAAGAGGATAATGAAATTGCTTGCATGGTCATCAATCTGTTTATCAACTGGACTACTATTGCTGATGAGGATGAATGACTGGTATGAATCTTATTTGAATAAATTATTTTTGATAAATCAGTACTTTATTCAAAGTACTGCTGATCAAACAGTACTTTCATCAAAGTACTGCTTGCAGCTTTTTAACCAGTTAAGTGATTTTTGGAAGAAACCTTTTGTTAAGTAACAAATATTTTGAAACAAAGGTTGAATAAAATAAATGGTTTTTGAGATGGCAACATCAATAGGTCATCAATCCACCATGGTTACAAAAGGATTGGCTAATCCATGAGCAAACGGCTCTGGTAAAGATATTTCAAATCCGTTTTTAGTTGACAACTTGCTAATAAGTTGTATCGTATTCAACTCACCATATCAGTTAATGTGAAGAGTTGGCTAGCCCACAAGAAAATGGCTTGTGGTAAAGGCTGTGGAAAAACCATTTTTGGTAATTAGTTCACCATTAGATAAAAGAACTAACTAGTCCAGAAGGGTACAACTTTTGGTAAAGACAACTCAAATCTGTTGATAGCTGATGATTTGCTAAAAATCATATGGTTATCAATGTACCATGGTCTTACACACCAAAACATTTGGCTACTCCAGAGTTAATGGCTTTGGTAAAGAGATCTAAATCCATTAAATTTTCAATGATTCACCTCTCATAGGAGTTAACACACCTGGAAGTGATGAGAATAGTATGCAACTTAAACTGAATTAATGTACAAATTGTCATATGTTGCTGTGTTGCTGAAAAGATGGAGCTTGCTGGATGATGCTGTAAAACAATAATTCTAGAGATACTTTGACAAGCACAGACACTACAGAGATACAATCCAAAGACTAAGAAACAATTTGTTCTTAAAGATGAAGCTGTTAAAGATAAATTCACAAAGGAACTTGAAGTCAAGCTAGTAGAATTCAAGTTAGGGGAGGATTTTTGGGATATGAAAGTGCTGAAGATTGATAAAGTACTGTAAACTACAAAGTACTGGAAAAAGTCAAAGAGTCAAAGTACTGCACATGAAAGTCAAAGTACTGCAAGAATAAAGAACTGTTATATTCGTTTATAGAAAGTATTGTAACTCTAGAATATTCTGTATTAGATTACTTGTCGTACAAGGATACAAATTGTAAACCGACTAGGGTTATCCTTGAGCCTATAAAAGGATCCCTAGATTGGCATTAGACGTACGAGTTCATAAGTCTTAGAGTTTACGATTGCTTACAAGTTATTATTTAGAGTTTTAGAGAAGTTCGATATTCTTAGAGTTGTTAAAGTATCTGCATAATAAGCAGATTTAGAGTTAATAATAAAAGTTATTCTTCTTAGCTTTGTTAAGTAAATTCCGCATACTTAATAGAGTTTGTTCAGTGTTTCTTTGTTAATAACTTAGGATTTATCCGAGGTTGTTAAACCTTAAACAAGCTATTTAAGTTAGTTTGGTTAGAGTACATCGATCCAACAGTTTGATGCTTAAACATGTTCAGGGAAATCCAATTTTCTTTAGTGTAATCATGGGGTTTGAACGTTATGTTTTGCTTTTTACACTCAGGATCTTTTTGCTTCTTATCTATTTTCTCCCTAGAGGCATCTTCAAATTTTCTATCCTCTTCAGTGCTTCCAATACATGATGGTGTTTTCCTAGGCTTGAGGATCTCATTACCATCATATACAATCGTATGGAAAGCTTTTGCCTTTTTACAATACTCGAGATTTGGTTCCTCTACTAGGGGAATACAATGCTTATTGCTTAAGACTCTGTGCTTAGTGAGCATGTGAGCAGTCTGAATGGTATTCCCTTGTACGTACAACTTGTTTTCAAGCTTGTTTTTCAAAGTTTTTAGATTGGAAAAATCAGTTAAAAGTTTTGATTCCTTAGCATTAAATTCCTGTTTAAGCACTTTAACGTTTCTTGAAGTTCTTGCTTTTGCTTAACAGTTTTGTTTAGTTTATCTTTTAAGGAATCTAACTCTTGTTTTAATATTTCTTCCCTAAAATCACTTTTTCTAAAAATTGTACGCATTTGGCCATCCATTTCCTACTCACGGGTAGTTAAGTCAAACTTAGCACGTTGTTCATAAATGGCAACTTGTTCTTTATAGGCATTCAGTTCAGAGATAACAGAATCATCAGGGGCACATGCAGTGTATTCATCAAAAACATAGTCATCATTGACTGCAGAAGATGCATCACTTGGTACGATCTCACTTTCACTTTGTATCACATATTGATCATATGGGACAATATTACTATTACCCACATAATCAATATCTGATTCATTAGTTTCATGTGATAGTACTTTGTTATGATTCATAATACCTCTGAGATGATTGAATCTTTGGATGGACCAACCTGCTGTGGTGATGAGACCTTTGGAGAGACCATTGGTGAAATGCTAGCCATGAAGATTGTCTGGGCAGTAGGTTCATCATCGACATCAGAGTCAAATGCATCACAGTCAGTGACTTGATAGGCATTTTGATGATTGTGACCTATTTCCTGAATTGGCTGCTCATCCACATCAGCATCATAGGTTTTGGCATTTCCCTCAGCAAGAAACAACAACTCTTCTTCATCCAAAACCGCTCCACTGTCCTGAGCTTGCACCAGCAGCATCTTGTCCCTGAAGTACTCTGCATTTTGAGGGTGTTTTGGAGATGTGCAGTTTCTTGCAATATGTCCTTCACCACCACAGTTGAAGCACTTGATTGGCTTTCCTTGATTTGCATTCCTTCCCCTTGATTTGCATTCCTTCCACGGTTATGATTAGCCACATACCCTCCACCTACTCCACCCTTTCCTTGATCATACTGTCTTCCTTGCACTGGTTGCACCATGATCTTACCATCTCTGACAATAGCATGATTGTGTAGATTGGATGCAGTTCTGATATCATTGTTAGTGTGTGGAGTGAGGTTCAGATTTTGCTTAACCATAAGAGCCAGTTGATTGATGAAATATTCCATGGTTGCTTCAGCATCAGGTTGCTTAAAACTTAGATCAGGAATGAGTTTGTGGTTACCATTTCCAGTAGGTATGACTTGTGAAGCTTTGGTAGTAATCCCTACATTGGTGTAGAAGGCTGTTGAATCATTTGACGAACTTGCATTACCAGAGTTTGAATTGAATTTTTCCAAGATCATTCGTTCAAACATAGCATGTCTCTCATTCTGAAGCAAGTACACATACAATTGCTCGTAGTTGGTGTTCCTCAATACTTTTGTTAACTTGACAGAAGTGACAAATTTGTGCCATTCGAGATTCATGTTGTTCACAAACTTTTAATTTAGCTGAATATTTGGCATAGTCATTTTGATATTCCTCATGTCATTCACAAGCTTGTGGAACCTCACGTAATATTCAGTGACACTTTCCCCTGGTTTCATCTTAAAGTGCTCAAAGTCATCATACAGTTGAGATTCTCTGTCTTCTTTAGTTAATTCAGAACCAGAGAAAAGCATCTTGACATTGTCCCAAACTGCTTTGGCTTCAGTGTTGTGATTGATTAGTTTGTAGATGTCCTTTGGTAGACCCTGAAGTATAATGTTTGAGGCCCTAATATCTGCATCGTATCTTTTTTCTCCTTATCACTGAGCTCATCATAAATCTTTGGTCTGTCCAATCCTAAGATCACTGTACCATCCGCAGCAGTTTCAAGTGTGTCTCTTGTAGTCTCAATTTGATAAGGTCCTTCATCAATTGATTTGAGAATGTTAACCCCATTTTCCTTTCCCAAACAGTACAACCTAATTCGTTGAGCCCATGAGTCATAATCAGTTCTGTCAAGCATAGGTGGACGAGTATCTGATCTAGCTGCTTAAACGTCCTCAGCTATAGTAGAAACGATAGTAGGTACGTTGTTAGACATGATTCCAGATTCTACAGGATTTTACTATTCTTTGATTAAACCGGGAAATTGATTCTTTCACGGGATTTTACAAAATCAAAAGAACGACCGTAAAACGTAGCACGAAGAAGTGACAAGTCTCAATAGACAAGTAGTAAACTTGACAAGTCGCAACCTTACCAACTCGCTTTGATATCAACTCGCTTAATAGACAACTCGCTTAAAAGACAAGTCGCTTAAAATCCAAGTCACACAAAGAGACAACTCGCTTAATAGACAAGTCGCTTAAAACCCAAGTCGCATAAAGAGACAACTTGCTTAATAGACAAGTCGCTTTAAAACCCAAGTAGCTTAAAGAGTCAACTCGCTTAATAGCCAAGTCGCATAAACCAACTCGCTTCCAAGACAACTAGCTTAAGTGTCAACTCGCAGAAACAGACAACTCGCTTACAAAGCAACTAGCTTAGGCGACAACTCGCTTAAGTATCAACTCGCTTCAGAGACAACTCGCTTCCAATAACAAAGCAACTCGCTTCCAAGAAACGTATTACCGTGTCTCAACTCGCTTTGTACAATTTTCAAAAACAACCACTTTAACAATCAAAAAAAGCCCAACCACGATGATTCAAGCCTTCCAATTCAAAACCTAAACACATATGATGATCCTAAACATAAAAGTACAGTCAAAATTCAAACTTAAACACTAGAAATTAACCAAATGATTCAAACTCTTCTAAACACTTATAACCCCAAAAACCTTATGAAATCCACCAAACCAAAGAGCATGAAAGATGAGTGATCAAACCATGGCTCTTGATACCAATTGTAACATATAGAATTTCACAATCACATCAAACCATAAGCATATAGGGCGTATGCTAAGTTTAGAGAGTGAAAGTTTTAGAGAGAGAAAGGGAAGAGAGTTGGGAACTATGTGAAATAAAAGAAAAATGGCATTGAAGCTCCAACCCTCTACCTTGGGAGGTAGAGGGTATTTATAGTGTCTTACAAGATACGCCACCTACGGGCTATGGATCAGGCATATAGTGGGTAAAGACCCGTCCGTCCTCCATGGTGTTACTAAACTAAATACCAACTAACATTAAGTAACTACGACTACGAGCTTTCTAACGATTACATATACTTGAGGTGACCGACACTTTAATGACTGGATTTTCTAAATCCTAACAGGTGATAACCTGCTTAACCATTTGTCGAATCATTGGATGGAGTTTCCTTCTTAACAGATTTTGTTGTTGACTTAGTTGTTTCTTTTGTTGATGGAGGTGATGATTGAGATGATGATTTGGGTTTGGTGGAAGTGTCAAGAGGTGGTTCAGAAGACTGTTGAGGTTTGTGTATTGGATTGTCAACTAAGCAGTTGTCTGATTCCTTCTTTAATTTTTCCTCTTCAGCTCTAGCAGCTTCTTCTGCCTCTTTTCGCATCATTTCCTCTTCAGCCGCCAAATTTTCATCATCAGTAACTCAATCATCCTTATCATGATCATAATCTCCTATGTCATAAGTTTCCTCGTCTTCATCATGCAATTCTTCTTGCGGTTGTTTTAGTTATTGTTGTGGTTGCTTCATTTCTACAGTTGTAGTGACAGTGACACCCTGATCCTTACCGGGTTGATTAACCTTATCGGATGGGGTAAGAGTTGTTTGCAATGGATCTTTCATAAGTGGAGGACTACTGTTAGACCCTTCTGCCCCACCGAGTTGATTAACCGGAAAGGTTGAAGCATGGTATTCCATCCTTTTATGCTTTAATGTCTTACGAAATTGTATTTCCTCATCCATTGAATCATACTCATCATCAGGACGACTTTGTGAGCATGAATTTGAATGGATGTTGCAGAAGGATGTCCACAGCAATGCTGCAAGATGATTCTGAGCATATGAAGTTGTTGAAGACGACACGGAGATTGTTCTTGCCAATTGTTTTGTCGTATCCAGCTGGGAATGTGTTTGCCATCGAGAGCTCAGCTGGGGCATTGATGTTTGCTAGATTTGCAGCCATTTTGTGATCTGAAAGTCATTAGACAAAGAGACAGACATATGGAAACACAATGTGTTTGTTTTAGTCTGATTTATTATCTAATTACTTGTTTGATGGTAACATGTTTATGTTAGTTACAAGTCCTAAGTCACATTTTTCCAATTGTTTGAAGTTGATGTGGTAAGTTACGTGAACGTTTTAATTTTGAAATTTCAAAGTCCAATATTTCACTTAACACACAACATATTAACTTTTAAGCTTATATGAAACATCAGGTATTTGTGACTTATGCGTAACATTTAACAAGTAACATATGCGTAACAGGCCAAAATGTCATGAACAGTGGGTTATGAGTACAAAGGATCCTTATGCGTAAGAAAGGAGCTTATGCTTAAGAGTAAGCTAAAGCGTAAGACCAAGCTTATGCGTAAGAGTTTCTTACACGTAAGGCAAGTTCAAAGGTTTTAGGCTTACGCCTAGGAATAAGCTAGATGCTACGCGTAAAGTTTACTAAGTAAGAGTAGCTTATGCGCAAGAATAAGCCTTGTTTACGAATATCTTTCCGGATACTGCGAATCCATCTGAGACCTCCTTATGCGTAAGAGTTACGCGTGAGATTTCTCTTAGGCGTTACCTTTACGCATAAAGATTCTGACATTACGAATAGTTAACCAGTTAAATATAAATATGAAAACTTGATTACAGTTTATTCCGAACATCTTTTAGATCACAAAACAAGCACAAGAACATATCAGATACACACAGAAAGACTTAGGCGTAAATTTTCTTAAACCCTAAACCCTTAATCTACACGTAAAAGATATAGCCACACAAATCAAACAAGAATCATTCTAGAGTATCCTAGATGTCATATGAGTTCAATGGAACAAGATTTAACACATTTCCACCACAGAATCAGAAGATTCATGCGAGATGAACCCTAAAAAACCTAAAACATAAATTCTTACTGTTTAGATGTTTCTGGGCTAATTTAAAGGTTCAAAACATGCATATAAACTTATTCAAACACTTTATTGACCACATAAAACATCACAGAATAGAAAAAACCCTAAATGAGTGCAAGAACCCAAGAATTCAAATTGAAGATTCTGGATGGTTTTGGACGATTGAAACATGTTTAATAGACACTAAGAAAAGTTTTAACATAACTCATTTCAATCCAAACACTTTTATGCATAAACACCCAATTCGTTCAAGTGAACAATTTTTCAAAATCAGTTTTAAAAAGTTTTAACCGTTGGATTTGAAAGATTTTTGAAATCCTTGTTTAGAATCTTGATCTAAACAATTTAGAACTTACAGATTATGAAAAACTTGAACGGATTTTGAAGATTTGATTTGGGTCGTTTGATCTTGGTGGTTTAGGAGTAAATGCACATGAAGTGGTGCATAGAATGTGTTAGGTGAATGTTTTTGTTAAAATTAATTTGCCAAGTTGACACATTCAGTCCCTCATCCTCAAAAAGATTCCAACCACGATCCTTTAACTTCTGTTTAGGTTAGACAAAACACATGTAAGGCAAGAAACTTAATGATACTCCCCCTCGACTTTTGAAATAATGATTTTTGAAAACATTTGAGTCCGAGGAGAGTATTTGACAAGAAACGTATCCACCATTTTAGAAGAAACAACATATTTTTGGTAACATGCAAGTACAAGGTTTTATGAAACTGAAAAATATTTACTTTCTCCCCCTCAACACTTGTTCGGGAAAATTATGAAAACTTTGATAGAACAAAGTGTTGACGGAAGTATTGTACTTGCAATGTTTGAAAGAATTTAGATAGAAGAATATTTTTGTATTTTATCAGATTTTATATTTTTCTATTTTTTTTTGAAAATTTTATTTACAAAAGAGGTTTTGGTGTTTGATTGGTTTTCAAGAATGTGTTAAAAGTTTGTCCAGTTCCTCTGGAGTCAAATACCTCATACCAATATGGTAGATCAAATCATTAAACCTAGCAGGAGCCAAGGCTTTGGTGAGAAGATCCGCCAGTTGGTGATCAGTACCTACAAAATATAATTCAACGGTACCCTTTTCCACATGCTCTTTGATGAAATGATATCGAAGATCGATGTGCTTAGACTTCGAGTGTTGAACAGAGTTGCACGAGATTGCAATAGCACTTCGATTGTCGCAGTACATCGGGATTCTGTCAAATACGTAACCATAGTCTTTGAGTTGTGTTCTCATCCAAATGACTCGAGCACAACATGCTGACATGGCTACATATTCTGCTTTGGTTGATGACAACGATGTACAATCCTTCTTCTTCGATTGCCATGACACCAGTTTATCACCAAGAAATTGTAGAGCACCTGAAGTACTTTTCCGAGAATCTAAGCAACCTGCGTGATCAGCGTCTGAAAACGCTATTAGTTCAAAACCAGAATCCTTCGGATACCAGATCCCCAAATTAATGGTTCCCTTGATGTATCAGAGGATTCTTTGAGCCTTAGAGAGGTGGGTTTCAGTTGGTCTCGACTGATAACGGGATCAAAGATATACAGCAAAGACAATGTCAGGTCTACTGGCTGTTAGATACATGAGAGACCAATAATACTTCGGTATTTGGTAGGGTCAACCAATTTCCCATGCAAATCAGCATCCAGTTTCTTGGTATGTGCCATAGGTGTGGTATAGGTATCACAACTTTGCATTCCATTTTTGTTTAAAATTTCAAGAGCATATTTGGACTGACTTAGGAAAATACCACGGGGTGATTGATGAAATTGCAGTCCTAGAAAGAACGTGAGTTCACCCATCATGGACATTTCAAAATATTTTTTTTTCAAAAGTTTTGAAAAAAGCGTTTGAGTACTTTAGATGTGTTGACCCAAAAATGATGCCATCCACATAAATTTGAACGATTAAGATGTGTTCCCCGTGATATTGTAAAAATAGTGTTGAGTCGACCGATCCTTTGACAAAATTATGAGATATGAGAAAGGATGACAACTTATCATACCAAGCCCGGGGGGCTTGTTTGAGACCGTAGTGAGCCTTGATCAATTTGTAGACGTGATTAGGGAACTCTGGATCAACAAATCCTTCTGGCTGACTATCATAGACCGTTTCCTTCAGTTTACCATTCAGAAAAGCGGTTTTAACATCCATCTAAAAGACCGTGATGTTCATGTGAGCCGCGAATGCCAGAAAAATCCGTACAGCCTCAAGTCTAGCAACTGGTGCAAATGATTCCTTGTAGTCAATCCCCTCTTCTTGTCTATAACCATTAGCCACCAGACGTGACTTATTTCTGATAACCGTACCTTCAGCATCCAACTTGTTTTTCCAAATCCATTTCAGACCAATAACATAGACCCCTGTTGGTTTTGCAACCAATTCCCATACTTCAAGACGTTTAAACTGATTAAGTTCTTCTTGCATGGATTCGATCCAGTTGTCATATGTCATTGCTTCTTTAATATTTTTAGGTTCAGCTTGGCAGACGGTAAGTGCATAAATGCAATGTTCACAGTCAGTCTGAAGGCGTTGTCTAGTTACGACTGGTTGATTCGGGTTACCAATAATGTTCACAAGAGGATGGTCTCTAGTCCAACGATGTGTGGAGGGTTGATGTTGATATACATTATGCAGATTAGGAGGACTCAAATGACTTGTAGATGATTCCGCAACATCAGAAGTGGCAGTTTCATTTGCAAAAGGGTTGAAGAACGCATTTGGATCATAATCTGCAAGTTGGGGTACTTTTTGGTTCAGAAGATCATCAGCTGGTTCAGCTTCATTGGATGCGGTTTGTTCGGCTGTTGTTGTAGAATCAATTGGAGTTGCATCTTCAACAGTTGTTGTTGTTTTTGGTGTATCAGGTATTGGATTATTATCAGGTTGAGCAGCGGAAACATTTGATACATCTGGAGCACGTTGATCAATATCGTCACTAAACAGAGGATGAAATAGCTGTTCCATTTGTTGACGAGTAAGATGTAGGCTTGGTTCAGCTGATGATGGGGTTTGGGGGAAGTTTAGACGATTATGTCCGGGTTCCAAGGTGTTTTGCTCAGAAGCCATTTCTGTAAGCTCATCGAAGTTTGCATGAATCGTTTCCATAATCTCCCTTGTGCGATATTCCAAATCCGGTAACCCTTAGAGTTTTCACAGTATCCAACAAAGACTCCTATGCCAGCTTTAGCTTTGAGCTTACCAAAGTCATCACGATCATTATTTGGGTAACAGAGGGATCCAAATATATGAAAGTGTTTGAGATTCGGTTTTCGGTAGTGGATAAGCTCATAAGGTATTTTGTTGTGGCGTTTAGTAATCATTGAACGATTCTGAGTGTAGCATGCAGTTGATACGGCTTCAGCCCACAAGTAATCTGGAAGTTTAGCATTTATTAACATTGTTCTTGAAGCTTCCACTAACGTACGATTTCGTCTTTCAACAACTCTGTTTTGTTCTGGTGTTCGTGCAATTGATGTTTGATGCTCAATTCCCACTAACGTACGATTTCGTCTTTCAGTTCCTTTGTCTGTTCTGATTTGTCTGACTGTGTTCCGGACCTGAACTTGAATTTTCGTGAGAAAGGTGATGATCATCTGTGGAGCTTGATCTTTAGTTCGAAGAAAATAAACCCAAGTCTATCGTGAGTAGTCATCTACAATTACCAGGATGTAGCGTTTGCCGTTAATAGTTTGCACACGCATCAGACCACATAAATCCATGTGAAGAAGATGAAGCACATGCTCTGAGCTGTATTCCACCTTTGAAGGAAAATGAGCACGAGTGCTTTTCCCTTGTTCACAAGCTAAGCATAGGTGATCTTTAGAATACCGAAATCTTGGGAGACCTTCAACAAGTTTGTAACGTGCAAGATTGGTTATGGTTTCAAAGTTTAAGTGTGAAAGTCGACGGTGCCATAGCCAAGATTTTGTTGATGTTGCCTTTGAAAGGAGACAGATGGGAGATGAAGCAATCATGTCTTGCATTGAGATTGTGTAAAGACTTGATGTGCGTTGACCAGACATAAGATCGTTTCCTTGTAGATCACGAATGAAACAAGTTTTCTCCCTAAAAGCAACTTCCAAATCTCCATCACAAAATTGACCAAGACCTTCCACATAATAAACTCTGCTAATTTCGATGTTCCCACTGACGTAATCTCCGAAGCCCATGATAGCCGCGAAGTGATCATTCCCGAATCTGACAGTGCCAACGAACTTTGAAACAAAGTTTGATAACAGTTTAAGATTTCCTGTCATGTGTCGGGAACATCCGCTATCAACAACCCAGAGGATGATTTGTATCACCTGCATTACACATAGACGACACAGGTGGAATAGAAGTAGATGTGGAACCCGAAGAGTTAGAGGGTTCCGATGCAGTTATAGTTGAAACACACATGTTTATGATTTTAGGTATCCATTTAAAGCCAAGTGTATTATGTAACCATTTCTGTCATCTCCAACTAGTCTTAGCTTTGGTCTTAGTAAATGCACTAGGTGATAAGTTCTTCCTAGGAGGTGAAGGTTGTTCTATGGGTACATCAATGATCGTAGCCAGAACACTAGAGGGTGGTTTACCTAGCACAGACTTAGAAGCATTAGTGGGCCTAGAGGTATTCCGTTTTCTATTATTCCACTTACGAGATAAGATAGTATTAGCAACACATTTATCATGACATCCAGAAAACATGCTTTTACGACAACCAACACAAGAAGCTTCAAACATAACATTTAAAGTACTTAAAGGTTCAACATTCGTTACATCACTTTTTCTATTACATTTGTCTAACGCAATGTCTAAAGTGGGTGCAACTTGAGTCTTATTTAAAGTCCTAAGGTGTTCTTCTACTTCAGATGTCTTTATTGTTCTTTTCTTACGTCGCAACTTCCTATTCTTCCTTGATGTGCTATTAAGCTGTGAAGTGCTAGCGTTGGGAAAAGAGGCAACTATTCCTGCTTCAGTGGAACGAAGCACATTAGTATTTTGTGGTTTGTCATTAGACGTTCTGGTGTCAATTTTAAGCATTCCTGGTGCAAGTCCATTAGTGTTACTAGGCTTATCTTTATCACACTTTCTTAGCTTAGCTTTTGTAAGCTATTGGATTTCACAAACACATCACACCATAATACAAAGTGGGCGTATAATAGGTTTAGAGAGAGAAAGTTATAGAGAGAGAAAGAGAAGAGAGTTGGGAACTATGTAAAACAAAGAAAAATGGTATTGAAGCTCCAACCCTCTCCCTTGGGAGGTAGAGGGTATTTATAGTTTCTTACAAGACACGCCTCCTACGGGCTGTAGATCATGCATACAGTGGCTAAAGACCCGTCCGTCCTCCACGGTGTTACTTAACTAAATACTAACTAACATTAAATAACTACGACTATGAGATTTCTAACGATTACATATACTTGAGGTGACCGACACTTTAACAACTGGATTTTATAAAACCTAACAATCTCACCTTAAGGGAGGTCACCTCAACTTACAATGAATACAAACAGATATTAAATTTGATTGTTCTAGGATTCATGATTAAGTTCTTTGCTCAGTAGCCCGTAGTCTTTGATTCTTCATGTTTTGCATGTTTGGTTAATCCAAGTGGAGGTCTTTAACTGATCCACGTGATGATGAGTTTTGAGCCAACTTTGAGATCATCAGCTACCATGAGTCTCTGACTCTCCCTTTGTAGTGTTGACATTATGTGATGTTGTGACATTGGACCGACATACTCACATTCTGGATCATGATTTCTTCTCATCATAGTAGCGGAAGCTTTAGTTGATTCATGATATTTGCAACAACGTTGGGTGTACCTGCATACAACAGTTAGCAATAAAGTGCACGAAAGTGTCTTTGATCACTTTCGTTGAATTGAGGTACACGGCCCATGGTTCCCCGTTGATCAGTACAAGTACTGCCTGTGATCAAGTATAATTTCAAAGAATCTCCTTGACAGGGTTTCGCAGCTGCTCTAGCCGTTCTCAAACCGGAACGTCTCAAAGAAGACAACACGGAGTGAGTGAACCAGTGAATTGAGATTCACTGATTGATGAAAAGAGATTTGAAAAACAATCGTGTACTGCTCAATATAAAGTGTTTTTGCAATACAACGAAGGTTTTAAGGAAAATCAATTATCAATCATAAACACCTTTTATTTTGAAATATTAATACACAGTCGATATGCTAGAGAAAAGAATTTTAAGAACAACGACCGGTTTTTCAAAGGTATCCATCAATCCATTTCCTGGACCAAGGTTGATTCAATATTGAATCGCCCCATCGTTTCAATCCAGTTGTCACAAGTTTGATCTATTAGATAGATCTCACATGTTACCTACCAAGAGCTTGTTTGATGTTGGCTCTAGAAGGATTTCTATCTTCATTGTGAGTATTTTACATATCACTTAGATGTTCTGGCAATACCACAAGGATAATGCGTAGGACTCTTAAGATATAATCTCACTTTCCACATTGTGTGAAACAGTGAGTTTTCATTGATTGTGTCTTAGTGAGATTTATTGATGATCTCGAGGCTCTAGACTCAATAGTGCACATTTGGTTCCTATTCCAGAGACTAGGGAGAGGGTCTCCTTCTTCAATATCAACAATCTCTAAGAGAAAGTCGATAGATAATGTAGGTTCCCTGGGTCCATGACGTCTTGTCTTCAATACCGGTGTTACCTTAGTAACCACCAGTAGCATATGTATTGAACCCGGTTTCTGCCCTAAGGTTGAATTATTGGAGGGCTATTTATTTTCACCCTATTCACATTCAATTCTTTTTCATTCTTCAACCCCTTCAGTGCTTACCGAGAGTTCATTACTAGAACCCTGTTGGGTTTATTCCAGTTCTAGCTCAATCTCAGTCGGCACTCTTCCCATTTCTCATTTTTCTCATTTTTCAATATACCTAAGGACTCTACACTATCTAGTGGATTATCCCTGGGTAGATCCCTCCGGCTCTGGCGGGATCGTGGGAATGAATACCTGATTATTTCAAATATAATATAAGAAAATATCAAATACGAATACTCGCGAGAGAGAATTACAAATCAACCGTTTTTAGGAAAAAGGTCGACACGCAAAACCCGCGAATACTCGATAAGTGATACCGGGCGAGTGATTACCCGGGTCGTTTCCCAACGAGGAGTGAATTGACGGTCACGTTTGAGGTTTGTTATTAAAATGCTTGAATGGATCGGGAGTTTACGATTTTGATTACGTTATCTACAAATTAAGGAACGGGAAAGTAATTAAGGCAAGGGGAACAAAGTAAATGACAAATTAACTACTACATAGCATAAGAAACAATAAAACCAAGTTAAATTACGTCCTAGGGTTCTAAAACTAAAAAAAACGTGAAAACCCGGGCTAATCTCGAGCTTCAAAAAGTGAAAATAATGCAATATAAGGCCTACGGGTGTGAAACTAATTTTCTTACATTCTAAACGACTAAAAATAATTTTAGGAAAAAGCCGGGTATTTTTTCGACTTTTATTTTATTTATTATGAATTAAAAACTAATTTAAACTAAATTAATTATTAAAAATACTAAACGTTTTTATAAAAATCTGAAATTTTTCTTAAAAATACTTTATACTATTCTAATCTTAGGAAAAATATGACTAAGTACACAACTACTCCTAATAAGCTGTTAAAAAGCTAAACAATGCGAATGAGCTTGAAACGAATGAGGTGTTTTATATAAAATTAAGTAGAGTAAAACGTGAGTAGCCTCTAGTGCAGTTGGTAACGTGGAGTGTGTGTGAGGTGCTGGTAAATGGCAGGATGTTAGGGGTTCGAGACCCACTTCTTACCATTTTGACTACTTATTTTTTTTCTTTTGCCAACTTATAAAATAAGCTATACAAATAAGTTTCAACTAAAACTAAACTTCAATAGAACACTGAATAAGCAGATTAACAGCAAAATTTAGTGGACAGATTAGATCATAAGTTCAAGAGCAACTCAGCCAAACAAATCTAAATGGGATCAAAAACACTAAAGGATTAAAGGAGAACTAGTTCAAAATAAGCTAAAGTAAATAGAAGCTATCTATGGTAAACTAAAGAATATAGACTACATCTAAACTAAATAAGATAATAAGCTGAATTCAAAGGAAGTAAGCACTAAAAGCCTACTGATGCATCAGCAATAAAGGGGCAGAAATGGGGTTGTTGTGGTGCTCCTAAAAAGCTACCAAAAAGCTACAGTAAAAATTCACAAAAATGTGGAAAAGCTAGACGACCAACCCAAGATTTTGCATACCAAATTTCAGAACCTAAGGCCTAATATTCAGCAAATGAAAAATCCGAAAGTGGAGCCACCTGGGCCATTATGCTGCTGAAACAGTTGCTGAAATGGGCTTGGGACAGATTTCTAGCGCACTTTTAGCTAAGGTAAGATGAACCTAAGTGCAAGTAAACTAAAGCTATGTTGAGTTGGGTATGTGAAATGTAATAAAAGCAATTTAGAAGCACTTTTCATGAAGAAATAAGCTAGGGAAAAGCACAAGAACAGCAGTTGGGACTGCTGTTCAGTTAGGACAGAACAAATGAATACATTTTTTTTTTCTTTTCAAAACTCAACCAAACTTCAAAATACTTGTTAAAACAGTTATACTCTACTCAAGACTACTCTAAAACCTTAAAACAACTTTGACTTGTGAAGTCAAAGTGGGTGGAGATGGGTTTTGACCCAAGTGAGAGCCAAAACCAAACACCCCTGTACAGGGTATAAAACTGAATTTTTAAAGCAGTAAAGATTTGAAAACTTTGAAAAGCTAGTTTAAAAGCTCCACTGAGCTTAAACAACCTTGAAACAAGTACTGTTAAAACACAAATATCATAACTCAAGGACATGAAGAAAATTAAAAGTGCAATGGAATTAAAAACTGAAATTTAAATTGCATTAAAAATAAAGTTACATGGAAATTTAAATGACAATAAAATTAAAATTGGTACTAGAAGGAGAATTCTAGACAAGAAAATTACAATTTACTACATTCCTATTTATACTAAAGATAAAAAAAGAGTCTTCATCTCATCTGTTGTGCTAGTTCAGTGTGAGGAAAGAGAGTTTGTGAGCTTTTTGTGCTTCTTTCAACCCATCTCAACCATCAAAAAGACTTGGTGCCCAATCCTTGCAATCTTGACCATTCAATTCTTGTTGTCTTCTTCACAGCCAATGGTGCTTGAGGGGATTGCCAAGCTGGACAAGAAGGGCAGAAGGGACATGTGACAAAGTGTTGTCTGCTTGTGAGGATGAGAGGGACAGGGGAGAGAGTGATGGGGAGATTTGGCGCCAAGGTCTTTGAGGTGTTCTGGGTTTGGGATTTTTGGGATAAAATGGGTAAAGATAGGAGATGGGTGGTTTTAAAAGGTTTATGTAAAAGGGTTTAATAAAAGAGTTTAAAAAAAGTTTAGTAAAAGAAAAATAAGTTAAAGTAAAAAAAAATTTTTTTTTTTTTTTTTTTTTAAAAGTAGAAAAATATTTTTAATAAAAATTGGTTTTAATAAAAAAAAATTGTTGTAAATAAAAATGGTTTAAGATAAAAATAAGTGTTTTTAATGAAAAACGTTTTAAAGGTAATTTGGGTACGGGTGAAGGGTATAAAGGAAATTTTGGGTTCAAGGTTGGGTTACGGGTTTGTTTCCCCCACTCTCACTCTAAATATGCACCCCGGGATCTAAAAATGTAGAAAAATCATTCCCGGCTTCGTTCGCAAAGCAATTTTTCCAATCCGAGCTCATTTCTATCCGTTTTTGTCCTGTTTTCGATCCTTTGTACCTGAAACACATAAAAACACACTCCAAGGATATCTGTAGAATAATTGGTAATATTTCCGTGTTAATAGACATTTTTGTGGTCTTAGATGGGTAAAAATGATGAGTGAATAAGCACTCATCAAATCCCCCACACTATCAATTGCTAGTCCCTAGCAATCCGATCATATGAAGTAATGAAAGGATCAAAAATACCAAGAATACCCCGTTTCGACTTTTTATTCAACTACGAGAAATTTAAAACTTGAACGTAAATAAATAACATGCTTGATTATCAAAACATGGCATCACGGAACGGGATTCACGCAAAATGGGTGTCTCCGGGGAATTGTAATCGTCATCCTCTTTTTATACTCTCAAACCAAGCTTAAACTTATTGTGCAAACGTTTTTTGTAAAATGCTAACACTACTTATACAAATAATCTATGTAAGTCGAGACTTAACTTTTTACTCCCGCAATTCATAAAATTTAAGTGTGTGTGCTCATTTTCAAAAGTTTGACCATTGAAATCGACATTTGTTATGGTTGTTATCCACTTAACTAAAGTACTAACCTACCGGAAACGATGAAAGTCTAAGGATCGAAAGAGCCTCTTCCATGTAGCGGCTTTCTTCTCGGCACATCCCAAAACATTAGTTTTAAGTGACCGGGCTTTTGACACCTCACAGAAAATAGTACCGGAATTAGCGGGAATTCGATTCCAAAGATTTACGAAGCTACCGTTAAGTTAAAACTAAACCTAAATGGATTACAACCGACGACAATTTAGAAATTCGAGATTCAAAGGTGAGATCACTCCATGTTGCGACTTTCTTCTCAGCTTGTCCTTTTAAGGAGGCTAGGTTTTCACCCTCGAGAATAGTATCGGAGCTTTCGGGATCTTTGAAATCAAGGATTTCCAAATTACCGTCAAACTTTTAGACAATTTTGACGAATACTAGTTCAACTTCCGATTTAAATTTAAGAAAAAGCAAGTTTCGCACATTTATTCATAAGCAACACAATGCTTTTATTCACGCAACTCATATTTTTTTTTCATTTTTCATTTTTCAACTTTTTTCACTTTTTTTTTTTTTTTTTTCTTTTTTTTTTTTTTTTTTGAACTTTAAACTTGCAACTTTTGCATCATTCAAGCAACTTTACGATACTTTCATTTTGCAACATTATTCAGATTTTAAAAAAGTATGCTTTCTCGGAAATTTAAATAAAAAGTTGAACTCGGACTCTAAATCAATTTTGCTTAAAAACTTTTTATTGTAACAAGACTATTTGAATGTTCAAAAGTTTGACAATGAGCACGTATTTAAGTCCAATTAGTTAGCTTCTGGGAGAAAAAGCCATAGATTACTTATATAAGCTCTAAAGAGAACCAACTACTCCACGCTTAGCATTTTCATTTGCACAACGCGTAAAACCTTAGCCTAATGTTAAGAGAGCAGCTAGATCAACACTCTAGCAGAGTCGGGATTCCCCTTGTTCTAGCCGAATCAAGACTAAACTACCATTAATACCGAAGCATCAATGCTTTATTTTTGTGCAAAGCACTTCTTGTAAATGTAAATACTTGACTTAAAGCGATAAAATTTTAAAATTTTGGTCAAAACGGGGGTGCTAGGGTACTAGAAGGTACATATGTGATCAAAATTCGCTAGAATTCCCCCCCACACTTAGAATTGAATATTGCCCTCAATATTCAAAGTACCGGCCGGAGCCGAAACTATAGAACGGAAAAAAGGTAATACTACTAGCCAAGTGTGGAAGCGAAATCTTTTTTCACAAAAGGATTTATAAAGATATCCCTAGATAATCGTTAGCAAAGAGATCGGATATTGGGCGGCTGGATTGAAAACAGGCGCATCAATCATCACGATCTACGGGAATCCTGAAAACAGAGAGCAAACACACAACAAGCAAACAACAGTGGGGGAATTTCCCCCACACTTAGTGTTAGAAAATAGAAAGAAGTCAGAAACATGGGTGGATACCCATGAAATGCTACTGTTTTTGTTAACCGAGTCGCTAGCTTGACTCGACCCCGAATTCATTGGTCCATGGGGGAGCAAGTGGAAGAGAAAATCTCCATCGGACTTTCATTCAAATGGTTTGAAGAAACATTGAATGTGCTGAAAGTTCCACTCCGATGAGATATAACCGGCTTAAGAGAATGAGAAATGCCGGGGTCAAAGATGGTATCTTCACTCCCGTAGGAGATAAGATATGGAGAAGAAATGGGATAAGAAAGCAGGGTGTCATTGAGATGACAACGGGTGGGTCGGGTGGGCAAAAGATTAGATTGAGGAACATTGAGCGAATGTTCAACAATCTTATCCACCACTGAAGCAATGAAAACATCCGTATCGGGCTTAGAAGAGGTTCCATCATCCGGCGGTTTAGCAGGCGGACGGGTGGATGATGGATCTAAGCCATACTCATCACTCTCAAAACCCGGAGGTATCGAGTCATCCGAAGAAAGAAATTCGACCTCTTCTATAAGAGTGTCACTTGACGAATTATCAGAAGACCGATTGTATAAAAGATTTTCCAATTCGGTAAGGTCGGCTTCAAAGTCGAAGTGCACATCATCATCTCCCGGTGGAGAATGATCAATAAGAGCGAGTTCATCGGCGAACTCCTCGAGAAGGTCTAAAGTCGAAGTGGGATTGCCACTATTCTTTTCTTCAGAAGTAGAATCCTCGAGCTCGGGTAAAGAGGTAACGGGGTTTTCCGAGTAAAGGTCACTATCCTCATTCTGAATGTCAAAGATTGGGTTATCTGAAATTTGAGTGAATTCAGAATCTAAGTCAAACAGAGGATTAGTGAATGCCATAGTGAAAGGTTCCTCGGACACAACAAGAATATCTTCATCATCCGAATCAAAATCAGTGTCGATTTCTCTTTCTTCAGGTTCAAAATCTCTCACTTCTTCTAAGCTGACGAGCTCAGAAGGATCTTCCTCAACATACCCGATGTCTCCACACGATAAGGAATCGTCAAACGACGTAAAGTCATTTTCAGACTCGGAGATCATCTCAACAGAATCATTAGGGGTGGGAGGAGAAGAATCATCATCAACCGGCTCATCACACATCATATCGGAGACACCCTCGCACTCACTTGGGGTTGGGACAAGGTTCTCAACACAAGACGGTTCCGTTTCCGGAATAGTGCTAAGATGCTCGTCCCCCATACTTAGAGAGTTAACGGGCTCTTCGTGTGTGGTTTCGGCTGACAAACTTTCATCATCATCGTCACTATCATCATCATCGTCAATGTAAGTCGCGAGCCATCGGGCACGTCTTGCAAGTGCTCGTTCCTCGATTCGTATTTCTTCAAGACATCTTTGAATCTTAGCGGCTCGTTCCTCTTCTTCAAGTAATTCTAGCATAGATTTTTCGTTGCGAGACGTTTGGTCTTCGGCAAGTTCTTCTAGCATACTTTTCTCACGAGGATGTTGATCAATGACGGGAAAATGATCAATGACGGAAAATGGTGGGGGTTGGAAATTGTCAAAACAAGGAGTGTTATAACAAGGATCAGGTCCATGGTAATTTTGATTCCATGATTGACATTGGTAATCATAATGAGGACCCCCACAATTTGCACAATAAGGAATTTGAGGAGAGAAATTCTGAAATGATGTATCATTGAAATCTTGATAGTACGGTTGTGGTTCATATGAATTCTGTGGAGGGTAGTTGAAATCGTTTTGAGGAAAATTGAAGGAATTAGGATTAGAATCATAAGCGAATGAATTCTCGGCACAAATCGAACAAAATCCATTAGTAAGAAAATTTCCACACCACTTGTACATACATTTGAAACAACGAAAACCTTTCGGTAACACGTCTCCACAACCATAGCAATAATCTTGATCGAAAGAAGATATCTCGGGCTCGGGAATAGGGATCGAGGGCTCAACAATATCACAAGTCGTATTTGTATTTCCCGAAGTTGAATCTTGACGAAGTTCATTAAGAAGTTTTCAATCATGTTCATGATTTCGTTCGAAAGAAGTCCGGAGGTGGGACAAGTGGTGTGCTCTCAGAGCTAGCAATTTCCACCACTTCCTTTGGTCTCGGTTCTTGTTCTTTTCTCTTAACCTTAACCGTAAATCGCGAAAGATTTTGATCAATTCTAGACGGTTTGGGCTCAGAAACAATAGAACAATCATCGGGTTGTGGCGGATGGTCGGAAAAACTTGGAGAATCATCGAGAGAGTTTTTATCGGATAATTCGCACCAATAGCAATATTTGCTTGCACCCATCCTTCCACATCGCTTACATAAACAATCCTGATTCTGACAATAAAGTTGATCCTCTTCCATACGGCCTTTACAGTGAAAACAACGACGATAATCGATCGTCGCCATGAGAATTAAACTTGTAGAGGGTTAAAGAAATAGAATTAAGTGATCGAGAGGATACGAAGAATAGAATCAACGGTGAAAGAGGGTAAAAGAAATAGAATCAACGAATAAGAGGAATGAGAAGAATATTTTTGGGTTTTTGATAAATAAAAGGGAAAATAAATTTTGAAAAGGAAAATATTTTTGGGTTTTTGGGTTTTTGGAAAGAAAATAACTTCACGAGGAAGGTTCTTCAAGTCACTAATCGTCAAACCTTAACGATATTGTCGCAACACAACTTCCCCGGCAGCGGCGCCAAAAATTGATATCGCCCTTTTGAGAGGTCAAATAGTCAATTATAATAAAGAAAATACCAAATACGAATACACGCGAGAGAATTACAAATCAACCGTTTTAGGAAAAAGGTCGACACGCAAAACCCGCGAATACTCGATAAGTGATACCGGGCAAGTGATTACCCGGGTCGTTTCCCAACGAGGTGTGAATTGACGGTTACGTTTGAGGTTTGTTATTAAAGTGCTTGAATGGATCGGGAATTTACTTGGATTACGTTATTCTACAAATTAAAGAACGGGAAAGTAATTAAGGCAAGGGGAACAAATTAAATGACTAAATTAACTACTACTAAGCATACGGAACAATAAAACTAAGCTAAATTAAGTCCTAGGGTGCTAAAACTAAAAAACGTGAAAACCCGGGCTAATCCCGAGCTTCAAAAAGTGAAAATAATGCAATTTAAGGCCTACGGGTGTGAAACTAATTTTCCTACATTCTAAACGACTAAAAATAATTTTAGGAAAAAGCCGGGTATTTTTTCGACTTTTATTTTATTTATTATGAATTAAAAACTAATTTAAACTAAATTAATTATTAAAAATACTAAACGTTTTTATAAAAATCTGAAATCTTTCTTAAAAATACTTTATACTATTCTAATCTTAGGAAAAAAATATGACTAAGTACACAACTACTCCTAATAAGCTGTTAAAAAGCTAAACAAGCTAATGAGCTTGAAACGAATGAGGTGTTTTATATAAAATTAAGTAGAGTAAAACGTGAGTAGCCTCTAGTGCAGTTGGTAACGTGGAGTGTGTGTGAGGTGCTGGTAAATGGCAGGATGTTAGGGGTTCGAGACCCACTTCTTACCATTTTGACTACTTATTTTTTTCTTTTGCCAACTTATAAAATAGCTATACAAAATAAGTTTCAACTAAAACTAAACTTCAATAGAACAATGAATAAGCAGATTAACAGCAAAATTAGTGACAGATTAGATCATAAGTTCAAAGCAACTCAGCCAACAAATCTAAATGGGATCAAAAACACTAAAGGATAAAGGAGAATAGTTCAAAATAAGCTAAAGTAAAATAGAAGCTACTATGGTAAACTAAAGCATATAGATACATCTAAACTAAATAAGATAATAGCTGAATTCAAAGGAAGTAGTAAAGGAAAGTAAGCACTAAGCCTACTGATGCATAGCAATAAAGGGGCAGAAGGGGTTGTTGTGGTGCTCCTAAAAAAGCTACCAAAAAAGCTACGTAAAAAATTCACAAAACTGTGGAAAAGCTAGACGACCAACCCAAGATTTTGCATACCAAAAGTCAGAACCTAAGGCCAATATTCAGCAATGAAAAATCCGAAAGTGGAGCAACCTGGGCCATTATGCTGCTGAAACAGTGCTGAAAGGGGCTGGGCAGATTCTAGCGCACTTTTAGTTAAGGTAAGATGAACCTAAGTGCAAGTAAACTAAAGCTATGTTGAGTTGGGTATGTGTGAAAGTAATAAAAGCAATTTAGAACACTTTTCATGAAGAAATAAGCTAGGGAAAAGCACAAGAACAGCAGTTGGGACTGCTGTTCAGTTAGGACAGAACAAATGAATACATTTTTTTTTTTTTTCAAAAAACCAACTTCAAACATACGTTAAAACAGTTTATATCTACTCAAGACTACTCTAAAACCTTAAACAACTTGACTTGTGAAGTTAAAGTGGGTGGAGATGGGTTTTGACCCAAGTGAGAGCCAAAACCAAACACCCCTGTACAGGGTATAAAACTGAATTTTTAAAGCAGTAAAGATTTGAAAACTTTAAAAGCTATTTTAAAAGCTCAATGAGCTTAAACAACTTTGAAACAGTACTGTAAAAACACAAATAACATAACTCAAGGACATGAAGAAAATTAAAAGTGCAATGGAATTAAAAACTGAAATTTAAATTGCATTAAAAATAAAGTTACATGGAAATTTAAATGACAATAAAATTAAAATTGGTACTAGAAGGAGAATTCTAGACAAGAAATTACAATACTTTACATCCTTTATACTAAAGATAAAAAAAAGTCTTCATCTCATCTGTTGTGCTAGTTCAGTGTGAGGAAAGAGAGTTTGTGAGCTTTTTGTGCTTCTTTCAACCCATCTCAACCATCAAAAAGACTTGGTGCCCAATCCTTGCAATCTTGACCATTCAATTCTTGTTGTCTTCTTCACAGCCAATGGTGCTGAGGGGATTGCCAAGTGGACAGAAGGGCAGAAGGGACATGTGACAAAGTGTTGTCGCTTGGAGGAGAGAGGGACAGGGGAGGATTTGGCGCAAAGGTCTTTGAGTGTTGGGTTTGGTTTTTTTTGGGATAAAATGGGTAAAGATAGGAGATGGGTGGTTTTAAAAAGGTTTATGTAAAAGGGTTAAAAAAAGAATTTAAAAAAAGTTTAGTAAAAGAAAAATAAGTTAAAGTAAAAAAAAACTTTTTTTTTTTTTTTTTTTTTTTTTTTTTTTTAAAGTAGAAAAATATTTTTAATAAAAATTGGTTTTAATAAAAAAAATTGTTGTAAATAAAATGGTTAAGATAAAAATAAGTGTTTTTATGAAAAACGTTTTAAAGTAATATGGGTCGGGTGAAGGGTATAAAGAAATTTTGGGTTCAAGGTTAGGTTACGGGTTTGTTTTCCCCACTCTCACTCTAAATATGTATCCCGGGATCTAAAAATGTAGAAAAATCATTTCCGGCTCCGTCCGCAAAGCACGTTTTCCATTCCGAGCTCATTTCTGTCCGTTTTTGCCCTGTTTTCGATCCTTTGTACCTGAAACACATAAAAACACACTCCAAGGATATCTGTAGAATAATTGGTAATATTTCCGTGTTTTTAGACGTTTTTGTGGTCTTAGATGGGTAAAAATGATGAGTGAATAAGCACTCATCAAATCCCCCACACTATCAATTGCTAGTCCCTAGCAATCCGATCATATGAAGTAATGAAAGGATCAAAAATACCAAGAATACCCCGTTTCGACTTTTTATTCAACTACGAGAAATTTAAAACTTGAACGTAAATAAATAACATGCTTGATTATCAAAACATGGCATCACGGAACGGGATTCACGCAAAATGGGTGTCTCCGGGGAATTGTAATCGTCATCCTCTTTTTGATACTCTCAAACCAAGCTTAAACTTATTGTGCAAACGTTTTTGTAAAATGCTAACACTACTTATACAAATAATCTATGTAAGTCGAGACTTAACTTTTTACTCCCGCAATTCATAAAATTTAAGTGTGTGTGCTCATTTTCAAAAGTTTGACCATTGAAATCGACATTTGTTATGGTTGTTATCCACTTAACTAAAGTACTAACCTACCGGAAACGATGAAAGTCTAAGGATCGAAAGAGCCTCTTCCATGTAGCGGCTTTCTTCTCGGCACATCCCAAAACATTAGTTTTAAGTGACCGGGCTTTTGACACCTCACAGAGAATAGTACCGGAATTAGCGGGAATTCGATTCCAAAGATTTACGAAGCTACCGTTAAGTTAAAACTAAACCTAAATGGATTACAACCGACGACAATTTAGAAATTCGAGATTCAAAGGTGAGATCACTCCATGTTGCGACTTTCTTCTCAGCTTGTCCTTTAAGGAGGCTAGGTTTTCACCCTCGAGAATAGTATCGGAGCTTTCGGGATCTTTGAAATCAAGGATTTCCAAATTACCGTCAAACTTTTAGACAACTTTGACGAATACGAGTTCAACTTCCGATTTAAATTTAAGAAAAAGCAAGTTTCGCACATTTATTCATAAGCAACATAGTGCTTTTATTCACGCAACTCATATTTTTCATTTTTCATTTTCACCTTTTTCACTTTTCTTTTTTTTTTTTTTTCTTTTTCACTTTTTTTTTTTTTTTTTTTTTTACTTTGACTTTAAAATTGCAACTTTTGCATCAATCAAGCAACTTTACGATACTTTCATTTTGCAACATTATTCAGATTTTAAGAAAGTATGCTTTCTCGGAAATTTAAATAAAAAGTTGAACTCGGACTCTAAATCAATTTTGCTTAAAAACTTTTTATTGTAACAAGACTATTTGAATGTTCAAAAGTTTGACAACGAGCACGTATTTTAGTCCGATTAGTAGCTTTAAGGAGAAAAAGCCATAAATTACTTATATAAGCTCTAAAGAGAACCAACTACTCCACGCTTAGCATTTTCATTTGCACAACGCGTAAACCTTAGCCTAAATGTTAAGAGAGCAGCTAGATCAACACTCTAGCAGAGTCGGGATTCCCCTTGTTCTAGCCGAATCAAGACTAAACTACCATTAATACCGAAGCATTAACGAATTATTTTTGTGCAAAGCACTTCTTGTAAATGTAAATACTTGACTTAAAGCGAAAAAAAATTTAAAATTTTGGTCAAAACGGGGGTGCTAGGGTACTAGAAGGTACATATGTGATCAAAATTCGCTAGAATTCCCCCCCACACTTAGAATTGAATATTGCCCTCAATATTCAAAGTACCGGCCGTAGCCGAAACTATAGAACGGAAAAAGGTAATACTACTAGCCAAGTGTGGAAGCGAAATCTTTTTTCACAAAAGGATTAATAAGATATCCCTAGATAATCGTTAGCAAAAAGATCGGATATTGGGCGGCTGGATTGAAAACAGGCGCATCAATCATCACGATCTACGGGAATCCTGAAAACAGAGAGCAAACACACAACAAGCAAACAACAGTGGGGGAAATTCCCCCACACTTAGTGTTAGAAAAGAGAAAGAAGTCAGAAACATGGGTGGACACCCATGAAATGCTACTGTTTTGTTAACCGAGTCGCTAGCTTGACTCGACCCCGAATTCATTGGTCCATGGGGGAGCAAGTGGAAGAGAAAATCTCCATCGGACTTTCATTCAAATGGTTTGAAGAAACATTGAATGTGCTGAAAGTTCCACTCCGATGAGATATAACTGGCTTAAGAGAATGAGAAATGCCGGGGTCAAAGATGGTATCTTCACTCCCGTAGGAGTTCAGATATGGAGAAGAAATGGGATAAGAAAGCAGGGTGTCATTGAGATGACAACGGGTGGGTCGGGTGGGCAAAAGATTAGATTGAGGAACATTGAGCGAATGTTCAACAATCTTATCCACCACTGAAGCAATGAGAACATCCGTATCGGGCTTAGAAGAGGTTCCATCATCCGGCGGTTTAGCAGGAGGACGAGTGGATGATGGACTAAGCCATAGTCGTCACTCTGAAAACCCGAAGGTATCGAGTCATCCGGAGAAAGAAAGTCGACCTCTTCCATAAGAGTGTCACTTGACGAATTATCAGAAGACCAATTGTATAGAAGATTTTCTAATTCAGTAAGGTCGGCTTCAAAGTCGAAGTGCACATCATCATCTCCCGGTGGAGAATGATCAATAAGAGCGAGTTCATCGGCGAACTCCTCGAGAAGGTCTAAAGTCGAAGTGGGATTGCCACTATTCTTTTCTTCAGAAGTAGAATCCTCGAGCTCGGGTAAAGAGGTAACGGGGTTTTCCGAGTAAAGGTCACTATCCTCATTCTGAATGTCAAAGATTGGGTTATCTGAAATTTGAGTGAATTCAGAATCTAAGTCAAACAGAGGATTAGTGAATGCCATAGTGAAAGGTTCCTCGGACACAACAAGAATATCTTCATCATCCGAATCAAAATCAGTGTCGATTTCTCGTTCTTCAGGTTCAAAATCTCTCACTTCTTCTAAGCTGACGAGCTCAGAAGGATCTTCCTCAACATACTCGATGTCTCCACACGATAAGGAATCGTCAAACGACGTAAAGTCATTTTCAGACTCGGAGATCATCTCAACAGAATCATTAGGGGTGGGAGGAGAAGAATCATCAACAGGCTCATCACACATCATATCAGAGACGCCCTCGCACTCACTTGGGGTTGGGACAAGGTTCTCAACAAAAGACGATTCCGTTTCCGGAATAGTGCTAAGATGCTCGTCCCCCATACTTAGAGAGTTAACGGGCTCTTCGTGTGTGGTTTCGGCCGACAAACTTTCATCATCATCGTCACTATCATCATCATCGTCAATGTAAGTCGCGAGCCATCGGGCACGTCTTGCAAGTGCTCGTTCCTCGATTCGTATTTCTTCAAGACATCTTTGAATCTTAGCGGCTCGTTCCTCTTCTTCAAGTAATTCTAGCATAGATTTTTCGTTGCGAGACGTTTGGTCTTCGGCAAGTTCTTCTAGCATACTTTTCTCACGAGGATGTTGATCAATGACGGGAAATTGTTCAATGACGGAAAATTGTGGGGGTTGGAAATTGTCAAAACAAGGAGTGTTATAACAAGGATCAGGTCCATGGTAATTTTGATTCCATGATTGACATTGGTAATCATAATGAGGACCCCCACAATTTGCACAAATAAGGTATTGAGGAGAGAAATTCTGAAATGATGTATCATTGAAATCTTGATAGTACGGTTGTGGTTCATATGAATTCTGTGGAGGGTAGTTGAAATCGTTTGGAGGAAAATTGAAGGAATTTGGATTAGAATCATAAGCGAATGAATTCTCGGCACAAATCGAACAAAATCCATTAGTAAGATAATTTCCACACCACTCGCACATACATTTGAAACAACGAAAACCTTTCGGTAACACGTCTCCACAACCGTAGCAATAATCTTGATCGAAAGAAGATATCTCGGGCTCGGGAATAGGGATCGAGGGCTCAACAATATCACAAGTCGTATTTGTATTTCCCGAAGTTGAATCTTGACGAAGTTCATTTAAGAAGTTTTCAATCATGTTCACGATTTCGTTCGAAGATTCCGGAGGTGGGACAAGTGGTGTGCTCTCAGAGCTAGCAATTTCCACCACTTCCTTTTGGTCTCCGGTTGTTCTTTCTCTTAACCTTAACCGTAAATCGCGAAAGATTTGATCAATTCTAGACGGTTTGGGTCAGAAAAACAAGAGAACAATCTCGGGTTGAGGCGGATGGTCGGAAAAATTTGGAGAATCATCGAGAGAGTTTTTATCGGATAATTCGCACCAATAGCAATATTTGCTTGCACCCATCCTTCCACATCGCTTACATAAACAATCTGATTTTGGACAATAAAGTTGATCCACTTCCATACGGCCTTTACAGTGAAAACAACGACGATAATCGATCGTCGCCATGAGAATTAAACTTGTAGAGGGTTAAAGAAATAGAATTAAGTGATCGAGAGGATACGAAGAATAGAATCAAACGGTGAAAGAGGGTAAGAGAAATAGAATCAACGAATAAGAGGAATGAGAAGAATATTTTGGGGTTTTGATTAAATAAAAAGGGAAAATAAATTTTGAAAAGGAAAATATTTGGGGTTTTTGGAAAGCTAATAACTTCACGAGGAAGGATCTTCAAGTCACTAATCGTCAAACCTTAACGATATTGTCGCACACACAACCCCCGGCAGCGGCGCCAATTGAAATCGTTTGAGAGGTCAATAGTCAATTATAATAAAGAAAATACCAAATACGAATACACGCGAGAGAATTGCAAATCAACCGTTTTAGGAAAAAGGTCGACACGCAAAACCCGCGAATACTCGATAAGTGATACCGGGCAAGTGATTACCCGGGTCGTGTCCCAACGAGGTGTGAATTGACGGTGACGTTTGAGGTTTGTTATTAAAGTGCTTGAATGGATCGGGAATTTACGTTTTGGTTACGTTATTCTACGAATTAAGGAACGGGAAAGTAATTAAGGCAAGGGGAACAAAGTAATTGACAAATTAACTACTACTAAGCATACGGAACAATAAAACTAAGCTAAATTACGTCCTAGGGTGCTAAAACTAAAAAACGTGAAAACCCGGGCCAATCCCGAGCTTCAAAAAGTGAAAATAATGCAATATAAGGCCTACGGGTGTGAAACTAATTTTCTTACATTCTAAACGACTAAAAATAATTTTAGGAAAAAGCCGGGTATTTTTTCGACTTTTATTTTATTTATTATGAATTAAAAACTAATTTAAACTAAATTAATTATTAAAAATACTAAACGTTTTTATAAAAATCTGAAATTTTTCTTAAAAATACTTTATACTATTCTAATCTTAGGAAAAAAATATGACTAAGTACACAACTACTCCTAATAAGCTGTAAAAAGCTAAAACAATGCGAATGAGCTGAAACGAATGGGTGTTTTATAATAAAATTAAGTAGAGTAAAACGTGAGTAGCCTCTAGTGCAGTTGGTAACGTGGAGTGTGTGTGAGGTGCTGGTAAATGGCAGGATGTTAGGGTTCGGACCCCACTTTTACATTTGACTACTTATTTTTTTCTTTTGCCAACTTATAAAAATAAGCTATAAAAATAAGTTTCAATAAAACTAAACTTCATAGAAACACTGAATAAGCAGATTAACAGCAAAATTTAGTGGACAGATTAAGATCATAAGTTCAAAGAACTCAGCCAAACAATCAAATGGGATCAAAAAACCTAAAGGATTAAAGGAGAACTAGTTCAAAATAAGCTAAAGTAAATAGAAGCTATCTATGGTAAACTAAAGAATATAGAAACATCTAACTAAATAAGATAATAAGCTGAATTCAAAGGAAGTAGCACTAAAAGCCTATGATGCATCAGCAATAAAGGGAGAACTGGGGTTGTGTGGTGCTCCTAAAAAAGCTACCAAAAAGCTACGTAAAAATTCACAAAAATGTGGAAAAAGCTAGCGACCAAAACCAAGATTTTGCATCCATTTCAGAACCTAAGACCTAATATTCAGCAAATGAAAAATCCGAAAGTGGAGCCACCTGGGCCATTATGCTGCTGAAACAGTTGCTGAAATGGGCTTGGGACAGATTTCTAGCGCACTTTTAGCTAAGGTAAGATGAACCAAGTGAAGTAAAATAAAGCATGTTGAGTTGGTATGTGAAATGTATAAAAGCAATTTAGAAGCATTTCATGAAGAAAATAGCTAGGGAAAAGCACAAGAACAGCAGTTGGGACTGCTGTTCAGTTAGGACAGAACAAATGAATACTTTTTTTTTTTGTTTTCAAAAAACTCAACCAAACTTCAAAATACTGTTAAACAGTTATACTCTACTCAAGATACTCTAAACTTTAAAAAAAAAAAAACAACTTTGACTGTAAGTCAAAGTGGGTGGACATGGGTTTTGACCCAAGTGAGAGCCAAAACCAAACACCCCTGTACAGGGTATAAAACTGAATTTAAAAGCAGTAAGATTTGAAAACTTTGAAAAGCTAGTTTAAAAGCTCCACTGAGCTTAAACAACCTTGAAACAAGTACTGTTAAAACACAAATAACATAACTCAAGGACATGAAGAAAATTAAAAGTGCAATGGAATTAAAAACTGAAATTTAAATTGCATTAAAAATAAAGTACATGGAAATTAAATGACAATAAAATTAAAATTGGTACTAGAAGGAGAATTCTAGACAAGAAAATTACAATTTACTACATTCCTCTTTACACTAAAGATAAAAAAAAGAGTCTTCATCTCATCTGTTGTGCTAGTTCAGTGTGAGGAAAGAGAGTTTGTGAGCTTTTTGTGCTTCTTTCAACCCATCTCAACCATCAAAAAGACTTGGTGCCCAATCCTTGCAATCTTGACCATTCAATTCTTGTTGTCTTCTTCACAGCCAATGGTGCTTGAGGGGATTGCCAAGCTGGACAAGAAGGGCAGAAGGGACATGTGCAAGTGTTGTCTGCTTGTGAGGATGAGAGGGACAGGGGAGATTTGGCGCCAAGGTCTTTGAGGTGTTCTGGGTTTGGGATTTTTGGGATAAAATGGGTAAAGATAGGAGATGGGTGGTTTAAAAAGGTTTATGTAAAAGGGTTTAATAAAAGAGTTTAAAAAAAGTTTAGTAAAAGAAAAATAAGTTAAAGTAAAAAAACTTTTTTTTTTTTTTTTTTTTTTTTTAAAGTAGAAAAATATTTTTAATAAAAATTGGTTTTAATAAAAAAAATTGTTGTAAATAAAAATGGTTTAAGATAAAAATAAGTGTTTTTAATGAAAAACGTTTTAAAGGTAATTTGGGTACGGGTGAAGGGTATAAAGGAAATTTTGGGTTCAAGGTTGGGTTACGGGTTTGTTTCCCCCACTCTCACTCTAAATATGCATCCCGGGATCTAAAAATGTAGAAAAATCATTCCGGCTCGTCCGCAAAGCACGTTTTCAATCCGAGCTCATTCTATCCGTTTTGCCCTGTTTTCGATCCTTTGTACCTGAAACACATAAAAACACACTCCAAGGATATCTGTAGAATAATTGGTAATATTTCGTGTTTTTAGACGTTTTTGTGGTCTTAGATGGGTAAAAATGATGAGTGAATAAGCACTCATCAAATCCCCAACACTATCAATTGCTAGTCCCTAGAATCGATCATATGAAGTAATGAAGGATCAAAAATAGCAAGAATACCCCGTTCGACTTTTTATTCAACTACGAGAAATTTAAATTTGAACGTAAATAAATAACATGCTTGATTATCAAAACATGGCATCCGGACGGGATTCACGCAAAAGGGTGTCTCCGGGGAATTTAATCGTCACATCTCTTTTTTATACTCTCAAACCAAGCTTAAACTTATTGTGCAAACGTTTTGGTAAAATGCTAACACTACTTATACAAATAATCTATGTAAGTCGAGACTTAACTTTTTACTCCCGCAATTCATAAAATTTAAGTGTGTGTGCTCATTTTCAAAGGTTTGACCATTGAAATCGACATTTGTTATGGTTGTTATCCACTTAACCAAAGTACTAACCTACCGGAAACGATGAAAGTCTAAGGATCGAAAGGACCTCTTCCATGTAGCGGCTTTCTTCTCGGCACATCGCAAAACATTAGTTTTAAGTGACCGGGCATTTGACACCTCACAGAGAATAGTACCGGAATTAGCGGGAATTCGATTCCAAAGATTTCCGAAGCTACCGTTAAGTTAAAACTAAACCTAAATGGATTACAACCGACGACAATTTAGAAATTAGAGATTCAAAGGTGAGATCACTCCATGTTGCGACTTTCTTCTCAGCTTGTCCTTTAAGGAGGCTAGGTTTTCACCCTCGAGAATAGTATCGGAGCTTTCGGAATCTTTGAAATCAAGGATTTCCAAATTACCGTCAAACTTTTAGACAACTTTGACGAATACTAGTTCAACTTCCGATTTAAATTTAAGAAAAAGCAAGTTTCGCACATTTATTCATAAGCAACACAATGCTTTTATTCACGCAACTCATATTTTTTCATTTTTCATTTTTCAACTTTTTTCACTCTTCTTTTTTTTTTTTTTCTTTTTCACCTTTTTTTTTTTTTTTTTTTTTACTTTGAACTTTAAACTTGCAATTCACTTTTGCATCATTCAAGCAACTTTACGATACTTTCATTTTGCAACATTATTCAGATTTTAAGAAAGTATGCTTTCTCGAAAATTTAAATAAAAAGTTGAACTCGGACTCTAAATCAATTTTGCTTAAAAATTTTTTATTGTAACAAGACTATTTGAATGTTCAAAAGTTTGACAACGAGCACGTATTTTAGTCCAATTAGTTAGCTTCTGGGAGAAAAAGCCATAGATTACTTATATAAGCTCTAAAGAGAACCAACTACTCCACGCTTAGCATTTTCATTTGCACAACGCGTAAAACCTTAGCCTAATGTTAAGAGAGCAGCTAGATCAACACTCTAGCAGAGTCGGGATTCCCCTTGTTCTAGCCGAATCAAGACTAAACTACCATTAATACCGAAGCATTAACGAATTATTTTTGTGCAAAGCACTTCTTGTAAATGTAAATACTTGACTTAAAGCGAAAAAAAATTTAAAATTTTGGTCAAAACGGGGGTACTAGGGTACTAGAAGGTACATATGTGATCAAAATTCGCTAGAATTCCCCCCCACACTTATAATTGAATATTGCCCTCAATATTCAAAGTACCGGCCGTAGCCGAAACTATAGAACGGAAAAAGGTAATATTACTAGCCAAGTGTGGAAGCGAAATCTTTTTTCACAAAAGGATTAATAAGATATCCCTAGATAATCGTTAGTAAAAAGATCGGATATTGGGCGGCTGGATTGAAAACAGGCGCATCAATCATCACGATCTACGGGAATCCTGAAAACAGAGAGCAAACACACAACAAGCAAACATCAGTGGGGGAAATACCCCCACACTTAGTGTTAGAAAAGAGAAAGAAGTCAGAAACATGGGTGGATACCCATGAAATGCTACTGTTTTTGTTAACCGAGTCGCTAGCTTGACTCGACCCCGAATTCATTGGTCCATGGGGGAGCAAGTGGAAGAGAAAATCTCCATCGGACTTTCATTCAAATGGTTTGAAGAAACATTGAATGTGCTGAAAGTTCCACTCCGATGAGATATAACTGGCTTAAGAGAATGAGAAATGCCGGGGTCAAAGATGGTATCTTCACTCCCGTAGGAGTTAAGATATGGAGAAGAGATGGGATAAGAAAGCAGGGTGTCATTGAGATGACAACGGGTGGGTTGGGTGGGCAAAAGATTAGATTGAGGAACATTGAGCGAATGTTCAACAATCTTATCCACCACTGAAGCAGTGAGAAATTCCGTATCGGGCTTAGAAGAAGTTCCATCATCCGGCGGTTTAGCAGGCGGACGAGTGGATGATGGACCTAAGCCATAGTCGTCACTCTGAAAACCCGGAGGTATCGAGTCATCCGAAGAAAGAAAGTCGACCTCTTCTATAAGAGTGTCACTTTACGAATTATCAGAAGACCTATTGTATAAAAGATTTTCCAATTCAGTAAGGTCGGCTTCAAAGTCGAAGTGCACATTATCATCTTCCGGTGGAGAATGATCAATAAGAGCGAGTTCATCGGCGAACTCCTCGAGAAGGTCTAAAGTCGAAGTGGGATTGCCACTATTCTTTTCTTCAAAAGTAGAATCCTCGAGCTCGGGTAAAGAGGTAACGGGGTTTTCCAAGTAAAGGTCACTATCCTCATTCTGAATGTCAAAGATTGGGTTATCTGAAATTTGAGTGAATTCAGAATCTAAGTCAAACAGAGGATTAGTGAATGCCATAGTGAAAGGTTCCTCGGACACAACAAGAATATCTTCATCATCCGAATCAAAATCAGTGTCGATTTCTCTTTCTTCAGGTTCAAAATCTCTCACTTCTTCTAAGCTGACGAGCTCAGAAGGATCTTCCTCAACATACTCGATGTCTCCACACAATAAGGAATCGTCAAACGACGTAAAGTCATTTTCAGACTCGGAGATCATCTCAACAGAATCATTAGGGGTGGGGGGAGAAGAATCATCATCAACAGGCTCATCACACATCATATCAGAGACGCCCTCGCACCACTTGGGGTTGGACAAGGTTCTCAACTCTAGACGATTCCGTTTCCGGAATAGTGCTAAGATGCTCGTCCCCCATACTTAGAGAGTTAACGGGCTCTTCGTGTGTGGTTTCGGCCGACAAACTTTCATCATCATCGTCACTATCATCATCATCGTCAATGTAAGTCGCGAGCCATCGGGCACGTCTTGCAAGTGCTCGTTCCTCGATTATTATTTCTTCAAGACATCTTGAATCTTAGCGCTCGTTCCTCTTCTTCCAGTAATTCTAGCATAGATTTTTCGTTGCGAGACGTTTGGTCTTCGGCAAGTTTTTCTAGCATACTTTTCTCACGAGGATGTTGATCAATGACGGGAAATTGTTCAATGACGGAAAATTGTGGGGGTTGGAAATTGTCAAAACAAGGAGTGTTATAACAAGGATCAGGTCCATATGGTAATTTGATTCCATGATTGACATTGGTAATCATAATGAGGACCCCACAATTTGCACAAATAAGGTATTGAGGAGAGAAATTCTGAAATGATGTATCATTGAAATCTTGATAGTACGGTTGTGGTTCATATGAATTCTGTGGAGGGTAGTTGAAATCGTTTGGAGGAAAATTGAAGGAATTTGGATTAGAATCATAAGCGAATGAATTCTCGGCACAAATCGAACAAAATCCATTAGTAAGATAATTTCCACACCATTTGCACATACATTTGAAACAACGAAAACCTTTCGGTAACACGTCTCCACAACCATAGCAATAATCTTGATCGAAAGAAGATATCTCGGGCTCGGGAATAGGGATCGAGGGCTCAACAATATCACAAGTCGTATTTGTATTTCCCGAAGTTGAATCTTGACGAAGTTCATTTAAGAAGTTTTCAATCATGTTCACGATTTCGTTCGAAGATTCCGGAGGTGGGACAAGTGGTGTGCTCTCAGAGCTAGCAATTTCCACCACTTCCGTTTTGGTCTCCGGTTCTTTTCTCTTAACCTTAACCGTAAATCGCGAAAGATTTTGATCAAATCTAGACGGTTTAGGCTCAGAAACAATAGAACAAACATCGGGTTGTGGCGGATGGTCGGAAAAACTTGGAGAATCATCGAGAGAGTTTTTATCGGATAATTCGCACCAATAGCAATATTTGCTTGCACCCATCCTTCCACATCGCTTACATAAACAATCCTGATTCTGACAATAAAGTTGATCCTCTTCCATACGGCCTTTACAGTGAAAACAACGACGATAATCGATCGTCGCCATGAGAATTAAACTTGTAGAGGGTTAAAGAAATAGAATTAAGTGATCGAGAGGATACGAAGAATAGAATCAAACGGTGAAAGAGGGTAAGAGAAATAGAATCAACGAATAAGAGGAATGAGAAGAATATTTTTGGGGTTTTGATAAATAAAAGGGAAAATAAATTTTGAAAAGGAAAATATTTTTGGGTTTTTGGGTTTTTGGAAAGAAAATAACTTCACGAGGAAGGTTCTTCAAGTCACTAATCGTCAAACCTTAACGATATTGTCGCACACAACCTCCCCGGCAGCGGCGCCATATTGATAATCGCCTTTTGAGAGGTCAAATAGTCAATTATAATAAAGAAAATACCAAATACGAATACACGCGAGAGAATTGCAAATCAACCGTTTTAGGAAAACGATCGACACGCAAAACCCGCGAATACTCGATAAGTGATACCGGGCAAGTGATTACCCGGGTCGTTTCCCAACGAGGAGTGAATTGACGGTTACGTTTGAGGTTTGTTATTAAAGTGCTTGAATGGATCGGGAATTTACGATTTTGGATTACGTTATTCTACGAATTAAAGAACGGGAAAGTAATTAAGGCAAGGGGAACAAATTAAATGACTAAATTAACTACTACTAGCATACGAACAATAAAACTAAGCTAAATTACGTCCTAGGGTGCTAAAACTAAAAAACGTGAAAACCCGGGCTAATCCCGAGCTTCAAAAAGTGAAAATAATGCAATATAAGGCCTACGGGTGTGAAACTAATTTTCCTACATTTTAAACGACTAAAAATAATTTTAGGAAAAAGCCGGGTATTTTTTCGACTTTTATTTTATTTATTATGAATTAAACTAATTTAAACTAAATTATTATTAAAAATACTAAACGTTTTTATAAAAATCTGAAATTTCTTAAAATACTTTATACTATTCTAATCTTAGGAAAAAAATATGACTAAGTACACAACTACTCCTAATAAGCTGTTAAAAAGCTAAACAATGCGAATGAGCTTGAAACGAATGAGGTGTTTTATATAAAATTAAGTAGAGTAAAACGTGAGTAGCCTCTAGTGCAGTTGGTAACGTGGAGTGTGTGTGAGGTGCTGGTAAATGGCAGGATGTTAGGGGTTCGAGACCCACTTCTTACCATTTTGACTACTTATTTTTTTCTTTTGCCAACTTATAAAATAAGCTATACAAATAAGTTTCAACTAAAACTAAACTTCAATAGAACACTGAATAAGCAGATTAACAGCAAAATTTAGTGGACAGATTAGATCATAAGTTCAAGAGCAACTCAGCCAAACAAATCTAAATGGGATCAAAAACACTAAAAGATTAAAGGAGAACTAGTTCAAAATAAGCTAAAGTAAATAAAAGCTATCTATGGTAAACTAAAGAATATAGACTACATCTAAACTAAATAAGATAATAAGCTGAATTCAAAGGAAGTAAGCACTAAAAGCCTACTGATGCATCAGCAATAAAGGGGCAGAAATGGGGTTGTTGTGGTGCTCCTAAAAAGCTACCAAAAAGCTACAGTAAAAATTCACAAAAATGTGGAAAAGCTAGACGACCAACCCAAGATTTTGCATACCAAATTTCAGAACCTAAGGCCTAATATTCAGCAAATGAAAAATCCGAAAGTGGAGCCACCTGGGCCATTATGCTGCTGAAACAGTTGCTGAAATGGGCTTGGGACAGATTTCTAGCGCACTTTTAGCTAAGGTAAGATGAACCTAAGTGCAAGTAAACTAAAGCTATGTTGAGTTGGGTATGTGAAATGTAATAAAAGCAATTTAGAAGCACTTTTCATGAAGAAATAAGCTAGGGAAAAGCACAAGAACAGCAGTTGGGACTGCTGTTCAGTTAGGACAGAACAAATGAATACATTTTTTTTTTCTTTTCAAAACTCAACCAAACTTCAAAATACTTGTTAAAACTTTATACTCTACTCAAAACTACTCTAAAACCTTAAAACAACTTTGACTTGTGAAGTCAAAGTGGGTGGAGATGGGTTTTGACCCAAGTGAGAGCTAAAACCAAACACCCCTGTACAGGGTATAAAACTGAATTTTAAGCAGTAAAGTAAAGATTTGAAAACTTTGAAAAGCTAGTTTAAAAGCTCCACTGAGCTTAAACAACCTTGAAACAAGTACTGTTAAAACACAAATAACATAACTCAAGGACATGAAGAAAATTAAAAGTGCAATGGAATTAAAAAACTGAAATTTAAATTGCATTAAAAATAAAGTTACATGGAAATTTAAATGACAATAAAATTAAAATTGGTACTAGAAGGAGAATTCTAGACAGAAAAATTACAATTTACTACATTCCTATTTATACTAAAGATAAAAAAAGAGTCTTCATCTCATCTGTTGTGCTAGTTCAGTGTGAGGAAAGAGAGTTTGTGAGCTTTTTGTGCTTCTTTCAACCCATCTCAACCATCAAAAAGACTTGGTGCCCAATCCTTGCAATCTTGACCATTCAATTCTTGTTGTCTTCTTCACAGCCAATGGTGCTTGAGGGGATTGCCAGCTCGGACAAGAAGGGCAGAAGGGACATGTGACAAAGTGTTGTCTGCTTGTGAGGATGAGAGGGACAGGGGAGATTTGGCGCCAAGGTCTTTGAGGTGTTCTGGGTTTGGGATTTTTGGGATAAAATGGGTAAAGATAGGAGATGGGTGGTTTAAAAAGGTTTATGTAAAAGGGTTTAATAAAAGAGTTTAAAAAAAGTTTAGTAAAAGAAAAATAAGTTAAAGTAAAAAAATTTTTTTTTTTTTTTTTTTTTTTAAAGTAGAAAAATATTTTTAATAAAAATTGGTTTTGATAAAAAAAATTGTTGTAAATAAAAATTGTTTAAGATAAAAATAAGTGTTTTTAATGAAAAACGTTTTAAAGGTAATATGGGTACGGGTGAAGGGTATAAAGGAAATTTTGGGTTCAAGGTTGGGTTACGGGTTTGTTTCCCCCACTCTCACTCTAAATATGCACCCCGGGATCTAAAAATGTAGAAAAATCATTCCCGGCTTCGTCCGCAAAGCAAGTTTTCCAATCCGAGCTCATTTCTATCCGTTTTTGTCTTGTTTTCGATCCTTTGTACCTGAAACACATAAAAACACACTCCAAGGATATCTGTAGAATAATTGGTAATATTTCCGTGTTTATAGACGTTTTTGTGGTCTTAGATGGGTAACAATCCCTGACCCTTGTTCTTCTCTTGTCAATGCCAAATATTCCTCAAGAGTGAGGTTATCGATGTTAACAACTTCCATGGTACCTGAAAACTTGAAATATGATCGTGAGAAAGGTTAAAAAAACCGAAATGAAAGACTTAATATCAATCCTAATATAACTCCCCGGCAGCGGCGCCAAAAACTTGATGCAGGTTTTACAGACCAGGTCTTAATATTTATAGTGTCTCGCTATACCTATGGTCTACCCTAATGCACTAAGGGCAGGTAAAACGGTCGTGTGTGTGTAGTAAATGGTAAAGCCGAGGTCGTCCCAAGAGCTATGTGTGTTGGTTTATTACTAAGTCTAATTGTCACAGAATAATAATGGTTTTGATAGGGATTTAATTAATTAAATTACTAATGCGTAATATAAAATAAAGCAAATAAATAAATGGTAAAAAGAAATCAATAGAGGAATAGTGGTGCTAACTTAGTCAATCCTCCTAACTAGTTATGTCTACGTCTACCTACTTCCAATTACTTCAGGTGGGGTCAAATTCGAGAGGACAGCATTGGTCAATCGCCCTAACTATCAGCAAAGATGCCCCAAAGGAGAAATCAAAGCACAGCATAAGTTGTTGTTCCGGGTCCCTAAGCCGAGTCATTAAGACCGCTACATGCTAGATTCTAAAAGGTGAGTGCCGGCCATTAGGAACTTAGACACTACATCCCCCAATTCTTAAGTTCATCCAAACGATAGGTGATCGTGGGTCAAATCGCAAAAGTGGAAAGGGTCGTCAGTTGGTCATATCTTACCCTTCCCGTCTCAGTCCGCTCACCTAGGGTCAGTTGGTCATATCTCCTAGGCAATTGGCCTCTATCGCCATTCAAAACTACCGAACCAATGGTGACTACCAAAGAACTATGCATGCATACACTTAGAAATAATTGTACGGAAGTAAAGGTAAACGCAAACAAAACAATTAAGGAATCATAACTAGGCTAGCACTAAAGGGTGCTTAGCCGCTCATATTAATCATGCAAATCAATTCAATATTTAAAGGTACGAAATACATGAATTGAAAGTAAAAGAAATAATAAACGCTAAAGCTTATAGTAATGGTGTGACTTCTCCCTTGGAAACAGACCGTATGCTTCCTAGACTGACTTCCGACTTTTTCCCACGTTCTCAAAGTGTTGTGTGTGGAATGGGATGCTTTGAAATGCTGGAATTCGTGGGGTATTTATAGGCCATGTCTGGGTTACGGCGTAACCAATATAGGAGTTACGCCGTAACATTCTATTTCTTCGTAAATGCACTAGATCTGCTAGTTGCGGCGTAACCTTATAAGTGGTTACGCCGTAGTCTTCAATAAACTCGGTTACGTCCTAAGTGATGTAGTAGTTACGGCGTAAGTATCAACGGCGTGGAACCTCTTTTGACCTAACGGAGTTACGTCGTAACCTTTGGGAAGAGTTACGCCGTAACCTCTTGATAAGTTGGACTTCTGGGCCACGCAATAGTTACGGCATAATGTGAGAGATGAGTTACGCAGAACTCTTCAAAATAGGCATACTGTGATAAATCTTAAGTAATGTTTCAATTTTCGCGTCTCTTTAGCTCCAATGCTCGTAATTTACCTGAAAGTGGAAAACAATGGAAAACAAGTGTAAATCCATATAAATGATATAAATAACGAGCAATATCGGGGGAAATTGACACTTAATATTCAGGACTATTTGATGTTATCATCTTTCCTAGCAATGATCCACCACAAGATGATGATAATAGAGGATGATGATGTTGATGATGAAAGATCATGATGAGATTGTGATTAGCTTAGCATGGATGCTAAGGTAAGTAATGTGGTTGCTATGTGCTTAATATGGAAGTTGTTATGTTATGTGATTATGAATGTTATAGTTAAGGCTTGTTATAGTTAACTAGATGGTAGATGGGACAGGGGATTGATTAGATGGGATTTATAGAACTAGACTTTGGATTTGCCGGAAGGATTAAGGTATGTGTGAATGTCTGTGTTATAATGAATGCATTTGTGATGCATATATGATGATGGAAGTATTAATCATGTAATAGCCGGTTACTTACTAAGCGTTATCGCTTACCGTTATAGTTGACAATTTTTGTAGGTCCTTTATATCAAGATGCTATGGCTTCGATTATGGATATTGGATTGGACATGTGGAAGGTTGGAAGGTACTACACGTTAAGAGCTTAGGTAGAATACCGAGCTCTATGTTGATCGAGAGTCTTTTAATGGTTTTGTAAATGTATCGTCAAGCGTCAAGTGTATGAATTGGTCGTCATAGTATTTTGAATGGTCCATTGGTTGTTATAGAGATGGTTAAAAAGTATGTATGTTGACGAGTGTCAATGTCCATGTCATGGTCTTTTAAGGGATTTGGTTGTCAAATGTTATGCTATGAAAATGGTTAATGCGTTGCGTATGTGTTTAAAGGGCGTTTGGCACAAGGTGCGTTTAGTACAAGGTGCATTTATACCCATTTAGGGTTGAACGGGTCAATTAATGTTCCAATACATTAAGGAATGGTTCGTCATAGTTCATAAGGTATTTGGTTAATGTTGTAAAAGTCGTTTTCTAGAAAATGGGTCAAAATATGTAAGTGCATAAATCTACAGAAATGGGTGTATTTTAAACTACAAATGGGTGCATTTTAGACTAATACCTGGGGTAATAGTGTCTGTTTAAAGTTAAGGAAAAATGGTGTATTTTAGACTGCAAATGGATGCATTTTAGACTAATACATGTGGTAATATTGTCTGTTTAAAATTTTAGGAAAAAGGTGTATTTTAGACTGCAAATGGGTGCATTTTAGACTAATACCTGGGGTAATAGTGTCTGTTTAAAGTGCAGGAAAAAGGGTGTATTTTAGACGGAAAATGAGTCCATTTTAGAGTCTGAATGTTAATAGATTTTTATTAGTTTATTAAATAGTAACAGAAGGTCCGTTGAAGTTGGGTCGTTTCTGTGTAAAAGTTTGAAAAACTGAGTATTTTATGACGTGTCGTTCACGGGGTGTTACACGTCGTACCAATACTCATTCCAATAACAAAACCAAACGCATCCTTAACAAGTTACCTTTGTCTAAAACATACACAATCCCTGAACAAAAAAATTTACTGAATTAGTGATTTTACCCAAACCACTTTGGTTTCCTTTTTGATTTGTCAAAAACACAAAAACCCTAAAAAAAAATCAAAATCAGTCATCCTTGTCACCTAACTATCAAATGCATACCGTTACTCATTCAAAGAACAAAACCAAACGCACACTTAACTTCTAAAAGATAAAATTTTCACTCCATAACTAGCTACATTGTCTTAAAGGGAAGTGATTGACATACTTTAATTTTTTTTGCACACTTAGTGTACAACCAGTTAAAACATATCTATAATACATATGATGAGAGCACACTCTTACCTTAAAAACAAGATATACAACCTATAGAACTTTTGGTACAAACCAATTAAACCCCCATTTCAAAATTGAAAAATTAAAGAATACAACATTAAATGCACTCAATAACTTAAAATTAAGTTCTACAATAGAGCTTTTGGTACAAACCAATTAAACACACATCTATGGTACAAGTATAAACTAATTAAACACACAAATTAATGTTATTTTCAAAATACTCATAAAATAAAAAAATATATGTTATTACACACATTACACAAACTAATAAAAACATACAAAGCTTTATATAATTTATATGCTAACAATTTGATAGTAGAGGACCAGTCAAAACCAATTAACCTAGATCATATTTTTTCTCCGATTAATTTTTTTCTCCGGTTAATCAGTTCGTCATATTATAAATTTAAAACATACTCTTCCAATCAACAAAGGAAATTACTGAATGAATTAATTTTAAGGTTGTCGAAACCTGGATTAGGGTTTCTCAAAACCTAATCGAACTCTTGGCTTAACCGTAACATCATTATTACCAATCTCTTGGACGTTAGATGTATCCTTCAACTCTTTGTTAAGCTCACGATTCTATAAGACCAATCTCTTGATACGAATCGACGCACCCCAGCAGCAATATTGGTCAACATCGGATGTAGTACATTAGGGTTACGTAATACTGTAATGGCAATCTA
>OU343219.1:143077004-143311697 GCA_910596185.1 Chrysanthemum makinoi
TAAAAGTAATTTGAGAAGCTGACTGAGTCTGAAACCGCTCACTGTGCATTCCCATATTCTAGTATCATCTGAAGATATTAAGAGTGACTTATTTGAGTTGTTCTGATTGATCGATACTGAGTCATTAAGTGTGTGGCCTTCGTGATAGGCATTCGCTTACTATTCGGTGCCGTCATAGAGAGCAAGTACTTTGGTGATTAAAGAACTGCGATGACCGACATTGTGTTATTATGAATTATTCCCCAAGTCTCTAGAGAATTTAGAATCAACTCACTACCAACAAAATAGCACTAATCCCAAGTCGCTAGAAGATACTTCACCAAGTCGCCAACACTTAATTCGCTACCACGCCAAATCGCTAGAGTTCCAAAGTCGCTAGCCGATGTAAGTCGCTAAGTAGTAATCTCTAACATTCAAGTCGCTAGCAAAATTCTCGCAAGAATTCGCCACTGTCGCTAACGATGCAAGTCGCTAAAGAGCAACTCGCTATGACCAAGTCGCAAATTACACTAAGTCAAGCACCGTAGTGGAGTATCCACTACTTGTACCGTTAATCGCTAGGTCTAAGTCGCTAGCTCCAACACCGTAAGTCGCTACAAAAATGTAAGCAAGTCGCTACCAAGAAAAATATTCGCGGAGCTAAGTCGCTAGCTTGAAAACCATATAAACATCACTTTTCAATCCAAAACAACCCAACCAAGATGATTCAAGCTTACCAAATGAAAACCTAAACACTTGTGATGATTCTAAACATAAAAGTACTAACAAAATCCAAGCTTTAACACAAGAAATCAACCAAATGATGCACAAACCACTAAACTTTTTCAAACTGAAAAACCACCTAAAAACCACTATAAATCCAAAGATGTGCAAGATATGATCTAACCTTGGCTCTTGATACCAATTGTAGAATATAACTTTTCACTTACAATATCATAACATTAACACAATGAGCACATAGATGATTTTAGAGAGAGAAAGAGTGGGACATTCTAGTGAGAGAAACTTGTAGAATATTAGATTACCAAAGAACATCCAACCCTCTACCTATGCAAGGTAGAGGGTATTTATAGGTAACAAACTAAACAACCTCCTCGACGGCTCGATCATGGATACAGCTCGGTAAAGACCACCTTCCTCCAAATGAGTTACACTCAAACTATTTTACGCTACTAACTAACTATATAAAAAACGGACAAATGACCAATCTACGAAAGAACTTGTGTTGATTTAGTTGGTATGATCTAGTGTTGATTCATAATTATCTAATTGTATCAAACCATCATAATCTTGTGAGTGGGAGTGGTTAGTATTTTAGTCCTCAAAATACATTGTGTGTGGGAGTGGTTGTACCCTTGGAAAGAACTCGACATCTAGCTTAGTGTCGGAAATAGTGTAAGTGTAAAGGTTTTCTCCGCCGGTGAAAGGAGCTTGTTGACTAGTGAAGTTAAACACTCGAGTGTGAGACTCGGGGAGTGGAGTAGGGCAAGGAAAAAGAGTCCTTGTAGACCGAACCACTATAAACAACTTGTTGTGGTTTGATCATTTCTTTCCTTAAATACTCTTTACATATTGTTTATATTTCATTAACATATCTAAGATCAATATCAATTGATCTTTCAATAAGTTTCAAAACAAAGTTTTTAATTGATAAACTATTCAACCCCCTTCTAGTTTTCTACAATTGGTACCGAGCCTTGCTCAAGAATTTCTACAATATATTGTATTTTATAAACTTGAAACGATCCATGGATTCTGAAAAACTTTAAAGAAGGGCAATCTATGCAAAGACCACCACTCTTTGAAACCAATGGATTTATCTATTGGAAAAACCGCTTTGAAACATATGTAAAATCAAAAGATATAGATCTTTGGTTTATTATTGTTAAAGGGTATTATAGTTCTACAACAAAGATATTTCGTTGATGAACAAAAGAAATTAGTTGCTAAAAATAATGAAGCTAAAATGATGCTTTATAATGCTTTACCTAGAAAAGAATATGAAAGAATTTTATGTGTGAAACCGCCAAAGATATTTGGGAATCTTTGATTGTTACACATCAAGGTAATTCACAAGTCAAGGATAACAAAATTGATCTTCTTGTTCAACAATATGAACAATTTGTTATCCCCGAAGATGAAACCATTGATTGTGGCTTTGCTCGCTTTAACACTATTATTACATCACTTAAAGCACTTGATGAATCTTTTCGTAGTAAGAACTTTGTCCGGAAATTTCTTAGAGCACTCCATCCCAAATGGAGAGCTAAAGTGACCGCCATTGAAGAATCAAAAGATCTCTCAAAAATGTCACTAGACGAGCTAATCGAAACCTCAAAGTACACGAAATGGTGATGGAGAAAGATTCGGAAATCATCAAAGGAAAAAGAGAGAAAATCAAATCTGTTGCTCTAAAAGCAAGAACGGAATCAAGTGATGATGACGAATCTTGCTCCGGTGGTGAAGATGAGGAGTATGCCATGGCCGTTAGAGATTTCAAAAAGTTCTTTAGAAGAAGAGGAAAGTTTGTAAGACAACCTCGAGAAGAAAAGAAGCCATTCGAAAAGATCGGGATGACAAAAGGGTAAAGGTGAAAGAAAGTGTTTTAGATGTGGTGATGCAAGTCATCTAATAAGAGATTGTCCCAAGCCACCTAAAAGCAAAACTCAACGAGCTTTTGTAAGTGGTGCTTGGAGTGATAGTGAAGATGATGAAGAATCAAGCAAGGAGGAAATCGCTCTAATGGCACATGAGTCAAATGAGGTACATTCCGACTCATCTTATTCTTCTATTGATGATGACACTTTGCAAAAACAATATAATCAATTGTGTGAGCTAAGTCTAAAAATCATAACTAAAAATAAATTTTTAAAACCAAAAAGGAATTTTTGGAAAATGAAGTCTATGAGTTAAAAGAAAAGGCAAAACGATTATAAAAGGGAAAAGCAAATGACGATGATTGCAAATCATGTCAAGAGCTTAATCTTGAAATAGAAAACTAAAGCTCACACAAGATGTTCTAATCGAACATAATTCTAAATTTAAAAGGTCTAACAAAAACATCGCCTTGCCATGAAATAGTTAAAATTCAAAAAACACCAGAAACATGAATGGGCTAGGATTTAATGAAGTATTAATTCCAAAGAGTCAAAACAAAACGGCCGAAAAGGATGAACAATCTGTCAAAATCAGCAGATGAAGCAGCAAAGACGGACTGCACGGACCCAAAATAAGGGTTCCGGTCTAGTCAAAAAATGGTGCCGTGGGACTTCAAAGCAGACGTAATGTTTGTGATACTGACCACAGCAAAATTTGTCAAAGTAACAAAGAAAACCAAGGATAGTGTTAAACTAAAACCCGCTGTTACATCAGGAGTAGGACTTGCCAAAAATGAATTTAGATCAAAAACTACTCAACAACGACATAAAACACCTTTTGCCAAACACCCCTTTCCTAAGAGCAACCACAACGCATAAACCAACTATCAACATAACGTTGGAATCAAAACTTCCTAGACCATATCAAACTCCATATTACATGTCATGGAACCCTTACCCATCGTTTCCATACATGAATCAAATAAATGGTATGTTTAACCCACATGGACCCATGAGATATGGGGACCAAACAAATGCTTGAGTTATTTGCTTCTTAGGTATGCTTGAAAGTTGGATTGGAACCTGATGAATGGAGAAAAGATAGTGGATGCTCACGACACATGACGGGCAACAAAAGTCTCTTCTCATCATACCAAGAGTATGACGGAGGTAATGTCACTTTCGGTAGCAATCGCAAAAGCAAAATCATTGGCAAAGGTAATCGATCTCATAACTCCCTAACTATTGAAAATGTTGCTCATGTGGATAGGTTAGGATTTAATCTACTTAGTATTAGCCAATTATGTGATAAAAAGTATAAAGTACTATTTGATGAAAATGGTAGTAAAATACTAAAAGATGGTATCACCATAGCTAAAGGAGTTAAGAAAAATAACATATAATGCTATGAAAATAGATAAAACATCTAATGACAAACTTTGTCTAACAACATTAGATGATAGCTCATCTCTTTGGCATAGACGCCTAGGTCACGCTAATATGAGACTTATACAAAACCTATCTTCAAAAGAGCTAGTTATGAATTTACCAAAACTTAAATATGACCAACACTTTTATGACGCTTGCAAAATTGGTAAACAAACCCATAGTAGTCATAAATCTAAAAATATGGTGTCCACATCTAAGTGTCTAGAACTTTTGCATATGGACTTGTTTGGTCCATCCGCTATAAGAAGCTATGGAGGCAACTTATACACTTTGGTCATAGTAGATGACTACTCAAGGTTTACTTGGACGTTGTTTTTGAAAACCAAAAATGAAGCTTTTGATAAATTTGAAATTTTTAGCAAGAAAATTCAAAATCAACTAGGTGTTAAAATTGTGTCGATCCGAACGGATCATGGTCGTGAATTTGACAATGAAACACAATTTGGAAACTTTTGTGATACAAATGGTATAACACATAACTTTTCGGCTCCTCTAACACCTCAATCAAATGGAGTAGTAGAACGTAAAAATAGAACAATTCAAGAAATGAGTAGAACAATGCTTAATGAACAAAACATTCCTCAAAAGTTTTGGTGTAACGCTGTTGACACTTCTACATATATTTTGAATAGAGTCTTAATACGCCCTTTCTTAAACAAAACACCATATGAGCTTTATAAAGGTAAAAGCCAACTTTAGGATATTTTAGAGTTTTTGGATGTAAATGTTTCATTCTTAATACTAAAGATTATCTCACCAAGTTTGACCCAAAGTCTTATGAAGGTGTATTTCTTGGTTATTCTCAAACTAGTAAAGCTTACATTGTCTTAAACAAAGAAATAATGATAGTCGAGGAATTTGAACATAACATTCGACGAAAGTCCACCTCCCTCTAAGACATCACCTTTGGTAGATGATGACTTAGTTGAAAGTCAACTTGTAGAAAGTCAAGAAATAATTTAAAATGACAAGGAAGATGAACCATTAAATAATGAGATTATAAACATCAAAGAATCCAAAAGTCATCCTTTAGAAAAGGTCATAGGACAACTAAATCAAAGAACCTTAAGATCACAAGCCCAAAATCAAAGTAATCATTTTTGTTTTGTATCCACCATTGAACCAAAAACCATAAATGAAGCAATAAAAGACGAATCTTGGGTAATTGCTATGCAAGAAGAGTTAAACCAATTCGGTAGAAATGATGTTTGGAAATTAGTTCCAAAACCTAAAGATCAAACTATAATTGGAACAAAATGGGTTTTTCAAAATAAAATGGATGAAAATGGTGTAGTGTCTAGAAACAAAGCTAGGCTTGTCGCACAAGGTTATAATCAACAAGAGGGATTGATTATGATGAAACTTATGCACAGTAGCTAGGATCGAAGTCTATTAGAATCTTACTTGCATATGCATGTGCTTATGACTTTAAATTATTTCAAATGGATGTTAAAAGTGCCTTTCTTAATGGGTTTATTAACGAAGAAGTATATGTTGCTCAACCTCCCGGTTTTACCTACTTTGAGAAACCACATCATGTCTTCAAACTCAAGAAAGCATTATATGGTCTTAAGCAAGCACCAAAAGCTTGGTACGATAGACTTAAGACTTTTCTTGTTGAAAACAAATACACCATGGGATTAGTAGATAATACTCTTTTACCAAGAAAAAGGAATCACACATTATCATTGTTCAAATATATGTTGATGACATCATATTCGGATCAACTTGTCAAGAACTATGTGATGATTTCTCTAAAATCATGCACGATGAGTTTGAAATGAGTATGATGGGTGAATTAAACTTCTTTCTAGGACCTCAAATTAAACAACTAGAAGATGGCATATTCTTTAACCAATCTAAATATATAAAAGATATGCTTAAGAAATTTGGTCTTGAAGATTCAAAACCAACTAGGACACCCATGTCTTCGGACACTAAACTCACCAAGGATGAGGAAGGTGAATCGGTAGATAACACTAAATATAGAGGAATGATCGGTAGATTACTCTATCTCACGGCTAGTAGACCCGACATTATGTTTAGTGTTTGTCTATGTGCTCGCTTTCAAGAAAATCCAAAGGTATCACACTTAGAAGCCTTGAAAAGGATATTTAGATACATTAAGGGAACGACATGTTTAGGATTATGGTATCCCAAAGGAAGGGGTGTAGAAACTATAGTGTATGCCGATTCGATCATGCGGTGACTATGTCAATAGAAAAAGTACAAGTGGTATTTGCACTTTGTCGGACATTGTCTCACCTCATGGTTTGCAAAGAAGCAAACGCTATTAGCTATCTCAACCATCAAGCCGTAGTACGCCTCACCGAAAAGCATGTCAACAAGCTCTTTGATGAAGCAAGCTCGTGGACTACGGAATTCATCTCAACGATATCGTTATATTTTTCGACAACAAAGGAGCTATTGATCTCAAAGAAAATCCCGCCCAACATGCTCGCTAAAAGCATATTGAAATCCGCATCACTTTTTCGCACAATGTTCAAAAGGAAACATCTCAATTGAGAAAGTATCATCCAAGACAACATTATATTCTAACCAAGCCTCTCAAACGAGAACCATTTAATCTTCTTAGACTTGGTTTGGGGTTAATGGAACCAAACATGTAGGTAAAACATAGCTTAAACCTTAGAACAAACAAAACAAAACAAATTTGTTTTGAACCTCGCTATCTGTACTCCACGACACCAAACGACAACAAAGACGGAACCAAAATTTGGTGCCGCCTCGGTCCGCGTGACTACAAATTGCAAAAGTGCTACCTACAAAACACCTTCTTCCTCACAACCCACTTTACCAAAACGGCAAACATTAGACCTAACTCATTGTTGATAATTTCTCACCCACTAATCAATGAAGTTAACATCATTGTAAGTATCCTAACTACATTTTATCTCTTAATTCCTGAAGTCTAGATTCTAATTTGTGCACAAAATCATTACATGGGGTTTGTGTATATTCTTGTACAAAACATGGATTCAATTGGCAAATTGTATAACTAGTCATTGAAATTAGGTACTACATTATCATATTGCATAAACAAATAATGTTTCCCACTAATCAAAAGATAATGACTATAAGGTTTTATTCAAATAATGTAGGACCTTATATCTATCAACCTTATCACTTTACCAAGCCAACCCAACACACGTAACCCAAGTTACGCCAGATAAAACGTGAAACACAAACACAAACAAAGCTTAGAAATAAGATGAGAAAGATGGTGACTTGAATGATATATGAATCCGTGTATGTTATGAGTATAAGATGAAACAATAAAGTTGTATATTCCTTGAGAGAAAATACACACACACACACACACACTCAATCACACCCCTCAAATGACCATTTGAGGGGTATTTATAGTCCAAGGGACTTGTTGCCCTAAAGGCTTTCCAATGGGCTTGGTTTGGACTTGGATTGGGCTTGGATCGTTTGAGGTTATACAAGGCTAGCTTAACTAAACTAATAACCATTTAGCTTAGCCCAATCCACGAGCCCTTTGACTATTCTATCACGATATCTAACACACGTTACAAAGTTCCTAATCGTGAATGACCATCACTTCTAATAAAACTATTAAGGCTAACAATCTCCCCTAAGGGGTGGTCATTCAAATGATGCTCCACTTGATTAGGTCTTTACTTTCTTGAGCTCTGAACTTGTGTGTAGATATAGAATAGTCTTGATTCTTTGTTCCTTCATGCTTTGTGATCAGCTAATGTGGTGTTCTACCGTTGTCAACTTCGTTGGTTAGGTGTCTCCACGTCTTTCTCCACCATGCTCACACTTCTATTTGACTTTGATTACCAATGATGTAGTTCTCGAAGTCCTTTGTAGATTACTTTGTGCTTTGATTGTGATGAGAACTTTCATGTGTCGTTGGTATGAGCATGTGGCTTAGTCTCAGACGATCCATCCGCCCGAGCTTCCATAAGAAGAAAACATAAAACAGGTTAGTAATAAGGGATTCCGCACTTACAAGTTTGAATTTCGAGGGTGTTAACAAGATAGTGTGAAAACACATCTCTAATTCTCACAAAGGCCGCTCTAACCGAGTCCCACAAGTGAGATAACGCGATATACCAAGTACATCTACAGCTCGGATGAGTCGCCGAGGTACACCAAGCATCACCCCACGATCAGACCGCTTGAGACACACTAAGCGTAATCCACGGAGAATACCGAAGTGACCTCACGTGGCTGCTTGATGTTGACCCCCGGCAGAGTTTCCATTCAATCATCAAGATCACGATGTGAAACTTCTCATAAATGTTCCGCAAATTGCTAAGATCTCGAGGACTCTAGAATATATCACTTGTGTCCTTATTGATGAACAACAAGCGATGTCATGTCAAGTGTTCCTATGAGATCTTTTGATGAATCTCGTGGCTCTAGACTCAGTTATTGCATTTTGGTTTTCCGAAGCGAGACTAGGGAGAGGGTCTCTTCTTCAATATCAACAATCTCTAAGAGAAAGTCGATAGATTATGTAGGGTTCCCAGTGAGAATGAAACAAATCCTTTAAGAGGAACTGAGTGGCTAGAAGGTTTAGTGCAAGGCCACCGGGTCCATGACGCCTTTGTCTTCAATACCGTGTCATCTAGTGACAACCAAGTAGCATATGAATTGAACCCTGTCGCCTCTAAGGTTGAATATGGAGGGCTATTTCTTTTCACCCTTTCATTACATTTCTTTTAATTCTTCAACCCCTTCTTTCTCCTTTCTCACATTACTCCTTTTTTCAATCATTCCTAAGGACTTCTAATACTAACTATTTGTGATGTCCATGGGTAGATCCCTCCGCTCTGCGGATCATAGGACGGATTTCCTATCCTTAGTCACCTTATAACTCCATGACTGCCCTATTGTTGCCATAAAACCATTTTTCTTGAAAATCTCACAGAGTGTTTATGATAGAAAACATGTTTGAGACACTCCGTGAGTTTTATATTTTCGTAAACACTCCCCTTCACATGTGCTTATGAGTTTTGACAGAATCACATAGAGGGTAGAGTTTGCACTTTTGAATTGATCGCTCATGATAGACAATTCCCCACGAGACACGGTTACGTTGCCTAGTTAAAGAGTTCCATTGTCAGCTTTTAGGTGACAACTAGCTCTAATAACTAACTTGAAGTTGTAAACACTCCTTGAAAAGGAGGTTAGACCCATGAAGGTGCATATCTATCACAAGTTTCTCGAGATGGTACATTTACTGACTTTGATTCCCGCCAATTCATTGGTTTCGTCTGAGTCGAGCTCATTTTGAGATTCAAACAACGATCATTAAAACTTTTTGATCACATTTTAATCACGTCTCCTCCCCTCAAAAATAGCATAATCGTGATATTTTTGATATAAACGGATTAAACAACATTTTATAATCTTTGGGGAGACAAACGGATTTGATTTAAGCATGAATTTGGAACATTTTAGTTTTATACTCCCCTTTAATAAAGCATAATCAATTAAAGGGTTTAGAGGGAGTTATCTTGAGCACAAAATATTTTGAAAGATTTTGAAAATCTTTTGAACAATCTTGAAAAGGTGCTCAAGATGATGATGATTTCTCACCATTTTTAAATGTACAATCTTTTAGAGTACACTACATTTTTCTTTGAAAACACGAGTTTTGATGAAAATAATCAAAAGTCATCATTTTAGTCCGGTTTCGCATCAAGTATACGAAAGCCATTTTATGAAGAAATTTTGAGAAACGACATGTTTTAGAAAACAATTAAAGAACTCTCGCCAAGCATTCGTACATACCGTATCATTGTTGAATGACATTTCTAGAAACGCATGAATATCGATTATAATGAGAGACATGTCGTGAGAAGAATATTTTTGGATTTTTGATTTTATATTGTTTTTGTATTTTTGAAAGTTTTATATTTTTATATTTTGCTTTTGTTGGTTTTTCAAATTTTGTATTTTGTTTTTCAAAAAAATATTTACAAATAAGCTTTTTGAAAAATCATTTTCAAGAAGATTCGAGAAGACTTCTAACTCCTCGGGGTTAGGCTTCAGATTCCAATTCGCCGAACTAAATAGTCAAACCTTTCTTTTGGAAGGGCTTTAGTTAATAGATCGGCGAGTTGGTAATCTGCCTTCACGAAGAATAATTCAACAAGCACCATTTTCGACGCATACTCTTTGATGAAGTGATAGCGACACGATATGCTTAGTCTTTGAGTGATGAACAGATTGCATGATATGGCTATGGCACTTTTCGAGTCACAATACATAGGTATTTTATCGAAAGTAAAGCCATAATCTGTGAGTTGTGTTCTCATCCATAGAACTTGAGCACAACACGCAGATAGAGACACATACTCAGCTTCAGCCGTTGAAAGTGCAAAGGCAATCTTGTTTCTTTGAAGACCGCCTTACTAACTTTTCACCCAAAAATTGTGCTCCTCCGTGATGTACTTTTGTCAGAACTTGATCACAGTGGTCCGACCGAAAAGGCAATTAGATCAAATCCGGATTCCTTCGGATACCAAAGTCCCATGTGAATGGATGTCTTCAGTTACCGAAAGATTCGTTTAACCTCTTTGAGGTGCGCTCGTAGGCTTTGCCTGAAACCGTGCTAATAAGCAAACAAAGAAATGAATATCCGGTCGACTAGCAGTGAGGTACATGAGAGAACCAATCATGCTCCGATATTTCTTCCGATCAATAGGTTTCCCAAACAAATCGGCTCCAATTTTTGGTGAAGTTACCATTGGTGTTCCGACCGAGTCACAATTATCCATACCATGATTTTTCAAAATCTCAGATGTGTATTTAGCTTGATTTATAAAAATTCCACGTGGGGATTGATGTATTTGTAAACCAAGAAAGAATTTTAGTTCCCCATCATGGACATTTCAAATTTACTTTTCATGAGATTTTCAAAATGTTTTGAAAGATTCGGATTAGTGGACCCAAAGATGATGTCGCCCACATAAATCTGAACAATCAAAATGTCGTTTTGCATTTTTGTGTAAACAAGGTAGGATCAACTGTTCCTTTGGTGAAATTGTTTAGTATAAGGAAAGAGGACAGTCGTCATACCACGCCTCGAGCTTGTTTCAATCCATAGATTGCCTTTTTGAGTTTGTAGACGTAGTCCGGATGATTCATGTCTATGAAGCCTTCTCGGCCGACTCACGACACTTCTTCTTTCGTGAGTTCCATTCAAGAACGCGGTCTTAATGTCCATCCGATAAACCGTGATGTTTTTGTGAGCTGCATAGGCTAAGAAAATCCCGACCGCTTCTAGTCTAGCTACCGGCGCAATGACTCTTCAAAGTCTATCCCTTCCTCTTGTTCAGTATCCTTTGGCCACAAGACGAGCTTTTTGCGTAATTACAGCCATTTCTTCATCCCGTTTGTTCTTCCATAACCATTTGAGATCAATGACGCTAATGTCAATTGGTCTTGGAACCATTTCCCAAGAGTCATGTAGACGGTATTGGAGAAGTTCCTCCCGCATCGCTTCTATCCATGCGGGTTCTGCCATTGCCTCACGAATGTTCTTGGCTCTATATTGCTAATTGAGCAAAGGTAAATGCATAAGTCGCAATCGGTGGCAAGTTGGCGCCTCGTCTGAATTGGCCTTGAAGGTTCACCAATAACTTGTTCAATCGGATGGTCTTTAGTCCACTTCAGAGTAGAAGGATACCATTGGTTAAACGTATGCGAAGTTAGATGGTTCTCGTAAGCTTGAAGAAGATTCAACTGATTCCGTAGCAAACGGGTTTTCAAATAAGTCTTCATCTAACGCTGCATCGTTCTGGTTTTGGTTTTGCTCATCAACTGCTGGTAGAACGGGTGCAATAACCGTAGTAGATGTAGATGATGTAGATGGAGTTGGTGCATTGGTTTCGACCGCTAGATGCATCTTCGTTGGTGGTGGAGGATGATTTTGAGCCGGTGCAGCGGAATGATGGTTTGATGCATTTGTCGAAGTTCCACCATAGTATTCATCGAACATTAACTCGAAGAAATTCTCCCATTCTTGTTCTCTAGGATTGTCAAATGAAGTTGATTGAGCTCTTTGAGGTATGAGTCCCTGAACTATGTGTCCGTAAGTCTTTCGGTTTAGTGCGGTTCTAGAGCGAGTCTCTGAAGCCATATGTGAAAGTTCATCAAACTTCACATTCATCGCCTCCATGATCCTCCTAGTTCTCCTGTTATACACCCTGAATGCCCTCGAGTTATCTGAATATCCAATGAAGATTCCAATATCACCTGTAGCTTTCAATTTACCTAGATCTTCTCTGTCGTTCGTCGGATAGCACAAAGCCAAATACGGAAAGTAAGAGATATCCGGTTTTCGTTGTTCACAAGCTCATATGGGTTTTATTGAATCTTAGGATGGATTAGGATCGGTTCTGAGTGAAACAAGCAAAGGCAACAAAGAGCCCATAGAAATAACGGTGCACTAGAATAGATTAGCATTGTGCGAAGCTTCCACAAGAGTTCTATTTCTTCTTTCAACTACCCCATTCTACTGTGGAGTTCTAACAACCGATGTCCATGTGTGATTCCAACATCTTCAAAATAAGCTCTTAACTCCTGATTAGTGAATTATGTGCCGTTGTTCCGTTCTTACAACCCTTACTCGGAGTTTGAAGAAGTACTTGAATTCGCTTCTAAAGGTGATGATGATGCCTGGTGCTTCGCCTTTTGATCTCGAAACTTAACCCATGTATATCTTGAATAATCATCGACGATGACAAGAATATACTTTTTCCCATTAATGCTTTCAACTCTCATTGGGCCACATAAGTCCATGTGCAACATATGCAACTTTGCTTCCTAACTAGGTACGGATTTGGGTTTATATGATGCTCTTTTGCTTTTTCCTTGTTCGCATGATGGACATAAGTGATCCTTGGTGTATTTGAACTTTGGAAGTCCGTTGACGATGTTGTCTTTGGCAATTTTGTTGATGGTGTCGAAAGTGAGATGGGATAACCGCTCTGCCACAACCGGACGTGTTCCGATGCTCGTGTCATAAGACATATTGGTGATGAAGAGGCCATTTGATTGATGTCGATAGCATAAAAGTTTGTATCACGACCCCGCATTAAGAGATCGCCATCCAAGTTTCTAACGGCAAGCATTTTTCCTAAAAGCAACCTCTAAATCAGATCACGTAATCCGCCCGACCGAAAACAAATTGTGTCCCAACCCTTCGACATAGTAAACCCGAGTGATCAAATAATTTCCAAAAGGTAGATCTCCATAACCCATGATAGCTGCTACATGATCATTTCCAAAGCGCACGGTTCCCATGAATTTCCGAAATTGATCGCCAGCCTTCAGATTCCCGGTCATGTGCTTGGAGCAACCCGAGTCGACGATCCAAAGACATATTTCGATAACCTGCCAATAATGTAAGAAGAAGATTTTTTTGGAAACCGTTTTGATTTTGGTTCCTTTGGGTTAGAGGTAAAATCCTGATCATACTCAAAGAAGTTCTCTGAGAGTAGGTTTATCACTCATTCTACCATTCTCGAGTGTGAAAGTTCTACCCGTGGGTTTCCAAATGTCATCCCTAAAGTAAACATTATGCTCCCTATCAGTAGTGTAAAGCCTAAGTCTTGCAACTAGTCTTCCTATTCGTTTAGCATAAGTTCTTTTGGGAACATTCTTCTTAACAAGCTTAACAATCTCATTCTTAGAAACACAATCATCATGAACATTAGATAAAGATTTCTTGCAAGTTAAACAAACAGATTCAACAGATTCATTAAACTTAGCAGATTTCATAGGTTCATTACATTCAGATGAAATGTCTTTCTTATTTAAAAGCTGTAAATTCCTAGGGTGTTCTTCTACTTTCTTCTCTTTATTCAAGCTACTACTCTTAGAGGCACAAGAGACTCTATTGTTCCTTGTATTGCTCTTAGGCTTTAGTCTTCTGCTCCTAGAGGTGCTTCCTAGTCCTGTAGAAGGTAAGGCACACTCATTAGGATTCACAATCTTATCTAGAGAAGTGGTTTCAGCTTTCCTAGTCTCTTTAGAGTGCTTTTCTAAACTTATGTCGCTTGTTCCATATGTTTTAGATGTGGAGGCAGACGCATTAGTGGTACTCATCTTAAAAAGGCCATGAGCTAAAACTTTTGGTTTCTCGATAACCGCTTTTCCTCTATCAACATTTTGTTTAGGCAAGTGTGGAGTGACCGGTTTTGATGAAACATTTTTCTCATTGACTTTTGGAGGAGGCATAGAAACGTACATTTTGGTTTGGAAACCGGTTTGGGAACATTTGCTTTCTCCGCATCAATGGTTTTTAATCACAAGATCCACCGCCTTTCCTTTTGACATTCCACTGAGCCCTCAAAAGATCATTTTTCGCTTTCATGTCATTGTAGGCACGCCATACGATGCAATTTGTCATATTTGCATTCCTCGCTTTTTTCGATCAAGTTGTTTAAAATATGAGACATTTTCTTTTCAAGTTTTTCAAGAGCTTTTTCATATTTTGAAACAATTTCGGAGGTCTCAGACTCGAGTCTTTCATGATCTTCAAATGTAATATGTTTGCAAAATGATGGACATAATATCAAGAGTCGAACATCTTCAAGAGAGAGTCATTTAAATTTTCCAAAACTTTGATTTGTTCAACACACATTCAAGAGCTTGCTTTACTGTGGATTTATGGTCCTTGACAAAGTCACTGCTTCTTTCAAAAACGCTTGTTCAAAATGAATTACCCTTGCACTGATGTTATTCAAATTGAGGGGCAATTTGAGTTTCAAAAACTTTTGTTCGATGTCAAAACTAGAGAACCAGCTTGTTAGGTGTAATAGTGGTTTTAGTTTTAACAGTGTCTTGAAGATCCACAATTCTAGTTTTCACATTGTCTAAAATACTTCTCGCATCACTTGTGTTAAAAGGATTGTTTGAAGACATTTGTTCAATGTTCGAAATAGATTTTGAGACAACAATGGTTTTGAAATGATTTTGAAACAGTGTTGACTCTTTGTTTGAAACACTTGGTGTGATGGAGAACTTTGACTTTTCTTTTTGATTAACAAAAGTAATTCCGTTAATTTTGTTCCATTTGTTATAATCAATTGGTTTGATTTCCGGATTCTTTTGTTTCATTTTTGATCTACTCTCCTCAGATAGTTCTAACGCTTCAAGAGAATCACGAACAATAATGGGTTCATGTAAAGCTTTTCCATTGTTTAACACATTCCGAGATTTCTGAGCTTTCTTGAGGAACGAGGAAGGGTCGTTACCAAGTGCCATTCTATTATTAGTATGAAAACACGGATTTACTTGATTAGAAAGCATCTTGATTGTTTGAGCAGAATGACCCGCTGTAAGAAGCAAATTTTCCAAAGTTTTTATCTTTTCATTCTTATCAAGAATTTCATCAAGAAGAGAATCTTCTCGTTTTGAAAAATCAATAATCAACTGCTTCTTCTCTTTTTCAAGATTAGAAAACATGTCTTTTTGTTTAGAAAGTTGGTTATTTAAATCAGAAATTTCCTTGTTTAAAGATTTAATTTTCAAGTTCAATTTCACATCAAGTGTGTTATACTTGATTTGCAATTCTTTTTCTTTAGAAACCAAATTTCATAACCAATTTCTAATTTCGATTCTTTTGTTTTTCTGAAATTCAAAAGCTTTTATGCTTCTCCTTGTAACTCTCAAGCTCAACGGTCAATTTGGCATTCGCTGCCTTAACATCGCGATTGACCTTTTTAACTTTCTCAATTTCAATGCCACAGCTGTTGATTAATGATTCAAAATAAGCACGAAGTTTCCTCATCGCCTCAAGATTTTGTGCCACACATCCTCCACTAGGATCCACATTTGGAGTTTCCGAGTTAGTATTGCTACAACTCGGATTGTCCAGGTATGTATCATAAGTAGGTGTGATGTCACGAATGCTGTTCGTCATGAGTAAACACATCAAATATGACATTGTTGTAGCATGTATCAATGATTGGTACCTCGACATCGCTTGGCGCCATAGACAGGAGGTGCGCCAAAATCGTGTCGCACTTAGTCTCCTCAAGATTTGCCATGAAGATGCAGTTTGCATTGAGTTCTTCGAGGTCTTCCAAATCATCCATAATAGCCATGAAGTCATGTTCCTCAAAACTCAATTGAAGTCCAGATTGTTCCTTTTGTGCCAACAGATAACTTTCTCAAGATATGCAAGATCTTTCTTTTTCGGCTTAGTTGGACAATTCCTTGCCATGTGACCTAATCCTTGACAGTTGTAACACTTAACCCGATATTCGATTCACATTTCCATAATTCCCAACCACCGGAGCTGCAACATTCCCATTCCTCGATTACCCACTACTCTATTTCCAACATTCTCACCCATCCTGACCACTCCCGATCTCGGAACCCACTGATACCCATGCGAAATCTAGTAGCATATCCTTGCTGATTCCCAATAACTCCAACCATTTGACCTTGATTGCCCATGTTCACACCCGGCTGTGCAATTTGCCTGTTGCTAGTGTTTGATGAAATCCTTTGGTTGTTGTTAGTTGGTGTGGAATAGCGACCTCTGAATGCTTTACCCAAGAATACAAATGCTTGTGACAAAGCTTCTGGTTCCATTTCAAGATCAGTGATTCCTTGTTCCCCGTAATGTTGTTGTTCGTGTGGATAGTTTTGTTGTTGAGGGATGTATTGCCGCAAGTTGTTGTTAGTGGAAGATGATGAAGCTTGTTGTTGTGTATTCACTCGGTTTGAGTCTTTGCAATGAGTGCCAATGGATCATGATTCTTTGCTAATCTTTCTTGCCTGACTTCATTCACTTTATTTTGGTTTTGTTTCGTAAAATCGCTGAGTTGATCAAAGTTCACTTGATGTAAGTCCTTTGTTTGGTTGACAATAGTGACATATCGTCCCCATTCTTCTCGTAGATTGTTCAAGAACTTGATGTTGCTCACGATAGTTCCGGTGTCAACTTGTTTCGACAGCTCATTCATTAAAGTACAAAACCTTCCATAGTAGGATTCAATGGATTCTCCCGGAGTAGATGTAAACTTCTCCCATGCAGTTAGCAACTTGTTCTCATGTCTTGTTGACCGATTGCTCCATGACAAAGTCGCCTAACACGCTCCCACATGTCGAAAGCAGCTTCACAACCGCCTACAGAAGAAAGATGTCTCTTGGTAAACCAGCTTGTATAATATGAATTGCCATGTCATCTCGCTCGACTTGTTTCTCGATCCTCTTCGAGTATTCGATGTCTTTTTGAAGACGAAAAATGGTGGGACGGAGGTGTTGCATCGATTTCCGTGGTCTTGGACTTGTCGAGGTATGAAGGGTCCATTCTGAATGGATTTGATCATCAGTTTTCCATTAGGTTTTGTCTTGATGTAACGAAGCATTCGACTTGTCCATTGAAGATAACCACCTTTTTCCAACTTAGGAGGACGGTTTTCAAAGACCGGCCGCATGAATATCTTGTTGAGTTGCCATTGATGAAGGTATGATCTGATAAAGTTGATGTAGGATCGATTCAACGATAAAGGAGTTGCGTTTTGATGAAGATTAAGCCCGCTGAGGTGTTCCAAAGTCGCATCAGTAACCTTGGTTCAAAAAATTTTCGCCCAAAATTTGAAATTCACTATAAAAATCAATTCTAAGGTCATATGAAAAATTTGAGTTATGACAATTTTGACGCCAAATTTGACCCGAAAATTTGAATTTAGGCCCAAAAATTTGAATTTTTGACCAAAATTTTCACAGTTAATCCAAAATTTGAATCTCAAGGTAAAATTGAACGCTTAGTCTCCTCAAAAATTTAAATTTTACTCAAGTTTTCCCGCCAAAAAACCATTGAAGAGCTTAGGCGAGAAACACGGTTACGAGTAGACGAGGCTTAGGCGTAGGATCCGTGCTTATGCGCGTAGGATCTTATGCTAGGAAGCTTATGCGTAGAAACCTTATGTAGAAACCTTGCGTGAGAAACCTAAGCGTAGAAACCTTATGTAGAAACCTTATGGGTAGAAACCTTATGCGTAGGAACCTTAAGCTTAACCTTGTTATATGAGACAAAAAGTTACTGTAAAACCTTACGCTGCAATTTTGAAATTATGCAGAGTTACCGTAAGCTTTTAGCTTATGCGTAAAACTATGGTTAAGAACCAAAAATCCTTTACACATCACGTAAGAGATATCCACAAGTCGAAGTGTTCCACACACTTATCCAAGTGAGGGAAGCACCGGAAAATGCTTATAGCACAAAGATTCTTCACCAAAAGTTACGAGTAGAAAACTAAGGTTTTGACTTTTTGACTTCTACTCGTAAGAAATTTCCAATGATTCAAATGATTTCTTTTACCCGTATAGCCTTAAAAACACTCCAATAACCCAAAAATGTTGACCTTTTTCACCCAAAGTGCTTAGAAAAGTTATGAGTAGAAATGACCAATAAACCAAATACGAGCTTAAAAGTGAAGAAAAACACGTAAAGCTTCAACTTTTGCAAAAACTAAACTTTAGCACCAAATAAACCTTAAACCACAAGAATCTTGAATTTTTAAGTGCAAATATTAAAGTTTTAAGCGTGACAAAAACGTATAACGAGAGCCTTTTACGCTAAGAACCCTTCAAAACAAACACAAACACTCCTAAACCATTGTTAGGCTATTGATACCAATTGTAGGACCTTATATCTATCAACCTTATCACTTTACCAAGTTAACCCAACACACGTAACCCAAGTTACGCCGATAAAACGCGGAAACACAAACACAAACAAAGCTTAGAAATAAGATGAGAAAGATGGTGACTTGAATGATATATGAACTGTATGTTATGAGTATAAGATGAAACAATAAAGTTGTATATTCCTTGAGAGAGAAAATACACACACACACACACACACTTTTAAGCACACCCCTCAAATGACCATTTGAGGGGTATTTATAATCCAAGGGACTTGATGCCCTAAAGGCTTTCAATGGGCTTTTCTGGGACTTGATTGGGCTTGGATCGTTTGAGGTTAAACAAGGCTAGCTTAACTAAACTAATACCCATTTAGCTTAGCCCAATCCACGAGCCCTTTGACTATTCTATCACGATATCTAACACACGTTACAAAGTTCCTAATCGTGAATGACCATCACTTCTAATAAAATTTTTAAGGCTAACAAATAACCAAACACCCCATGTCAAGTTTTTTTTGAAAAGCTTCTCACTTGTAGGAAAACAATTTTTCATTGTTAATACAAATAGGAACGTTAAAATTTCATCACTTGCATTCTCTTGAATACTAAAGGTATTGCATAACTAATATGCATTCCTTGGTATATTCAAATGAAGCCACATTGAATTAGGAGCTGCTTGGTATATCTCATGCCGCTTGCCAAACACCCCCACTAAAGACTATTTTATGCATAAAATGAGTCGAGATAACCGCTAAACTCCAAATCGCTTCATATAGGCACACACTAGAACCAAAACGTTATGTTTATTCTCATTTTTAACATGTAAATTCTTGCTCATAGGAATAACCATGGTACCCGCAAAATTCTATGATCACAAGGATACCCTTAACTACATTCCCAAACATCACAAAACCAAGGGACTCACCAAAGAACAAGTCGAAATCTTTAAGAGTATAGAAACAAGGTACTTCCATGAGGGTAGAACCATTCACTCCTCTTTTATCGACAACACCAATCTCTCGCCAAGAACTAGCCGCTATTCAATTCGATTATCTCCTTGACATCGATGAACCTATTTGTCCTAGGTTTGTGTTAGAGTTCTATGCTAGTGTCACCGGTTTCATTGATGAGGAAGATGAGTTTAGCCTTAGGTTTAGGATCAATCAACACGACTACACCATCTCCTTAACCCAACTTTCTAGTGCTAGGAATTCTCAACCAAGAGACATGTGTCTACTGATAAGTGGTCACTCACCATCCTTTGATGCAATCAATGACCGCCTTCTCCCTACCAAACTCCTCTAGCTGATACCGATGTCATCCGTGAGCACCTATTTAACCTAAGGGCTGGTCCAACCACCCGTCACCCCAAAGGGAAAGGAAGGAACCGAGATCCATATGGAATGAAGCTCAATGAACTTAAGCCCTAATTCTAAGAAATGGCGGAACTACTAAGAGCCAACGCCATTAGCACCATAGGAATAGAGATCATATCAACGCTTTGCCTTTGTCACATGCTCTACAACTTTTCCACCCGGCCAACCATTCAATCTAGCCTAGTACATTGCTAGGAGAATGATTGATATTCCAACTCAAGGTTCTGTTGTTCTTCCTTACGTGGATGCTTCTCACCCTCGCCTCTATAGAGCCTTTGCACCCATTACACCAAGCCCAAAAGGGTTGAAGCTTGACTATGAGCTCATCCTCACATTTTGTGCCCTTGAGTGACGAGCGAGTGGCTAAGACAAAATGCAAAAGAGCAAAACCTCCAACTCCATCATCATCATCATCAAATAGCTCCGAGGATGGTCTTCCAAATTCTCGCCTTCCACCTCATGAGTCTTATGCGTCTCTGTTACATATTGGATTTCATAAACACATCATAACATATCAAATAGGGCATAAAGTTTAGAGGTTTTAGAGAGAGAAAGTAGGATGGGAGCCTTTCTAGAGAGAGAAAGTGAAAGAAAACATGTAAGGTTAGATTAGAATGAGGTGGTCCAACCTCTACCTTGGGAGGTAGAGGGTATTTATAGTTACATACTACACGCCCTCCTTCTGACTGGATCGTACATACGGGTAAAGACTGGCCCTTCCTCCACACAAGCAGTTACACTACGCTAAACTAGGCTTATAGCTAACTAATAAAACAGTAAATACCGATATGTCTACGAGCTAACATATGCTAGACTATAATTGGGGTGACCGACACTTTAACATGGAATTTCCAATTCCTAACAATCTCCCCCTAAGGGAGGTCACCCCATGAAATACATTTTGCATCCTAGCATTCTATCTTTGTCTTTAGTTTTGAGCTCGTAGACTTCAATTCTTCAAGTTCTGCAATCTTTGTGCTTTAGTAGTGACACTTCATTGTCCGATTATTTTGTACTTTCAGTGGAGGCCTTTAACTGATCCACATCATTGATGATCTTCGAGATTTCATTGAGATCATCACCACAAGAAATCTGGATCACCCTTATAGTGTTGCCATCATGTGATGTTGTGACTTTCTGACGACATGCTCACACTTTCCGATCATGACATCTTTTCATCGAGTAGTGGAAGCTTTTATCGTTCAAGATATTTGCGTACAGCCAGAGTTGTAAGCATTGTATAAAAATATTCGAGAGCCAGTTCGTGAGATATGCACAAGTCATGATTTCTTCAATTAAGTGTGGATGCTGTGAGCATGCGGCTTAGGATTGACTCTCAATTTTATCAAACCAGAACCGACCAAATGTACCGCAAAACAACAGCTAGCAATAAAACACATGAAAGTGTCTTTTGATCACTTTCAAGAATTGAGGTACACGCCCACTATTCTCTGATCAAGACAAGTACCGCCTCAAGGGATCGTAGGATTCTAAGAATCTCCTTGACAAATGTGGTTTCATTACCGTTTCTAGCCGCTTTCAAACCGTAACGCCTCAAAGAAGACAACACGGAGTGAAAGTGAACCAACTAATTGAGATTCAATCGGATTGATGAAAAATTGATTTGAAAAACAATCGCGTATTGCTTAGAAGAAAGAGTTTTGCAATACTACGAAGGTTTTATGAGAAAGATCAATTTTCAATCAAAAATACCTTTTGTATATGAAAAGAGTACACATTCGATGTGCTAGAGAAAAGAAGAAATTTGCACATCGAACGGTTTTTCCAAAAGTATTATTTTCAATCAGAGATACTTTTTGAATTTGAAATATGAATACACATTTGATGTGCTAGAGAAAAGAAGGTTTGCACATCAAACGGTTTTTCCAAAAGCATTCGTCAATTCCAATCCTGGACCAAGGTTGATTCAAGATTGAATCGCCCCATCGTTTCTATCCAGTTGTCACAAGCTTGATCTTTTACAAGATTTCGCATGTCACCCACCAAGAGCTTGTATGATGTTGGCTCTAGAAGGATTTCCATCTTCATCGTGAATATTTTCATATCACTTGGATGTTCTGGCAATACCACAAGGATAATGCGTAGGACTCTAAATATATACTTACTTTCCACATTGTGTGAAACAGCAAGTCTTCATTACTTTTGTGTCCTAATGAGATATTGTGGATGATCTCTTGGCTCTAGACTCAATTGTGCACATTTGGTTCCTATGCCGGAGACTAGGGAGAGGGTCTCCTTCTTCAATATCAACAATCTCTAAGAGAAAGTCGATAGATAATGTCGGTTCCCCGTGAGAATGAAACAAGTCCTTTTAAAAGGAACTTGAGTAGCTTGGGAAGTTAGGTGCAAGCAAGGCCACCGGGTCCATGACGCCTTGTCTTCACAATGTTACCTTAGTAACCACCAAGAGTATATGTATTGATTCCGCTTCTAAGGTTGAATTATTGAGGGCTATTTCTTTTACCCTTTTCTCATTCAATTCTTTTTTTTTTCATTCTTCAACCCCTTCAGTGCTTACCGAGACTTCATTACTAAAACTTTGTTGGGTTTATTCCAAAGCTAGCTCTATCTCACCAAGACTCTTCCCATATCTCACTTTTCTCTTTTTTTTCATCATACCTAAAGACTTCTACACTATCTAGTGGATTGTCCCTAGGTAGATCCTTCCGCTCTCGGGCGGATCGTGGGAACTAATAACTAACCTCACCATCCTTGTAACTCCATGCATAAAGTAAAATGGTCGGTCTTTTGGTACGCTTCATTCTTCTCAAAACCAATTGAAAAATCATTTGGAAAAACAATCAAGGTACTTGTGATAAGAGATCAAAGCATTTTGTACCTTAATAGTTTTGATCATTTAGAAATGCTCTCCCTCAACATGTGCATATGATTTAGAAATTGTTTAGCACATGGAGGCAAGAGGGCTTTGAAATATTTTCTTTGATCACACTTTTCATAGAAAAAGCTATTTGATTTTCTTGGTAAATTCTCCCCCTCAATATGTGCGTAGGATTTTTGAAATCATTTTTATCACATAGAGGAAAGAGTTCTTTTGAAGCACATCCACGATTACATCCACGATCACAAAATCCATTAATAAACTATTTAAAACTCAATCAAGGTACTTTATGTTAAAACATAAAAGCTTTTGTACCTCGATAGTTTTATTTTTATTTGAAATGCTCCCCCTCAATATGTGCATCAATTAATGAAAACATTTAGCACATATGAGAGAGCGGCCTGCACAATTGAATCATAAACGATCACCTTTTATCAAATTTCATTATTAAATCACAAATTCTCCCCCGATCAAAAATATCAAACCCTTTGAGATTTTGGATCTCAAGTGATTTAATTAGGTTTAGAAAAAACATGGGAGAAAATGTGGTCTTGATTAAATACTCATCTTGTTTTTGGATAAATGCTCCTCCTCAATCATATGCATCATATATTGAAATCGCTTTGAAACATGGAGGCAGAGTGCCTCTCAAGGACTAAACCAATTCCATTAAAACATTTGAGATTTAAATCACGATCTTTCTCAGGATCAAAAATTTCAAACCATTTGAGATTTGTGATCCCAAAAGATTTAAGTCATTTAGAAAATTTTGGGGAAAGATGTGGCAAGAATTGATTTTGAAAATGATGATAAGGACCATTTTAAGACATTAAAGATTGTTAGTGTCACGTATGATTGTTTTAAGAGATCTTTAAGTAAAATAAAACAATTTCACAATCAAACAAGAAATGTAAAAATTCCATTTTGAAAGACCTTGATTTTTAAAGAAAATCATACCATGACATAACATTAAATCTTTAGGTCACCACATTATAACGCATAAACGGATTCTTTTGATGAAATATCGTTTGAAAATATTTAATTTGAAATCACTTAAGATTTGACAAAATAAAGTCCGGTTGATTTCAAAACTTTGAATTCGATTTATTTTCAAAACAATATTTTTCCATTTTCAAAACAATATTTTTCAAAGTTTTAGAAAAAATGGTATCATCACTATTATCCATGCACAAAGATACGTTAGGTGGTTGAGCCGCTTTTGTTGTTGTTGCCGTATGTGAAGAAAACCGTCACGACAAGGAGACTTCCGACGTTGCATTTGTTATGTCAACTTTCCATATAGGTCCATTAAGCCCATTTCTTCATTTGATGATGAAGAAAACCATCTCACCGATGCGTGAGGCCTCTTACGCTGCACTTTATCATGCCAACTTTCCATAGAAGTCAAATTAAGCTCCGTTTCTTCATTTGTCAACCCAAGATATAGTTACCCTTTCCTTTCGGCATCCAATCAACATATTTTGTGGGATCCGGATCGGGAACATTCTTATGAACCATGATATCTGCATGCGTTAGTAAACATACAAACATATATATGGTGGTCGACAACCCCCAAACAAAGAATCGACTAATAAAAGCCAATTCAACATGTCAATCAGATCATTTAAAGTATGGGAATAATATGTTTATCAAACTTTAATCAACTAATCCTAACAATCATATCCTAGGCACCTAGTCCTTCAACGTAGGTTAACATCATTTTTAATTAAGCAAATAGGATAATTAAGAAAGCCCGTTAGATGATATCGATTTGAAAACATTCTCCCCCTCAATCAATGACTAATTTTTGAAAAGTTTGAAAGCGCTGAAGTCATTGATCGAGTTTTTAATTTGTACAAAAACTCTGAAACTGATTGATTTACAAGCAACTCATTTACCACCATTTTGAAATACAAACAAATATTTTTCTCAAGAATTTTAGACGGAAAACATTTGTGTAGAACAGCATTCCTTCACATACTTTCCTCAATATGTTTTAGGATAAGTGCAGTAAATTTTTGAAAATCGCTTAAGTGTAGCACTTTCCTTCTTTGAAAAACGGGTTTCGTGATACGTCAAGTAATCGCAAAACCATTTTGAAGGGTTACAAATCAAATAACCGTAGTTTCATTTTGAGACATGTTTAGAAAGAAATATTTACACCTCCTACTCGAACTTCATCTATGGTCCCGTGCCATTATTGAATGACATTTCTAAGACATTAGATGTTATCGATACCTGTAAGACATGTCCTTGAAGAACAATATTTTTGGTATTTTTTAAATTTTCTGATTTTTATGGGTTTTTGTAGGTTTTATATTTTTCTCTTTTCTTTTTGTTGGTTTTATATTTTTGTGTTTTGTTTTACGATAAAATATGTACAGATAGAATAATAGTTTAAGAAGATGATGATACAAGTGCCGAGATAGGGAAATCGACGAAGACTTTGTAGAAGAAAGAAATCAACATCTCTTAAACTTTCACCACCAAAGCATTCGAGGTTTCTAAGAAAATCGTCCCTGTAACATGAGCCTTCTCAATTTGAATCTTTGGTAACTTCTCCCTAAACCAAAAAACATCGATAAAGACCATTTCCTATTAAGTAGAGTTGAAGACAAAACGGTCTCATTGAATGAAGCTCAACACCTCAAGAAGACTAAAAACAACAAGTAATAAGTTGAAACATGGATCATCGCCAGCGTTATCAAACCAGAATAAATGATTAAGTTCGAGATCACATGAACTTGTTGTGCATCCTCGATGTACACATTACTCTTCGAGATTGACCAATTGTCTATTCAGGGGAACAATATATCAACATCTTCATTTTACCAAGTGCATTCCAGTTATCTTCCATATAACCAATCACCCCATAATGTACACAAGTACCCAACCTTAGAAACAACTTACATCACAATAACTTAATCATCGGAATCATCATTACACCGCGGTACATGAAACACAACCTAAGCACTTTATAATAAGTCATGTAGAAGATGTCGATAAGCAATATCATCTCACGTTCCAAATATTATTCTCATATTTCTTTCATCAAGGTCGAAGTTAACACATACCGAAGTATCCAGAGACCACTTCCTCCTAAATGGTTGGAATAACACACCAAAAGCTATGAGTAAACACCGAAGTTTCTATGGTTATGACATTTGTCTTCCCGGATTACTTCAATAGAGAAGAAGTATTAGTTTCATCACGTGTACTCATTGTGTGTTTAGATGTAGGTCTCCTTCCCCTTGCGTGTTTCGGGATACCTCTAAAACAAAGAACACATTATACATACCAAATATTCTTGAAATAGCGAAAGAACAACAATTAGCTCAAATGAATCCGTGAGAATCAATCGCTAGAGAAACTCTCTCTGACTATCTTTATCAACCCATATGTAGACAATTTGAAGTGACCCTTGATGAAGAATACCCGATATACCAAACTTGAAACTGAAGTCAAATTCCCACATTTGTATCTTGCTTGAACTTAATAATGGAAGAACAGGTTAGAATTTATGCTTCAAGCAAATTTCTAAGTACTACCACTCAAGCAAAGTATGAGACATTAACTCCTCTTGGATTATCCACACCGCCATATGCGCAGGACACCGAGTAAAACAAAGTAACTCCTAATAGTGATAGTTAACTGTGTCTTAACCATCCACCTCGATCACGGTAACTAGATAACCCAAGACTTCAACTCAAATTCTTAAGCCCGAGCAAGTTATCAAATAAGAACACACCTTTGTGAATGTCAACTTCAACATCAAATAAGTGATAAATGAGTAACTTCAAAGTAATCAACTTGTGTCAAATGTCCAACACGTGAATAAACATACAATCAGATGAACAATGACCCACTGAATGAACCGGAGCAAATGATTCCTCAACATCTGTAACCACCCGCATTTTTAGGCTACTTTTCATTTTCGAGAATTTACTATTCACTTTTACTATTCACATTTACTATTCACTTTCACTATTCATCCCGTAAAATTTTTGATTCACATTCTCGTAAGATAAATTATTTTAGTAATAACGTGAGAGTTTGACCATCGTTAGATCATTTTCGCAAAAGTTATTAAGTAAACATCGTTTTAAAGTTTCGTTTTAGACGGTCCACCATTTAAACATCACACACATAACGAAAATCAACCCTGACAATTTTCCTAGCATCAGATAAATTTTTAGATCACTCATGATTAATTTGAGAATTTTTAAAGATTCATTATTTTTAATATTACCAAATAAGACCAAATAACAAAACTAAACTTACGCTTTTAAACAATTCTACTTACATCCACTTAACAATTCCTCACTGTGTTTCTAATATGTTTTTGACACTTTTACATTTTTGGAAAAAGTCAAACATATTTCCCTCCTCCTTTGACCATAAAGAAATTAACCTTGTATGCTTCTACATTTTGCTTAAATCGCGTAACTTTTAAACTTCACAAATAATCGAAGTTATCCCGCGTATGACAAAAACCAAAGTTTGACATCTCATATCACTTTTAGACTAATTTTAGTCTACTCTAAATAAATTCACGGTCGTTTCCCTGAAATTTCGTTTTTTATCGATAAATCGCGAATTACGCTGCTTTTGACCCGTATTTCCAGCTTTAAGTTGTTTTTGCACCAAATGAGACTTATCACACATTTTATATTTTAGATGGAGTATAATGATGAGTTTCATCATTCCTACAAGTTTCATATTTTTACGATAACCGGTTTTACGTTTTATGGCTTAACGACTTACGGTTGGCATTTAACTGAACCAAAACTTACTCTAAACTCAAGATAAGATAAGAAATAACCACCTAAGTCATCTTATCATGTCTTGGCCGACTTAGGGGAGTCATCATTTTGGTGGCATCATCCTAACCATGGTTCATTTAGATCTTTACAAGTGTCCTAACCTAACCATGTTTAATAATTAACCCAATATATGGTTAACCAAACTTAACCTCCTATAAATAGCAAGTGATATGCATCCTAAGAACCCTCACAATCTGTTTTGGGTCGTTCATATCACAAATCATACATATCTTCCATCATTTGATCCATAAACTCCAAGTTTATGCAAGGAAGTTCCAAAGATCAAGCTTCTACATCAAATCTCTAGCAAGTTTAAGTGATCTTCTTGAGTTTAAATCCACTCAAGTCACTTAGTACTTCATCACCAACTCTTCAAGTTTGCAAGGGTGCCAAGGTGTGGAAAGCTAGCTCTATCCAAAGTCTTAAGCTTATCAATCAAAGTCCGATCCTTACTAAGTTACTCCTTTCTTATTGAAAGCCAAAAGTTGTAAGCAACTTATCACCACCATCATCTCATCTCTATTATTCATAATCTTAACTATTTTTTGCTATATATATAGTTACTATGTTGATTCATGATGTACATATACTCAACCACTTGTTTTAATTTACATATTGTCATAAAGGTAACAAACTAGTAAACTAGTCATATTCTACACATGTGAGACCATTAAAAACAGTAATATAAGGACTTTCTAACTTAAATAATATGGTAGAAAAGATAAAAAGGTAAACATAGCAATTTGAATCACCCAAACGACAAACAAGTCAAAAGTTATAAGTAAAAGAAGTTAGCTAAACCTAAACGCCAAAACTACCATGTACAAGCTAAGCTTTCATTCGCCTTTTTAAAAGTGGTACTTCGTCCAATCATCAAAACGTTAAAGCACAAAAGTTGTCCGAACGACGTTTTCCTTTAGGTTGCAAAGAAGCTCGGCCTTGAAAACGCATAAATAGGCCAAAATCTTTCAAAAATGTGAATGCCGTGAAATATAGTCTCACAACTATACTTTGTCACAACTAAAAGCAAACCAAGAGGCCTAATGGCCATAAGCCAAGACCACGGCTACGGCTAAGGTCAAGGTTGAGTCTCAAGACCATGGTAGTAAAGACCAAAGTCACGGCGAGGCCATGGCTAAAGCCTCAAGGCTTGTTTGCCCAAGACCGTTAACTAAGGTAATCATATTTATGAAACGACGAGAACTTGTAAGAACATGATAAACTTATTTATATAACAATCTTCACTCAAAACATATATTATATCTACTAAGTGCTACAATAGTAGGGAGCGTCATGTGAGGGGTTTCATTTGAGTAAAACGTATCGACGAATTGCTGGATTTACGATTTAAAGTGTCCTAGCTCTAACGCCATCGCATGACCTCTGAATTATGATGGCCCGAGCGAGTAGTACGATATCTATAAACTAAATACGTTTTCACAACTAGACCATTTCTATAAATGACATACACAAATACCATGTACTACATCATGATCAACATAGAGACGTATATAGGATGGTTTATGTTTTCCTAAACATTGTTCCAAACCTAAGTCGCAACATCCTATTTTAGGTTGCTCGAAGAAGTTCTCACGGTATATCCATCATGCTCATTATACATTTGATATCATTTACTCTGAGGTGAGTTCATAGCCCCACTTTCTATTACTAAATTGTTTTACAAACCCTTGGGGAGATACATGCTTTATTTTAAATCGAACACATTGCTTTCAAACTGTATGCTTATGTGAATGTATTACTTGCACTAAGTACCACTATTGCCAATCTTAAGTCCCTATTATTATGAACCATTAATCACTTTGAAAGTGAACGCTAATAATGTGGATAGATCTATCAGAATGAAAAATCCCGCTTTGTGTTGACCGGTAGGCAAACAAATGCACTCTATTTGAACATCTATAGGTTTATTGGCAAATTACCTATTAGAGCATCGGTTACTATTTTATGCATACTGTTAACGCGTTTTCGTATCATGAGCTTAGTGCAATAATATCTCTTTTGGTTTTCAAACCATAGGTGTGAATTTATAACTCACACTACAAACATTATGTGTTCAACTGATTTCCAAAACTCTATGAATTTCACTCAACCTTTGTGTTGACAGCTTTAAGCATGTATTTCAGGTCCATAATAGGAAGTGGCACGGAAGAGCAAGGATATCAAGAAGGCTATAAATTTTATTATCATTCGAAAACCTATTTACTATATTTTGTAAACAATGGAACCAACTGGGACCTCATTTTTGTAAACTCTGATATTTATATAAATCGAATGATAAATCCTTTTTAAACGACTCCTTTAAAGATCGCTTATTGTTATGATCATAGCCATGAAGTAACACCCAGCTTGAATTCGCTGCGACGAAATTGGGGTGTTACTGATTGGTATCGAGCCACGCTTATAGAGAAACGGGTCTAATCGAGACCTAAACTATAACCACTTTTACAAAAAAAAAATATTTTATAGCCTTTCCTCCTCGTGCCTTCCATCCTCCGTTATATGTGACTTTTAGGCATTTTAAGCTATACAAACATACTAGTATATTGATATATACACTTGACATAATTTCAATCATAAAAAAAGTACTCAACATATCAGCGTATGCCTATTCTAAGGCATTACGGAACAATCATATTTTCCTAATCTCCCAATCATGCATCTACTTGTGCTTTTTAGGATTACTTAAACTTTATCCAAGACATTGTAACTGACTACAATGGTCTTTCCTACTTCCCATACATTGTGGGTTACACAATGGTCTCTTCATCATTTCTCAAGACATTGTGGGTTACACAATGATCTCTCTATCATTTCTCAAGACATTGTGGTTTACACAATGGTATCTTCATCAATTCTCAAGACATTGTGGGTTACACAATGATCTCCCCATCATTTCTTAGACATTGTGAGTTACACAATGGTCTCTATTATTTCCTAGACATTGTGAGTTACACAATGGTCTCAACTATTTCTCAGACATTGTGAGTTACACAATGGTCTCAACTACTCCTTAGATATTGTAAGTTATACAATAGTCTCTAAAAATTATCTTCTAAACATTATATGATATCGTTTTGCATGAAACCCGTCACAGTCTATCAATTTCCCTAATGGAAATACAAGAAATAGGATTTCTAAAGGACAAAGTGAGTCATCATCTACAAAAGTGAAGTTCAGAACTTCTCTACATTCATCAAAATTCTCTTCTGAAACCTTCATTGTTAAAGGTCCGTGATGCTAGCCAAGTATGGACTATTTTAGGATTACTCAAGATTTCCTTTCCACACGTATCTACCCATATTATCTTCTATGCAATGGAATGTGAAAACATAGGTTACAAGTCTTTTATGGCCCGGACTTGCAACTGGATGGTTTGATATCGCCTTTGCTTAGTGGACAATTTCTCAAAAGCTATGGACATATCACAAGTATACCTAATTTAGGTATTTGAAAATTTTATCGAACCTCGGCTAAATATAGCCTAATCACCTATATTTAACCTAAGGGTATTGGAACATAGTCTGATTAACTATGTTCGACTTAAATTTTTCAAACACTGAGAACAGTTATACAAAGGTTATATTCAGGTTAATTTCCTACTTAAACTCGATAAACCACCAGAATTCATTAAAAGATCTAGAGACACGATAGTGTCTTACCACTTAAAAATCTTAACATCTTATTTATACTACCTAATTTCATTCTTGAAATTTTCATACATGAGATAATCCGAACTACTATCTTTGAATAGTCATCAAATCTTTCGCATTTCTTAGGAGTACTAGCCTGCTTAGGTTTCAAGGATCTCATTCCGCCATATTCCTTTAAAATTCACTTTTGATTTCAAAACAAACTTGACATCTCTACCTAACAATAATGGTAAGCGTACGCTACACTCTTCTAATCGTCAACATATCACATCATTATCTTAACTCCATTATAAGTCAAGTATGTAAACTTCACAGTACTCACGCTTCTTTCAAACACTAGTAGGTATAAACACTATACGATATAGCCTTCATCCTAAAACCACCTAAGACATGATCAACTTTGGAAATGGTTTGGATAACCACTTGCCACTAACAAGACTTTCCCTACAACGACAGTTATCACATCGTTACAAACCATTTCACATCAACAATATCTCACACCTTTGATTAACAACAAGCACCCTAACAACAACAAAACTATTCCATTTTGAGGCACTATATAGACGAAAGTATTAGTTAACCATTTGATGCACTAAGGTGTTCAGAGATCACCCATGAAACAACTAAGGAAACCATACAAATATAAATTAGGCTCCATGCCGCACACTATCACCAAAAACTCCATGATAGAAATTAAGGTTTTATTGATAGCCTCGATATAATAAGATATGATTCGTTTTGAGAATCGGGAAAAATCAAACTTTAGGTATATTGAACTCTATAAGATTTTAATAAAACCCTTTAGATTATCAACTTAAGCCACATGGTATATAATACATTCTATGACTAGAAACTTGAAAACACAAAGATTAGAATTCCATGGCGATACATCCACATTTCCCTAGACAATTCAATATCGGTAACACACCCTGAATTCCGACGGAATTCCCATTAAGGGGTGAGATCAGAACCACCCGCATTTTTAGGTTACTTTTCATTTTCGAGAATTTACTATTCACTTTTACTATTCACATTTACTATTCACTTTCACTATTCATCCCGTAAAATTTTTGATTCACATTCTCTTAAAATAAATTATTTTAGTAATAACCTGAGAGTTTGACCATCGTTAGATCATTTTCGCAAAAGTTATTAAGTAAACATCGTTTTAAAGTTTCGTTTTAGACGGTCCACCGTTTAAACATCACACACATAACGAAAATCAACCCTGACAATTTTCCTCGCATCAGATAAATTTTTAGATCACTCATGATTAATTTGAGAATTTTTAAAGATTCATTATTTTTAATATTACCAAATAAGACCAAATAGTAACAAAACTAAACTTACGCTTTAAACAATTCTACTTACATCCGCATTTAACAATTCTCAAGACTGTGTTTCTAATATGTTTTTGACACTTTTACATTTTTTTGAAAAGTCAAACATATTTCCCTCCTCCTTTGACCATAAAAGAATTAACCTTGTACGTTCTACATTTTGCTTAAATCGCGTAACTTTTAAACTTCACAAATAATGTAAGTTATCCCGCGTATGACGAAAACCAAAGTTTGACATCTCATATCACTTTTAGACTAATTTTAGTCTACTCTAAATAAATTCACGGTCGTTTCCCCGAAATTTCGTTCTTTTCCGATAAACTGCGAATTACGCTGCTTTTGACCCGTATTTCCAAATTTTTAAGCGTGTTTTTGCACCCAATGAGACTTATCACCCATTTTATATTTTTAGATGGAGTATAATGATGAGTCTCTTCATTCCTACAAGTTTCAGATTTTTACGATACCCGGTTTTACGTTTTATGGCTTAACGACTTACGGTTGGCATTTAACGGAACCAAAACTTACTCTAAACTCAAGATAAGATCAAAAAAACCACCTAAGTCATCTTATCATGTCTTGGCCGACTTAGGGGAGTCATCATTTTGGTGGCATCATCCTAACCATGGTTCATTTAGATCTTTACAAGTGTCCTAACCTAACCATGGTTAATAATTAACCCAATATATGGTTAACCAAACTTACCCTCCTATAAATAGCAAGTGATATGCATCCTAAGAACCCTCACAATCTGTTTTGGGTCGTTCATATCACAAATCATACATATCTTCCATCATTTGATCCATAAACTCCAAGTTTATGCAAGGAAGTTCCAAAGATCAAGCTTCTACATCAAATCTCTAGCAAGTTTAAGTGATCTTCTTGAGTTTAAATCCATTCAAGTCACTTAGTACTTCATCACCAACTCTTCAAGTTTTCAAGGGTGCCAAGGTGTGGAAAGCTAGCTCAATCCAAAGTCTTAAGCGATCAATCAAAGTCCGATCCTTACTAAGTTACTCCTTTCTTATTGAAAGCCAAAAGTTGTAAGCAACTTGTCACCACCATCATCTCATCTTTATTATTCATAATATTAACTAATTCATGCTATATATATAGTTACTATGTTGATTCATGATGTACATATACTCAACCACTTGTTTTAATTCACATATTGTCATAAAGGTAACAAACTAGTAAACTAGTCATATTCTACACATGTGAGACCATTAAAAACAGTAACATAAGGACTTTCTAACTTACATAATATGGTAGAAAAGATAAAAATGTAAACATAGCAATTTGAATCACCCGAAACGGACAAACAAGTCAAAAGTTATAAGTAAAAGAAGTTAGCGAAACCTAAACGCCAAAACTACCATGTACAAGTTGTTTTCAATTCTGTCTTTTTAAAAGTGGTACTTCTGGTCCGAATCATCAAAATGTTAAAACACGAAAGTTGTCCGAACGACGCTCCTTGCATTTAAAAGAAGCTCGGGCCTTGAAAACGCATAAATAGGCCAAAATCTTTCAAAAACAGAAACTGCCGTAAATATAGTCTCACAACTATACTTTTGTCACAACTAAAAGCAAACCAAGAGGCCTAATGGCCATAAGCCAAGACCACGGCTACGGCTAAGGTCAAGGTTGAGTCTCAAGACCATGGTAGTCAAGACCAAAGTCACGGCGAGGCCATGGCTAAAGCCTCAATGCTTGTTTGCCCAAGACCGCTAACTAAGGTAATCATATTTATGAAACGACGAGAACTTGTAAGAACATGATAAACTTATTTATATAACAATCTTCACTCAAAACATATATTATATCTACTAAGTGCTACAATAGTAGGGAGCTTCATGTGAGGGGTTCATTTGAGTAAAACGTATCGACGAAGTTGTCGGATTTACGATTTAAAGTGTCCTAGCTCCTAACGTTATCGCATGACCTCTGAATTATGATGGCCCAAACAGTAGTACGATATCTATAAACTAAATACATTTTCACAACTAGACCATTTCTATAAATGACATACACAAATACCATGTACTACATCATGATCAACATAGAGACGTATATAGGATGGTTTATGTTTTCCTAAACATTGTTCCAAACCTAAGTCGCAACATCCTATTTTAGGTTGCTCGAAGAAGTTCTCACGGTATATCCATCATGCTCATTATACATTTGATATCATTTACTCTGAGGTGAGTTCATAGCCCCACTTTCTATTACTAAATTGTTTTACAAATCCTTGGGGGAGATACATGCTTTATTTTAAATCGAACACATTGCTTTCAAACTGTATGCTTATATGAATGTATTACTTGCACTAAGTACCACTATTGCCAATCTTAAGTCCCTATTATCATGAACCATTAATCACTTGCGAGTGAACGCGAATAATGTGGATAGATCTATCGGGATTGAAAAATCCTCTTTGTGTTGACCGGTAGGCAAACAAACGCACTCTATTTGAACATCTATAGGTTTATTGGCAAATTACCTATTAGGCATCGGTTACTATTTTATGACAAGCTGTTAACGCTGGTATCATGAGCTTAGTGCAATAATATCTCTTTTGGTTTTCAAACCATTGGTGTGAATTTATAACTCACACTACAAACATTATGTGTTCAACTGATTTCCAAAACTCTATGAATTTCATTCAACCTTTGTGTTGACAGTTTTAAGCATGTATTTCAGGTCCATAATGTCGGAAGTCGGCATGGAAGAGCAAGGATACTGAAGAAGGCTATAAATTTTATTATCATTCGAAAACCTATTTACTATATTTTGTAAACAATGGAACCAACTGGGACCTCATTTTTGTAAACTCTGATATTTATATAAATCGAATGATAAATCCTTTTTAAACGACTCCTTTAAAGATCGTTTTCTATTGTTATGACTGTTGTGCCATGAAGTAACACCCAGTTTGAATTCTGCTGCGTATCACGAAATTGGGGGTGTTACAACATCAATGCATTCTTCCTTAAGGTATACATGTAGAAACTGATCTGGAAGATTTTCCAAAAATGTCTTCTAGCGGATGAGGTAGTCATTTTCCTTAATGTTCATGTGGTTGATTTATAACGTGCACAATGAGAAGAACAATAATCCGTGAAGATTTGGCAAAGGAATACCAAAGAGCGGATCATTATTCATGAACGATAATCTGTGAAGATTTGGCAAAGGAATACCAAAGAGCAGATCATTATTCAGTAGTGCAACTACTATTATCATGATAGTCATAATCAACGCCTTGTGAAGTAACTTGTTAATACAAATAAACCGTAAAAAAGTTTATTAATACTTTGCGATCTCTTTGTGTTTTGTTGATAACAAATGTAATGTTATCTTAAGTATAATTATAAGGATACATGTTATTTTTTTGTAAACCATTTACATATAGCCATTTAAATACAAAAATGTAATAATTAAGCATTTGTTGTAATAGTTTATTAGGATGGGTAAAAACCATAACCCATGGACCATAACCCATGGATCTTAACCCATACCAAAGAAGACTTGATTCAATGTATACTTAGATACATTGAATCTAAAGAAAACCCATGGACCAACCCATAACCCATGACCCATAACCAAAAAACCCATGGGCAAAGAGGAGCGTATCACGGATCCCTAGGATTACACTAGACGGATCCCAAGTGGAAGGGATCCGTGGGATCCGTGGAACAGAGGAGAAATTTGCCTATAAATAGAGAGCCATTTCTTCATTCTAACCCACCCTTCTTCTTACTAAATCTCTCATACACTCTCATTCTCTTCTAACATATAGATCACTTGATCTAGAGAGTTGTTCTTCTTTCTTTCTATTTGTGATCCTCATATAGGTCCTTCTCTAAGGCGAGATCACGAGCATTCTACAAGTCATCCAAGCAAGGGGTCCTTGATTGAGTTGTCACTCTGCAAGATTTCTATAGCGAAGATCTTGTATTTGATATTTCACATATTTGTTGTGTAATAGTTGTGATGGTTTGGTCCACCGTATACGGACTCGTATCTAGCTTTGTACCGGAAAAAGTGTAAGCAACGCTAGAAGGCTTCTCCGCCAAGTGAAGGAGTTTGTTGACATAGTGCTTGAACTCTCGAGTAGGTGACTCGGGGAGTGGAGTAGGGCAAGGAAGGTGACCTTGTAGCCGAACCACTATAAATTGATTGTGTCTTTTCTATCCCTTAACTTTATTTATTTGCTTGCATTATCATTAGATCTATACGTTCTCAACATCCATACAATTTCACATAATATCGAATCTAAAGTTTTTGAAATCAACTTAAAATCGGCAAAACTATTCAACCCTCCCTTCTAGTTTTCCACAATTGGCATAAAGAGCTAAGTTTATAAAAGTTTTAAAATAAAATTGTATTTTAAAAACTTTTCGATCACTATGGGTTCTGAAAATTATAAGGAAGGGCAATCTATGCAACGACCACTACTACTTGAAACTAATGGTTTTATATATTGGAAAAATAGATTCGAAACATATGTGAAGTCTAAAGATATTGGTCTTTGGTACATTATTGTTGAAGGTGATTTTGAGGCTACCTCAAATGATGATAAAGGAAATTTAGTTCACATACCCCATGATAAACTAAACGATGAAATGAAGAAAAAGCTTTCTAAAAATAGTGTAGCAAAAATGGTTTTATATAATGCTTTACCGAAAATGGAATTCGAAAGAATTTCTATGCGTAAAACCTCTAAAGAAATTTGGAATTCTTTAGTTGTAACTCATCAAGGCAGCCAACAAGTTAAAAATAATAAAATTGATTTATTTGTTCAACAATATGAACAATTTTCAATATCGGATGAGGAAACTATAGATCATTCATTTGCTAACGTTAATACTATTATTACATCTTTACAAGCACTTGATGAATCTTTTTCTAGCCGTAACCATGTTAGGAGATATCTAAGGGCACTTCCATCGAAGTGGAGATCCAAGGTAACGGCGATTGAAGAGTCAAAAGATTTGACAATCCTCACCCTCGATGAACTCATAGGAAACCTAAAAGTCTACGAGCTTGTCCTTGCTAAAGATTCCGAAGCTACAAAGGTGAAAGAGAAACACAAATCTCTTGCCCTTAAAGCCAAAAAGGCTTCGAGCGATGAGGAGAACTCCTCTTCGAGTAGTGACGACGAAGAGTACGCTATGGCGGTAAGGGACTTTAAAAAGTTCTTTAGAAGAAAGGGAAGATACGTCAAACAACCGTATGACGATAAGAAAGGCTTTCGGAAAAGAAAAGAGGACGAGAAGCCGAAGGATGATCGTACTTGCTTTAAGTGTGGGGACCCAAACCACTTTATTTGTAAGTGTCCCAAACGGGATGATCAAAAGGCATTCGTGAGCGGCACGTGGGGAATGAGCGATGAAGAAGACGAAGAAATTTGTCTCATGGAAAATGACGAGGTATGTCACGAATACTATAGTAGCTCATCACTTGATGACGACTCATTGCATAATGAATATGACAAACTATGCAATATTAGCTTAAAACTAATTAACAAAAAACAAGCTTTTAAAGAGTCAAAATCAACGTTTAGATAAAGAAGTCATAGAATTGAAAGCAAAACTAAAACGTTTAGAAAAGGGTAAAATAGCAAGTGGTGAATGTGAACTTTGCGTTCAACTTCAAACACTAGTGGATCACTTAGATTCTAAAATTGCTAGAATGAGCATGAATACTTTAGATACAATACCGATATGTTAAAACCGATAACAATCAAAGGGTCTAGGTAGTCAACAACTTGATCCATCAACTAGTGAAAGTAAAGAAACAAAAATTGTTAAGGAACTAGAAAAACCCACCATTTGTTGTGGCGGATCCCACTGATCCCCTAAAAAGGGAACCTAGCTTAGTGTACAGAAAAGGGATCCGGTGGATCCAAGCAAAGCGATTAGTAATGCGTAGCTTCTTCATCTAGAACTGAGTTTGTTATAGTTAATAGGAAGAAACCAAATCATGTCACCACTAGACAACCACCTCCAAAATATAATCCTACTTTTGCAAGAAACAAAGCTCCATCTTTTTCAAAACCTAACTCACTTAGGAGACCTAATAAGCGTTTACCAAAGTAACCATCAAATGGGATGGAATCAAAACATGCAAAACGGTTTTCCTTTTCAAAACTTTGCTCCATGGAATACTCATCTTATCCATACATGTCTAACATGAATGGAATGTTTAACACTAATGGACCCATGAACAAATGGGGACCAAACTTTTGAGTTTATTATTGTTTTAGGTGTGCTTAAAGGTCGACCTAGACCCCGACGAATGGGTCAAGGATAGCGGGTGCACGAGGCACATGACCGGCAATAGGGATCTATTCTCCACATATGAATCCATAAATGGAGGTAATGTGGTGTTTGGAAATAGCAAAGTAGAATCATCGGTAAAGGTATAATTTCTAACAAATCTCTAACCATTAACGATGTGTGTCACATGAAAACCTAAACTTTAACCTCTTAAGTATAGGACAAATATGTGATAAAAACTGCAATGTACTTTTTTAAAACCGGTAGTAAGATACTTAAAATGGCATAACCATAGGAAGAGGAATTAGGAAACATGGAGTCTATGTCATTAAAATCGTAATGAACCTAAAGACAAACTATGTCTTACCTCTATGGATGATACTTCGACCTTATGGCATCCAAGATTGGGTCACGCCAACATGCGACTTCTTCAATCGCTATCATCCAAAGATCTAGTAAGAGATCTACCTAAGTTAAAATATGAACATCATTTTTGTGATGCTTGTAATGTAGGAAAACAAGCTCATTCTAGTCATAAAGCTAAAAACATGGTGTTCACAACTAGGTGTCTAGAATTACTACATATGGATTTATTTGGTCCATCCGCTATCCAAAGTTATGGAGGCAACTACTACACTTTGGTAATAGTGGATGACTACTCTAGGTATACATGGACAAATTTTTTAAAGAACAAAACGGAAACCTTTAACTATTTTGAAATATCAAGCAAAAAGATCCAAAGACAACTAGGAAGTCCCATAGTGTCTATTAGGACGGATCATGGTAGGGAATTCGATAATGAAGTGCAATTCAGAGCTTTTGTGACGCTAATGGTATTACTCACAACTTCTCGGCTCCACGCACTCCACAATCGAATGGGGTAGTAGAAGAAAGAATAGAACTCTACAAGAAATGAGTCAAACCATGCTTAATGAACAATCCATACCTCAAAAATTTTGGTGTAATGGCGTTGATACTTCAACGTATATACTCAATCGAGTCTTGATTAGACCAATCTTAGGAAAAACTCCATATGAGTTACTTTGAGGCAAAAAGCCTACGTTAAATCACTTTAGAGTCTTTGGTAGTAAATGTTTTATTCTTAACACTAAAGATTACCTTACAAAATTTGATCCTAAATCAACCGAAGGTATCTTTTTAGGTTACTCGCCAAATAGCAAAGCTTACGTCATATTAAACAAAGAAACAATGAAGGTAGAAGAGTCATTAAATATAAAATTTGATGAAAGTCCACCCAAACCCTCTCCACCTCTTGTCGATGACGAGATTATAGAAAGTGAAGCCATAATAATAAAGAAAAAGATAAGTGAAGAAGAACCTCTAAGTGATGAAATAATAAACATTAAAGAGTCCAAAGATCACCCGTAGATAAAGTCATAGGAAAACTAAACGAGCGAACATTAAGGTCTCAAGTTCAAAACCAAAGTAGCTTGTTTTGTTTTGTTTCAACCTTAGAACCTAAGAATACACAAGAAGCCATAAAAGATGAAAGTTGGGTAATGGCTATGCAAGAAGAACTAAATCAATTTGTTTCTAATGATGTTTGGACACTTGTCCCTCCACCTAGTAATCAAACCATAATAGGAACCAAATGGGTTTATAAATACAAATTAGATGCAAACGGGTAGTATGTCTAGGAACAAGGCTAGACTCGTTGCTCAAGGGTATAACCAACAAGAGGAATAGACTTTGATGAGACCTATGCCCCCGTGGCTAGATTAGAGTCTATAAGAATACTTCTTGTGTATGCTTGTGCTAATGATCTAAAGCTTTATCAAATGGATGTCAAAAGCGCTTTTTCTAAATGGTTTCATAAATGAAGAAGTATATGTAGCTCAACCTCCGGGCTTCATTGATTTTGAAAAACCAAACATGTGTATAAATTAAAGAAAGCCCTTTTTGGTCTTAAACAAGCTCCAAAAGCTTGGTATGATAGACTCAAGTCATTTCTAGTTAAACACAACTACACCATGGGGTTAGTTGACAACACACTTTTACTAAGAAAAGAGAGTCACATATAATCATAGTACAAATATATATAGATGATATTATATTCGGATCCACTTGTCAAGACATGTGTGATGATTTCTCTAAAATCATGCATGACGAGTTCGAGATGAGTATGATGGGAGAACTTAGTTTCTTTCTTGGTCTACAAATAAAACAAGTAGAAGATGGTATCTTCTTTAATCAATCTAAATACATCAAGGAGATGTTAAAGAAATTCGGTCTAGAAGAGTCAAAACCAATTAGGACTCCAATGTCATCCGACACCAAACTCACAAAAGATGAAGACGGAGAATCCGTAGATAATACTAATTATCGTGGCATGATAGGTAGCCTCTCTACCTCGGCAAGTAGGCGGATATCATGTTTAGTGTTTGCTTATGTGCTAGGTTTCAAGAAGACCCTAAAATATCACACCTAGAAGCCGTAAAAGGATATTTAGATATATTAAGGGTACAACACAATTAGGATTATGGTATCCTAAGGGCACGGGAGTAGAAACAATTATTGTATATGCAGATTGACCATGCGGTGATTACGTTGATAGAAAAAGTACAAGTGGGGTATGTACTTTTATGGGATGTTGTTTAACATCTTGGTTTTCTAAGAAACAAACGGCACTTGCAATATCAACAACCGAAGCCTAATACGTCTCCGCCGGCAAAGCATGCCAACAAGCACTATGGATGAAACAAGCGTTAGTAGACTACGACATCCATCTAAGCGACATAGCCATCCTATGTGACAACAAAGGTGCCATCGACTTAAGCAAGAATCCCGTATTGCATTCTCGCACAAAGCATATAGAGATTCGTCATCACTTCCTAAGAGACAATGTTCAAAAGGGAACATCTCTATTGAGAAGGTAGCATCCGAAGACAACATAGCCGACGCCTCACCAAACCGTTGAAGCGGAACAATTCAACCTACTTCGTCTTGGTCTTGGTCTAATGGAACAAACGTCGTAACTTAATTGACTCTACAAGGTATATAAACACTAGCCTTCTTTCTCGAGTCTAGGATTTCTATTTCACGCACAACTCACAAACAATACGGGAATTTTCAAAACCCAAGATGAGTTTTTCCACTTATAGCTTTCTTATTTTTCATATACACATTTTCAAAGAAAACCTACTTTCACAATGTTTTCTAAAAGGATGATACCTTCCTGTATCAATTTCACAAAAGCAATTTCTCATGAGGACAAATCGTTTTTCATTATTAATACAAAGTAAAAACCGTTTTCATTGCATCTCATGTCTTTTGAATGCTAAAGGGGACACATAACTAATATGTGTTTTCCGGTACATTCATTTAAGCAACAATGAATTAGGAGCATTGATAACACAAAATTACTTACTCATGTACTAAATATGTGTTTTCGGGTTATCTCAATAGGATGGTTTTATACTTCTAGTTTATTTTCTATTTCTTTTAGGGGTCGAGATAACCGAAACTCCAAATAGTTTGCATATAGGCACACACTAGGCAAAAATGTTTCCAAAAAAGGAAAATTTTTGTCTTTGCTGAATCACCAGACCCACGGATCCCAGCCTTCATGTGGATCCCTCAAGGAAGGATCCGTGGGATCCGTGTGAAGCAGCATTTCAACTTCTATTTTTTCACTTTGGATGAAAAATCCACATTTGTTTCATTTTGGGAGTATGCTCTTTAATGCTTGTGTTCTCATGATCACATGCCTTGAATTCATATCTAATCATTAGATTTTAATCCACATTTTGGGTCAAGCATTCATTACAATGCTTTGTTTTTCTATATATAGAACTCCCAAAATGCTTGCATACTCCATCTCCTTCTCACAAACACACTTCATCATGTCATCCAAAACCCTTTAGGAGAATCATCTAGTACAAACAATCATGATATCCAACCTTTTGTACTTCCACCATCCAAAATACCACAATCAAATGCTCTAGGATATCCGACGGATTAGTATCCGATCTTGTTGTTTAGCAAAACCAACCTCAAATGGGTCATCCTCAACAAATAACTCACCACAAGATGCTTCCATTATAGCACCTCCTTCATCACCAACAAGTACACCAACTTCATCACCACCTAAAGTCACTCTTTTGGAACTCTTTAAGACTCAACAAGATCTAAACAACCTAAACAAAAAGAAATAGTCTTTTCAACACCACCTACATCTCCAAATACTATCTTTCAAGATCTTGAAACATCACCACCATTAGCTCCCATCACATTACAATAATATCTAGGTTCTTTTCCACCACCTTTTACAAACATTCCGGATATTGATCCATATTTTCCTATTTTTCCACAACTTCATAACTCAAATCAAAACAACCCAGAAAACTTCCGCTCATTACCCACATCATTTACATTGTGAACATTGCCAATCCACTAGGGAAATTGCAATAGAAGTTAGGGAAAAATGCGTTTCATACTCAACCTCATCCTTGATCGCATCAATACCATTACTCATCCAAAACCTCCATCACTTGCTGCTTGGAAGCATTAAATCTACTAAGTCTAAACTAAACAAGTCTTGTTCTTATTTAATATACCACTACAATTTGTTGTTTTATTACAAGGCCTTGTTTACATACCTTGGCTCCCAATCTTGATTCTCGGCAATCACAAGATTATATAAGCATGTTACTAACCTTTCTGTTTGTAGGATTTTTTATTTTTCTTCACTTGGCCCCCAAACAAGGGGAGCTACCGTTAGGGGAGTTAAGTTTGTTTATTTCTTCAATGGGTTAACTTTTTGTTTCGACAAAAAGGGTGAGAAGAAGTAAAACTTAGGGGATTTCAAAACATGCATCTATTCTTAAGTTTTAGTCACCATAACATTATGTTTTGTCATCAACAAAAAGGGGGAGATTGTTAATACAAATAAACCGTGTAAGCGTTTATTAATATTTTGCGATCTCTTTGTGTTTTGTTGATAACAAATGTAATGTTATCTTAAGTATAATTATAAGGATACATGTTATTTTTGTAAAGCATTTACATATAGCCATTTAAATACAAAAATGTAATAATTAAGCATTTGTTGTAATAGTTTATTAGGATGGGTAAAACCATAACCCATGGACCATAACCCATGGATCTTAACCCATACCAAAGAAGACTTGATACAATGTATACTTAGATACATTGAATCTAAAAAAACCTGGACCAACCCATGACCCATGACCAAAAACCCATGGGCAAAGAGGAGCGTATCACGGATCCCTAGGATTACACTAGACGGATCCCAAGTGGAAGGGATCCGTGGGATCCGTGGAGCAGAGGAGAAATTTGCCTATAAATAGAGAGCCATTTCTTCATTCTAACCCACCCTCTTTACTAAATCTCTCATACACTCTCATTCTCTTCTAACATATAGATCACTTGATCTAGAGAGTAGTTCTTCTTTCTTTCTATTTGTGATCCTCATATAGGTCCTTCTCTAGGCGAGATCACGAGCATTCTACAAGTCATCCAAGCAAGGGGTCCTAGATTGATTTGTCACTCCAAGAATTTCATGCGAAGATCTTGTATTTGATATTTCAATTCACATATTTGTTGTGTAATAGTCGTGTTGGTTTGGTCCACGTGCTCGGACTCGGTATCTAGCTTTGTATGCGGAAAAGTGTAAGCAACGTTGTGAAGGCTTCTCCGCCAAGTGAAGGAGTTTGTTGACATAGTGCTTGAACTCTCTAGTAGGTGACTCGGGGAGTGGAGTAGGGAAAGGAAGGTGACCTTGTAGCCGAACCACTATAAATCGGTTGTGTCTTTTCTATCCCTTAACTTTATTTATTTGCTTGCATTATCACTAGATCTATACGTTCTCAACATCCATACGATTTCACATAATATCGAATCTAAAGTTTTTGAAATCAACTTAAAATCGGCAAAACTATTCAACCCCCCCTTCTAGTTTTCCACATAACTGAAGATAAGGTTTCTTGAAAATTCTGAGAAGTACTTCTTAGATGGTGAACCAGTTGAGTCAGTAGGAACCGGAGCATGAGCTTCTGGATGATCAACATTCGTTGGAGGTTGGAAGTACTCATCAAACATATCTTTGAAAAACATTGAGTCCCAAACAATGAATCGATTATCCATAGTAAGTGAAGCATTAGGTGTTGAGGGAGAGTGTTATAAAAATCAAGCAATGAATCATTGCTAAAGAATATGAGCAAGTCTAATTGGGGATTAAATTTTGGCTTTTCAATCTCCCCCAATTAGTGCTCTCAAACCTAAGCCGGCGAAGATTTTCAAGTGTTCTTCTCATCCTGGATTAAGAAGAAGTCTTTAGATCATCAAATGCAATTCGTCTTTAGTCTTATAATCATGTAGCGGAAAATGTAGATTAGACGTAGACTGCGACTTCTTTCAAGATTGTCGAATGGGAAATAGAGCGATTAACATCTTCTTCACACCAAAGGCATTCCGTTAACTTGTAAATAGCAAATCCCAATTAAAATCCCTCCCAATCAAACAAAACGAGAAAGATGTTCATCAAGGAATCCCAATGTCGGCGCTTGATGAACACTCTGAAATGGTAACACCAAACAAACAATCACATGAAACAAGAATAGAAGGTTGTCCGGAATCATCATGACGATATGTCGTAAAGCATTAATGGCGGAAGCACTTTGTCGTTAAACTCATATCGGCACCCGTGTGAAGATGTCAACCAACGACTCTTAGAAGAAACTACATGTGAAGATGATCCTATAAGAAGAAGCTCGGTTCTTACATGAGTTAGGAGTCGTTTGACCGTATATTCTCAAATATCAACCAACCATGCAAAAAATTCACACTTCTTCTCCCCCTCAAGAATTGCATACGGAGATGCCATTCTTGATTAAACAAGTGATTATCATCCAAATGTATTCTATTCACACTTCTCCCCCACAAAATTAGCACATGATGTCACCATCTTCATTATATTGAGCAAGTGGAATAAGAGTAATTATCAGTGGTCCAGTTCACTTGATGACTGAAGCGCATGGAAAAAGCATGAAGCATGTTGATGAGAAGTGTCGATGAGAATGGTCATAAACATGAAGATTTCTCTTCTTTTTGAAGATAAAAGCGCATTGAAGCATTACACTTTTCTTTTACGCGGAAGTACGAGGCACTGAAGTGTTATCTGCAGAGCGCCATTATGATGTCTGAGGCACGGCGATTTGAGCATGGAAGCGTCATAGCGAATGAATATCAAGATTGAGTTACTTGAACCCGTGAGTTATGAGATATCAATCCATTTGTAATCCATACTTTAAGCCAATCCATGTAATGAAGGATCGAAGTATACTGGCGGTAAGGACTACTGCACTAATATTACAAACTTGATTGCATATATTTTTTTGTTAGTGACATCGATATCCAAACCCTTTGGGGTTTCACGGTCAACTTTGAGATTTCCATTGGTAAACATATTTCCTGTAGGTATCCACCTAAGTCCAGCATCCTTAAAAATTCTACCGGATGGTATCCACATGGCAAGGTCTAGGATTGTTAGGCTTCTTATGCATAGTGGAAGACTTATCCTTATTCCTAGTTTCCAAAGATTTAGCGGTTGGTAACCATCTAGGCGAGGCTTTTGGTTTCATTTGCTTCATATGCATGTACGCATGGATGACTTAGTGTAAATCCTAGACTTAACAGGTTGTACCATTGCATGAGCATTTTCTTTCTTGAGGATTTTGTGAAACATTTATCATGATTAGCATTAAAGATACATTTCAGACACTTTGAGCAAACAACTTGTTTGGATTCAGAAATAGATCTAGATTTCTTAGAGTGATCCGATATGGGAATAGCTTTAATCAAAAGCGTAACTACTCTTAGATGTAACTGATCCCTAGTCTTTAGATTAGTGTTCCTAGGTAATGGTTTAGAACTACTAGCGGTGCCTTGAAATCTTGAAGAATTCATCATCCTAGGTCTTGCACCTAAAATCGCTGTCTTTGAGATTCGTGCCTTCTTTCTAGCCATTTCTAGATAAGAGTTCTTATACAAGTCATTCATATCAATTTTCTAGGCAAGTCGGTGAAGTGGTGGTTTTGTCAAAACTTGTTTCGCATCAACTTGGGAGGCAAACCGCGTTTTTTGAAAATTTTGGTCGTTAGGATCTAACGCATTCGGTTTTCTAATAAGCGGTTTCCCCAAAGTTTGATAAAGGTTTTGAAAACTTAGTGTTCACACTATTCCCTGTTATTTTTCGAGCTCATTTTTAAGGCAACAATAGCGAAACTCTTTTCACGAAGTTGAGCTTTGAGATCATCAATTTTGCTATCAAAGAGTTTGTTTCCATTGACTTAGTTCTAGCTTCTTTGACAGAGTCACTTAGTTCTATGTGATGCTTTCTAAAAGACTGATTTTCCATTAGTAATTTGGCCACACAAACTGCTAATTCATCATTTCTGATTTGAATATCATCAATATAGCATTAACATCGAATTACTTGTAGCCAAATTACTTTTCACATGCATACCAGAAATATGTTTCTTCAGATTGTAAATGGTTAAGTCTTTGTCTTGAAGCTAATCTTTCAAAGTTTTAATTTCAAAAAGTTCACGGAATTGAGAGTTTCAGATTTTACATGGTTTGTTAAGTTGAAAACATGCTTCTTTACTCTGTATGTCGCAATTTCAAGTGAAATGCAATGTTTTCAAGATTTGAGAATTTGTTTGAAAGTTCATCAAAAGCCTTTTTATTAACCATATCTTTTGTTTTGAAACACTTAATCTCAGGACTTCATTTTCAGCCTGGGATTCTGAGAACATTTATCAAAGTCATGTTCGGCATCATGATCAGGTTTGATTAAGTACTTTATCGGATGCACTATGTTGAGCCGTTAAAAGGGTACCTCATTACATGACACTGCTCAATTTGCAGTGCGATATCGCATCCACATCATGTGTAACAAGAGTCAACTGAACTGGCGTTTGTTTCAAGCTTAACTGTCTTTGAGCCTCTCGTATTGAGTGTCAATCGATCCATCATCCGATGCCTTCTTGGTCTCAACACTACAATCTATTAATTGTACCCACATTCATTCACATACTTCTCGATCACGGTATCACTTCTTGTGTGCGGGGAGTTCTTGGCAATTTGGTTACATCATTCTTTGTTGTTTGATATTACGCATTACAACACCCGACACCATCTTTTACGATACATTACCGACTTATCACAAATATCTCTCAACTGTGCAGACTCTCATCTACTTTTTTCATCTTTCGGAGTAACTTCCTCAATATAATTCTCCACATTATCCATGAGATGGATAAGTGTCTCTGTAACATACGAAATTTCCATTCAGTGTGTCTCTTGAAGGACATTCTTCATGTCTTGATCATAATCGATGTGAATTCCCTTCAATGAATGGCTGAAACTATTTGTAGATCACTTGAAGTGCAGCACTAGAACTATCCTTTTGAACCTTCTCTTTGTCAAGTTGTAGTTCCAATTGCTCTAGGTTTAACTTATTAAAGTTCCTCGCATTAATGTGGATAAGTCGGCTGACGGAAGAGGGCAATACATGTTCGTTCCATTGATGTGGGTAGAAGTAACTTGAGGTGAGAGTGAAGTTGTTGATAAGGTTCAATCTTTGCTTTCCTTTGCATGGCATTACGTAGCACGAGCAGTGCAAATCTTTCTCATTGGACTCGGGCATGAAGAGCTCAAATCATCATTGTTGATTGAGTCCATCATGCATAAGTATAGCTATATATCCACATGGTTGTCTACAACATCATACAGATTTAGTAATTTACGAAATCAACTGAATCAAGGGTGTAAGACATGATGTTGATGAATCAACGGGATTTTACAAGTCTATGATTTAAACCGAGAAATAGAATCTTTCATGGGATTTTACAAAATCAAGACCAAACCGTTAAGCAATGACCAATGGAACGTGTTAAGATAACTGATGGATTAATGATAGATAATTGTGTGTTAGGACTTATGATTGTTTGTAGGATTAGCAGAGATTGTAACATATAGGATTTCACAAACACACTAAACCATAATCACTATGGGGCGTATAATATGTTTAGAGAGAGAAAGTTCTAGAGAGAGAAAGGGAAGAGAGTTGGGAACTTTAGTGAGAGAAAGAAAAATCTTATTATGAGCTCCAACTCTCTACCTTGGGAGGTAGAGAGTATTTATAGTACTTACATAAACGCCACCTACCGGCGTGGATCGGGCATACGGTGGGTAAAGAACCGTCCGTCCTCCACGGTGTTACTTAACTAAATACTACTTAACATTAAATAACTACGACTACAAGCTTTCTAACGATTACATATACTTGAGGTGACCAACATTTTAACTACTTGGATTTTCCAAATCCTAACAATCTCCCCCTAAGGGAGGTCACCTCAAACACACATTAAATTGCATAGAAAACAAAGCAGATATTACATTGAGATTGTTCTTGGATTCTTGTTCTGTAGCTCGTAGTCTTTGATTCTTCATTTTGCATGTTTTGGATAATCTGAGTGGAGGTCTTTAAGCGATCCATGTGATACTGAGTTTTGAGCCGACTTTGAGATCATCGGCAACATTAAATCTATGACTCATCCATTGTGGTGTTGGTATTATGTGATGTTGTGACTTTTGGACCGACATGCTCACATTTTGGATCATGATTTATTTTATCGAGTAGCGGAAGCTTTCGTTGATTCATGATATTGGCGATGGCGTAGCGAAGCATGGAGTGAAAATATTCGAGTCATTGATGCACTAATCATGATTTCTTTAGATATGAATGTGTTGTGTGAGCATGCGGCTATAAATTGACCGCTCCATTACGATCATTACAAGCGTCGGGGTGTACACGCATAAAGCAGTTAGCAATAAAATGCACAAAGTGTCTTTGATCACTTTCGATGAATTAAGGTACACGGCCCACGGTTCCCGATTGATCGGTACAGAATCTTTTGTGATCGGGTATAATTAAGAATTTCCTTGGCAGGGGTTTAGCTGCTCTAGGCGTTCTCAAACCGAGCGTCTCAAAGAAGACAACACAGTGAGTGAACCAGCGAAATGAGATTCAGCGATTGATGAAAAGAGATTTGAAAAACACTTGTGTATTGCTCAATAGAAATTGTTTTTGCAATACAACGAGGTTTTAATGAAAATCAATTATCAATCATAAACACCTTTTATTTTGAGAAATAAGTACACAGTCGATGTGCTAAAGAAAATAGTTTTTAAGCACAGCGATAGGTTTTCAAAGGTATCCGTCAATCCATAACGAACCGGGATTGATTCAAAAGATTGAATCTCGCTCCATTGTTTGTCGAGTTGTCACATGGTTGATCTATTGGATAGATCTCACATGCCACCTACCGGGAGCTTGTTTGATGTTGGCTCCAGAAGGCTTTCCATCTTCATCATGAATATGTATGCATATCACTTAGATGTTACAGCAATACCACAAGGATAATGCGTAGGACTCATAAGATATAATTTCTCTTTCCACATTGTGTGAAGCGAGTCTTCATTGAAAGTGTCCTAAAGAGATTTATTGATGATCTCGTGGCTCTAGACTCAATTGTGCACATTTGGTTCCTATGCGGAGACTAGGGAGAGGGTCTCCTTCTTCAATATCAACAATCTCTAAGAGAAGTCGATAGATTATGTCGGTTCCCGTGAGAATGAAACAAGCCCTTTTAAGAGGAACTTGAGTAGCTTGGAAAGTTGAAGTCAGGTCGTCCATTTGGGTCCATGGCGTCTTGTCTTCAATACCGATGTTACCTTGGTAACCACAGGTAGTATATGAATTGAACCGGTTTTACGCCTAAGGTTGAATAAATGGAGGGCTATTTCTTTTCACCCTTTTCACATTCAATTCTTTTTCATTCTTCAACCCCTTGAGTGCTTACCGAGACTTCATTACTAGAACCTTGTTGGGTTTATTCAGTACTAGTGTCTCGTCCGCACTCTTCCCATATCTCACTTTTCTCCTTTTTTCATCATACCTAAGGACTTCTGTACTATCTAGTGGATTTCCACTGGTAGATCCCTCGGTTCTGGCGGATCATGGGACCTCAACCTAACCTTATCATCCTTATATCACCATACATAAAGTAAAGTTGGTTGGTCTTTTTGGTATTGTTCATCCGCCATTGGAACCAATTGAAAACCATTTGAAAATCAATCAAGATACTTGTGATATAGAATCAAAGCATTTTGTATCTTAATTGTTTTGATATTTTAGAAATGCTGCCCCTCAACATATGCATAAAAATTTAGAAATTGTTTAGCACATGGAGGCAAGAGATCTTTGAAATCGTTAGATTAAGAGTGAAAGGTCCCATCTTTTGATTAACATTTTCTAAAATGATCATCATCACTTCCCAATCAATTTGAGTAGATAAAACATTTTGAGGAAGGATGAGGTTTTCAAAAGTTTGCGCCCCCTCAATATGTGCCTCGAATTTTGAAAGAATTTTGCACATATTAGAGGGCTGACTAGAGACAATTCATCCGTTTCAATAATTTGAGGTTTAAAATAGATGCTCCCCTCAACATGTGCATGGAAAATTTGAAATCGTTTGTCATATGCGGGGAGGAAAACATGCTAAACACTTATGAAACCATTTATCGAATTATCAGTTTAAATCCAATTTAAATCACAAATTCTCCCCGATCACAATTATCAAATCATTTGAGATTTGTGATCTCAATAATTAAATTGATTTTGAAAGCTTTTAAGGAGAATTGTGACTTGATTATGAGCGTTTTAGCGATAAGGTTGGATTTTGAGACTTTAAACTCCATTGATTAAACATGCATAATTATCTTTTGAAAACATAATAATAACCAAGGTCCGGAACCAATTGTGTAACATTTTGTAAAACATTTAGAGTAGACCTTACTCATTTAAGTGCAAATTGTTTGAAAAGAACACTTTTTGATTTGATTGAAAAATCATTCTCCCCCTCAATCAATGACGAAAGTTGTTGATTGATGAATTGAAATTTTGACACTTGATAAGTTCTTTTGATTTTCAAAAATAGAGTCCGAAGTGTTTTCAAACAATTGAGTTTTCATAAGATTAAATATTTTTCGTGAGGAATCTTTAGAAGGAAAATATTTGAAATTAAACATTTGTCTTGTTAATGACAAACATTTGTTTTAGAATCAGAGCATTAGGTTTGAAACACGAGATAAAGCATGGCTCTGTTCTTTCTTTGAAAAGCGGGTTACTGCCTGAAATAACAGTAAACCATTGTTTTACTTTCTCCCAAAATATATTTTTTGATTTATTTATTTATTTTATTTTATTTTATATTTATTTTTTATTAAAAAAAAAAAAATTTGAACAACATCTAAAGTCCCGTGTCATTCTTTGAATGACAACACAAAGACCGTAGATATAATCGAATCGAGGTAAAAACATGACAAAAAAAACAATATTTTTTGAGATTTTTCAAGTTTTCAAATTTTTATGGATTTTTGAGAGTTTTATATTTTTGTATTTTGCTTTTGAATAAATATATACAAAATATAGATGAAGGAAAGACCTTTACTCCTCGTCTTCCTCCTGAAGACGTTTGAGTGTTTCCGGTTGAAGGCTTTTCAAGCCAAGTCGAGGAAGAATAAACTCAAAACGTTCTCTTTGAAGAGCTTTGGTGAAGATAATGCGCTAAGCTGGTATTCTCGACTTCACAAAATAGAGTTCCACCACAGTTTTTCCACTTGTTCCGATGAAATGATGTCGGATGTCAGTGTGCTTTGCTCTTGAGTGTTGTACGTTGTTGCATGAGAGAGCAATAGTACTTTTATTATCACGATGCAGAGGATTTTGTTGAATTCAAAGCCATAGTGAGATAATTGGGATCTCATCCAAAGGATTTGAGCACAACAAGATGACATGGCTATGTATTCAGCCTCTGTAGAGAAATAGAAGTACTCGTTTGCTTCTTTGAAGACCAGCTCACAAGCTTATCACCCAAAATCGAGCACCTCGGCGTGCCGGCGTGTATCTTGACATCTGCATGATCGGCATCAGCATATGGCTGTTAGTGACATACCGGTGTCCTTCGGGTACCATAGTCCCATATTGATGGTTCTTTGTAGATACCGAAAGACCGCTTAACGCTTCAAGGTGCTTTTAGTAGGCTTAGCCTGATATCTAGCACACATGCACACAACGAACAAGATAATGTCACTGGCTCTGTGAGGTACATCGAGGATCAATCATACTACGATATTTCGTTTGATCTACCATGATCCTGAGTGGTCCTCATCGGTAGTTAGTTCAATCATGGGAGTGTCAACGGTGTCACATGATACAAATCCAAATTTCTTTAAAATCTCATTTGCATATTTAGATTGATTTATAAAAATGCCTCCGGGACTTTGTGAAATTTGTAATCCCAAGAAAAATGACATTTGTCCCATCATTGACATTTGAAATTTGGAACCCATTTCATTTGAAAAGCGATCACATTCATTGGGGTCGGTCGAGGCAAAGATAATATCATCAACATAAATTTGAACGTGAATTAAATGTTTGCACGACTTAGGTGAACAATGTCGGATCAAGCTGCTCCTTTCTTTGAATCCGATTGGATAGAAGAAACTTTGATAGCGTATCATACCATGCTCTAGGAGCTTGCTTTAAGCCGTAAAGAGCCTTTTTCAAGCGATATAACATGGTAGGATGCTCGGATTCACAAAACCCTCAGTTGGCCGGCGTAAACCACTCTTTTAAGTCTCCATTGAAGAAAGGCGGTTTTACATCCATCGATACACAACCATGTTCTTACTAGCAGCATTAGCGAAGATTCGATTGCCTCAATCTGAGCAACTGGAGCAAAAGATTCTTCAAAGTCAATACCCTCCTCTTGACGGTATCCTTTAGCAACAATCGAGCCTTGTTCTTTAAGACATCACCATGCTCATCAAGTTTCACTTTGAAGATCCATTTTAGAGCAATGTTCATAGCACAATCTGGGCGGTACTAATTCCCATACATCAAGTCGATCAAACTCATGAATTTCTTCTTGCATGGCATTGAACCAGCGGTCTTCATTCATGGCGGTTTTAATGTCTTTTGGTTCGACCTTAGAGAGTATGGAGTTGAAGAAGCACCATAAGGCATCGGTTGCAAGTTGTTTCCGAGTGTGGATCTTGGGCGAGAGGGGTTTCCAATGATGTTGTCAATGGGTGATCATGTGTCCATTTTCTAAGGTGTTCATGTGGTTGTTGTTGTGGCGGAGTAGTAGAGTCGATATCTCGATGAAGAAGGTTAGATGATGATTAGGGAGCAAATATTTTCAAATGGAGCATCTTGAGAGTAGCAAAGGGATTAACTTCATCATTGATGCCTGAAACAATTCCATGATGTACATTTGATGATTGATGATTTGTTGATGAGGCGAGTGATCGGCGGCTTCTTGACTTAATGATATTGAGGCCGAAGGTTCACTTCATTCACGGGGATAGGCGACCTCGTTGATGGAATTGACATTTCATCGGCATTGGTTCATAGTGTTCATCAAACATTGGATCAAACAATTTCTTTAAATCATCTTGTGATGGAGGTACATATGGAGTTCTTTGGAAATGAGTTTGGTACAAGGATGAACCAATGGGGACTGTTTTGAAGTCTTGGTCGAGGCTGGATTGTCGGGGAGCCATTTGACCGGTCAGCTCATCGAGCGTAACGTGAATTGTTTCCATGATATTTCGGGTTCTCTTGTTGTAGATTTTCGGTAACCCTTCTTTTGGTGCATAACCACAAAACTCCAATATTGCGCTTTGCTCTTAGTTTAGTCTTGACCATCATTAGTTAGATAACATAATGCACCAAACCTGCGAAGGAATGAGAGATTAGGTTTTCTGTGGACAAGTTCATATGGAGTTTTTCCATGGCGGTGAATTAGGGACGATTTTGAGTGTAGCATCTGCGTGCAATGGCTTACCATAGAAACATTGGAACCTTTGAGTAAATCAGCATTGTTCTTGAGGCTTCCACAAGAGTTTGATTTCGTCTTTCAGCTACATCGTTACGTTGAGGAGTTAGTGGAACACTTCTTTGATGGCTGATTCCAACACTTTCATAAAACTCACTAAGTTCTTTATTAACAAACTTCAGTTCCATGTACGTTAGGATGATTACGGCGGTTTTATTAGTCGAACTGCGGTATTTTGATAAGTTTGATGATGATATCACGGAGTTTCATCCTTTGTCCTTAGGAACTTAACCCGTGAATCGAGTAATCATCAACCACAACTAACACGTATTTCCCAAAAATATTGCACTCTCATTGGGTCATAAGTCCATGTGGTTGTATGAAGAACTTAACGAGTTTGTAGGTTTAGGTTTGTGGGCATACTTCTTGCTTGATTATCTTTGAACAAAGATGATCCTTTTCATACTTTAGTCTAGGTAACCACAACTAAGTACTACGGAGATCATTGATGGTGCCGAAGTTCAAGTGATTGAGACGTCGATGCCATAACCATGACTTGGTTTTGAAGCCTTTGACAACAAACAAATTGGAGAGGACTTCATCATATCTTCGATAGAGATGGTGTATAGATTTGAACCACGTGTTCCTCTTAAAAGTTCCTTACCATCAAGTTCTCTAACGAAACAAGTATGTTTTCTGAAGGCCACTTCTAGATCAGAATCACAGAATTGTCAGAGCGGAGAATAGTTATGACCAAGACCTTCCACGTAATATACCACGGAGATAACACATCGCAGACAACATAATCTCCATAACCCATAATATACTTGAAATGATCGTTCCCGAATCTACTGTCCCAGATGAATTTGCTCACGAATTCATGAGCCCGCGAGGTCTCCGTCATATGCTTGACACGAGTCCAGTACCACGAGATTTGAACGACCGCAGTTGAACACGCACAAGAATGGATAACTGGATAATTGGGATCCCCATGCAAGAATGGGTTCCACTTGGTTAGTAAAAGTAATTGGAACACCCACATCGAATAGAACATTGGATCATCATAAGCAAACCGGGCTGGTTATTCCCACAAGTAGCCACTCTAGAATGGCTAACCGTAAGAAACTTAAAATGCATCGCATACACCAAATGCAATGAAGAAGATCCTGAGAGTATAGTGTTTCCCTGTGTCGCTATGTCCCAACGAGTCGCGGCGAGAATAATCAAACGTTATAGTGATCGAGAGAATTTGAATGAAAAAGATATATGATTGTAAATGATTACCCAAAGAGAAAGTTTATAAATTACAGGGGCTTAAATGCAAAATTAAAGAAAATTAAAAAGATAAATTATATTAAATAAACGCTATCACTATTTGTAAAATCTAATATTTTTGATTTTTCTTTATAAATTTTAACTTAAAACTACGCGGACGCATAAAAAGAAAATGTGAATCAAACAATATTAATCCTAAAAAATATAAAATGACATTTTCACAAACCTAATCATAAGAGAAAATTTAGAAAAAGAAAATTTTTATTTTTAAAACTATTTATCTAATTATTATTAATTAAAAACTATTTTTACTTATTTAATAATACCCTAAAATACAAGAAAATATGAAATAAAGCTAGAAAAATGAAATTATGACTTGGAAAAATCTAAAAATAACTAAATAGAATTTTTAAACTAATTTTGTATTTTTCCTCGGGATATTTTTCTATTTTCTATGAATTAAAACTATTTAAAACTAATTAAATTGCTAAAAATTAAAAATTAAACTATGAAAAATCCGAAAAATATTTTTGACTTTTTTATATTTATCTTAACTTAGAAAAAATGAAAACTTATTTTTTTGAAGTGTTTTTCTCTGATGCAATTTGTATTAAAGGCTAATTAAAATGCCTAAAACCGCTTTTTAATGAAGAAAAATAGCAAAATGTTGTTGGAAAATTATGAAAAAATTCAGGAAAACTCTAAAATAATATTATGAATCTAAGAAAAATATGAAAAAAAGAGGGCTTGTGTGTAAGAAAATGAAGTTGAATGCAAAGTGCTTATAAATAAGCACTTAAGTTAAGCCAAAAGACCACAAATAAGCACCAAATGAAAAAATGTAGGTTATAATAAGCTATAACTACTCAAAAGAAGCAAATACAACTGACCTTAACCTCTGAAATACAAACTTAAACAGATTTGATGTTTTTGAAAATCAAGAGCAAAACCTTTTCTCCTGCCTACTTTGAAGTTTAAGCACAAGCTATTGAAAAGCTTAAGTGAAAAATAAGTCAAGACCTCAAGTCCACCAAATTTCAACTATCTATAACCCAAGTCCTCGCACCTAGATAAGCTCTTAATGAGCTTGTGACAAGCTATGCATTAACACCGTGCACACTCAATATAAACTGAAAAGTAATGTGAGGACTTAAGACCAAGTTGACAAGTCGCTTTGGAGCTTGTAAAATATTGAAAAATTCAACAAAAATCCTATTAAGAAACTTGACTAAATTTAACTAGAAAAACCTAATATTTCACCTAATTTGAGCCTTAATTGAATTCATGAAAAACCATAAAGATTTGGAAAACTGCTTTTACAACTTTTTAATTTTGATACTTTTGCAAAGTTTGACTAAAAATGAGATTAGAGCTTAATTTGCTAACCGAAATGATGAAAGAGCTATTATAAGACTTGATTAAGCTACTATATCAATTGTGAAATCACAATACAAACTTTTGGTTTTACAAATTTCTAATGATATGAAATGAGAAAATGCTTTCATGGTGATTTTGACTTTGGGTGCTTCTGCAGCTACCAAATTATGACTATTACAACTTCTATATGCATAATAAGGACTTTAACAACTCAGATTCAACTCGCTTAAGTGATCCCAAGTTTGATTCAAGTCCCGATCCAAAACACTCTTTCTTATGACAACTTTAGAACAATTTCCACTACAAACTGAGAATCAAAGCTTCTATCCAACAATCTCACATTCCAAAACATTTAATTAAGACCTATTGATGGAATTAAGACAAAGAATCACAAGTTCAAACCACGTAAATCAAATTATGTGCTATCTTATTTAAACAAGACACTTATACAGATTCAATAAACTAGATCCATTAGATAATTAGAATTAATGAACTAAACTTAATAACATTATAAACCGAGCTAAAATAATCAACTACAAGTTTGTATTAAAACTATACTACTTGTTTAAAACTCCAGATAAAATTTTTAGACTTACAAGAGTTCCATCCACAATAGCCATCGGGACAAGTGATCATCATTGACCACTATCCCGCTTATACTTCAACCCAAATAACTCCGAATCAATCCCAAATCCAAAGACCGTGATCACCCAATTCCATAACCAAGTTCATTTTGAGCTTCAGCTTGACTTTAGTTGACCAATTTGAGAATTAGTTTGAATTTGAATTATAAGCTTACCGAAGCTATGTGAAGCTTTAATAGGCTTATTTGAGTTATAATAGAGTCGCTTGAAGCCCTGACTTTTAGATGATTTGAACCGCTAAGTAAAAGGAAATTTAAAACAAGAAACTTTGATAGACCTTTAGATTATTGGCCGAAAAGATAAGTTACACCCATACAATTTCTCTTGATTTTAATATGCAGCTTTAAAGTTACAATGTAAAACTTAATTAAGACTTAAATACTAAAAACGACATACATGAAAATTTAAAAACTAAGTACTCCCTCCTTTGCTTCTCTTTCTTCTTTTTATACACCAACATTGCTTCCACTAGACTTCTGAACATTTCCCACTTGCTATGATAGCCATTGGATCAGTTGAAGCCCTTTTTAGCCGTTGATGGCTTTTGGCGGGAAAACATTTTTTGCTAAATTGGTTCCTTGGAGAAGTTTGACAGGAAGGAAGCATTTAATGCCCCTTGGCTTGGGGTAATGGAGGGTGGAATGTGGTGGGAGGATGATGAGGAAGAGGGCTGGTGGTTATTGCAGCATAGGTGATGATGAGGGAAGGGGTAGAGGGAAACCTGGAGTATGTTTTAATTTTTAAAACCGTGGGTGGGTTTGGTTTATTAATTGACCGTTTGGGGTTGTTGACGGGTTGATACAGGTTTTGGGGCCAAAGGCATTGACTGGGACTTTGAGTAGTTAGCTAGGATTAGGATTAGCTTGGTGGATCCAAGGGTGCAGTTTAGGACCAAAATCAGAATTTATGAAGTTGTAGTCCATGGTCAAAATGACAAGTTTCATTAGTACAAGGACCAAAATAGACATTTTCAAACTTCCAGGACTATTTACTTAGTAATTTCAGATTTAGGGACCCACAAATTGTAATTTTGCAATTTTAAATCTCAGAGACCAATTTTGGAAAACCCAACTCATGAATTCTTAAGGGAGACTTGAAATGATATTTTTTCTTTATTTTTTTGTTTTTTACCAAGATCAAGTGTTTGACAACTTTTTGAAACTTGGGGGACTAAAAAAAGCGCCAATTATACAAACTTGATACGTTTTTCACAGTTTTGATATTTTGCATTTAAAACACATAAAACACTTATTTGTGATATTTTTATCATTTGATGCATTCTACGAGTGTTTTGAGATGTTTTTGCAGTTTAAATGGTACAAAAATGATGAGTATTTAGACACTCATCAAATATCCATATCAGAAGTAGAAGCAATGGAATCATTAGGAATAGATGCAGTGCTGGTGTATGTATTTGACTTATTCAAAGTATGTTCAACTTAGGGAATAGTTCTACCAGTAGGCATCCATTTTCTAGTGGGCATTGTCTTACTAGTTGAGGGCAAACTGATTGTTGTATGGCCAAAGGTATCCATTGATAACCTATCTTACAAAATGTTCTTTTCGGCAGGTTTCTTATTTTCTAACTTTCTTAAGCTTTTGACTTTTAGCCCTTTAGAATGATTTTTAGCATTAACAATCTGCTTGGGCATTTGTGACAATAGACAAACCATTCACACCATAATCATGATTAGCCTTGTGAGAATTCAACGGACATCATTACATGGTTTGCACATAGTATAATTGACCAATTAATTACAGTAAGCCGTTTTATGGCTAATACTAGAATCAACACGATTCGTTTTATTTAACTCAAACTTAAAGTTCCTAGGTTGGTATTCTACTTTCTTCCAATGCACATTCTTAGCTTGAGGTCCTATCTTGCTTGGTATTGGCTGGAGGCTTTGACCGCTTGCTTTATAATTGATTGCCACTCTGTGAGGGAATTATGGGAACTTTAGTTGGTTGATTTACTTTTTTGCATTCTGAACTAGATGTGCAAGGTCTGTACTACTAGAGGGCACATTGGTGTTCACTTTCTTGAAATCTTGGGCATAGAATGGTTTGTATGCTTGGCACTAGGCATAGAACAAGGCATCACCGCTTTGCCTTTTGCACCTAAGGATTTAGGACATGTGGCAATTACACATTCTGACTCTTGAGATCGTTTGGCCTGGAGGCAAGCAAACCTAATTTCTCTATCAAGAGGTTTATTAATGAAATCCTCTTCAACAATCTCACAGAGACATTCTAGACTATCCTTAAGGTGAGCACAATAGTCATGAAATGCAGGTTCATTATTCCTAAGATAAGGAGGAATGTATTTGATCATGAGTGTATTTCTTGGTCGGGATGACTTTGATGCAACATTCTTATTAAAAAAAAGTGGCAATTTCTATTTTCCACGACTTCTCAAATTCTCAATTTCTTTTTGTAAAGGCGTTATTTTGGTCACGGTGACTTTCATTGAATCATATAACTCTTTAAAGTGTCGTTTAACTTTTTCATTTTCTTCTAGAAAACTCGTTTTCCTTTTGTAAGGCATTAACTAAGTTTTGAAGATGAAAAGTTTGAGAAATCTGAGAATCTAAAGGAGGAGGCATTTGGGATCCATCACATTGTTCTTTCACCCTTTAATTGAGAGATTTGGGCTTTCAACTTTCTGATCGTGTTACAATGAGCTCAATTTGTTCATCCGTTTGCTAATTTCAAAAGGCGCATCAAATTAGGAACATCCAAGGATGTCTTGATATTTGAGGTTTTAACATTTTCTTTTCGATGTTGATATTTTAATTGCAGAATCAAAATGTTCAACTTCTAGTTTAGAAAGATGCTTTACCAAATTATCATGATCATCTGATCAATTTTCTCATTAAGTTTCGAATTAATCTTTTCAAGCTCAATGACACGATCATGAGAGACTTTGAGCAAGAGATAATTCATGAAATTGAGAAGCCTTAATGGAGCAATTAGTAGCGATTAAAACACATCTTGAGCAATACATTCAGAAATAAGATTCTCATTCAAGGTATGCAAGTTTTCCTCTCAATCTCATTATATTTTAATGCTCGCTCATAGTCACTAACCTCAACTATCATTGCATCAAATTCCTTTTCCATTCCTTTAATGTCAAAATCAATACCCTTTTAAGACTCTCAAAATGATCTTTTAGTTGTTTAAAGAAAGGCATGACCTCAGTTAAATAACATTCTTTTGTTTGCTCAAAACCCATTTCCCCTTATCGAGTGGGTGTGATCCTTTTCTTACAAGTTTTCTCAAAATCGACAAATAGTTGAAAAATAACATATTGGTTGATTAAGGTCTTGCTCTTAGTGGCAATAGTTCTAGGAACTAAGTGCATTGTTGTATTTGGAGGATACGACATTCACCCGAGCATTTTCCTAAGGAGGGTTAGTTTACAACAAGATTTCTCTTTTTGCTTTCCATATCTTTCTTCCAAAAATGCGTTCGGGGTTAATTGAGTTTGAGGCGTAAACATGTTAAGGGAGATCCAATTTTCCTTAGTGTAATCATGAGGTTTGATGGTTATGTTTTTTCTCTTTACATATAGGGTTGTTGAGTTTTTTATTCATTTCTCCCTGATGACCTCATCTATTTCTTATCTTCCTCAGTGCTCAGTGCAACTAGGTTTCATCTAGGCTTAAAGATTTCATTACCATCATAAATTACCTTATGAGCAGTTCTAGCCTTTTTAATGACCTCTGGATTTGGTTCCTCAACAAGGGGAGTACTATGCTTATCGCTTAGAACTCTATGCTTATCGCTTAGAACTCTATGCTTAGTAATCAAGTGAGCAGTCTGAATGGTATTCCCTTGTACGTACAACTTATTTTCAAGCTTGTTTTTCAAAGTTTTTAGATTGGAAAACTCATTCAAAAGTTTTGATTCCTTAGCATTGAATTCTTGCTTAAGCATTTTAATATTTTCTTGAAGTTCCTGTTTTTGCTTAGAGTTTTAGAAAGCTTTTCTTGTAAGGAGTTTAACTCTTGTTTTAAGACTTCTTCTCTAAAGTTACTTTTTTCTAATAAGTATGCGCTTTTGGTCATCCATCTCCGCTCCGCAGTGGTTAACTCAAACTTAGCACGTTGTTCATAAATGGCAACTTGTTCTTTATAGGCATTAAGTTAAGAGATAACAGAATCATCGAGGGGCACATCACGAGTATTCATCAAAAACAGATAGTCATCATTATTGCGATCGAAGATGCATCACTTGGTACTACCTCACTTTCACTTTGTTTCACATATTGATCATATGGGATAACATTGATATTACCCAATTTTCAATATCGACTCAATAGTTTCATTGATTGTACTTTGTCATGCATCTTTGCACATCGCATCATCATTATAGTTTTAATACCTCATAAATGAGTTTGTCTTTGGATGGATCAGCTTGTGGTGATGAAGAGACATTAGGAGAGACCATTGGAGAAATGCTAGCCATGAAAATGGTTTTGTCGCGATAGAGTTCATCATCAACGTCAGTGAAAATGCATCACAATCAGCGACTTGAAAGGCATTCGATGATTGTGGCCTATCTCTGAATTAGGTTGCTCATCCACATCAAGCATCATACATCTTGGCATTTCCACCGATTAGAAACAACTCTTCTTCATCCAAAAGCACCATTATCACGAGCTTGAACAAGCAACATCTTATCCATGAAGTACTCTGCATTCCGAGGCGTTTTGGTGATGTGCAGTTCCTTGCAGTGTGTCCCTCACTCTACAGATTGTAACACTTGATCGGCTTTGCTTGTCTTGATTTCCATTCCTTCCCTGCGTGCGATTTGCCACATAGCCTCACCAACTCCACTCTTCCTTGTTCAATGCGCCTTTCTTGAACGGTTTGTACTATAACCTTCCATCTCGGCGGTGGCTTGATTGTGTGGATTAGATCTTTGTTACGAGGTTGTTTTTGGTGTGTGGGAGAGAGTTCATGTTTTTTGACTAATCGGAGAGCCAGCTAATTAATGAATTACCCAGCGTGTGCACGCATCGGCTTGTTTGAACATAGGATGGGAATGAGTTTTTAGAAAGTGCCATCACCCATGGGTATAACTTGTGAAACTTTAGTGGTAATCCCAATGTTTGAGTAGAAGGCAGCTGAATCATTTGATGAGCTTGTCTCTCTGGATTTGTTTTGAATTGTTCAAGAATCCTCTTTTCAAACATGGCATGTCTCTCATTCTCAAGAAGGAAGGCATAGAGTTGCTCATAGTTTGTATTCTTCAATCATTTGGTTTGCTTCATAGGAGTGAAAAACTTGTGCCATTCGGGTTCATGTTGTTCACAAACTTTGAGTTCAGCAAATGATGTTTGGCATAGTCATTCGATGTTTTCATGTCATTAACAAGCTTGTGGAATCTCGTAATACTCATAGACACTCTCTCATCGGTTTCATTTTGAAGTGCTCAAATTCATCATAAAGTTGTGATTCTCTGTCTTCCATGGTTAATTCAGAACCAAAAAGAAGCATCTTGACATTATCCCACACGACCTTGGCGGTGTTGTGATTGATCAGCTTGTAGATATCCTTTGGAAGACCTTGAAGTATGATGTTAGAAGCCCAATATATGACGCTCGAATCTCTTTTCTCCTTATCATTAAGTTCATCATACATCTTTGAGTGCATCTAATCCATAGATCATAGTTCCATCTGCAGCTGTATCAATTAAGTCTCTTGTAGTCTCAACTTGATAAGGTCCTTCATCGATTGACTTGAGAATGTTGACTCCGTTTTCTTTTCCCAAGCAGTACAATCGGATTCGTTGAGCCCATGAGTCATAATCAGTTCTGTCAAGCATAGGTGGGCGAGTATCGATCGGCTGCTTAGGCGATCACCATTCTGAAGAAACACTAAGTAGGAGCGATGTTTGCCATGATTACAAGTTCTCACGGATTTTACTATTCTTTGATTAAACGGGAAATTGATTCTTTCACGGGATTTTACTAACCAAACCAAGAACAGAGTAAGAATGAAGTAGCCTTGAAGAAGTAACAAGTCTCAATAGACAAGTGGCTAAACACTCACTCGCTTCAAGCAACTATGTATCAACTCGTAAACGGTCAAGTCGCAACACAATCAACTAAACTTAATGAAACAAGTCGGCTAAATAGCCAACCGGCTTTAGTATCAACTCGCAACCTGATCAACTCGCTTAATGAAACAAATTCGCACAGGATGAAGCACAGAAGCAATAGCAGAGTGTAGACATACAAAACTCGGCTTTACCACCAAGTCGGCAAATTTTAACTCAAGCTAAATGGCCAAATTAAGCATATATCAGCTCAAGATTCATGTTAACAAAGCAACTGCGCTTTGAAGAACTTCAGTCAGGGACTCGACTCATAGTACAAAGTTCAAAATAACCACTTTTCAATAAAAACAACCAAACCACAATGATTTAAGCCTTCCAATTCAAAACATAAACACATATGATGATCCTAAACACAAAAGTACAAGCAAAATTCAAACTTTAACACTAGAATTTGTCCAAATGAATCAAACTCTTTTAAACACTTAATACCACAAAAACCTTAGAAATCCACCAAAACAAAGAGCATGAAGATGGTGATCAAACCATGGCTCTTGATACCAATTGTAACATATAGGATTTCACAAACACACTAAACCATAATCACTATGGGGTGTATAATATGTTTAGAGAGAGAAAGTTCTAGAGAGAGAAAGGGAAGAGAGTTGGGAACTTTAGTGAGAGAAAGAAAAATCTTATTATGAGCTCCAACTCTACCTTGGGGTAGAAGTATTTATAGTACTTACATAAAAGCGCCACCTACGGTACGTGGATCGAGCATCGGTGGGTAAAGACCGTCCGTCCTCTACGGTGTTACTGAACTAAATACTACTAAACATTAAATAACTACGACTACGAGCTTTCTAACGATTACATATACTTGAGGTAACCGACACTTTAACTCTTTGGATTTCTAAATCGAGAATGTTGTTTGAGTTTGTGATTTTGGTTGGTTGGTTGATGCGATTTTCTGAATTTAGGTCTAAAAACTTAAAAACCTCAATGCTTCTTTTTTGGAGCGGATTTAGGCCTCGAGTGTTAGTTCATTCAAGCGTGCTTAAAATTCTCCTCGTTCTCACGGTCTTTTTTTGATGTGTAGAACGGTGAAAGCCTGATTCGGATAAAAGAAGTTATAGCCGTTTGAAGTTTTGTCGGTAAAAGTCAACAAAAGCATTGATGAAATGGTCAAACTTCTTCTAACAGGAAATCCTCTATGAAGACAACTTCTAAGCTGAGTTACAATTAAGTCGCTAGATGCTGATTAAGCTAAAGGCATTTCGTATGGACAAATCGCTAAACTGCAACAGTGCGCTATGAATCAAATTAAGCTATGAACAAGTTGCACACACACGAAATTAAGCTATGAACCAAGTCAGCTATGAACCAAGTGGCTAAAGGAAAAAAACTCGCTAGATCCAAGTCATTGGTAATCAGCAGGTCGCTAACAATTTACACTGGCTAAGCTGTAACAGTTTTACGAAGCAAGTGGCTAACCTCACCAGTCAGTAGCCGTGGCCATTGATTAAGATCCACTAACTTGTACTATTTATCGGCTTGTCTCAATAGACAAGTCGCTAGGCTCAGGTAAGTAACAACTAACAACGTAACTTTCATAACTTTATTGAAGCAAATTCGCCACGATGAAAAACACTACGAGGTAGTCATCGCTAGCAAGAAAACTTCAAAAACACTTTTCAATCAAGACAAGCTAAACCAAAGGCATTCAAGCTTTCAAATCAACCCAATGGCTCTTACAATGATTCTTAACACAAAAGTACACCGAAAATTCAAACTTTAACACTAGAAATGATCCAAATGATGCAAAAACCACTAAAAATTTTCAAACTCAAAACCATCAAAACACTAGAAATCCAGGATATGTAAGAGAGATGATCAAACCATGGCTCTTGATACAATTGTTACATATTGGTTTCATAAACACATCATAACATACCAAATAGAGGCGTATAGTTTAGGGTTTTAGAGAGAAAAGTAGGATGGGAAGCCTTTCTAGAGAGAGAGAAGTGAAAACATGGAAGTTAGATTAGAATAGGGGAAAGGTCCAACCCTACCTTGGGAGGTGGGGTATTTATCAGATTACATACTACATTCTCCTTGGTTTGTGGATGCGGTATCTGATACAAAGGGTAAAGATGCGTCCTTCCTTACTGTGTTTTACGCTACGCCAACTAGGCTTATAGCTAACTAATAAAACAGTAAATAACGATATGTCTACGAGCTAACATATGCTAGACTATAATTGGGGTGACCGACACTTTAACATGGAATTTCCAATTCCTAACAGTCTCTTCCCGAGATTGAGAATGAATCAGCGGAATTCAAGCAAACCAAGGGGATGTTCAAGTGCCTTGGTAGGATGATGAACAAGATTTACAAGAGAAGTTGATTGAGTGAGGGTCTTTTAAGGAGTGTTTGAACAATACATTATCTTTAATGTTTGATACAATTTGGTTGTTTTAATTTTGTAGGATAATATAACTCCGAAAACAATTATGTGCTAACAATCTCATGCTGGGGATAGCACAGAACGTGTTATCAAATTTTACCCATTTTCTTTAATGTGAAAATGTTAGCCGTTGATCAAAGTCTATGCTCCACTATGTTTGTGTGGTGTGTTATTTGCTTTTTCCTAACTAGAAATAATTAATGTCACATGTTTTGAGCAAAATTCGGGTTTCGAAAAGTTCTGCGACTTTCTCAAAGCGTTACTGTGGTGATTTTACAGTGTCCGCATTAGTCGAGGCCAAGATTTGGTACTTATGCGTTATAGAGGTGAGAATAGAGCACCCAGGTACTGTCTGGTGACCGATAGTGACTTTTCAGCGCACCCTTTAAGGGTTCCTTCGCTGTATAATTACCAGTTGCCGTGGATCCTCTAAATAATTTTCTGAATTCGCTTGTTTTCGATAATCCAATTACCATACATTGCTTGTAAGTTAATCTTGACTAGTTATTACCCATATTAGAACTAGTATATCATACTTAGGCATTTAGGAAATCCACTTCCCACCAAAATTCAAAATTTTGAAAAATCCACCCAAGGAGCCCTTTTGCATAAAGGAAGGAACCAAAATTTGGTTCCTTGCAATCCATGGGTAATCTGATTTTTAGGATCCCATAATCATTAGAACTCATTTATTGCAAATCTTTGTCAATTCCCTCATCCTTCATGAATGGATTGACTTTGGTGATATGACTAACATTTAACCCACTTCAAATCTTTAGGGAACCTCATCCCTTGATAAGGTTTTAAAATGTACCTTTTGAGGGTTGTTTAAGCCCTTATTTGATCACTTTTGTATCCGTTATTACTTAATATCGTTCCTTTTCACTTGTTTGGTCTCTTGAAGGCAAATTCTTTATAATGGCACTTATTTGGACGAAAAGGCGGATATCTGAAAATGTAAAGTCAAGAATCGAGAACTCATTGCTAAAAACACAAGGTGGCCCGTCTAACCAGCGACGCTGGCCGACATACGTCGTTTCTCTAATGTCGGAATGTGCCAAATTGCTTATTATTTTTTTCAAGTAACGGTTAAGGGGCTTTAAAAAGAGTAGGTCCGCAACTCAGGCGGCCTAGATTTGATCCGCACGGGCGGTCGGTGAAAGGAGACGGCGTCCTGGCTAAAGGTGAGCCCGTCGCCAAGATGAACGTGGCCAAGAAGAAACCAATAGCGACTGTATGTTGGCACCACGTCACAATTCATCGTGGCCACATAATTGTATTATATATATATGAATCAATTTTTTCAGTATTAGTGTGTAGTCTTTTGGGTAAAACCTAAACCGAACCAAGGCTTTGTCTTATGCAGTAAGATTTTAGGGTTCAAACCCTAACTTACATCAAGATAAGTGTTTTACTTCACTAATTCAATTATGTCAAGCATGCTTGCATGTTCTCCATGTCCGGCTAATTTATTTGTGTGTTTGTTAGGGAAGATGAAACTTAATTATTGAATATTGATTGGTTGTCTCTTATCTTAATTGTTTAATGATCTAGCAATGCGATAGGTCATTAGTTTGTGTAATTAATGCTTGATTAATCTTTGTGAACCTTAGACTATAACACCTAGAGCGGTTGTAGGATAAACCACCCAAAGAGTGCCTTAGAGTTAGAGTTTATAATCCTAGAGGCTTTGTAGACGAGACCCTTTGGTAAGTTCAAAGAGTTAGGGATAAAGCATACCCTACTTAATTTTAGACACACAAGCTTGATTAAGAATAAGGACGTGACAATTCAACCATCAATAGGAGATAATTAAGGAGTAATAAAACCCAAGTGAACACATCTTTTAACTATCATACGAGCACACAATAATTAGACATAGACTCCATACACCTAGATTAGATAATTAGATAAGTAGAGTAATCGGTAGAAATACCAACCCCCAAATCCAAACCCCGAGATTCGTACCTTTCCATTTCCTAAAAAACATAAAAAGATAAAAAAATAATCTTCCTCAACCCCAACCTTAGCGTAGTAACTTCTCACTAGCATTCTTATTCCCCTAGAGAACGATATCAATACCCGTGGCTTACCCTAATACTACACTACAACGATTAGGTTCACTGCATAGGGTGTTATAAAACTTGCTCGAAGAAAAGTAAGTTCCTTTGACCCCTGGCGTGTGTAGCGTTATCAAGTTTTTGCCACGCATTTGCTTGAATAGAATAGCTAGTTAGTAGTCCACCTCATTTAGGTTTCTTTGCTTGATTCCTATCAAGTAAATTTTTTTCTCATTTTTAGCTTCCTTGTAGTCTATCCCCCTTCTTTGTGTTTGTGTTCGTAAAACCCTTTTCATTTGTCGCTATGGCAAGTGAAGTTGCATTTGAATCATTAGCAAATGAGGAACAATTGAATTTATGCGTGGATTGGTTTTTATTGTTCTAATGACTTTGTGAGTAAACTTAGAGATATCCAAAAGGAGATGGGTGTAAGGTTGGATGGATTTGATATATTCTGTACTTGTGTGGCTTCTATTCAACAATCGTTGTCAGGATCAACTCCTTTTAGTGACACCATCTGGAGAATTTTTCAAAAAATCCTCCTATGCATAAACCTTAACTGGTACAACTTGAGGAAATGGATAAAGCACGTGAGGAATCCTTTAGGACAAATAGAACTTATAATAGTCAAGTTTTTGAGAATAATTCTTATGAATCGGACCAAGAATTTGAAATGGCTAAAGAATGATTTGAGATGCTTAGGAAGTGTATTTGGGTCGATCATACTAAAACACATGATGAACATTTAGGAGATCTAGATATAATAGAGAATAAGGCGAAACTCCAAGCCCCATAAACCCTACCATCACTGGGAACACACATCGGCGATATAACTTACCCGGAAGAAGTAGAAGAGACTATAGGAACCCCGATTGATATAGAACCTATGGACCAAATACCACTAGAGAATGTAGGTTTAGATGCACGTCGTCAGGGACCTCTCTCTTAGTCTTAGGGAAGTTCCTAATTTTGATGGAGCAGGAGCCTCAACCAAAAACCTTACAATTTTCCGTCTTTAGATGTGAATCTTGAATTGGAATTAGGCCCCAATCCACCCATCAAAATAAATAAACCGGGTAGTTGCTTGATAAAGGTGGTAGACTCTAGGCCATGTAGAGTGGGAGCTAATATAGGAGTAACCCATGACCTTACACACTTATATCACCCATTCATGGTTGATAACAAGAAACACTATGGGTTTAAACCGAGTTTATTAGGTCAAGATGGTTCCTTAACTAAGAATCTTTTGAAGTTAATAGAAGATGATCCATTTTTAGGAGAGAGATTTGATTCACCCACTATACCAATAGACTTACGTAAGGTTATAATGAATGGAGTACACACTCCTTTGAGCATATAAATCACCCATCATCTCTCCTCACGTAGCAAATTTTCACCCTAAGGGTGTGTATAGCTACTATCACCCGCACTTAAACTTAAGTGTAGGGAAAACTTCCCCTTTATTTGTTAAATAAGGGTAGAGTCGGGCTCATTGACTCGAACAAAAACAGCTTCTTGGGAGGCAAACCCATGTGTATTTGTTTTTCATTTTTTTGTGTGTGTCGTATATCTTTTATTGATTGTTTATTCTCATGTTTGAATTTGTAAAAATGCTTTATTATGTCTTTAACCTCGTCTTAATTACATATAAAGGTATTCTACATAAGGGATAAGTGTAGGGAGGATTACACACGTTTTCAAAAGAAACGTGAACATGAGAATTACAATTATTTAAAAGATATACATGTGTGTTTGTTCAAGTCAAATGCTTGTATCGAGTCATAATGGATGTTATTGCGGGAAATTTTCTAGATTCTAAAGATGTAAATTTTCCAGAATTTTTCCAGAAAATCGCATGAGACCGTTTTGTCAGGATAACTGACGGCCGGAAGGAGTAAAAACAACAGATTACTTTTTTCTCGTTTTCTAAGCTACTTATAAATTTTTGGAATTTTCCAGGTCTTAATTTTCCAGAAATTCTATAAACATCCATTCCACAAGCATTATATCCTAGTTTAGTAGACTCTTATATATATTATTACGCCGATTTTACTTGAAGGTTTCAGTTTGTTTTTTCAAGTGCAGGTTTAATTTATCAAGAAGAAGTTACATAAGATTGGAAGGAGCTTTTCACGCATACATTATTCTTGGAAAGGATTTAACCACTACTTCACACATGGATCCTACCGAGCTAATCCGGGGAGTATTAGTTTCTTTCATTTTTAATTACCTTCTATTATCATAACTTTGATACTTTCGGGGAACATTGGGGACAATGTTCAGTTTAAGTGTAGGGAGGGAAAATAAAACGGGAACTTTGAAACTATGCTTATCTATCCTTGACTATTTGCTTTGTCCAATTGTATTTGTGTAATAAACCATGAGAAAATGTCGGATAGGGTAATTTTGGCACCAAATTTAAAATTTTCATGACATATAGGAGTGGGCCATTAGTCTTAACAAAAGCGTCTCACGGATAGGAAGTTGCATGACTAACACAAAAAACCCTTTACCACCTAAATTCCACCCAAAATGTGAGGATCGCCCTTAGAATAGTAGGAATTAAAGCATTCATCTTTAATGCTTAGAGTGTGAACCGGTAGTATTATAGATTCTAGAACTTGTTTTGTGATGCATTCCGAGATCGCTAGTAAGACTACACTTGTGTAGTTAGGAATAACTAAATGATAAGAGGCATTAGGATAACCCTTGTTTGATACCCGTAATATAATTACTTCTTCCACATCGGTTGAGTAATTCCCCACACCTTTGCGTTGTACTCATCTTTAGTACACGATACCCCTAGTTAACCCCTCAGAGCCTATCCTTTTCACAGTTCTCGTGATGTTTCGATTTTTTCGGAATATCAATGAAGAGCATTGTTTACACCCCACCCCCAAATATACACCTAAATCGCCTTAGCCTACCTTGTATGCACTCACTTTTAGTGCATTATTGTTATCACCCTAAACCCTTAGTTCAATTATCTAGTTGCTTGCATGAGTTGCTAAGTCGAGTCATATCCTTTGTATACAGTTTTGGGACGATTGGGACTCATGGGAAAAGTTAAAGTTTAATGACTGGAAGGGAACGTTAAATTCCCTTATTAGCGTAATAATATACCCCAAGTGTTTTGATCTTTTCAATTCGGGTCAAATTAGTGTTAGAGTAATAAAAACCCAAGTGTAGGGATGTGCCTATAAATCCCTATCATTTTGATGTTACCATAGAGGATGGTAGAGTAAAAGTGTATGAAAAAAAATAGAAAAAGAGAAAAAGAAAAAAATGGAGTGCAAAAAAACATGCGGGCTACCATCCTACATCTATCTTTAAATTTATGTTTGTTTGTTTCAGTTATCTAGAGTTTAGAGTGTCGAGTCTTGGCTTAGCAACTCCATTCTTCGTATGCTTGTAACAATAAGATTTTTGACTTACCACCAATAAATAGCCTATCCCACCAAACCCTTTGTTTCCCTACCGTAAGCCTAACATTACAACCCTTTAAAGACCTCTTTGATAGTCTTTCCTAGGTGCTTACGCCAAAACGATGGAGGTTTGATCTATTCTCAAGCCTATGGTAATCTATGTACTAGGACCGGTTAATGAGTGTTTATCTTCCATTTCCACTTTAATATATTTCATATACACCCGAGAGATGTGAGTATCCAAACACCTCATGTGAGGTGCTAGTATGTAATTTCCGTGCTTGTTATGACTTTTGCGGGGCTTATATGTGTTGTAGACTGTTTTAAACCAATGCTTCATGACCCCTAACTTATAAATTAATTGGCTAAAAGCACATTTGCTTGAGGACAAGCAAATACCAAGTGTAGGGATATTTGATAAGGTTTTAAAATGTACCTTTTTGAGGGGTCGTTTAAGCCCTTATTTGATCACTTTCATATCCGTTATTACTTAGGCATTTAGGAAATCCACTTCCCACCAAAATTCAAAATTTTGAAAAATCCACCCATGGAGCCCTTTTGCATAAAGGAAGGAACCAAAAATTTGGTTCCTTGCAATCCATGGGTAATCTGATTGTTAGGATCCCATAATCATTAGAACTCATTTATTGCAAATCTTTGTCAATTCACTCCATCCTTCATGAATGGATTGACTTTGGTGATATGACTAGCATTTAACCCACTTCCAAATCATTAGGAACCTCATCCCTTGATAAGGTTTTAAAATGTACCTTTTTGAGGGGTTGTTTAAGCCCTTATTTGATCACTTTTGTATCCGTTATTACTTAATATCGTTCCTTTTCACTTTTTAGGTCTCTTGAAGGCAAATTGCTGTAATGGCACTTATTTGGACGAAAAGGCGGATATCTGAAGAAATGGCCAAAGTCAAGAATCGAAACTCAGTACAACAAGGTGATGGCGATCGCTAAGCTGACGCCGTCCGGAACTTTCTATTGGACGGGACAAGTAGCCAAATTGCTTATTTACAAGTGACGGTGTCAAGCTTTAAAAGAGTAGGCCGTCGCAACTCAGTTGACGCCTAGATTTGATCCGGGCAGCACAAGCACAACGCCGTCGCGACGAAACGTGTAACAAAGACGAAACCCAATAATGGCGACTGACGGCGTCACAAATCATAAGGTGACGCCGTCGCACTTGTAATATTATATATAGAATCCGAATTTTTCACTATTAGTGTGTAGTCTTTTGGAGTAAAAACCTAAACCGAACCAAGGCTGTCTTGTACAGTATTTTAGGGTTCCAAACCCTAACTTACATCAAGATAAGTGTTTTACTTCATTAATTCAATTATGTCTTCAATTATTTGCGTGTATGCTTGCATGTTCTCCATGTCCGGCAAATTTATTTGTGTGTTTGCTTAGGGAAGATAAAACTTAATTATTGAATATTGATTGGTTGTCTCTTATCTTAACTTTTTAATGATCTAGTAATGCGATAGGTCATTCGTTGTGTAATTAATGCTTGATTAATCTTTGTGAACCTTAGACTATAACACCTAGAGCGGTTGTAGGATAAACCACCCAAAGAGTGCCTTAGAGTTAGAGTTTATAATCCCTAGAGGGCTTTGTAGACGAGACCCTTTGGTAAGTTCAAAGAGTTAGGGATAAACGCATACCCTACGACTTTAGACACACAACGCGATTAAGAATAAGGACGTGACAATTCAACCATCAATAGGAGATAATTAAGGAGTAATAAAACCCAAGTGAACACATCTTTTAACTATCATACGAGCACACAATAATTAGACATAGACTCCATACACCTAGATTAGATAATTAGATAAGTAGAGTAATCGGTAGAAATACCAACCCCCAAATCCAAACCCCGAGATTCGTACCTTTCTATTTCCTAAAAAACATAAAAAGATAAAAAAAATAATCTTCGTCAACCCCAACCTTAGCGTAGTAACTTCTCACTAGCATTCTTATTCCCCTAGAGAACGATATCAATACCCGTGGCTTACCCTAATACTACACTACAACGATTAGGTTCACTGCCTAGGGTGTTATAAAACTTGCTCGAAGAAAAGGAAGTTCCTTTGACCCCGAACGACGCGTGTAGCGTTATCATCCCTTCTATGGTTTAACATCAAATCAAACACATTTTTCCATTATTTTTCACTTCTATAAATTAAGAGGTTTTACCATCATCATCTTCACACCTTCTCAATTCTTACCATCTACTAGCAAAAGCTTAAGTCAAAATGACAAAAACTTCACCATCCACCAAGCCTTGCAAGAAAACCGCTAGGATTAGCGTAAGACCTTGTTGCTTTGTCAACTTGAGCTCTTCCTCCGATTTAGCTCCACTAACCATATCATCTCCCATAAGGGATGACACAATCCTCACTCTAGCTACTCCTACACCACCTTCACAATCACCCATTACCATCACTACTCCACCACCAACAAAGACTCCAAGCTCACCACCACCGGCTCCCCTTCAAACATCAAAAACGCCATCACCTCCAAAATCTCCAACACTCATGCCATTGGAGTTATTTTCTACACCACCCACTTCTCCAAATCCTTTCTTGGAGGACTTGGACGATTTGCCTCCTAGGCCCAATCATCCACCACCATTGCCATCATTTGGTACTATTGAGCGGATTGTTCATGAGTCTCCTAGACCATCATTTGACCCAAACGCCCCGTTAGGGCCAAGACCTCTTCTCTTCCACCCCATCCACAAAGACATCCTTGGTCCTTTGTATGGGGATCAACCACTCTCTACATCAATGTCTCTTCACATAGAGAACATTGAGGAGTCCATGTGGGAAGATCATCCCACAAAAGAGGAGATTCAAGCCGAACTCCATCATCTCCACCAATTTTCCAATATGGTGGATTCTCATCTAAGTGAGACTATGCAAATGCAAAGTGCTTTGCTAGCCTCAATAATCACCACACCAAACACCAACACCAACATCAACATCTCCACCATTCCACCACAACAACACCATGAAACATACTACCCTCCTAGGCATGGTTGCTCAAATTGTGAGCAACCCGCCCAAACAACCGAACGGAGCCGGGTGATGGTCCATGAGTTCCAAGAGGAAATGAGGTTCATCCTCAATCACATCCTCGAACGCCTCAATGCTCTTGCTCATCCACCACCTCAATAGGAGAGTCCTAGCTTATTCTCTTTTAGGCACTTTTTATTTAGGACTTTTCTTGTATTTTTCATTTTCTAGTATAATTTATTTTTCATTTTATTAAAACACTTCATTGTGTTCTCTTTTCATGATATTCATATCATGAAAATTTTTAACTAATGAATGGTGTTTCCTATATTATTGTTACATAGTGTTTGGAAATGCTTGTGATGATGATTATTACTAACAATTCTTCTTGTAGCTTTTTCACAATCTATGTATCTTTCCATTGGCGCCTTATTTAGGAGGAGCATTGGTCAAGGGGGAGATAATGGCTAAGGGCTCATTACACATTCCGCCTCGTATCTTCTTTTTGTTGAGACAAAAAGGGGGAGAAATATATACAACTTGGTTATATTTGACTTCCTGAAAAAGTCAAACTGCATACATTGACTTTTCTGAAAAAGTCAACATGATACTTCATTGGTAATATTTGACTTTCTGAAAAAGTCAACTGCACACTTTGACTTTCTGAAAAAGTCAACATCATGCTTCAACTAGTGAAGACTTTGACTTTCTGAAAAAGTCAAACATCATATACTTGCATTATCATTTCTCTTTCAAGTTCTAAAACTAATATTTTTATAACTCTTGTACAATCTTTACATCTTTTATAAAAATAAAATTTATATTTTGTCCACAACAAAAAGGGGGAGATTGTTAATACAAATATCGTCATTAAACGTTATTTATATTTTTTATCTTTACCTAAGTTTTGTTAACGACAAAAGTAAATTTAATTTTTATAAAGCTTAAAGCTTGTCAAGTCTAATAGATATTAAAACAAGCTTTTTCAAATAATATCTTCATCACTCAAGCATTTACATTGTGATTAACCAAAATGTATGATAGGAGTTTTTAGAATGTTTTGGTTTCTTAAAAACTAAACATTACATATGTATTAACATATTTCTAAAAATAGAAAAACAAACACATGACATCATGTGATGCATCATTGAAATCATTGGAAGATTTCACAAGATTCTTTGTGTAGATTTAGGCTCTACATATCTTACACAATCTTGCATAGATATGGTTGACTTTGGCAAGATTTTGAGATCTTTCTGTCAGACCTCGGCGGCACCAAATATTATAATGGTCGGAACCCTTTAAAGGGTTCCGTGGTCCGTGGTGCTTGCTGAGTGTTTTGGCTTTAAATAGCAAAGCCAAACCAAGTAGTTTTTCTTCCCTTTCTATCATACTCTCATACATTTCTTCTCTCTAACCTTTCTAACTCAGTTTCATATCATATTAGTGATCTCTTTTGTAGCAAAGAAGATCAAGTCACATTCAAGCTTCAACGAGAAGTTGGAAGTCTTGTTTGTTTGGTGTTGTATGATCTTGTGTTGATTCATACTTCATTATTGTACCAAACTATCATAATCTTGTGAGTGTGAGTGGTTAGTATTTTAGTCCTTAAAATACATTGTGTGTGGGAGTGGTTGTACCCTTGGAAAGAACTCGACATTTAGCTTAGTGTCGGAAATAGTGTGTAAGCGAAGTGTAAAGGTTTCTCCGCCGGTGAAAGAAGCTTGTTGACTAGTGAAGTTAAACTCTCGAGTGTGAGACTCGGGGAGTGGAGTAGGGCAAGGAAAAAGAGTCCTTGTAGACCGAACCACTATAAACAACTTGTTGTGGTTTGATTGTTTCTTTCCTTATCTACTCTTTACATATTGTTTACATATTTCACTAACATATCTAAGATCAACATCAATTGATCTTTCAATAAGTTTCAAAACAAAGTTTTTAATCGGTAAACTATTCAACCCCCCTTCTAGTTTTCTACAACATTTTTATACATGATCGAGTTGCAATTTTATATACGTGATCGATAAAAATTTGCTACTCGGGTCACATTTTTATACGTGATCGAGTTGCATTTTTTTTTTGTGATCGGGTTGCAATTTTTATTGATCGAGTTGCAATTTTTAATACGTGATCGAGTTGCAATTTTTTATTGTGATCAAGTTGCAATTTTTATTGTGATTGAGTTGCAAATTTTTATACGCGGTCGATAAAAATTTGCAACTCGGGCCACATTTTTATACGTGATCGAAGCAAAAACGTCATCGATAAAGTTTTGTAACTTGGGCCACATTTTTATACGTGATCGAGTTGCAATTTTTATTGTGATCGAGTTGCAGTTTTTATCGATGACGTTTTTGTTTCGATCACATATAAAAATGTGGCACGAGTTGCAAATTTTTATTGATCATGTATAAAAAAATTGCAACTCGATCATGTATAAAAGTTTGGCCCGAGTTGCAAATTTTTATCGATCACATATAAAAAATTGCAATTCAATCACATATAAAAATGTGGCTCGAGTTGCACTTTTTATCAATGACTTTTTTACTTCGATCAGGTATAAAAATGTGGACCGGGTTGCTAATTTTATCAATCGTGTATAAAAAATTGCAACTCTGATCACGTATAAAAATGTGGTCCGAGTTTCATATTTTTATCGATCATGAACTCGATCACGTATAAAAATGTGGCCGGAGTTGCAAATTTTTATCAATCACATATAAAAAAATTGCAACTCGATCATGTATAAAAATGTTGCCCGAGTTGCAAATTCTTATCAATCACGTATAAAAAATCGCAACTCGATTACATATAAAAATGTGGCCCGAGTTGCAAATTCTTATCGATCACGTATAAGAAATTGCAACTCGATCACATATAAAAATGTGTCCCGAGTTGCAAATTTTTATCGATCACGTTTAAAAATTTATACGTGATTGATTAAAATACCATCGAAGCAAAAACGTGATCGATCACTTATACGGATCCTCGGGGCTTCATAAAAACATATATGTGATGGATCAAAAGATTGGATAAAAAAGTGAAATAAAAATACTCGTCCAAAAACATTGGATAAGAGGATGAAACGATTAGATAAAAGGTTTAAAAAAAAGTATACTAACACCACTGGACGCTTGGTCTAGTGTTAAGGTGTTAATTTTTAAAGCTTGTGACCCAAGTTCGAGCCTTTCCAAGGGATAATTGTTATTATTTTCAGCTTAAGGACGACTAGTGTATTTTTTCAAAGCCACAATGACGACTTATGTAATTTATTCTTGATTAAACGACCACAAGGAGGACTGGTGTAAATTTTCATAGCCACAAGGACGATTTATGTAATTTATTCTTCATTAATTGGCCACAAAGACAGTTTATGTAATTCATTTTTGATTAAATGATGTCACATCAGTAACGATGCATACAATAAAATACAATAAGAAGATTAATAGAGTATTTGAATACAATAAGAAATTAAAATTTGAGTACCGACAATAAAAAAAGATGTCAAATTCGATGTTTTTGTAACCATTAGCTTTTTTTAAATACACCACTTTCCAAAGTATAACCTTTGAGGATACACTTGGCAAAACCTTGCTTTGAATTATTATCAAGATATGAATTTCGTGTAACATAACAAAGTATAGAGAATTCGCCATTGCTTGTGTAGCGTAGTCATTGGTCACTGCTTCTGCTTCCGGATCCAGATTCTGTCCCGGTCTCTCTTTAGCTCAGATTTGTTGTGATCCGTCATTGATGGCTTGTTGATGCCTTGGGTTTCGACTTTAGATCTGGGGGGAATTGCATATATACCCATTAAAACTTAAAAACTTGCAGTATTCCCCACAATACAAGTTTTTATTGCATGATGTACAATGCAATTGAAGCATGTTTTGGGTATATATGCAAATATGCAAGTTTTAGTGGGTATATATGCAATTGACCCTTAGATCTGTTTGGTTTAGGTCTGGCTCCTTTAAGGATGCTCAATTTTATCTTATATGTATGTTTTATGTACTTTTGTCAAGCTACATCTTCATATGGTTGTGTCTACCAAAAGCTCACCTTGGTGATTCCCCCCACCCTTGTATGGAGTTGCTGTAGTCTGTCACAACTATTATGGTGTATGTCTTGTTTTGGCTTAACTTGTTACCTTGTGTATTTTGTTTGGCAAGTCGGTTTCGTTTTTGCTCATTATGTTCGATGTAACTTGTTGTGTTCAAATTACCTCCATTTGTGAGGAGTGAAATGTTATCTCTGTTAAAAAAAAAAAAAAAAAAAAAAAAAAAGTATAGGGAAAACATTGTATTGATAAAGTGAACAACCATACACAATTCAAAGATTAATGCAAACAATTATTTAATAATCGTCAAACCAATACCTTATTACTTTCAGACTTGTCAGTTTAGCATTGGATTAAAACCGAGATTGTAAGTGAAACATGTTTCTTCAAATTGTCAAACGATCAATTAAATTCTAATAAATTGATTAATGTGACTATAATAAAGGATATGACTTAAAACAACTGAAAGTCATTTAGGTCGTACTACCATAAATACTAGCAACTTTATGCATTAACTCGTGTTTAAAGTTATTTATTTTTCTCAAATACGTGTCGATATGTTACATATTCTCTTTGTTTTGTCACATCTAGGAACTAATAACAAATTGGTCCATATCCGTGTTAGATTGTTACCTTAAATTAAGACTAAACTCAAAAAAATGTTTTTAAGGTTTGTCACTTTTATGAAAAATGCTTTTGAACAAAAAATTATGTGAACTGTGTACCTAATGTTTGGACTTTTTGCGAACAATGCTCCTGAGGTTGCTTGTTTGTTACAAATTTACGATTTTGGCTAGCGAGCGTTAAAAAATCTCGTTAGTGAGTCCTCACGTGCGTTCCACGTTAGGGTATTTTCGTCATTTCCATTTTCACGCCTGCTACCTTCCCAAGGCATGAAAATCCACAATGACATTTTTTGCAACTAAAATTACTCGTAAAAACCGATCAAATCACACACACAAACACATTCTATCTTGTTTCAACCAATTAAATCACATGCCCACAAACACATACCATCAGAACTTAGCAGTCGTGCAAAATCAAACAACACTCACAACCAAATCTAATCTACGAAGAATCGACGCTAAGCTTTCTGAATATATTTTTTTTGATTTGATTCAACATTATTTGTGTTAAACTTAATTGTTAATGCAGTAACAATGTTTGGCAATCAATTTATGTGCGCGGTGGAATCAGTTGAGGATGTTTTGGATGAATTTGTAAGTTAACACTATATATATGAATCTAAGTGTTATTTTAGTAAGAAACTAGTTTTTAAGAAATTCATAATGTTTAAAAAATAATTTTGACATACAACAACTGCATAAGGACTACGTTTTAGGAGGTTCATACCATGGCAATGGTTCTATTTACCTGGTTAACTGTACCGGCATGAGATGGAATAACAGTGTTAAAAAAGTGACAGACTTAGTGTGTGCGGTAGAGGGACTTAGGTGGAATGACTTTGTTATGCAGAACATCATTAATTGGGATGTTAGTTTCATACACTTAGTAGAAGAACGGAAGGACATCTTTTTATGTAACTAACTACAATGAGGATGGGGACGAATTTCATAGGTACGAATCAAGAAGCGCTTAGTTTTGGCACAGTTTAGTTCCAATTACAGACACATCTCTTTTATTGCAGTCATTGCCACTCGATTTTCTAAGATATCTCAATGGTCGTACCCCTATAGAGTCGATCGAGGTTATTAGCAACACCATTGAGTACTTGGTGGAAAGTTCATATGATGTGTATTATCCTGTTTATGTACACTCGTTCCTGTATGGGAGGATTGGTTGAAACTGGTAGATGACTTGAAAATAGAACATGGTCAATGGTTAGTATTTACTCAGGTTGTTCCAGGAGAGTATAATATGATTCTTTTTTAAGAAGACGGAGGGGCGATCACAACAGTTGAAACATACTCCACTAACATGTTCATGAACGCCTTGTGTTACGTAGGACAAGAATCAGTATGCTTTTCTTTAATAACTTTAACTACATCGAGTATATGATATCAGTGTAACATTTTGGATTATCTGCAACTAGTTTTGTACTACTAATTTCATATTATGATCATCTTCGGATGGACTGGCTTTGTAACTAGAGGTTTCACAATGTTTATGATCAGAAAGAAAGTGCGTTTTACAAAAAGATGACGACAAGTTTTTGGAAAGAAGGACGACCGATAATTCTATTATAACTTTACTAATTTGTTAAATTGTTACTCATAATGTATACGGTAACTAATGCTATGTTTTTTACATTTTGTAACAGCATATACCATCTAGAATTGTTAAGAAGTACAACTAATTTGGGTTTACTTCCACTTTGGTAACTGTAACACCCCCAAAGATCATCATGACAGCGGAAGACTAATCAGGGTGTTACTTGAATGGGGATCACAGTCAATAATCATAGAAAACGACTCAAAAGGGATGTTTTAAGAAAAGTAGTTATCATTCAATGAAAACTCATAGTTTGTTACAAAATATTCCCAAATTGTTTTAGATGATACACCAAAATACTGAGCATGAGTTTGTAAGAAATGATAACATTATGTTTTACACCACAAATAAAAGTCTTGCTTTGCCCTCTCCGTGCCATGCATATGATCTTCAATGATTACCTGAGATAACATGCTTAAAAAGGCCAACAAAAATGTTGAGTGATATCCATAGGTTTTATAATAAAGTTAAACACAAGAACATGAACATGATAATTGTAAACTAACAATTTATCATAAAGAAATAACATATTATTATGCGCTAAGCTCATGCAACCAATACTCAACTGCATACACCGAATTATTGGTGTACGTAATAATTCGCCCCAAAGGAGGTAATAGCCAAATTACCTAATGCAATTCAAATATTGTGCGCCTCGGTTATTTCCTATAACCAAGACGGGGTCGTTACTCCCCATAGTACTAATCACGAAATCTGCGTTCACTCGCTAATGATTAATGGTTCATGATGCAGGGGTATTTCGGCTAAATACTTAGGCAATTCCAATAATCAAGTAGCGAACAATTTGCAAAACCTTGTGTTCTAGTTTAGAGCATGCATCTCCCTCGCGGGGTTTGTAAATAAAAGTAAAAGCGAGGCTATGAACTCACTTTAGTCGAAATGAACAAGCACAATGAGATCAAGTACGATATAACGGAGGCTCCAACACGGAACCTAAGAACGAGATGGCAAGTCTCAAAATAATGATAAACCTTTGGTTCGTGACCAAAATGATAGAGCATTGAATATACAATTCAATAGAGCATTGAATTATTCAATTCAATAGAGCGTTATAGTGTGCGTGGATAGTGCTTATTGTTTTATGTTTAAAGTTCGCGCTACATCGACTTAGTTTGATATTTATCAAAAGTTCACACTTACGCATAAGTGAAATGTTCCCGTTGTTGATTTATGAACATGAAGATGTTATCATGTGTTTTAGTTTATTTATTTTCAAAGTACGTTGATAACGAATAACGGTTTCATATATATATATATATATATATATATATATATATATATATATATATATATATATAAGTTTAGTAAGTAATCGATATAATAATATTCGTTATAGACTTTAGGTCGTCAAAATACTCATTTTTATGAAGTAGCGATGAATTTATAAGTTTTTCAAACTTTTTTACAAATTTATACTTTTTACCCTCAACTTTTAAAATGTACATGTTTAGTCCCTCAACTTTGGAAAGTGACACTTTTTACCCAAAAATGTTTTATATTCCAAGTTTCTAGTTTTGACAGTTTTGGTCCCTACAATAAACTGTTTTTATAAAAATGTTTCAAAATTCGATTTTACACTTTTAGTACCTCAAATTTTCATATTTCCATTTTAAACACAAACTTTTATTTTACTTTAAAACTAGTTTGCCATAATTACAAAATGTACCCCGGACTTTCCATGCATGCATTTCTACGTATAAAAGTCATCTTTGACTTTCGAAAATGTACAATTTACACCCTATACTTTTCGTGCATAAAACTTACGTGTAAAAACCAACATTTAACTCTCGAGACTTTACATTTTTCACCCGATTACCACGAAATTTGCAAAAATAGTCCGAAAATACATTTTTGACTTACACAGATTTTTAAACTTTTCCATAAGCTTATTGTTAGCTTATTTTCAACTCGTGAGCTTATTTTATGAGTGTTGGGCCGGTTAAAGTGGTATTGGGCCATGGTTTGGACGTGTTGGGCCGTAAGGCCCAATATGGGACTCGTTTTGTTTAGGATTAACGAGACAAAAAGGGGGGGGGGAATAAAGGGTTTCATTAGTTGATTTATAAGTGTTGCAACCAAAATGTTAGTCGCTTGGTAGTTTTCATTTGTCAAATAAATCTATACGTGACATATACTATAACGAAGCATAGTTTTAGAAGAAAAGGGCGATGAGTGTTTGGTTTCAAAAATGTGCATTAAAGGTATGTGTTTTAATCGTTATAAAAACATTTCTATTTAGTTTCTTTGGTGCTAATGACTTATGTTCTTTCATAACGATGCATTCGATTCTATGGGTGCATTTTAACATGTTACGTGTGATGTGATGTATATACGAATGTGAAAAATGATAAAATGAATTGAAATGAGTTTTAAAGACTTACGACACCCAAAGGAGGGTGGTGATGTCTCAAGAGAGAGTGAACGTGACCAAGACTTCCAAGTTATACCCCTTTTCGAACTTATACCCAATCAATCGATCAAAGACTCTTTTGCGCTTTGTTTTTTCTTCGCCCGACTTCCACAGGGAACGAGTTTATGTGATTATGTTTGTGCGTTAGTTTGTGAGTGAACTTTTGAGATGCTAAGTGGTTTTGAGGAGAGTTATATAGGAAAGATAAGCATGGGATCTTGATTATTATAAGCATGTGTCTTCCATGGTTTCAAGAAAGTAGAAAAAGGTTTTTGTTTTGTTTTGGCATGCAACGACTTGGGCAACCAAAATTTAGGGATGATATGGTTTAGTCACTTCAAGATTTTCATGAGGAACACATTAACCATTGTGTATTGAGGTCAAATGGGGAGTCAAAGTGGTCATGAGGTTTTAGGGCATTATAATAAGGGAATAGGGTGGCTAAGTGTGGTTTGTCCCCTTTATTCACACACACACATGCAAACATGAGACTAAGGGGGATGTATGTTACTTTGTGTCTTGTTTCATTTTTTTGTTGTTGCTTTCTTTTGGTCCACCGGTCACAGAAGGAACTCACACAAAAAGAAAATAACACTAGCAATTTGTGTACCAAAGTTTATAAGTGTGGTGCTTGGTTTGGGTTGCGCTGGGCTAGGCAGAAAAACGAGGCCCAAAATAATAATGAGGGTTGGGCTTGGTGTTGGATGTTGGATCGGATGGAGGCGAAAGCCCAAAGAAAATGATAGAGAGGGGTGTGGGCTTGGCCCGGTCCAAAATAAAAATAAAAATAGACTTTTATTATATATATATTTTTTATATAATTTATTTGTGTATTTTAAATAATTAATAATATCAGGATCGAGGGAACTTTGTTCGGGTCACAACGGTGAAATTTGAGCGTTAAACTCACGTGTTACTATGCACATGCCAAATGATATGCAATAACCGTGTTACGAAAATTTCATGATACTATAATCCGTGATTTATTCATGATTAAGTGTTAATGACAAATGAAATTTTTCCGGGAGCTTACAGTACCTATCCCTTAAGAGAACCGCGTCCCGCGGTTTAACTCGCACAGGTTGTCATGGGTGATTCGGTGAACAAGTGGGGATACTTGGAACGCATTACATCCTCGCGCTCCCAGGTGAACTCGACACCTCTTTTCTTATGATTCCACTGAACTTTAAGGATAGGAATGCGGCTTTGCTTTAGCCTCTTGACTTCCATGTCCATGATCTCAACGGGTTCTTCTACAAAGCTAAGTTTATCATTGAGCTGTATGTCCTTTAGAGGAACAACAAGGGTTTCATCGGATAGACACTTCTTAAGGTTTGAAACGTGAAAAGTATCATGTACTCGACTGAGCTCCTCTGGAAGCTCGAGCTTATCATCTTGGACCAACTCTTTGCAGAATTTTGAACGGTCCTACTCCGGGTTTGAGTTTTCCGCTTTTTCCAAATCTGACCATTCCTTTCCAAGGAGATACTTTTAGCATTACTCGGTCTCCTACTTGGAATTCCATTGGTTTTCTTCTGACATCAGCATAGCTCTTTTGTCTATCTCGAGCTGCTTGTAGACGTTGCTTGATTTCCATTATCTTCTCCGTTGTCTCTTGAACAATTTCAGGGCCAGTAAGTTGTACTTCTCCAACTTCTGCCCAACAAATGGGTGATCGACATTTTCGTCCATAAAGCGCTTCAAAGGGAGTTGCTTTGATGCTGGCATTGTAACTGTTATTGTAAGAGAATTCTGCCAAAGGTAAGTGCTTATCCCATCCTTTTCCGAAATCGATCACACATGCTCTCAGCATGTCTTCCAGAGTTTGGATTGTTCTTTCACTTTGTCCATCTGTTTGAGGGTGGTAGGCGGTACTCATATCCAATTTGGTACCCATAGCTTTTTGGAGTGTTTGCCAGAATCTCGAGGTGAATCGGCTATCACGATCGGATATGATAGAAATCGGTTCCCTATGGCGAGAAACAATCTCCTTAAGATACAACTGACCGAGTGTAATCATCTCGTCGTTCTCTTTGAAAGGTAAGAAATGAGCTGATTTCGTGAGACGGTCAACATTGACCCATATGGTGTCAAAACCATTAGATGTTCTTGGCAGTTTAGTGATGAAGTCCATTGTGATCCTTTTCCATTTCCAAATGGGAAATTCTGGCTGAGTTAACAATCCGGATGGTTTCTGATGTTCTGCCTTGACTCTTGAGCATGTTAGACACTTACTAGCATACTCGGCGATATCGACCTTCATGATTGGCCACCAGTATAGAAGCTTAAGATCTTGATACATCTTGTTGGGGCCGGGATGGATGGAGTACTTAGATTTATGCGATTCATGCATGATGAGCTCACGGATACCTCCTTAAAGTGGAATCCAACTTCGATCCTTGAAACATAATGTTCCATCTGATCTCTTCACAAATCCATTTTCGTTCTCCGGCATGCCATAAATCTTCTCATTCGGCATGTTTTCTTCTTTAAGAGCTTTGATTTGAGCTTCAAGAATTTTTGATGGAAGGGGTGAATTGATTACCATTCCTAATGATCTCACTCTAAGCGGCTTAGGGCGATCTTTTCTGCTCAAGGCATCAGCAATGACATTCACCTTTCTGGGATGATAGCGGATCTCACAGTCATAATCACTGAGCAATTCTAGCCAGCGGCGTTGACGCATGTTCAGTTCTTTTTTTATCCAAGATGTGCTGAAGGCTTTTGTGATCAGTGTACATTATGCATTTGGTTCTATACAAATAGTGTCTCCATAACTTGAGAACAAATACAACAGGTCCGAGCTCTAGATCGTGAGTGGTATAGTTCTTTTCATGAGTCTTGAGTTGACGGGTTGCGTAAGCAATTACTTTGTTCATTTGCATTAGAACAGCGCCTAGACCCAAGTGTGAAGCATCACAATATACCACAAAGTCTTCTACTCTTTCGGGTAAAGCCAAGATGGGGTGCTTCGCAAAGCTTTTGCTTAAGGAGTTGAAAAGCTGATTCTTGATCGTCTCCCCAATCAAACTTCTTCATTTTCTGGGTTAGCTCCGTCAACGGTTTTGCTATCTTCGAGAAACCTTTGATAAATCTCCGGTAATAACTAGTGAGACCTAGAAATTGACGGATCTCGGTGGGGTTGGTTGGTTCAGTCCAGTTCTTAACCGACTCGATCTTCGCTGGATCCACATGAATGCCTTTACTGTCAATCACGTGACCAAGAAATTGTACTGTCTCGATCCAAAAGTCGCATTTGGAAAATTTAGCGTACAATTCTTCATCCTTGAGTAATTTCAGGACAATTCTTAGATGTTCCGCATGTTCTTCTTTATCACGAGAGTAGATAAGAATATCGTCAATGAACACGATGACGAATTTATCCAAGTAAGGTTTACAGACTCTATTAATGAGGTCCATAAATACAGCAGGCGCATTGGTTAGACCAAATGGCATCACTTGGAATTCGTAATGACCATAGCGAGTTCGAAATGCGGTCTTTGGAATATCTTCTTATTTCACCCTTAACTAATGGTATCTAGATCTTAAGTCAATTTTCGAGTATACACTCGATCCTTGTAACTGATCGAACAGATCATCGATTCTAGGTAATGGATATCGGTTCTTGATTGCGAGCTTGTTCAATTCTCTATAATCGATACACATCCAAAAAGATCCATCCTTCTTGTTGACGAACAAAATCGGTGCTCCCCAAGGCGAGGAACTCTGTATAATGAATCCTTTGTTAGACAGCTCTTGTAGTTGTTTGGACAACTCTTGCATCTCAAAGGATGCTAAACGGTATGGTGCTCGAGCTACGGGTGTAGCTCCAGGAACTAGATCGATTTGAAATTCAACTTGTCGAGTAGGTGGAAGACTAGGTAAATCTTCCAGGAATACTTCAGGGAATTCTCTAACTACAGGCACATCCTCCAGTCGTCTCTCTTCAGACTTCTTTTCCGTTACCTGAGCTAATAAGGCATAACATCCTTTTTCCATGTACTTCATAGACTTAACATAGGATATGATGCTCAAGTACTTTCTACTTTGATCCCGTGGATAACCAAGGTTTCACCATTGATCGGAATATGAACAGTTTTCTCGTCGCATACAATCCTAGCACGGTGTTTAGATAACCAATCCATACCAATTACAACGTCGAAACTACCAAGCTTGATCGGAAAAAGATCTATGAGGAATGGTTAGTCTTGCAAAAGCATAGGGAAATTACGGATTACGGTGTTGGTTCATATTATCTTTCCATCGGCTAGCTCTATCTCATAAGTTGTGTCTAAGGTAATTGGGGGGATTTCAAGTAAAGGTGCAAAGGTAGCAGATACAAAACTCTTATCGGCTCTAGAATCAAATAAGATTTTTGCAGAATGATTGTTAAGGGAAAACGTGGATTCACGACATCGGGTTCTTGAAGCGTCTCCTCTCTCTAGCACATATGCCCTTGCACGCGCATTGTTGTTTTGGGCGGCGTTCCTCTTCGGGCATTGGTTCTTGAAATGACCTTTTTCTCCACATCCATAACAACTCAAATTTGCCAACGGCATGTTGTTCCCATTTGCAGAGTTTCAGCAATTCCTACCCTGATGACCCACTTTGTTGAACTTGTCACACTTCACAGTGCAGGGTCCAGAATAGTGCAACATGCATCTATTGCACAAGGGATGAGGCCCGACATATCCTTTACCAGCGGTGGGTGCAACATAAGACCTTGCGGCTTCTTGTCTTCTATTCTGCTGGTTGTGATGTTGGTTCCTGTTTTGGTGGTACTGGTTGTTGTTTTTGTGGTTCCGATTGTTGTTGTTTAGGTTTTTGTTGTTGAATTGTGATGAGTTGTTGAACTGATGATGGTTGGGGTTCATGTTCCTTCGGTCATCAAGCTTCCTTTTGTTGTCATTCGAGCCTTGTGCGGTTCCTTGCTTCAGAATCGATTCCATAAGATGATGGGATACAGTGACAACTTCTTCTACAGTCTTTGGGTTAGAAGCGATGACATCTCCTTCAATGCTTCGGGGTAAACCCCCGATCAAACTCTCCAAAAGCTTCTCATTTGTAGGAAACATGTTAGGACACATGGCCCTCAGCTCGTGGAATCTCTTGAAGTATGTCTTGAGATCCTTACCCTTAGCAGACAAGTGGTAAAATTCATCCTCTAGCTTCTTAATCTCAGTTCTCGGACAGTACTGTTTCATCAACAGTTGTTTCAAATCGGACCAGGAAATCTTGCAAGCTTCTTCCATTCCGATCAGTTAGGCATAAGCTTTCCACCAAGATAACGCATCTTCTAGCAAAGTTCCAGTTGAAAACTTAACCTTGCAATCATCCGTCGCGATCCTTAGAAGATCAGATTCGGATCTCAAACCAATGAAGAAGACCAATAGCACCTTGATTCCATGAAAAGGTAGGCTTGCAGTTCATGAATCCTTTGTAGCTACATTTGCATACATGGGGGGGACTTCGCTGATTGGTTTGGTTGTCAGTATCATTGGAATTTGCCACTTCAATGACGTCTTTGCTTTAGCAATGTGTCGCGGCTTTAGCAAAGGCGACCTCGACCTCCGCGTGAAGCCCTCGACTTAGTGTAGCGCTAACTTCTCGTGTATCGAAACTTAACTGCGGCCGACTAGCGTGCGGCTTGGGCAACGTACGTTGTTGCGGCGATACTTGACTTTAGCGACTTCAACAACATGTTTGGCAATGGCAGCGCTAACACTGTCAGCGACTATATTTCGAACAGCGGTTTGGGTAATGGTGGATGAGGTAGCTTTCTTCTTGACCATTTTTCTAAAATTTCCAAGAGATAAACACCAGACTTTAGAATCATCGATAATAGTATAAGTGATTACATATTATAAATATCATAATAGTCGAGATCACCACTTTAAATCAATGAAATGGTATCCTTATAAGCATGAATAAGTCAATCATGATTTGTCCCAACAAAATCACATATATAAGAACATAATGATCGGATCGTTTTATATAACCGATGAATGATGAATCACAACACACAAGAATATAAGAATATAACCACGATAGCATAGATAAACATTGATACATAGCATAAGTTCACAACCAAATGTTACAACATTAATATTCTTGTTCCATAGTTTTACAACCAAAAGATACAAGCCCTCATACTATGCCACACATGGCGGGCTTTATGATACAAAGCTAAAATAAGGATGACCATGATCTATGCGGTCACAGGTGTGTCCTCCAGGACAGCGGTAGCTCTCCAACCAAAGGCGATAAATCCACCGGGCTGTTGCTCTCGACTCGTCTCTAGCTTGGAGGTCATCTAATATCTGCTCCAAGATGGCGGTATGGGCATGAACAGATGCAAGCTCGTGGTGCAAAACTCTCTTTCAAGCTATCGCAGTCTCTCTCTGAATACTAGCATCCTGGCTGGCGTTCTCAAGTATCCGAGTCAGATAAGTGACAGCCTCTCTCGCCTCAACTATCTGGGCGCTCATCATATTAAACACAATGTCCAAAGAGTATCGATCAATCACGAGGTTTTCACCCTCTTCTTCTAAGCTCTCGATCCTAACCAGTGGTATCTCATCGATGTGTGCCATGATCTCGTCGGTGATCCTCGTCTAACAAGTCCGCCAAAAGAGGAATGGAGTGATGCAATGGCTCTCCTGTCATAGGTAGGACTCTAGCTGGCGTGGTCATCGAGCTTTCCCCAAGCTCAACAGTACTTGGAGTCCTTTCCTCGGATCAACGCGACAAAATCAGCTTAGCGACCAACGTCACGACGTCAACCTTCTTCCTAGGTCCTGGCTGGATATCAATGTACACGGTTTGCATGTATGGATCAGATGACTCCGGGAGAAAACACTCTCTCACACTGAGTCGCAATGGAGGCTCACTGTAGGTGTCCAAAGGTGATGAAGCCAAAGGTGGTGATGATGTAGGAACTGTGGTGGTCTGATGGAAGAACACAGTAGGCGGCGGCAATGGTGGGGTAGCCATAGGTGATGTAGTGAGTGGAGCTGGTGATGGTTGGGCTGATGATAAAGGGATATCTGCTAGTGATACATCAGGCATAGTAAGAGCTCGTACACGCTTCCTAACAGTATTCTTGAAGATGGAACCTTTGGGATGAAGTCTGTAGGGTACACCAAACGGCTCAGGCTCATACGGCTTAAGAACTCTGACTCTTCATCGACGAAGACGGATTGGTAATGGTGATGATGAAGGAGTGATCGATGAAGCATAAGTAGTACTCTTTGAGGATCCGGATGTTCCATCATCCGTTGCAACATCCGTTGCGGGTAACCATTGGTTCGACTGCATGTACTTATCATATGTCGTAGTAGCAAAAGCTGAGTGCTCTCCAGAGTGAGCATGTATGGTCGGGATAACAGGGGGACCTCTCCCTCTTTGAAGGGTTCGGTCTCATCCGAAGTAGTGGTAGCGCGAGGCAGGGCTGGGATAGGGCTTACGGGCATAGGTATAGTAGAGGACATCACGTCTTCGATTTTGGAATCCAATGATAGGACGACAGGGTGTGAGGCAGACATGGTACTGTAACAACCCATAAAATAGTAATGTAAGTAAAATGGCAAAGTAATATGATCAACAAGATTTTAGTTAGTCGTGCACAATCTGCCAAGCAAATCTCCATGCCTAACTAAAATGAATGCAATTTTCTTATGATCTAATGATGCATTAATCCTGATGCATAGAGCGGTCACGGAGGGGATAGGGTAGTGGTGTAAAATAGTCTGGTTTCAAAAGTGCAGTTATAGTCCAAATGTTTTTAGAAAAACTATTTGGTTCTCTATAACCTTGGCTCTGATGCCAATTTGTAACACCCCCATAGATCATCATGACAGCGGAAGACTAATCGGGGTGTTACTTGGATGGTGATCACAGTCAATAATCATAGAAAACGACTCAAAAGAGACGTTTTAAGAAAAGTGGTTATCATTCAATAAAAACTCATAGTTTGTTACAAAATATTCCCAAATTGTTTTAGACGATACACCAAAATACTGAGCATGAGTTTGTAAGAAATGATAATATTATGTTTTACACCACAAATAAAGGTCTTGCTTTGCCCGCTCCGTGCCATGCATATGATCTTCAATGATTACCTGAGATAACATGCTTAAAAAGGTCAACATAAATGTTGAGTGATATTCATAGGTTTTATAATAAAGTTGAACACAAGAACATGAACATGATAATTGTAAACAAACAATTTATCATAAAGAAAATCACAGATTATTATGCGCTAAGCTTATGCAAGCAATACTTAACTGCATACACCGAATTACTAGTGTACGTAATAGCTTGCCCCAAAGGAGGTAATAACCAATTACCTAATGCAATTCAAATATGGTGCACCTCGGTTATTTCCTATAACCAAGACGGCGTTGTTACTCCCCACAGTACTATTCACGATATATGCGTTCACTCGCAAGTGACTAATGGTTCATGATGCAGGGGTCTTTCGGCTAAATACTTAGGCAATTCCAATAATCAAGTAGTGAACAATTTGCAAAACCTTATGTTCTAGTTTAGAGCATGCATCTCCCTCGCGGGGTTTGTAAATAAAAGTAAAAGCGAGGCTATGAACTCATCTTAGTAGAAATGAACAAGCACAATGAGATCAATTACGATATAGCGGAGGCTCCAACCCGGAACCTAAGAACGAGATGGCAAGTCTCAGAATAATGATAAACCTTTGGTTCATGATCAAAATGATAGAGCATTGAATATACCATTCAATAGAGCACTGAATTATTCAATTCAATAGAGCGTTATAGTGTGCGTGGATAATGCTTATTGTTTTAAGTTTAAAGTGCACGCTACATCGACTTAGTTGGATATTTATAAAAAATTCACACTTATGCATAAGTGAAATGTTCCCCGTTGTTGATTTATGAACATGGAGATGTTATCAAGTGTTTTAGTTTATTTATTTTCAAAGTACGCTGATAACGAATAACGGTTTCATATAATTATATTCTTATAATTATTTATATAAGTTTAGTAAGTAATCGATATAATAATATTCGTTATAGACTTTAGGTCGTCAAAATACTCATATTTATGAAGTAGTGATAAGTTAATAAGTTTTCTAAACTTTTTCTCAAATTTACACTTTTTACCCTCAAGTTTTAAAATGTACATGTTTAGTCCCTCAACTTTGGAAAGTGACACTTTTTACCCAAAAATGTTTTATATTCCAAGTTTTCAGTTTTGACAGTTTTGATCCCTACAATAAACAGTTTTTTAAACTTTTTCAAAAGTCGATTTTACACTTTTAGTCCCTCAAGTTTCCATATTTCCATTTTAAACACAAACTTTTATTTTACTTTTAAAACTAGTTTGCCATAATTACAAAATGTACCCCGGACATTCCATGCATGCATTTCTACATATAAAAGTGACCTTGGACTTTCAAAAATGTACAATTTACACCCTAGACTTTTCATGCATAAAACTCACGTGTAAAAACCAACCTTTAACTTTCGAGACTTTACATTTTTCACCCGATTACCACGCAATTTGCAAAAATAGTCCGAAAATACATTTTTTACTTACAAAGCTTTTTAAACTTTTCCATAAGCTTATTGTTAGCTTATTTATAACTCGTGAGCTTATTTTATGAGTGTTGGGCCGGTTAAAGTGGTATTGGGCCATGGTTTGGACGTGTTGGGCCGTAAGGCCAAATATGGGACTCGTTTGATTTAGGATTAACGAGACAAAAGGGGGTGATTCAGGTTTTACTGACCAGGTTTTAATATTTATAATGTCTCGTTATACCTATGGTCTACCCTAATGCACTAATGGGCAGTGTACCCGGTCGTGTGTAGTGTAGTATTCGGTAAAACCGAGGTCGTCTCAAGAACTATGTGTGTTGGATTAATACTAAGTCTAGGTGTCACAGATTTTAAGATGGTTTTGATATCGAAATAACTAATTAACTACTACTAGCGAATAAAGGCAAAGATGTGATCAATAGAGGAGAGTGGTGCTAACCTAGTTATTCATCCTAGCTAGTAATGTATACGTCTGATTACTTCCAATTACTTGGGTGGGGTCAAGTCGAGTGGACAACATTTGGTCGGTTAGCCTAACCTATCGACAAAGATGCCACCCTTTGGAGAAGTCGGTGTCCCATCATAGAGTCCAGTTGTTCCCATGGTCCCCTAGCCGAGTCATTAAGTTCGTGCATGCTAGACTTATAATAGTGAGTGCCCAGCTAGCATCTTAGACACTCACCCTAATTCTTAAGTTCATCCAAACGGTAGGTGATCAGTTGGTCAAATCGCACAGCGAGATTCGTCAGTTGGTTATATCTTACCCTTCTTATCTCCGGTTTACTCACTTAGGAACCAGGTTGGTCATATCTCCTAAGCAACTAGCCTCTACCGCCATTCAAAACTACCGAAACAAGGGTAGCTACCAATAAACTATGCATACATACACTTAGAAATAATTATACGGAAGTACTGTAAACGTAAAAAAAACAATTAAGGAATCATAACTAGGCCAGCACCAAGAGGTGCTTAGCCGCACATATTAACCATACAAATCAATTTAATGTTTAATGTAACGAAATACATGAATTGAAAGTAAAGAAAAGATAAAATGCTAATGCTTATCGTAGGGGAGTGATTTATCACTTGGAGATAGCTCTGTATGCTCCTCTAGACCTGCCTTTATCTTCTTCCCACGTTCTTTGGTTGTTGTGTGTGAAATGGGATGGATTGAAATGCTGGAAATCGTGGGGTATTTATTTATAGGCGGATCTTGGTTACAAGTGGCTATAAAAATAGTTAGTAATCATCTAATTCTTAAATAATTGCACTAGATCTGGCGGTTATGGCGTAACCTTAGAATGGGTTACTGCGTATCTTCAATAATTCTTGGTTATGCCGTAGTTGTTGCATGAGTTACGGCGTAATTATCAGCGGCATGGAATCTCATTTGACCTAATATGGTTACGTCGTAATCTTTTGGGAGAGTTACGCCATAATCTTCTGATAAGTTGGTTATCTGAGTCACGCATTAGTTACGTAATGTTAGAGAAGTTGCCGTAACTTCTTCAAAGTGAGCATACTATGATAAATCTTTAATAATTCTCCAATTCAGCGTCTCTTTAGCTCCAATGCTCGTAATTTACCCGAAAGTGGAATATAATGGAAAACAAGCGTAAATCCATATAAATGATATAAATTACAAGCATTATCGGAGGAAATTGACACTTAATATTCGTGGATAATTTGATGTTATCAAATATCCCCCACTGAACTCTACTTGCCCTCAAGTAGACCTTATTAGATAGATTCCTAAAAAGATATATCTCCCATTACACGGAAAATATAAGTATACTAATCCCTTATGTTAGAATAAAACAAAGCCTAGAACACTCCTAAATGGGAACGAAACACTCAAATCTCTCAACTATTCTAAGTGTCAATTTCGGGTGATCACTCAATCGCACAGTCATAGCATGTATTCTATCATAAGCTTGGCGGGTTACACACAAATTTCCACCACTATAGAGTTAAGGGCTAAAACAATTTTTCGAAGGAGCAATATGGGTAGGTGACAAAGGTTAAGGGTGACTGGAGTCATTACTAACGTCACTATGACGAAGTGGAAAAAAATCAATGATACTGCTATGACCAAGTCCATGGCCAAGACACCAAAGATTGCTCGCTACATCACCTAGACACGTTTCATGACTAAAGGGTAGGATAAGACATGGGATATATAAATGGTGTAAAATAAAAATCAAGCAGATAGTCTAAATCTATAACCAAGTCATCACCACTTACCGTCCGCCCAAAGTTCACGCTTTGAAGTTAAGAAACCGGATCATGAAATACTAGGTAGATGTGTCATTAGAGGACGTCATGATGGGCACACTACCTTTTCTCCAACTGTTGGCACAATTACCAACTCCAATATTCAAATGTGACCGAGTTGGCCTCCTCGATACTAAATCTATATAAAGCTCATAACATAGTGCTTATAACATCGCACTTTACAATAAACTGAATATCATAACTAAATTTATTATTATTATTATTATTATTATTATTATTATTATTATTATTATTATTATTATTATTTTTTATAAACATCACTTCATTAGAAAATCAAAGGAAATTACAAGAAATTAGTGGGGAGCCGAGAAACTAACTGGGCCTCTACTCCTCTAGCCATAGCAAAACAAACCCTACTAAAAATATAGTTAGCACCACGCGCCCCAATATCTTGAGTGACCGAGAACTTTCGGATTCGCCTGCCAGAAGGTCACCGCCTCCTTCTCGAGTTCACCAAAAAGAGAAAGAGAAGGGGATGAACCTATATCAATATCAGCAGCATTTGGTTTCGATTGACACGTTTGCGTTGTGCGGCTTCAATCACGGCACGCTTCCCGCCACAAAGTCATCATACCAGTTTGCGTCAAGGCGATGACCCGAGAAGATCAACACATCAAGGCCCTCTCTCCACGAGTAAAGTAACAAATCACTGCTCGTAGTTGTTTGTCCCTCTCCGCAGCGTGCCGATATCAACTTCTTACGAAATAAACCCCTACCCGGAGCAAATATCACGAGAATATCACGCACCACATTATGTTGATGTTTAATACCAATAATACCTGCGCATGATACAGCATGATCCTCATAGATATCACCCGTAAAAACCTTTGAACAAGCAGAGCACGACATCCGAGTGAGAAAAGGGGGACACCTAGACGATAGCATAAAACAACACCGGTAAGTTTTAGCATTCATAGTGCCTGCCCAAGCTAATCGGGACTACTCTAAGCCGGTCGAGTATGGTCTTCCATTTGCGATCTCCATAGGGCCATCCGTCTAGCAGATAAGCGAAGGTGGATTCAGCCTCTTTTGTGACACGTGTGAAATATAAATCGCCAATTTCTTCATGAGTTGGGGCAGCGAGCAATCTCACAAGAGCTACCCAAAAGTTGGTCTCCATTTTCGTTAAAACATGCGGGCATCATCAAAGGAAGATCCAGAGCACCAACACCGACCGGCGGAGAAGTTCAGTCAGTAGGCTGGCCGATTGGAGTCTAAAAGCAAGGAAGGCATAATTCAAAACATCACGGCGATACACCAAGCCTCCCAAATTCAAAAGGAAGAGTGGCGGTCTCCATTGCCAATTTCCAAAACGGACCAGGCGGTGACAATTCGCTCCAAAGAGGAGCGAAGTGCTTCATCGAATGAAATCTGAGCATGTTCAAAGACACGGGGAACATAAATGCGCATAGAAAATACAGCTTGGAAATACCAAAGACATGCACAGAGCGCAACTCACAGGGATCATTAAGTTTAGCAACAGCATCCATAAGTTCAATGGTTTTAGAAACTCGTTTCAAAACGAGCTTACTGCTAAACTCAAGGTCTACACCAACAGGCCCACCCAACAATTTTACACTATGCAGGGGTCGTGCAATATTAGGAGGGAAAACACCTGCGAGTCTGCTTCTAGGATCTTCCCTGGGCCAAAAAACCTTAGTTTTATCGACGTTGAGGTGCAAACCATAACGAGGTCCATCTATCATAATGAGATCCAGGGCCTTCCCAACAAAGCAGTGTCTCCAATGATCGTACCATCATCTAGGTACCAAGCTTGAAAGGGGAGAGAAAAGGAGTCTTTGATCTTGCAAGCCAAATGATGTAGCACCAACGCAAAAAGGAGAGGTCCAAGAGGGTCACCTTGTTGCACGCCTTGGTGTCACCATAAAGTGTGTTCCCATAATATAATCGGCTGGGTGGAGTAGCAAAATTCAATCCAACATGATATGGCGAGTGGCAATGGAGGCGAACCTCTTGTAACATAACCTCACGGTCCACCAGATTGAAGGCGTTTTGAAATCCACCAACAACATCGAAAGACCCACATCATCTCCACGGTCTTCAACAAACCGATTCACGACATGAAGAATGGCCTCCCTCCTCCAGAAACCCCAACTCCGAACTGAAGATCATTCAAGTATCCATCTAAAGAGTGGCCAATCATAGAAGCTCCCACCTTGGAGACTAAACGCCTCCAGACAGTCCCCGCCGCAATAGGACGGATACCACCACCTGGGATGAATCACTTTTTGAATCATAACTACTAAACATAACATCCCCCCACTTGAGATGAACAATGGGAATTCGGGGGGTCTTCAATGATCTTTAAGAATATGTCGTCGACGAAAGCGTGATTCCCGAACCTTTCCACTTGAACCTTGAACTTAGGCAAATGATGACTTCCCAATTACAAATAAAGACTACAGGATAGACTAAGGTGTATAGGTGTATCAAAACAATATATTGGGTTAACAAAATGAAAGGAATGGCTCAGATGGGTGTATCTAGGGGTATCTTGCACTAAAGGTGAGTGCAACAAAAGGGTTTCACATGGGGGTCGATAAGTCGAGGTGACTAATCGATAGACACACAATGGTAGGCTATGTTGGGTGAGAATCCTATAATACTGCCCTCTTAAACTGAAAAGTCCAAATACATCGAGCTAACTCAACATCCTCGTCTATGGTCTCAAACTAAAGTTTACAAGCTACCGGCACACTCATAATTTGGTGGATTTGGGGTAAAATATTGGAAACGGATAAGGTTAATCTCATCATATAATATCAAGGGTTGTATGCGCTCGGCTAAGGTCTAATCTAGTTAGGTTAAGAAAAACATGTCAAAATTTTAAAAATGGCATAATTTTTCAAAATAAACTAGAAAACGAGGGCAAAATAAAGTTCAAGAGACAATTCTACTCCCGTCCCCCACTTGAATTGTACAAAGTCCCTTTTGTACTAAGCGTTAAATAAAGGTGAAGAAAAAAGTAGAATTCGGCGAGAACTTCCCAAATTTGTTCCAAAAGAAAGAAGGCCCGAAAAAGAGTCGCCTTCATTATAAGCATCCACGAGCAAACTTCAATCCCTGAAATCACACTACCGACAAGCATAATTCTAAAAAAAAGAAAAAATGAAAAGTGAAAAACAAACCTAACTCACTTTCGTTGGAATCACGGTTGCATTTAGCATATGCAACAAGCCTTTTAAACCACTTGGTGTCTGATTCACAGATTCCAAACCGTCAAGTTATCTCACACAAGCTATCCACTTGTGAATGACTAACCGTAAGAAACTTAAAACAGTTGGACATTACGATTCACGATAATGAAGGCTTAAGGTATGTATGTGTATGCGGATAAAACCTCAATATCGATATAAAAATAATCACGAAGATAGATTCAAAATTCCTTTAGGAAAAAGAATATTAAACCAAATCCGTGTGTGATCGTTGATACGGATTAGTCAACCCGAATCGTTTCCCAACGAGGTGTGAATTGCCAACGTCGTTATTGGTTTGGAATTTAATGCTCGATGTTTTGATTTATGATTTTGATTTTATTTAAACTACGGGAATAGGGAAAGTAATTAAGGGAATCTATTATACGGGAAATCCTAAGTGCAAAATTACTAAAACGTAATTAACGAAACGTAATTAAAATGCAACTACGTCTAAATTATATCCTAAAATGCCTAAAATTACTTTTACTCTAGAAATGCAAGGTGAAAACTATTTAGAAATTAAAACTAATTTTTAGGATTTTCCGATTTTAGAATTAAAACTAATTTTTAACTTTTAAATCTAAATTAAAATACTAAAAATTATGAAAATTAAGGGAAAATATGAAACTATTTTTATAAAATCTAAAATATCCTAAGAGAATTTTCAAAACTATTTTTTTATTTTTATGATTATTTTTCTATTTTCTACGAATTTAAAACTATTTAAATCTAATTTTAATTGTGAAAAATACCAAATAAAAGGGGGAAAATAAGGAAAAATATTTTTTATGCTTTTTATAATTTTCTTAAACTGAGAAAATTGAAAAATTATTTTTTGGAACTTTTTCTTAATTATTTGCAATAAAAGCTATTTAAAAGTACCTAAAAACTGTTTTAAATAGAGAAAAATACTAAACAGTGACCAAAAATTATGAAAAACTCAGGAAAATTCTAATTTATTAATCTAAATCTATGAAAAATAAGAAAACATAGGCTTATGTGAGATATGAGGTTGCAGTAACCGATGTGGCAATAAGCACTTTAGATTAAGCAAACTAGCACAATAAGCCACCAAACTTCTCCACTGAAGCTAAATTATACTATAACAACTCTAAATAAACTAACTATTGCTACTCCTAACCTCAAATAAGCAGTTTACTAAGGTATGATGCTAATAGCCACTTAAGCAAAACAAGAATCGACCCTTACTTTAAGCTGCTGCACTAGCTTATTTAATGAGCTAATGTTAAAACCAGATATGTGGTCTTCAAGACCACCCAGCAAACTACAAATGGACCTAATTTGAGACCCTAATAAGCTGTATGGAACCTTGTGCAAAGGCTGCAAGGTCTGCAAAAAACTGGTTTAGACATGTTTTGACTTTTGAGAACAGCATCTTAGTTTGACTTTTGTGAGATTTGAGATCAAATGTTGAACTGAAAATGATATAATATGATGAAATGAAAACAATGCAAGCTCACTTATCAAGTTATACACCCATATGATGAATTATAGCAACCCGATTTTCACAGATTTGAGAATGAGAGCAGGTTTAGAGATTTTGACTTTTGTGAAAAACTTATGCAAACTTGAGACAGATGTGAATGCAAAGAACTAAAGCAAGCCTAAAGCAACCTAACTATCATAATATTCTAACCTCTAGTAATAGTTTAAGTACTAATCCAAACACTCCTTTAATAAATCTAACAAGCAACTTAAACAATCTAATCCTACAACTACTGAAGCAGAAAGTGAAATAAGCATTTAAGTAAGATCTTAAGACTATAACAAGATCAGATCAAGCATCTAATATGACTATAAGCATGATCATATAATGACAGTTTGAGCCTAAAACTTACAAGAAGTCCGGTGAGTTTTAGCATCATAACGAACCAAATCAACCAAATCAACACACACACTAAATCAGACCAACTCGGCATCAAGATCATCCCATCTCCATATCAAGAACACTTTCAACCACAGTTGACTTTCGTTGACCAAATATTTTTGTGAATATGAATGGTGACCTGAAATACCACAAGTAAACATTAAAATAAGCTCATAAAAGCTATGGACGTTTTATATGAGCTTATTACAATCTTTAAAATAGTTTATTTATTATTCAAATAGTGAAAATGCAAGATCAAAATCAAAGTGAAAGCTTGAAATTTTTATTAAACTGAAATGAGATTACAAAAGGTTTGAAATTACATAAAGACTTTAAGAAAACATTAAGAAACAAAAATACAAATACATGGTGACCTAATTTAGAAAATTAATGCACCGACTAAAATGGTGAGCCAAGGGGTCTTTTTTATAGCCTCATCATGGTCTTGGGATCCTCTTGGAAGAGCCTAGAAGGCTTATCCACAGCCACATGATCATTCCTCTGTCACCAAAGCCAATCACAGCTCCAATTCACACAGGTGTTGTACCAACGGTTCTCCATTTGGCCACTGGTTCTTATCCACAAGTCCGCTTCTAGAAACCTTCGAGATGCTTAGTACGAGGGTCAGCGGTAATTGTGGTAAATGAATGGGTAAAAGGCGTTAGAGGAAGGGGAAGAAAGGGATTTAGGCGGATTAGTTTATTTATTTCAACTGTCGGACCGGTGCAGGGCATCGACTTGGGTAAAATAATGGGTAAAGCTGGGTATTCTAAACGGTAGGATAACCGGGTGTATCAAGGTTGATGGATTTGGGTCGAGGTTTGTAATGGATATTGGACTTTGATTAGACTCGTTAAGTGATCCAAAACATATCTCAAGGACCATAGTTGTAAAACTCTAATTTTGAGGGACCATAAATGTAATTCTGAAAGTATCTTCCAAGGATTGATTTTTTCAATCTTCAAATAAAACCAAGACCTAATTTGCAACTTTTGAATCTTCAAAGGTCATTTCACAAAACTCAAAGTCGAAACCATTTTTGCCAATTCTTCAAACTTGATTAAAACTTAAAAAATCATCCCTGAGAATAAAATCTTCATAAATGCTCAATTTTGATCTTCCGGCTCTACTAAGCTCTCTAAATCTCTCGGCTCGATTTACGCCTGATTTGGTTCCCTTTTGTATGTTTTTACATATCCGTATTCGCACAAGCACAAACTGAAAACAACAGATATTAACAATAAATCCTTTATTTTAAATGCTTTTGATATGAAAGGTATGTGTTTTAGCTATACCAAAATACCCCGTGATTTGAAACCATTGTCGTTCCCACTAATGCAATCAACTCACGCTTTTAAAACCAAGGATTTCAATCTCTTTCTACTAAACCCATGAAGAAGTAGCAAAGATTCCTCAAAAGAGATTAAGAAAGCCTTAATTCTAAAACTCTGCTTAATCTTTTAATTCACATGTAGATATTATGATTAAGCATTCCTATATGAGACGGTTTTACGAACTTTCATGTCGATCAATAACTCCAACATTTTTCAATCAACACGTTAGGATCACGGAGTAAAAAACACAACACAGCGGCTAAGACCATACCTGATAGAATACATCGGCCCACATTTTCACAAGTCCCCAAACTAAGCGTAAAAATCGAAATCATTATTACATATGATTCTAGATGCTAACACTACCCATGGAAGTTACTTGTGTGATTACCTTTTTGCCCCATTTTCCATTTGCCTCTAGAATTTTTATTTTTGTGAGAAATGAATTTCTTCATAATTCTCGTTTGATAACTTTATTCAGATAAAGATATGAAGCTAAGTCGATAATTAGTTATCCACCTTCCCTCTAAAACCATTGCACACAAGAATGAGGTCCACATCAAGGTCCTAATTTCACACGATTTACGGAGAATATCCTTTTTATGGCGACCGAGACAACTCATCTACGAGTCCAGAGACGAAGCTTTATTTAGACATCCGGATCCAGTTTGGCTTAACACTATTTCAGCACATTTGCATTTTTGCAATTCAGGCCCTTGGTCTTTTCAACCACTAACTCAACGGGATTACCATTTTATCAGAAGTCTTATTATGACTTTGGATTTTTCCTCTGCTTTTATAGAAGTCTAAGACAACTTTTATAGCTTTGGATTTTTAATTTTAAAACATTTGGGCTTTATTTCATGTTAATTTTGTGCCAAACTCCAAACCATACGGCTTTTATAACAATAGAAACAATAGCACAAACTATCGGGGAATCAGTTGTCTATTACACCGCACACGCAGTACCTCGATGTGTACCCAACTCTCATGGGCAAAGATTCTCTAAAGAAGATAAAGAACTAACTATCGCCAAAAACTCAACATCTCTAATTATTATTAGCAGATATGGGGTGAAACAATTTTGTGGGAACAAAAAGCCATAAGTACCTTCGATGGGCTCTAAAGAGAACCAACTACTCCACGCTTAGCATCTAAACTCATAAGTAACTCTATCATTCCTCGATCTCCGCAAATTTAAAATCCCAAATAATGAGATCCGCGGATGCTTAGCCGATAATTTTTAGATTATCTATGGTTAAGGGAACAAGCTAGGGCTCAACACGCCCGGTCAAGTCAGAATTTTATTCCTACTCTCACCCCGGAAGTCAACAAGGTGTCAAAACATATATTAATTTAGCAAATGCTTCGTCTAATGAAATCAAGTTATGCATATTTAAAATCACTCAGGGAAACTTGCAAATTCTTTGCTTGTGAGCTAGAATTCGCATTTTATAGCTTCTTGTCTAAGAGACTAGCAAACTTTTCAATCAAAAAGACTTATCAAAAGCTTAAAAAATTTTAAAATTTTTCAAATTTATAGCATAATTTTTTTTATTTTCTAAGGAAAAACGGGGTTGCGAGAGTACACGACGAAAAACAAGCAAGTGCGGTCAAATCAAATCGAAGATTACCCTACCCCAGACTAGAACGAAACATTGTCCTCAATGTTTAAAGCAAGGGTATCAACGAAAATCTAAAAGCCGTTTATTAAGTATGCTAAAAGATAAACGTTAGTCGATAAGATTTCGGATATCGGATTTCCATCAGCATCGATCATGAAACTCGAGTAGAGAAAATGACAAACTTCGAGCACGAGAGTCTTCATATCAGGAAAATCCTACACAACATCACAAATAACCAAACACGAGAAATCGAAGAGGCAGACCCCTTCGCGTCACTTATTAGAAAATAGAAAGAAGATAGATGGATAAGCATGGGGTGCCTCCCACGTAGCGCTACTGTTTTTGATCACTGAGTCGCTAGCTTGACTCGATCCCGAATTCAGTGTCCTTGGGAAGTTTGGAGATCCGGGACAACCATAGATGGGATGTCCCCTCCAAAATAATGTTTCACACGATGGCCATTCACTTTGAGATTAGGGCCATCGAGTTGAGAAAGCTCCACCGTTCCATAAGGGAAAACCTGAGCAACGGTGAATGGTCTGGACCAACGGGTTTTGAGTTTGCCCGAGAATATCTTCAATCGAGAGTTAAAAGGAGAACTTGATCACCAACGTTGAAAACGCGGTTTTGATTTTAGAATCATGAATCCTCTTAGTCTTCTCTTTGAAAATCAAAGAATTCTCGTAAGGCTGATCCCTAAGCTCATTTAATTCATTCAATTGAACTTTCCGGTGATCACCCGCGGTCTTAAGATCAAAGTTAGCATGTTTCAAAGCCCAGAATGCCTTATGCTCGAGCTCGATGGGCAAGTGACAAGCTTTTCCATACACCAACTTAAATGGGGTGCAACCGATGGGTGTCTTGTATGCGGTGCGGAAAGCCCATAATGCATCATCTAACTTATCAGCCCATGAAGCTCGATTTTCTCCTACGGTCCTTTCTAAAATCCTTTTCAAACCACGATTGGAGACCTCAACTTGTTCGCTCGTTTGCGGGTGATACGCGGTAGAAAGACGATGGGTAACTCCATATTTAGCCATAACTTTAGCAAATTGTTCATTACAAAAATGGGTACCGCGATCACTGATGATAGCACGAGGTGCTCCGAATCGGGAAAACAAATTCTTCAGAAACTTAACAACCACTCGGGCGTCATTGGTGGGGAGCGCCTTCGCTTCAACCCATTTAGACAAGTAGTCGACGGCCACGAGGATATACTTATTTCCCTTAGATGATGGAAATGGCCCCATAAAATCGATGCCCCACACGTCAAAAATCTCACAAACTTGAATGGCATTTTGTGGCATTTATCTTTTGTGAAATTTTCCCTTGACGTTGGCAAGAATCACAAGATTTGACTAAATCATGAGCATCTCGATATATGGTAGGCCAATAGAATCCGGAATCAAAAACCTTCTTAGCGGTGTAGCTTGCACCATGATGGCCACCAGTGGGTCCGTTATGGCAAGCATTGAGACTATCAAGAGCCTCTTGGCCATGAACACACCGCCAGATTACTTGATCCGCACAAATCTTAAACAAGTAGGGGCGTCCCAAATAATGCTTAACATCTTTGAAAAACTTTTTTTTTGTTGGGACGACATCCCTTTCACGATGAAATTGCCCGCATGGTAATTTGCAAAGTCGGCAAACCATGGGGTGTTCGGGTCTTTCTTAGCAATCATCCCAAGTGTTTCAAGAGGAAATGTTTCGTAATCTCTTTTTCTCAAGCACACTTTGATGGGGATTCTCAAGTCTAGAAAGGTGATCGGCAGCCAGGTTCTCCGCTCCTTTTTGTCAAGAATAGTAACATCAAACTCTTGAAGGAGGAGAACCCAACGAAGTAATCGTGGCTTAGCATCTTGCTTTGCCAAAAGATACTTAAGGGCAGAATGGTCGGTATACACTATGGTCTTCGACAAGACAAGGTAGGGTCGAAATTTCCCAAAAGCATAAACAACGGCCAATAATTCCTTTTCAGTAGTCGTGTAATTGTGTTGGGCCTCAGACAATGTCTTACTCGCATAGTGGATGGGTTGAAAATGTTCGACTACGTTGCCCCAAGACTGCCCCAATTGCATAATCACTTGCATCACACATGAGCTCAAAGGGCAAATCCCAGTCGGGGGCAACTAAGATCGGTTCCTTAGTTAATTTCTTTTTAAGAATATTAAACGCTTCAACACATTCGTTGGTGAAGATAAACGGAGCATCCTTCTCGAGGAGATGGGTTAGAGGGCGGGCTATCTTAGAGAAATCTTGGATGAAACGGCGATAGAAACCGGCATGACCCAAAAACTCCGAATACCTTTGACGGTAGTGGGATGAGGGAGTTTAGCTATAACGTCGACTTTAGCTCGGGCGACCTCAATCCCGATTTTGAAATCTTATGGCCGAGGACAATGCCCTCTCGAACCATGAAATGGCACTTCTCCCAATTCAAGACCAATTTGGTGTCTTCACACCGTTTGAGCATGTGGTCTAGATGGGAGAGGCAAGAAGTGAAAGAATCTCCATAAACCGAGAAATCGTCCATAAAACTTCCATAGACTTCTCGATCATGTCATGAAAAATAGCCATCATGCACCTTTGGAACGACCGGAGCATTGCATAAGCCAAATGGCATTCGTCGGTAAGTAAACGTTCCATAAGGGCATGTGAAAGTCGTTTTTTCTTGATCATGCGGATCAATCGGAATTTGAAAGTAACCGGAAAAACCATCGAGGAAGCAATAGAACTCATTCCCGCTAAGCGTTCGAGCATTTGATCCATAAAAGGTAGCGGGAAATGGTCCTTGCGAGTAGCATCGTTCAATTTTCGATAATCAATACACACCCTCCATCCGGTGATGAGGCGTGTGGAAATCAACTCATTATTGTCATGGCAGCGACGGTCATGCCACCTTTCTTCAGAACACAATGGATAGGGCTAACCCATGAGCTATCGGAGATTGGATAAATGATTCCGGCATCGAGGAGTTTAAGAACTTCCTTTTTGATAACGTCATGGATTTTTGGGTTAACCCTACGTTGTTGTTGAATCACGGGTTTACAATCATCTTCCATCAGAATTTTGTGGGTACAGAAACGAGGATTGATTCCTTTGATGTCAGAAATTTTCCAAGCGATTGCATTTTTATGTTTTCGTAGGACATCCAAAAGTGCGGTTTTCTCCTGATCTTTCAAGTTTTAGCAATGATGACGGGAAATTTGTTCGGTTTTCAAGAAAAGCGTATTCAAGATGAGGAGGTAAATCCTTGAGCTCGGGCTTCGGAGGATTTTCATTAGACGTTTGTACTTCTTTGATTTCTTCAATCGTAATTTCTTTCGGAGGGAGTGACGGTAATGGATCTTCATTCAACAATTGCTCAAGATAACGGATATCTCCCTCCGAATCATAAACACCATCATCAATTCCCGGTGGAATCGATTCATCATCAGCAAGAAACTCATCGACCTCTTCCAAAACGAAATCACCTCCCTCGAACGGAGTGAGAGAGGGGGAAGAGTCGGCAATTATAGACTCAGAAGATGGTTCAACATTTTTAGAAGGAATGGTGGGATTACCACCCATAAAATCAAGAAGCTTTTGAGCCTACTCCTCCGTAGCAATATCGAGAACGTCGATTCGATTAATAGAAGCATCATCATAGTTGGAGGAGTATCTCGAAGGATGGTTAATATTAAATGAGACGGTTTCCTTGTTAGATCGTAAAGTGATTTCTCCTTCATAAACATCAATCATCGCACGACCTGTTCTTAGGAAAGGCCTCCGAGAATAGCGGTACTCGGGGGTCAGCATCAAAGTCAACGACAACGAAGTCGGCTGGAAAATGAAGTGGTCCTACTTTCACATAGACGTCCTCGGCGATTCCTCTCGGAATAGAGGTTGAGCGGTCCGCGAGTTCAAGAGTCATCTTAGTAGGAGTGAGATCCGAGAGAGAAAGCTTGTTATAAATCGAAAGAGGCATTAAGTTAATACTCGCACCAAGATCGGCCAAGGCGGAGCATTTCACAATTCCCAGAAACTCACAAGGGATAAGAAATTTGCCGGGTCTCCTAACTTTTCGGGAAGTTTCTTGAGGAGCACCGCCGAGCAATTCTCATTCAACGGTGTTTTTGCAATTTCGGCCAACTTTTCCTTATTACTCACTAAATTTTTGATCATGGCGGCAAATTTTGGCATGAGGAGTAAAGCGTCGGTGAAACTGATGTTAAAATTCAAGGATTGAATGATTTCAACAAATTTCTCCATTTGGTTTTCGGTTTTATCACGAATCCTCTGATCTTGAAGTCTAGACGGATAAGGAAGTGAGGGTTTAAAAGTAGTCTTCAGAACATCGGGTTCCGGAATTGGAGTCTGAATGACCGGAGGTGGGACGGGTGTGGTTTGCACATTCTCTTCAATAACCACGGGTTCTCGTTCCTCCTCCCTCACCAGCGGAGTAGGAAACTATGGTTCGTCATAAGCCTTACCACTCCGTGTGGTTATAGCCTTTAACTCACCCTTCGGGTTGGGAATGGTATCACTTGGAAGAGATCCCGAACTCGAGGGTTGACTTATCTTACACAAAACAGCATTCAACATGTCTTCAAGTTTATTCTGCGAAGCATCCAATTTGTTGTTCTGAAGTCGAATCTCATTCCTAAACTCATTGCTTTGTCTAGTCAACGAAGATTGAAACTCATTTCTCAAACTTGAAATCTGAGTTTGCATGGTTTGGATGGTAGCATTATTGTGTTGAACGTAATTCGTGAATTCATTTGAAGGCAAAGGTGAAGCTTGATAGCTTGGATTTTGATATCCTTGATTGTAATTAACTCCTTGGTTTGGGTATTGATTTGTTGGAGCTTTGAATTGGTTTTGAACATTTGGTCCACGAACTTGATTCTGATTAAAACGATTCTGATTGTTCGATTGAGAAAATCCCGGAGGTCCCATTTGATTACTAACACGAGGGTTTGGTTCAACCTGAGAACGGTATTGGTTACCTTCGGTTACGGCATTAGCATCGAAAGGATTTCCATCGGTGGCGGTACAATTGTAATAGGCATGCGGGCCACCACAAGTAGTACAAGTCGTTTCAACCGCTTTGACTTGAGCGGGTGGAGAAGAATTAACCTTAGCGGTCTTAATCTTAACCAAAGGCTGAATCATATCCGTAAGCTTATCAATCTTAGCATCGGTGCTAGACGTATTTTCGTAAGACGAGGACGATGGTGTAACACTCACTCGGGCAGCAACCGATTTGCTACGTGAGGTACGAACTTTAGATTTGTTCTCAATAATCAACAAGGCATCTCTCGTTGATCGGGTCAACAAATTACCACCCGCGGCGGCATTGAGAGAGTCTTGATCAGTCTAATTCAAACCGTTATAGAATGTATCAAGTTGATGTAATTCCGTAAAACCATGATGGGGACATTGCCTAAGCAAATCTTTGAATCGGTCCCATGCCTCACTAAATGATTCATCAAATCTTTGTGTGAATTTTGTTATTTCATTTTTAAGGCTTGTTGTTTTAGATGGTGGGAAGAATTCGTTCACGAATTTTGATACTAAATTCTCCCATGTGGTTATCGATCGAGGGGGTAGTTTTTCGAGTCAAATCCGGGCAGCCCCCTCAAGTGAAAATGGGAAGAGTAGAAGCTTGATAGCCTCTTCCGGAATGTTACGGTACTTGATCGTAGACGTGAGCTTGTTGAATCGCCGGATATGAGAGTGAGGGTCGTCCCTCTCAAATCCGTAAAATTGGCTCGATGATACCAAGTTGATCAAGCCGTGTTTAAGCTCAAAGTTATCGGCAACGATTTCCGGGACGACAATGGCTTCTCCATAACCCTCGGTGGGTGCCTGGAGTTGCTCTAGCATGGATCGGTTGTCCTCCGCCATTTCGATGATGGGCGGGGTCTGATTAGTTCGAATCTCGGGTTCGACTAATGGAGCACGTCTATTTCGCCTTCTCGGAATTGTAGCGGCTTCACGTATCGGTCTGTAGTTATTGGTACGAGTGCGCATGCACTTTCAAAAACCAAGGCAATTAAAACGAACGGTATTCGAAAACACAGTGAACTTAACCAATAATCCCAAGTGAATAAATCACCTCTATAAGACAAACGCACAAGCGAGCGGAGAAGCTTTTTTAGGTCAGCGCGAAGCTTATTAAAAACCCGCTTCTTTACAGCCGCAATTTAATGTCAGGCCGTCCTTATACCCACCACACAGTTTGTTTATCAAATAGAAATAAATCGACTCACAAGCGATACAAAGGCAAGTTTTTTGATCTATAGTTCGGGAACTTATTAATGATAACACCTCCGTTGAGAATGTTATATAATTGGTGTATTCTATTTATTAGCAAAAACACAAGAGAAAATCTTTTTGTATTTTTAATATGATATATATATACAAAAGAAAAGGAAAATATTTTTTTACTTTTTATTTTATAGAAAAATAGTAACTTCACGAATGAAGGATCTCGAGTCACTAATCGTCAAACCTCAAACGATATTGTCGTGACACAACCTCCCCGGAAGCGGCGCCAAAATTTGATTCACAGATGCCAAACCGTCAAGTTATCTCACACAAGCTAGCCACTTGTGAATGACTAACCGTAAGAAACTTAAAATAGTTCAGACACTGATCGCTGATAATGAAGGCTTAAGGGTATGTGTGTACGGATAAAACCTCAATATCGATATCAAAATAATCACGAAGATAGATTCAAAATTCCTTTAGGAAAAGAATATTAAACCAAATCCCGTGTGTGATCGTTGATACGGATTAGTCACCCGATCGTTTCAACGAGGGTGAATTGAACGTCGTTATTGGTTTGGAATTTAATGCTCGATGTTTTGATTTGTGATTTTGATTTTATTTAAAATACGGGAATAGGGAAAGTAATTAAGGGAATCTATTATATGGGAAATCCTAAGTGCAAAATTACTAAAACGTAATTAACGAAACGTAATTAAAATGCAACTACGTCTAAATTATATCCTAAAAATGCCTAAAATTACTTTTACTCTAGAAATGTAAGGTGAAAACTATTTAGAAATTAAAACTAATTTTTAGGATTTTCTGGATTTTTAGAATTAAAAACTAATTTTAACTTTTAAAACTAAATTAAAATACTAAAAATTATGAAAATTAAGGGAAAATATGAAACTATTTTTATAAAATCTAAAATATCCTAAGAGAATTTTCAAAACTATTTTTTTTATTTTTATGATTATTTTTCTATTTTCTACGAATTTAAAACTATTTAAATCTAATTTTAATTGTGAAAAATACCAAATAAAAGGGGAAAAATAAGGAAAAATATTTTTATGCTTTTATAATTTTCTTAAACTGAGAGAAAATTGAAAAATTATTTTTGGAACTTTTTCTTAATTATTTGCAATAAAAGCTATTTAAAAGTACCTAAAAACTGTTTTAAATAGAGAAAAATAGCAAACAGTGACCAAAAATTATGAAAAACTCAGGAAAATTCTAAAATATTAATCTAAATCTATGAAAAATAAGAAATCATAAGCTTATGTGTGAGATATGAGGGCTGCAGTGTAACTGATGTGGCAATAAGCACTTTAGAATAAGCAAACTAGCACAATAAGCCACCAAACTTCTACAGAAGCTAAATTATACTATAACGACTCTAAATCAACTAACTATTGCTACTCCTAACCTCAAATAAGCAGTTTACTAAGGTATGATGCTAATAGCCACTTAAGCAAAACAGTGATCTGACCCTTACTTTAAGCTACTGCACTAGCTTATTTAATGAGCTAATGTTAAAACCAGATATGTGGTCTTCAAGACCACCCAGCAAACTACAAATGGACCTAATTTGAGACCCTAATAAGCTGTATGGAACCTTGTGCAAAGGCTGCAAGGTCTGCAAAAAACTGGTTTAGACATGTTTTGACTTTTGAGAACAGTTACTTAGTTTGACTTTTGTGAGATTTGAGATCAAATGTTGAACTGAAAATGATATAATATGATGAAATGAAAACAATGCAAGCTCACTTATCAAGTTATACACCCATATGATGGATTATAGCAACTGATTTTCACAGATTTGAGAATGAGAGCAGTTTTAAAGAGATTTTGACTTTTGTGAAAAACTTATGCAAACTTGAGACAGATGTGAATGCAAAGAACTAAAGCAAGCCTAAAGCAACCTAACTATCACAATATTCTAACTTCTAGCACAGTTTAAGTACTAATCCAAACACTCCTTTAATAAATCTAACAAGCAACTTAAACAATCTAATCCTACAACTACTGAAGCAGAAAGTGAAATAAGCATTTAAGTAAGATCTTAAGACTATAACAAGATCAGATCAAGCATCTAATATGACTATAAGCATGACTGCATATAATGACAGTTTTGAGCCTAAAACGTACAAGAAGTCCAGCTGAGTTTTAGCATCATAACAGAACCAAATCAACCAAATCCAACACCACACACTAAATCAGACCCAACTCAGCATCAAGATCATCCCATCTCCATATCAAGAACACTTTCAACCACAGTTGACTTTCGTTGACCAAATATTTTTGTGAATATGAATGACTGAAATACCACAAGTAAACACAAAATAAGCTCATAAAAGCTATGGACAGCTTATATGAGCTTATTACAATCTTTAAAATAGTTTATTTATTATTCAAATAGTGAAAATGCAAGATCAAAATCAAAGTGAAAGCTTGAAATTTTTATTAAACTGAAATGAGATTACAAAAGGTTTGAAATTACATAAAGACTTTAAGAAAACATTAAGAAACTGAAATACAAATACATGACTGAATTTAAAGAAAATTAATTGCACGACTAAAATGGTGAGCCAAGGGGTCTTTTTATAGCCTCATCAGTCTTGGGATCCTCTTGGAAGAGCCTAGAAGGCTTATCCACAGTCACATGATCATTCCTCTGTCACCAAAGCCAATCACAGCTCTCCAATTCACCTGGTGAGGTGTTGCAGCCAATGAGGGTTCTCCATTTGGCCACGCTGGCATTCTTATCTAACAAGTCAGTGCTTCTAGAAACCTTGGAGATGCTTAGTACGAGGTTGGGGTGGGTAATTGGTGGTAAATGTGAATGGGTAAAAGGGCGTTTGGGAGGAAGGGGAAGAAAGGGATTTAGGCGCGTTTGGATTAGTTTATTTTATTTCAATTGTGTTGACCGGGTACGGGGCATTGACTTGGGTAAAATAGCGGGTAAAGTGGGTATTCGGGTAAATGGGTAGGATAACCGGGGTGTGTATTGGGCGGGTTGATGGATTTGGGCCGAGGGTTTGGTAATGGATATTGGACTTTGGATTAGGACTAGTTAAGTGATCCAAAACATATCTCAAGGACCATAGTTGTAAAAACTGAATTTTTGAGGGACCATAAATGTAATTCTGAAAGTATCTTTCAAGGATTGATTTTGTCAATCTTCAAATAAACCAAGACTGAATTTTCAACTTTTGAATCTTCAAAGGTCATTTCTGCCAAAAACTCAAAGTTGAGGGGCCATTTTTGCCAATTCTTCAAACTTGATTAAAAACTTCAAAAATCATCCTCGGAGAATAAAATCTTCATAAATGCTCAATTTTGATCTTCCGGCTCGGCTTAAGCTCTCTAAATCTCTCGTGCTCGGATTTACGTCTGATTTGGTTCCTTTTTGTATGTTTTTACATATCCGTACCTGCACAAGCACAAACTCAAGAAAACAACAGATATTAACAATAAAAGGCTCTTTCTTGGTTATTTTGGGTCAGTTTTGATAATGAAAAGGTATGTGTTTTAGCACATACCAGTGTCCCAAGTGGACGAGTGAAGTCTCGTGAGGGTTTACAGGGAACACACCCACAAAGTTCATTTAAAATACTAATACAAGGTTATTGTGTTTAAAATGAAAGAAGTAAAGCAGAAGATAGTTACGTCGTAAACTCTTATAGGAGTTACGCCGTAACTAGCAAAAACGGCATACGCTGCAAAGAGAGTAGCTACGGCGTAACCATGAGATTGTATTACGCCGTAATTGGTAATGCTTCGAAGTTCGCTTCAAGGCGGGGCACGGGGCGTAACCATGAGAATGAGTTACGCCGTAACTCTGGTCAGATCAGCATGCTGCAACAGCAACTTTTCTTCGTTTCCTGCAAAATGGTTAAAAACACAAAACCCAACAGAAATGGAAATAAAACAAAGGAAAGGGATAATTCGGGTTTTCTCCTGAAAGAGCACTTTTCTTTATTTACGGGTGTTTAAGTTAGACTCAGAGCCTTGGGGTTTCATGGTGGCCTTTGGACTTGGCCAACTTCCTCTACTAGTTGGCGGCAATCATTCATCCATTTGATAAAAACCTTTTTTCTTGCAGTGTTACTGATGCTACATGTTCCAAATTTTTGCGAGAGCCACTCATTAAATGATATAGATGACTTTCCCCAGTCGTCACCTTCAGCTATAGGACTAATTGTTGTACTCATGTTTGATCTTTCATCATTGGTTATAGCATCAGTACGACGATAGTTATCGTAATTGCATTTCAGTTGTTTTACCAATCTCGTATTGATTTCTGAGTCTCCAAATCTTATCTTGTACCAATCTTCAAATGCTAATTTCCAAAATTTTTTTATCATGTCTTTCAGCCTCGTGAGGGCATATCCATTCATCCACCTTTCCCTCACAAAATTCACGAAAAGGGTTACACAAGGGCCATGCTGTCATTGATTCGTTGTCCTTGGTTAATATCGGGTTGCAGTAATGTTTGTTTGGAATCAGAGCTTCCTTAATACCTTTGACCTGGATAGTCGTTTCCTGTTTCTACTTGCAACTATCAACATTTTCTCCACTATTATTAGTACTAGGATTATAACACAAAGGTGGATCGAGTGATTGAACATTAACAACATCAACTTTATTTGAAACTTCTAATTTTGGGTTTAATTGCTCTTTCATGCTGAAAGTTATTCGTTCATTTTCAGTTCCCAAAGAAATTTGTTTTTCAAAAACCTTAATTTGAGCACGACAAGTGGCCATAAAAGGTCTTCCAACAATTAAGTTGTAAGTCTCCCGTTTTCCCATGTCAATAACCACAAAATCAGTGGGAAAAGGAATTTTCCAATTTTAAGGAGCACATTATTGACTACTCCCCTTGGTACAGCCTTAGAGGAATCAGTCATTTCAATCATCATTGTTGTTTCTTTTAAATTGGTAAGTTTTATTTTATCAAACAAAGTGGTAGAAATAAGGTTTACCCCAGCCCCTAAATCAGCTAATGCGGGAATTTTAAGATTACCGATAGTGCATGAAAGAAGAAAACTTTCCTGGTATTGTTGCTTCTCAGAAAGTTGGCTTGGCAGGTCTTCGTCGTCTTCCGATTTATCATCTTCTTTTAGCTAGTTAATCCCGGACAGATCATTGGTGATAGAGGAGGTGCACTTCTCTTTCTTTGGCTTATCTTGCGCAAATATGGCTTTGCAGGCAATGGCTTTGGCATTACTGGTCTCAAGGTTTTTAGCTAATTGCCCAATTTGGGTTTCGAGGTTTTTAATTGCAGCATCTTGGTTTCGCAAGTTCATGTTGGTGTCTTCTTTTACCTTGACCATCCATTCCTTGAGTCTATCTCCTTTTTTTGTAGATTGCTCGATGTGCCTATGCATTATTTCTTCCAGGCTTGGTCTAGGAGGATTGTTGTTGATTCTTGTGTAGAACCCTGTGGAATTTTCTCGGTATCTGGGCCCATTACCATTGTATTGGTTGAAGGGACTCCCACTTCCATATTTTACTTCTTAGATCCTTTTAACTTCCTCGTTGGAGGAAGATTCCTTAGTAGGGGGAGCTCCATTATGTCCACTTCGTTCCACTTGTATGGAATGCAAATTTTCCTTGAGCTTCTTAATGTCTCTTCCGAGACTTTCTAATTTTTTGTTTATGGCTGCAAGGCCTTCCATATTTCCGTTCTTATTACGGTTGCTTCCCCCATTGTGCCATTTGTAAGAGTGGTCAGCCATCTTCTGAATAGTTTCCAGAGCTAATGTTGGAGTCATTCCAGGAATTGGTCCTTGAGAATCAATCATTTGCCTTGAGGAGATGTTCAGACCTTTGTAAAAGACGTTCACCTTTTGTTGGCTGTTGAGGTTGTGAGTAGGGCATTTGTATAATAATTCGTTATACCTTTCCCATGCTTGGTACAATGTTTCATCACCCTCTTGCTTGAAGTTATGGATTTCTTCTAACTACTTAGCAGTCCTGGATGGAGGACAATACCTCTGAATGAAATACTTTTTTAGGAGAGGCCAGGTGTTGACTGTTCCGGCAGGTAATCGATCAACCCACCTTTTAGCAGCTCCAGTGAGAGAGATAGGGAACACTCGGAACATGGCAGCATCGTTTGAGACTCTAGGAATTTTGAATAGGCTGACAATGTATTCCACGTTGTCTATATTCTCATGAGCATCATCGGTAATGATTCCAGAGAAAGGGTTTGCACGCAATTCCCTCATAAATTAAGGTTTGATTTCAAATTGAGCATCTTATGCGTTGGCCGGCCTAACAATTCCTGGTCCTTGTTCTTCTCTTGTCAACGCCAAATATTCTTCGAGAGTGAGGTTATCAATGTTAAAAACTTCCATGGTACCTGAAAATTTGAAAAGAGATCGTGTGAATTTGAAAATTTTAAAACAAAACAAAAATGAAAGACTTAATAGCAATCCTACTATAACTCACCGGCAGCGGCGCCAAAAACTTGATGCAGGTTTTACTGACCAGGTTTTAATATTTATAATGTCTCGTTATACCTATGGTCTACCCTAATGCACTAACGGGCAGTGTACTCGGTCGTGTGTAGTGTAGTATTCGGTAAAACCGAGGTCGTCCCAAGAGCTATGTGTCTTGGATTAATACTAAGTCTAGGTGTCACAGATTTTAAGATGGTTTTGATATCGAATTAACTAATTAACTACTAACGCAAATAAAGGAATAGATGTGATCAATAGAGGAGAGTGGTGCTAACCTAGTTATTCATCCTAGCTAGTAATGTCTACGTCTAATTACTTCCAATTACTTCAGGTGGGGTCAAAGTCGAGATGACAGCATTTGGTCAGTTCGCCCTAACCTATCAGCAAAGATGCCACCACTAGAGAAGTCAGGTGTCCCCTCATAAGTCTAGTTGTTCCTGGTAAGCCGAGTCATTAAGTTCCGCTACATGCTAGACTTATAATAGTGAGTGCCCGGGTGCTAGCATATTAGACACTCACCCCCTAATTCTTAAGTTCATCCAAACGGTAGGTGATCAGTTGGTCAAATCGCACAAGTAGAAAGGGTCGTCAGTTGGTCATATCTTACCCATCCCGTCTCAGTCTACTCACTTAGGGTCAGTTGGTCATATCTCCTAAGCAACTAGCCTCTATCGCCATTCAAAACTACCGAAACAAGGGTAGCTACCAATAAACTATGCATGCATACACTTAGAAATAATTATACGGAAGTAATTTAAACGCAAACAAAACAATTAAGGAATCATAACTAGGCCAGCACCAAGAGGTGCTTAGCCGCTCATATTAACCAAACAAATCAATTCAATGTTTAATGTTACGAAATACATGAATTGAAAGTAAAGAAAAGATAAAATGAAAATTCTTATAGTAGGGGAGTGATTTCTCCCTTGGAGATAGCTCCGTATGCTCCTCTAGACCTGCCTTTGGCTTCTTCCCACATTCTTTGGTTGCTGTGTGTGAAATGGGATGGATTGAAATGCTGGAAATCATGGGGTATTTATAGGCCAGATCTTGGTTACGGCGTAACTATAAAAAGAGTTACGCCGTAATCATCTAATTCTTTGTAAATTGCACTAGATCTGCTGGGTACGGCGTAACCTTAGAATGGGTTACGCCGTATCTTCAATAATTCTTAGTTACGCCGTAGTTGTTACATGAGTTACGGCGTAATTATCAGCGGCACGGAACCTCATTTGACCTAATATGGTTAAGTCGCAATCTTTTGGGAGAGTTACGCCGTAATCTTTTGATAAGTTGGTTTTCTGAGTCACGCATTAGTTACGGCGTAATGTGAGAGAGGAGTTACGCCGTAACTTCTTCAAAGTGAGCATACTATGATAAATCTTTAATAATTCTCCAATTCCGCGTCTCTTTAGCTCCAATGCTCGTAATTTACCTGAAAGTGGAATATAATGGAAAACAAGCGTAAATCCATATAAATGTTATAAATGACACGCATTATCGGGGGAAATTGAAACTTAATATTCAGGATAATTTGATGTTATCAGGGGGGAATAAAGGGTTTCATAAGTTGATTTATAAGTGTTGCAACCAAATGTTAGTCGCTTGGTAGTTTTCATTTGTCAAAGAAATCTATACGTGACATATACTATAACGAAGCATAGTTTTAGAAGAAAAGGGCGACGAGTGTTTGGTTTCAAAACCGTGCATTGAAGGTATGTGTTTTAATCGTTATAAAAACGCTTCTATTTAGTTTCTTGGGTGCTAGTGACTTATGTTCTTTCATACCGATTCATTCGATTCTATGGGTGCGTTTTAACATGTTACGTGTGATGTGGTGTATATACGAATGTGAAAAACGATAAAATGAATTGAAATGAGTTTCAAAGACTTACGATACCCAAAGGAGGGTGATGATGTCTCAAGAGAGAGTGAATGTGACCAAGACTTCCAAGTTATACCCCTTTTCGAACTTATACACAATCAATCGATCAAACACTCATTTGGGCTTTGTTTTTCTTCGCCCTACTTCCACAGGGATAAGTTTATGTGATTATGTTTTTGAGTTAGTTTGTGTGTGAACATGTGAGATGCTAAGTGGTTTTGAGGAGTGTTATATAGGAAAGACAAGCATGGGATCTTGATTATTATAAGCATGTGTCTTCCATGGTTTCAAGAAAGTAGAAAAAGGTTTTTGTTTTGTTTTGGCATGCAACGACTTGGGTAGCCAAAATTAAGGGATGATATGGTTTAGTCACTTCAAAATTTTCATGAGGAACACATTAACCATTGTGTATTGAGGTCAAATGGGGAGTCAAAGTGGTCATGAGGTTTTAGGGCATTATAATAAGGGATTAGGGTGGCTAAGTGAGTGGTTTGTCCCCTTTATTCACACACAAACACACACGTAAACTTGAGACTAAGGGGGATGTATGTTACTTTGTGTCTTGTTTCATTTGTTTTGTTGTTGTTTTCATTTGGTCGACTGATAACATCAAATAGTCCTGAGTATTAAGTGTCAATTTCCCCTGATAATGCTCGTATTTTATATCATTTATATGGATTTACGCTTGTTTTCCTCTATATTTCACTTTCAGGTAAATTACGAGCATTGGAGCTAAAGAGATGCGGATTTGGAGAGTTTATTGAAGATATATTATAGTATGCTCATTTTGAAGATGTTACGACGTAACTCCCCTCTCACATTACGCCGTAACGAAAGCGTGGCTCAGAAAACCAACTCAACTGAAGATCACGGCGTAACTCTCTCCAAAGATTACGATGTAACTTACTAGGTCAAATGAGGATCCGCGCCGCTGCAAGCTATGCCGTAACTATTGTCTCAACTACGGCATAACCAGGATTTATTGAAGATACGGCGTAACTCTTTCCAGATGTTACACCGTAACCAGCATTTTCAGTGCATATTACGAAGATAATGGTGTTACGGCGTAACTCTCAACTTAAGTTACGAGTAACCAGATCTGGCCTATAAATACCACTCTATTTCCAGCATTTCTAAGCATCCCATTTCACACACAACATCAGTGAACGTGAGTAGAAGGTTGAAGGCAGATCTTAGGGAGCATACGGAGCCATCTCCAAGGGAGAAATCACTCCCCTACGATAAGCATTAGCATTTTATCTTTTCTTTACTTTCAATTCATGTATTTCGTAATGTTAACCATTGAATCGATTGTTTTAGCTAATATGAGCGGCTAAGCACCTCTGGTGCTAGCCTAGTTATGATTCCTTAATTGCTTTGTTTATGTTTACATTGCTTCCGTATAATTATTTCTAGTGTATGCATGCATAGTTTTTTGGTACCTACCCTTGTTTCAATAGTTTTGAATGGCGGTAGTGGCTAGTTACTTAGGAGATATGACCAACTGACCCTAAGTAGGTATACTGAGTGGGAAGGGTAAGATATGACCAACTAACGACCCTTCTTCGCTTGTGCGGTTTGACCAACTGATCACCTACCGTTTGGATGAACTTAAGAAGTCAGGGATGAGTGTTTAAGATGCTAGCGCCTGGGAACTCATTATTACAAATATTGCATGTAGCGGTACTTAATGACTTGGCTTAGGGGACTAAGAACAACTGGACTTTCGACGGGTCACCTGACATCTCTAGTGGAACCCTTTGCGGATAGGTTAGGACGAACTGACCAAATGTTGTCCTAGCGACTTTCACCCCACTTGAAGTAATTGGAAGTAATTAAACATGAACTTAGCTTGATAGGATGAATAACTAGGTTAGCAAACTTCCCCTATTGATCAAAACCCTCGCCTCTATTTGCTTTCTTTATTTTTGTGTTTTAGTAGTTAATTAATCATTTCAAACCTTAAAATCTATTAAAATCTGTGACACCTAGACTTAGTTTAAATCCGTGCACATAGCTCTTGGGACGACCTCGGTATTACCGAATACTAAACTACACACGACTGGGTACACTGCCCGTTTGTGCATTAGGGTAGACCATAGGTATAACGAGAACTTATAAATATTAAAACCTGGTTAGTAAAACATGCATCAAGTTTTTGGCGCCGCTGCCGGAGAGTTATTTTAGGATTTTTATTTAAGTATTTATTTTCTTTTATTATGATATTATGTCTCTCACCATGAATGATTATCTCACCACCTCTAAAGTTAAACATGGAATCACTATTCCAGCTCTTGAAGAAAATGTAAGATTCGAGTTCTGGGGACTATGTCTGGACGAACTAAAGAGATGCTGCTTTTATGGAAACAGGGATGAAGAAGCACACGAGCACATCGCTAAAGTATGTGAAATCGCTGATTTGTTCCATGCACCAGGCGTCTCCAGAGACCATATTATGATGAGATCATTCCCTTTCACCCTCAAGGGAAGAGCTAGAGATTGGCTGAAGAAACTACCTTCTGGATCTATTACAACATGGAATGCATTCAAAAAAGCCTTTCTTAAAGAATATTGAACCCCTGCAAAAATTCTTCAGCAAGTTGATGAAATTAGGAGGTTCTGCCAAATCAATGATGAACCGCTATTTACAACTTGGGAAGGATTCATTGACGCCATCCTCAAATGCCCTGAGCATAAACTCAACAAACACGAGCAACTGTAAATATTTTACAAAGGGCTTAATATCAAAACTCGGCAATTGTTAGACTCAAAAGAACATATCCCTTTGATGACTGCTGATAAAGGATGGACTAGAGTTGAAGAAGTTGCTCTTCACTCTTCATCCTAGAATGAAGATTGGAATGAAAGCCCAATCGAGCTACAATCGGTAATTAAGAATTTAGAGGAATTTGAGGTCGATATGCAATCCCTTACTGAAGAAGTAAAGATGGTTAATCACAAGTTCGATAAACCAGTAGAAGGAAGTGTGACGGATCTCGAAAGATCCGTAAAAAAGCTTGTGAAGGAATCTAGCAGAAAGCAAGAAGAAAGTGAAAAATTGGTATGGAACATCAAGAAAGATTACCACCATGCACTAAGAACTCAAGCAGCTGCTATAAGAAGATTGGAGAATCAAGTCGGAAAGCTCGCAGAATCAGTCAGAATGAGAGATGAAGGGGAACTTCCTAGTACAACTGAACCAAATCCTCGGGACATAGCCCATGCTATAACAACCCGAAGTGGATTAAACTATAAAGAACCAGCTTATCCCTCAAGCTCGGATGTTCAGAATGAAGATATCCCTCAAAACAGCAACAAGGAAACAGAGGACACTCAACCAACTTTGGAAAAAGTTCGTCCCTACGTTCCTCCCATACCATTTCCGGGAAGAATTAAGAAGGAGAAAGAACGATTGCAATTTCATAAATTCATGGAAAAATTACAACAACTCAGCATTAACATTCCTCTGATTGAAGCTCTTGAGCAAATGCCCAAATATGTTAAATTCGTGAAGGACCTCCTCACTCATAAAACACTTTCTGATCGGACGCAGGTTACTTTGAATCAAAGGTGTTCTGCCGCTCTACTAAAAGACATGCCTCTCAAAGAAGAAGATCATGGGAGCTTCACTTTACCTTGCACCATCGGAGGTATCATGTTCGATAAAGCCATTGCCGATTTAGGAGCAAACATTAGTCTTATGCCATTCTCGCTTTACTCACGTATGGAATTAGGGAACCTGAAAACAACTAGAATGTGCATTGAGCTGGCAAATAAAACAACTCAATATCCTAAAGGAATTGTTGAGAATGTCCTTGTCAAGATTGATAAATTTGTCTTCCCGGTCGACTTCGTGGTCCTTGAAATGGTAGAGGATGATGTCCCCATTTTACTTGGAAGACCATTTCTTGCCACAACACACGCTATGATTGATGTTTTTAACAATAAGATCTCTTTGGAAATTGGAAATAATAAGATTACCTTCGATCTAGAAAAATCAATGAGATATGCTTCTTTCACTGACGACAACCTTGATGACCTCGACCTAATCGAAGTTAATGTCCAGAAACATGCTCAGGAATGCTTTCAGCCTGACCCTTTGAAAACAATGATGACATGTCTAACGATGAAGAAGACGAATGGGAAGAAATCACTGTGAACTACCAAACGTTATGTTCAGCCAACATCCCAGAAAAATCTGATACTACTCCCAAGCTCAAAGAGCTCCCTTCTCATTTAGAATATGCATTTATTAATAATGATCCTAATTTTCCCGTCGTAATTTCGTCTTTATTATCTGACAAGGAAAAGAAATTGTTATTACATGTTTTAAGCAAGCACAAAGGAGCTATTGCATGGAATGTTTCTGACATAAAAGGGATCAACCCTTCATACTGTTCTCACAAGATACTTATGGAAGATGATTTCAAACCAGTAGTGCAGCCACAAAGAAGATTAAACCCAGAAGTTCAAGATGTAGTAAAAGACGAGATCATTAAACTCGTGGATGCAGGTCTAATTTACGCTATTTCTGATAGCCCTTGGGTTAGTCCTATTAATGTTGTGCCAAAGAAAGAGGGAATGACCGTGGTCACTAATGAAGATAACGAGCTGATACCTACAAGAACGGTTAATGGCTGGAGGGTGTGCATCGATTACAGAAAATTAAACGACGCAACACGGAAGGATCACTTTCCACTTCCTTTCATCGATCAAATGTTAGAAAGGCTTTCTGGACATGAATATTATTATTTCCTTGATGGATTTTCAGGATATTTTCAGATTCCGATCGCCCTGGAGGATCAAGAAAAGACTACTTTCACTTGCCCTTACGGAACATTCGCTTACCGAAGAATACCTTTTGGACTATGCAATGCCCCTGCCACACTCCAATAGTACATGACGGCAATCTTCTCGGATATGTGCCAAGATTTTATGGAAGTATTCATGGACGATTTCTCAGTTTTTGGTAACTCTTTTTCATCTTGCCTTAATAATTTATCTAAAATGCTTGCTAGATGTGAAGAAACCAACCTTGTCCTAAATTGGGAGAAATGTCATTTTATGGTAAAAGAAGGAATTGTTTTGGGACATAAAATTTCACAAACCGGGATCGAAGTTGATAAAGCTAAGGTCGACGTTATTTCTCGACTCCCTTACCCAACTAATCTAAAGGGAATTAGGAGTTTTCTTGGGCACACTGGGTTTTATAGAAGATTTATAAAAGACTTTTCCAAAACCGCTAAACCTATGACCCAACTTCTCATGAAAGATGCAAAATTTGACTTTAACGATGAATGCAAACGAGCCTTTGCTATTTTGAAAGAAAAATTGACTACTGCCCCTGTTATTATTGCTCATGATTGGAACACGATTTTGAACTTATGTGCGATGCCAATGATTATGCGGTAGGAGCTGTTTTAGGACAAAGGGTAGACAAAAAATTCAAGCCCATTTATTATGCTAGTAAAACCTTAAATGAGGCACAAGAAAATTACACGAACACCGAGAAGGAGCTCCTTATTTTGGTTTATTCCTTTGATAAATTTAGGTCTTATTTAGTAATGTCAAAAACTGTTGTCAACACTGACCATTCTGCTGGGAAGTACTTGTTTAATAAACAGGATGCCAAACCAAGATTGATAAGATGGGTACTGCTGCTACAAGAATTTAAAATTGAAATCAAGGATAAGAAGGGGGCAGAAAATTTAGCAGCTGATCACCTCTCTCGGCTAGAAAACCCTGAGCTTGAAGAACTGGACATATAAAATATTCGTGATTCCTTCCCTGATGAGCATCTTATGGCAGTAAGAATTAAGGATCCTAGTCCCGAACCATGGTATGCGGACTTCGCTAATTATCTCGTGGCCAGAGTTTTACCTAGCAACAAAACTTATGATCAAAAGAAAAAGTTCTTCTCAGATTTGAAATATTACTTCTGGGATGACCCTTTCCTATTTAAATCATGCCCAGATGGTATAATTCGAAGATGTGTTTTCAGAGATGAACAACAACAAATTCTGGAACACTGTCACAACAGACCAACTAGAGGGCATTACGGGGCCGTTACTACTGCTCGAAAGATTTATGAGGCAGGATTCTTTTGGCCTAGAATTTTCAAGGATACCGCAAAACATGTAAGAAATTGTGACGCATGTTAAAGGGCAGGGAACATCTCTTCTCGAAATCAGATGCCGCTTAACAAGATTATGGTATGCGAAGTATTCGATGTTTGGGGGATTGATTTTATAGGACCTTTCACCCCATTAAAAAAAAAGTTATATTCTGGTAGCTGTCGATTATGTTTCAAAGTGGGTCGAAGCTGAAGCTCTTCAAACCTATGATGCTAGAAGTGTCATTCGATTTTTGAAAAAGTTATTCTCCGGGTTTGGGATCCCTAGAACCATCATAAGTGATCGAGGGACGCACTTTTGTAATGCTATTACGGAAAAAGTACTAAACATATACCGAGTGATCCACCGGATGTCTACACCTTACCATCCCCAAACTAATGGGTAAACAGAAAACACCAATAGGGCTCTCAAGCAAATTTTGGAGAAATTCGTCAGCCTGTAACATAAAAGATTGGTCCGACAACTTGACGAAGCTTTATGGGCATTCAGAACAGCTATCAAAACTCCTATTTGAAGCACACCTTTTAAGATCGTTTACGGGAAAGCTTGTCATTTCCCGTGGAATTAGAACATAAAGCATGATGGGCACTCAAAAATGCTAATTTTGAGGCTGACCTGGTCAAGGAACACTGATTTTCCCAAATAAATTGCCTAGCTGAATTACGAGACCAAGCATACGATCATGCCAAAGCATACAAAGACAGGACCAAAAGATGGCACGACGGGCGAATAAAGGATAAAAAGGTTGAAGTAGGGCAAGATGTACTCATTTTCAACTCGAGACTCAAACTATTCCCTGGAAAAATGAGATCTCGTTGGGTTGGTCCCTACACAGTAAGTAAGGTGTTCCCTTATGGGACTATTGAGGTTTATAATAATGCAGGGGAGTTTTTCAAGGTGAATGGGCACAGAGCAAAAATTTATTATGGACAAGATGTTAGTAAGCTTTTGGGTGATGAATTCTTCGCCCCTGCATAAAGCCCCGAGGTTTTGAGTCTAACTTAAAGACTCGTAAATAATGAAAAGTGCTCTTTCGGGAGACAACCCGAATTATCCCTTTCAATGTTTTATTTCCATTTCTGTTTGGTTTTGTGTTTTTAACCATTTTTGCAGGAAAACGGAGAAAAGTTGCTACAACATGCTAAACGGGGACCTGATCTGTCCATAGTTACTGTTAGGTCACTAGTTTTACAACACAAGCTTACAAGAAAGAGATAGAGGCGGTTGAACAATAAACCAAACAAACACACACGCTATGCTTATGACCGGTTATGCGTAAGATGTGAATGAAAGGAATAGATTGAACAACCAACCTTCAAATGAAGTTTTACAAGAGTATTTATAGGAGGGAAGCTAGGGCAACACTCCTAGTTCCCATCCTTATCCTTATTGGACATGGGCCTAAGCTTATGGGCCTTCTACATAAGCTAGACCTTAAACAAACATAAAGGCCATAATAAGCTACCTATTACATATGAGTAACTAACACTTGAATTAAGGTTTAGGAGTGATTCCAACATTCTCCCCCTCAAGTGTTATTACATATGAGTAACAAACACTCAAATGTTGGTGATGAAAAATGGTGAAGGCGTTGATGTAATAGTAGCTTTGACGTCTTCTGACATTCTTCTTTCTTGTGAGAAGAATTGCCTTGATTTGAACCATATCCCCAGTGTAGCGAGATAGTTTTCTTTGAACAGTTATGCTTTGACGTCATCTTTAACTTTTTTCTTTGATCATTGTTCTTTGTGATGAAAGTGATAATATGTTGTTATCTGCATCAGGTCTGCTTCGCTGCTCCAGTGTCTCCACGTCATTCTTCAACATGCTCAAATGCTCTTTTGACGTTGGAATTCAGTACTGATGAAGTTCTTTAAGTCTTTAACTTTGTAGATTCTTTGATTTGACGAAGAATCATTTTGAATGTTGTGTTGCTTTTGGATAGAACTTCCATTAGTGATGATGTTGGCGTGAGCATGAGAAGAATATGCATGATCATTCCGCTCCAGAGCTTCCATAGAAGAAAAACATAAAACGGTTAGTAATAAGCGGATCCGCACTTACAAGTTTGAACTTCGAGAGTGTTAATAGCATAGTGTGAAAACACAACTCTAATTCTTACAAAGGCCGTTTCTGAATTGGAGTCCCACAAGTGAGATAACTCGATGTACCGAAGTACACCTACGATTCAGATGAGTCGCGAGGTACACAAGCATTACCTCATGACTGTAGACCGTTTGAGACCACTAAGCGCAATCCACGGGGAGTTGCGGCGAACTGCCGTCCGGGCGCTTGATGTTCCCCGGCATGAGTTTCCATTCAATCACTGAAGATCACAAATGTGAACCTCTCATAAATGTTCTCGACAGATTGCTAAGATCTGTGAAGGACTCGATAATGTACCACTGAAATTCTTACTGTTGAATATCGAGTGATGAAATGTCAAGTGTACCTAAGAGATCTTTTGATGAATCTCGTAGCTCTAGACTCAATAGTGCGTTTTGGTTTTCCGAAAGGGACTAGGAGAGGGTCTCCTTGTTCAATATCAGCAATCTCAAGAGAAAGCGACAAATTATGTAGGGTTCCTTGTGAGAATGAAACAAGCTTCTGTTGAGAGAAACTTGAGTGGCTTAAGAAGGTTTAGTGCATGCGTCACCGGGTCCATGACGACTTTTAATCTTCAATACCGGTGTCATCAAGTGACAACCAAGAGTATATGAATTGGACCCGGTTCCGCCCTAAGTTGAGTAATCTGGAGGGCTATTTCTTTTCACCCTTTACTTTACATTTCTTTTTAATTCTTCAACTCCTTCTTTCTCCGATTCTCATTTCTCCTTTTTTCAATCATACCTAAGGACTTCTAAATTCTAACTATTTGTGGTGTCCTTGGGTAGATCCATCCGGCTCTGGAGGATCATAGGACGGTTATTCCTAACCTTAGTCACCTTATAACTCCATGACTAACCTATGTTGCCATTAAAACCACTGTTGTGAAAAAATCTCTCAAAGTGTTTGTGAATGAAAAATATTTTAGTTCCACTGTGAGATAATATTTTGCATAAATACTCTCCCTCCACATGTGCTTAAGAGTTTTAACGGTTAAAATGCACAGTGAGGAAAGAAGCGCGACATTTTGAATTGATTCACTCAAGATAGACATTCCCCCATGAGACACGGTTAGTGGCATAGTTAAAGAGTTGCATTGTCGTTTTAGGTGACAACTAGCTCTAATAACTACCCTGAAGGTGTAGACAATCCTCGAAAGGTTGTCAAACCCGTCAGAGTTCATGTCTACCAAGAGTTCTCGAATGGTACATTCTACTCAGACAAGTCCTTTGCGAGACACGTTTAACATCACTAGCGAACTAGCTTGAAATTATTACCCGTCCGGACAAGTCGATTTTTGAGTTGTATTAAGATCTCGTCAATGCATGGGTTAAGTCTATAGCACAAAGATTCATTTGCATTTACACAACATATTTCTTATCACGTATTTTTTCCCCCTCGCATATAAAGATGTTTTTTGTTAATAACTTAGGATTTATCCGAGTTATTAAACCTTAACAAGCTAGTTAAGATAGTTTGATTAAAGTATATTTAAGTCAAGTACTCCCCTCAACAAGTGATATAAACGGTTGAGGTTTTGAAAATCATAAGGGAATTACTTGTTCTTTTGAGCAAAACCTTGAAAAATGAAAGGTTTGATAGGTTTTACTCAAAAGTAAGAAGCTTTCGCTCCTTTTATAAGGATTGTGGCACTGAAGCGTACCACAGGGTCCTTTATTTACAAGAACGGGTTGTACACTGTAATATGTGCACAAGCCATTTTAGGGAAAAGATGAAATAAGTATGAAACAAATTAACCTTTCCCCAATTGACGATGTTTCTAAATTAGCTTCCCCCCAAACTGATAACTGTCTTTAGCAGATTTGAAACTTTGATGAAGTCTACATTTCCTCTAACTTTTGAAGGTTTCAGTACGCAACGAAATTTGTAGATGAGCAGTAAACCACACAAAGAGAATCTGACTAATTGCGGAAGATCCGTTCGAGGGTAACATGCCAGAAATCAACAAGATCTTCTCGCGTATGTAGACGTATCACACCAAACAAACCACGAAAGATGAAATGATACGACTTTCCCCTGAATGTTGTGGTTTTTCGGAATACACATCACCTGTGAATATGCACTAACTCGATACCAAGACCGTGTGTGAGGCATCATAACATCATATTTGGGTAACTTCACACAAGATTACCCGTGAAAGTTGAGACGATAACACTGAATTAAGACGTTTAAACTACAGATCGTCTCATTTCTTCGCCCTAATTGAAGAAATTCAAGAAGGCATAGGGTTTTCGCAAGGAAGCACGTGGAAAAACAAAAGAAGCAAAGGACACCTACACTCTCTCCCCCTCGATGTTTTCAATGAATCAGAATCATACACCACGTATGTTGATGATGAATTGAAGACAGCGAAACCATGTATGAGGAGACAGTGAAACCATGTATGTCCAATTCACCAGAGGAGCAAGCAATGTTTCTAATTCATGACGATTAAGTACAATTGTGGAACAGCTGATGGATCATTAAATTTTAGACGGTGAGAAACGAGTCCTACGCTGATTTGCAGTAGGAGCCATTGCTGTTGTACCTGCATAGAAAAAATAAGAGGGGGACAAGAAAGAAGAAACATGGATCCCCAAGTGTAACTGGGTTCCAGATGTTAGAGGCATAAAGATGTAGTGTCAATTATCTTCTTGACACCTGAACATACTATTTTTATGAGTTCCTTTCCTACCTCAGGGATGGATGTTGTGGGTTTCACACTTGTGTTGATGCAACTACTTAGTATCTTGCCTGTAGGAATCCACCTAAGACCAACAATGTTGAAAGCTCTACCCGTTGGAATCCATCTAAGGTTAGATCTAGGGGATGTTGAAACTTCTTTTTGGAAGAGTCTGTGTCCTATATGAATCCACCTATTAGGTTTCTGAAATTTTACGTTTAGATCAACGGGTTTATTTCTAACTGTGTGGTGATTAAACTTAGGTTTTGGTTTGCTACTACAAGCAGTGTTATGCAACATACTAGAAGGCATCACACTAGGTCGTGAACCTAAGATTCCATCCTTTTGGAGTAGTGCGTTTTTCCTAGCCTTTTCTAGATCATAGTTCTTGTGCAAGTCCTTTGTATCATATGAATGTTGAATTTTGATGCTCGGTTTAGACATTGTGTTCGAACTAATCCTAGACGGCCAAAAGTAACTACTTGTAGAGGTTTAACAGAAACAGATTTAATAGAAACAGGTTTAACAGAAACAGAAGCATTTTTCTTAGGCCAAGAATGTGGAGTGACTGGATTTGTCAAATGATTATTCTCAACAACTTGGGAGGCAAACCGTGGTTTTGAAGATTTAGAACGTTCAGATTTAAAGGCAGTCGATTGTCTGATTGGTTGAAGAGACGATTTCCCCAAGATTGTTGGTTTTGCAAACTTAGTATCCACATTCTTGCCAGTTAATCTTCTCAGTTTGTTTTGTAAAGCAACATGTGCAATCCCCTTTGCTTGAAGTTGAGCCTTTAAATGCTCATTTTCTTGTACTAATGTATCCACACGATTACTTTGTTCATTTGAATACTGACCATTGTGTTCTGAAGAAAAAGATTTGTTTTGTAGTTTAAGTTCAAGAGAGATGCAATGTGCCTCTAGTTTTGAAAAATCTTTATGAAACTGAGCAATGGTCTTTCTGAGAAGAATGTTTTCGATTCAAGAGTTTGATTTGACGTTTCAGTTGAATTGTTAACAAGTAAGGGCTCAGACATGAGATAGTTGTCTGGACATTGTGCAACACATTGGTCAACCTCTCCTTCATTACTAAATTCAGGTTGCTCAGTACGTTGTGTCGCATTTGAATGAATATGATCAACAGAGATTGTACCTCGACCATCTGTCTCGGTCGTGTCATAGGTGGGTAAGATATCTTCCTCAACCATTTGTTCTTCGTCACAATTGGGCTCGGTGTCATAGTTAAGTATGATATCTTCTCCAAATCTGCTGCTGTCATCCTGTTTTACCAATGCTACAACCTCATTGTCCGCATTACCGACAGTTGCAGTAATCACAACATTCTCAACGTCCATTTGAGCATTCCTTTCATGTACATCAAATCTTTCACCTTGCACCGATCACGGATATCGGGAATTTGATGATGTCTGACGCTTCAATGCCAGAGTCAGAGCCAATCCTTCTTCCAATGCCACAAATGGATCTTTATGAACAGAATCCATTTCACTCCCCTACAGAAAAATCAAAGAGAAGAAAAGGTGCGAAGTCGATATAGCACACAGAAGGTCGATATAGTGAATTGCAATTTCCCTCCAAAAATAATTTTGAAAAATTTTGACTCTCAAAATTTGAAATTCGCTATAAAATTCAATTCTAAGGTTGAAAGAAAAATTTGAGTTATGACAATTTTGACGCCAAATTTTACCCGAAAAATTTGAATTTGGACCTAAAATTTGAATTTTTGACCAAAATTTTCACAGTTAAACCAAAATTTGAATCTCGCGTAAAAATTGAACGTTTAGACTCCCCTAAAAATTAAATTTTACTCAAATTTTCCCGCCAAAAAACTTTTTTTTTTGTTGATAACTTGTGTTGATGGATCTTTGTAGTCGAATGAAACGCTGTTGATGAAGTGTCCTTAGGCGTAGAAATCACAATAAACCAAGTAGGACTTATACGTAAAAACACCAAAGTTACGCGTAACAATGAGAGTTACGCGTAGTTTTAGCTTACGCGTAAGCAGGGAAAAAAGACTAAAGTTATGCGTAAACAGTAAGTTATGCGTAGAAAACTTAGGCGTAGGATTATCTTATGCGTAAGACTGGGCTTAGGCGTAGGATGAATCTTATGCGTAGGATTTTGTACGCGTAAGCTTTTTGCTTATGCGTAAGTTTAGGGTTTTATCCCAAATGATCTTTTACACTATCACAGTGCAAAAGATATCCAAAGTCGACGTGTTTTCAGGCTTATCCAAGCAACGAAAATGAAGATCAAACCAAGGAGTGAGTTACGCGTAGTTTTAGGGTTTTGATACGCGTAGTTCTACTCGTAAAGTATTTTTTCCCAAAGATGTTTCTAAACCAGATTTTTATGATGAAATAGCTTCAATATCACTAAAATAACACAAAAGTGTAAAACTTGATGATCCAAAGTGTCTAAAATAGTTATGCGTAGAATAGCTACCTCGTTAAAAACCAAGCTCAAAAACGTTTATCCACGCGTAAAGGTTGAAACTTTTTGCCAAAAACAGTTATTTTAATACCTTAAAACATTGAAAGTACAAGAATCTTGGATTAAAAAGTGTAAAAAATGTGTTTTTAAGCGAACCAAAGTATCTCGTACGTTTTACGCGTAGGACCGAAACCCACTTAAAAAACAAATACGATTCACCCAACTAGTAGGCGATTGATACCACTGTTAGGTCACTAGTAAATAATGAAAAGTGCTCTTTCGGGAGACAACCCGAATTATCCCTTTCAATGTTTTATTTCCATTTCTGTTTGGTTTTGTGTTTTTAACCATTTTTGCAGGAAAACGGAGAAAAGTTGCTACAACATGCTAAACGGGGACCTGATCTGTCCATAGTTACTGTTAGGTCACTAGTTTTACAACACAAGCTTACAAGAAAGAGATAGAGGCGGTTGAACAATAAACCAAACAAACACACACGATATGCTTATGACCGGTTATGCGTAAGATGTGAATGAAAGGAATAGATTGAACAACCAACCTTCAAATGAAGGTTTACAAGAGTATTTATAGGAGGGAAGCTAGGGCAACACTCCTAGTTCCCATCCTTATCCTTATTGGACATGGGCCTAAGCTTATGGGCCTTCTACATAAGCTAGACCTTAAACAAACATAAAGGCCATAATAAGCTACCTATTACATATGAGTAACTAACACTTGAATTAAGGTTTAGGAGTGATTCCAACAGTTACAGCGTAACTCATTCTTATGGTTACGCCGTAACATACGTTTTTGCAGCAATCCTTCTCAGAGCATTACCAATTACGGCCTAATCCCATTCAATGGTTACGCCGTAGCTACACTCCTATAGCGTCTGTCAGGTTTTGCACTAATTACGGCGTAACTCCTTATAAGGGTTACGACATAACTATCCTTTGTAACACTTCTTAATTTTTAAACACAATAACCTTGTATTAGTTTTCAAATGAACTTTGTGGGTATGTTCCCTGTAAGCCCTCACGAGACTACACTCGTCCACTTGGGACACCAAGTGGTTTAAAAGGCTTGTTGCATACGCTAAATGCAACCGTGATTCCTACGAAAGTGAGTTAGGTTTCTTTTTCATTTTTCTTTTTTTAGAATTATGCTTGTCGGTAGTGTGATTTCAGGGATTGAAGCTTGCTCGTGGATGCTTTTGCGAAGGCAAGACTCTTTTCGTAGGCCTTCTTCCTTTTTAGAGCAAATTTCAGGGAAGTTCTTGCTCTAATTCTACTTTTCTCTTCACCTATTTTTAACGCTTAGTACAAAAGGGACTTTGTACATTTTAAGTGGGGGGACGGGATTATAATTGTCTCTTGAACTTTATTTTGCCCTCGTTTTTCTAGTTTATTTTGAAAAATTATGCCATTTTTAAAATTTTGACATGTTTTTCTTAACCTAACTAGATTAGACCTTAGCCAAGCACATTATAACCCTTGATATTATATGGTGAGATTAGTCTTATCCGTTTCCAATTTTTAACCCCAAATCTACCAAATTATGAGTGTGCCGGTAGCTTGTAAACTTTAGAACTTGGCCTTTACATCATTTCGAGACCATAGACGAGGTATGTTGAGTTAGCTCGATGTATTTGGAATTTTCAGTTTAAGAAGGCAGTATTATAGGATTATCACCTAAATAGTCTATCATTGTGTGTCTATCGATTAGTCACCTCGACTTCTCGACCCCCATGTTAAACCCTTTTTTGCACTCACCTTTAGTGCAAGATACCCCTAGATACACCCTTCTGAGCCATTCCTTTAATTTTGTTTACCAACATATTGTTTCGTTACACCATTACACCTTAGCCTACCCTGTAGTCTTTATTTGTAATTGGTAAGTCATTATTTGCCTAAGTTCAAGGTTCAAGTGGAAAGGTTCGGGAATCACGCTTTCGTCAACGACATATCCTTAAAGATCATTGAAGACCCCCCAAATTCTAATATTGTTCATCTCCAGTGGGGGGATGTTATGTTTAGTTATTATGTTATGTTGAAAAAAAATAGTTATTGTTATTTAGTTGATTGTAAAGTGCAATGTTATAAGCACTATTGTTATGAGCTTACTATAGATTTAGTATCGAGGAGGCCACCTCAGTCACATTTGAAGAATCGAGAAGGAAATGTGCCCATCATGACGTCCTCTAATGGCACATTTACCTGGTAATATCATGATCCGGTTTCTTAACTTCGAAAATTGAACTTTGGACGAACGGTAAGTAGTGATGACTTGGTTATAGATTTAGACTATCTGCTTGATTTTATTTTACACCAATTTTATCCCATGTCTTATCCTACCCTTAGTCATGAAGCATGTCTAGATGATGCAGCGAGCAATCTTTGGTGTCTTGGCCATGGATTTGGTCATGTATCATTGATTTTGTCCAATTCGCCATGACATGTTAGTAATGACAAATCACCCTTAACCTTTGTGGTGTCTACCCATATTGCCTTCGAGAATTGTTTTGTCCTTAACTCTAGTGGTGGAGATTTGTGTAACCGCCAAAATTATGATAGAATACATTGCAATGAGTGATCACCCCGAAATTGACACTTAGAATAGTTGAGAGATTTAAGTGTTTTGTTCCCATTTCGTGAGGTGTTCGGCTTTGTTTAATTCTAGCATAAGGGATTTGTAAACTTTTATTTTCCAAGTAATGGGAGATATCTTTTTAGGAATCTATCTAATAAGGTCTACTTGAGGGCAAGTAGAGTTCAAGTGGGGGGATATTTGATAACATCAAATAGTCCTGAATATTAAGTGTCAATTTCCCCCGATAATGCTCGTATTTTATATCATTTATATGGATTTACGCTTGTTTTCCTCTATATTTCACTTTCAGGTAAATTACGAGCATTGAAGCTAAAGAGACGCGGATTTGGAGAGTTTATTGAAGATATATTATAGTATGCTCATTTTGAAGATGTTACGACGTAACTCCCCTCTCACATTACGCCGTAACAAAAGCATGGCTCAGAAAACCAACTCAAAGATTACGACGTAACTCTCTCCAAAGATTATGACGTAACTTACTAGGTCAAATTAGGATCCGCGCCGCTGCAAGCTACGCCGTAACTATTGTCTCAACTACGGCATAACCAGGATTTATTGAAGATAGGGCGTAACTCTTTCCAGATGTTACGCCGTAACCAGCATTTTTAGTGTAAATTACGAAGATAATGGTGTTACGGCGTAACTCTCAACTTAAGTTACGCGGTAACCAGATCTGGCCTATAAATACCAATCGATTTCCAGCATTTCTAAGCATCCCATTTCACACACAACATTAGTGATCTTAGGGAGCATACGGAGCCATCTTCAAGGGAGAAATCACTCCCCTACGATAAGCATTAGCATTTTATCTTTTCTTTACTTTCAATTCATGTATTTCGTAATGTTAAACATTGAATCGATTGTTTTAGTTAATATGAGCGGCTAAGCACCTTTGGTGCTAGCCTAGTTATGATTCCTTAATTGCTTTGTTTATGTTTACATTACTTCCGTATAATTATTTCGAGTGTATGCATGCATAGTTTGTTGGTAGCTACCCTTGTTTCGGTAGTTTTGAATGGCGGTAGTGGCTAGTTACCTAGGAGATATGACCAACTGACCCTAAGTAGGTAGACTGAGTGGGAAGGGTAAGATATGACTGTAGGACCTTATTTTTCTCAACCTTATCACGACACACAAGCTTACCACACGAAATAACAAGTAAAATACAAACACTTTATGCGTAAAGAAGTAAGAAAAGATGGTGACTTGAATGATGTTATACGTATGAAGAGAGAAGAAAAGATGAAAACAAGAGAAATGTTATTCCAAAGAAAACACACACTTACACACTCAAGCACGCCCCTCAAATGACACATTTGAGGGGTATTTATACTCTCATACAAAACGCCCTAATGGGCTTGAATTGGGTTGGATTGGATAATAACTTACATAAGGCTAGTTTAACTTAACTTTTAACCATTTAGCTTAGCCCAATCCACGAGCCCGTTGACTATTCTATTACGATATCTAACACACGTTACAAAGTTCCTAAACGTGAATGACCATCACTTCTATTAATTATTATTAAGGCTAACAATCTCCCCCTAAGGGGTGGTCATTCAAAAGATGCTCCACTTGGTAAAGTCTTTACTTTTCTCGAGCTTGAACTTTGTGTGTAGACATAGAATAGTCTTGATTCTTTGTTCCTTCATGCTTTGTGATCGGTTAATGGTGTTGTCTGCCTTTTGTCAACTTCTTTGGTATAGGTATCTCAACGTCTTTCTCCACCATGCTCACACTTCTTTTTGACTTTGAGTTTCCAATGATGAAGTTCTAGAGTAGATTCTTTGACATTGACGAAGAATCATTTTAACTTTGTGTTGCCTTTGATTTTGATAAGAAATTTCATGTGATGTGATGTTGGTATGAGCATGGGAAGATGGTGCAGTCTTTCCTCCAAGGAACAATCATCAGTACCTGCATGATTATGTTAGTTGAAAAATACCAATCGATCATTGTGGACTTTTCTTAAAGAATTGACCACTACGATTGTTATATTGATGAATGTCTTGATTCCATTCACCTTGGTCGGGCGAATCGGCCGTCCGAATCCCGTTGAGGGACAGTTATCATTACCATGAATAGATTCAAGTAATGACCCACGTCTTCAGGATTCAATTCGTGAAAGGAATATCCTTAGCGGGATTTCCAGCACTTATAAGTTCGAATGTCGAGGGTGTTAACAACATAGTGTGAAAACACATATCTAATTCTTACAAAGGCTGTTCCTGAATTGGAGGCCCTGAAGTAGGCTAACACGATATACCGAACTATATCTACAATTCAGGTGAGTCGCTGAAGTACACCGAAGCATCACTTCACGACTGTAGACCGTTTGAGACACACTATGCGTAACCCATAAAGAATTACCGAAGTGACCTACTGTCAGGGCTGTTTGATGTTGATCCTGGCAGGAGTTTCCATTCAATCACTGAGGATCACAATTGTAAATCCCCTCATAAATGTTCTGGCAGATTGCTAAGATCTGAATAGGACTCTAGAATATATCACTTGTGTCCTTATTGGTGAACAACAAATAATGAAATATTGAGTGTTCCTAAGAGATCTATTAATGAATCTCGTGGCTCTAGACTCAATTAGTGCATTATGGTTTTCCTAAGCGGAGACTAGGGAGAGGGTCTCCTTCTTCAATACCAACAATCTCTAAAAGAAAGTCGATAGATTATGTAGGGTTCCCAGTGAGAATGAAACAAATCCTTTCAAGAGGAATTGAGTGGCTAGAAGGTTAGGTGCAGTGCGTCACTGGGTCGATGACGTCTTTTTCTTCAATACCGGTGTCATCTTAGTGACAACTAGTAGCAGATGAATTAAACCCGGTTTCTGCCCTAAGGTTGATTATGGAGGGCTATTTCTTTTCACCCTTTTTCTTTACTTTTCTTTTTAATTCTTCAACCCCTTCTTTCTCCTTTCTCACATTACTCCTTTTTTCAATCATACCTAAGGACTTCTAATACTAACTATGGGTATTGTCCTTGGGTAGATCCCTCCGGCTCTGGCGGATCATAGGACGGATTTTCCTATCCTTAGTCACCTTATAACTCCATGACTATCCTATGTTGACATAAAACCTTTTTTCTTGAAAATCTCTCAAAGTGTTTATAGTTATAAAACATATTTTGTTAACACCTTGAGAGTTTTGTATTTTCAGAAACACTCCCCCTTCACATGTGCTTATATTGTTTTAACTTAAATCTGCACAGTGAGGGTAGAGTTCGCACTTTTTGAATTGATCGACTTTAAATGAACTAGACCGATTCGAGACACGTTTACATCACTAGAGAAATAGCTTGGAATTATTACCCGTCCTAGTCAAGTCCATAGAAAGTTTCTTGAGATGGTACATTTCCTGACTTTGATTTCTCGTCAGTTCATTGGTTACGACTGAGTCGAGCTCTTTTGAGATCCAAACAAAGATCATTAAACATTTTTGAACACATTTTAATCACGTCTTCTCCCCCTCAAAAATAGCATATTGCTGATATTTTTTATATCAACGGATTAAACAACATTTTTAGATACTTTTGGGGAGACAAACGGATTTGATTTTATCATGAAATTAGAAAATTTTGTTTTTATACTCCCCCTTTAATAAAGCATATTCAATAAAGGGTTTTGGAGGGAGTTATCTTGAGAACAAAAATTTTGAAAGATTTTGAAAAATCTTTTTGAACAATCTTGAAAAGGTGCTCAAGATGATGATGATTACTCACCAGTTTTAAATGTAGTGCACTGAAGCGTACACTTGATTTTCTTTAGAAACACGAGTTTTGATTTGAAATAATCAAAAGTCATCATTTTTTTTCCGGGTTTCGTACTGAAGTATACGAAAGCCATTGTCAAAGAAATTTTTAGAAACGACATGTTTTAGAAAACATTTAAAGAACTCTAGCTCAAGCATCTGTACATGTCTGTATCATTGTTGAATGACATTTCTAGAAACGTACAGAATATCGATTATACGAGAGACATGTCGTGAGAAGAATATTTTTGGTCTTTTGATTTTATATTGTTTTTGTATTTTTTGAAAATTTTATATTTTTATATTTTGCTTTTGTTGGTTTTTTCAAATTTTGTATTTTGTTTTTCAAAAATATTTACAGCGAAGCTTTTTGGAAATCTTTTTCAAGAAGATTCGAGAAGACGTTCTAACTCCTCAGGGGTTAGGCTTCGCATTCCAATTCATCGAACTAAATCGTTAAACCTTTCTTTTGGAAGGGCTTTAGTAAATAGATCGGCGAGTTGGTAATCTGTCTTCATGAAAAATAATTCAACGGTACCTTCTTCTACGTGCTCCTTTATTAAGTGGTAGCGGACACGAATGTGCTTAGTCTTTGAGTGATGAACAGGATTGCACGATATAGCTATGGGACTATTCGAGCCACAATACATAGGTATTTTATCGAAAGTAAAACCATAATCTATGAGTTGTGTCCTCATCCAAAGAACTTGAGCACAACACGCAGATAGAGACACATATTCGGCTTCAGCGGTTGAAAGTGCAGTACAATCTTGTTTCTTTGAAGACCAGCTTCCTAACTTTTCACCCAAAAATTATGCTCCTCCGGATGTACTTTTTGCTATAACTTGATCACCTGCGTGGTCCGCATCTGAAAAGGCTATTAGATCAAATCCGGATTCCTTCGGATACCAAAGTCCCATGTGAATGGATGTCATCGGGTACCGAAAGATCCGTTTAACCTATTTGAGGTGCAGTTCGGTAGGCTTTGCCTGAAACCGTGCTAATAACCAAACAAAAAAATGAATATCGGGTCGACTAGCAGTGAGGTACATGAGAGAACCAATCATGCTATGATATTTCTTCGGATCGATGGGTTTCAAAATCTCAGTTGTATATTTAGATTGATTAATGAAAATTCCACGAGGGGATTGATGTATTTGTAAACCAAGAAAAATTTTTAGTTCCCCCATCATGGACATTTCAAATTTGCTTTTCATGAGATTTTCAAAATGTTTTGAAAGATTCGGATTAGTGGACCCAAAAATAATGTCGTCCACGTAAATCTGAACAATCAAAATGTCATTGTTGTACTTTCGAGTAACCAAGGTAGGATCAACAGTTCCTTTGGTGAAATTGTTTTTGATCAAGAAGGAGGACAGTTCGTCATACCACGCTCTTGGAGCTTGTTTCAAACCATAGATTGCCTTTTTGAATTTGTAGACGTAGTCTGGATTTTCCATGTCAATGAAGCCTTCTGGTTGACTCACATACACTTCTTCTTTCAGAGTTCCATTCAAAAATGCAGTTTTGATGTCCATCTGATAAACCGTGATGTTTTTGTGAGCTGCATAGGCTAAGAATATCCTGACTGCTTCAAGTCTGGCTACCGGCGCGAATGACTCTTCAAAATCTATTCCTTCTTCCTGTCTGTATCCTTTGGCCACAAGACGAGCTTTGTTGCGAATTACAGTCATTTCTTCATCCTTTTTGTTCTTCCATAACCATTTGAGATCAATGACTCGAATGTCAATTGGTCTTGGAACCAGATCCCAAGAGTCATGTAGACGGTATTGGAGAAGTTCCTCCTGCATCGCTTCTATCCAAGCGTTTTCTGCCATTGCCTCCCGAATGTTCTTTGGTTCTTTAGTGCTAATTAAGCAAAGGTAAATGCACAAGTCGTAATCTGTGGCATGTTGGCGTTTCATCTGAATTGGCCTTGAAGGTTCACCAATAACTTGTTCAATTGGATGGTCTTTTGTCCACTTCAGATTAGAAGGATACCGTTGGTTTAACGTATTCGAGTTAGATGGTTCTTGTAAGTTTGAAGATGATTCAACTGTTTCCGTAGTAAACGGGTTTTCAAATACGTCTTCATCTAACGTTGCATCGTTTTGGTTTTGTGTAGGTTCTTCTTGAAATGATATGTTTTGATTTTGCTCATCAACTGTTGGTAGAATGGTGGCAAGAACTGGAGTAGATGTAGATGATGTTGATGGAGTTGGAGCATTGGCTTCGACTGTAGTAGATGCATCTTCTGTTGGTGGTGGTGGTAAATGATTTTGAGCGGGTGCAGCGGAATGATGGTTTGATGCATTTGTCGAAGTTCCACCATAGTATTCATCGAAAATTAACTCAAAGAAATTCACCCATTCTTGTTCTGAAGGTTTGTCAAACGAAGTAGATTGAGCTCTTTGAGTTGCGAGTCATGAACTGATGTATCCAGAAGTCTGTGGGTTAGGTTCGAGTCCTAATCTGTTTTGATTAGAAGCCATCGGGTTAAGCGCGGGTTCTAGAGCGAGTCTCTCAGAAGCCATCTGTGAAAGTTCGTCAAAATTCACATTCATCGTCTCCATTATCTTCCTAGTTCTTCTGTGATACACCCTGAATGCCCACGAGTTATCTGAGTATCCAATGAAGATTCCAATATCACCTTTAGCTTTCAGTTTTCCTAGATCTTCTCTGTCGTTTGTCGGATATCACAAGCCGCCAAACACGTGAAGGTAAGAGATATCAGGTTTTCTGTTGTTCACAAGCTCATATGGGGTTTTATTGAATTGTGGATGGATTAGGGATCGGTTCTGAGTGAAACAAGCAGTGGCAACAGCATCAACCCATAGAAATAACGGTGCACTAGAATAGATTAGCATTATGTGAGCAGATTCCACAAGAGTTCGATTTCTTCTTTCAACTACCCCATTCTGCTATGGAGTTCTAACAACTAATGTCTGATGTGTGATTCCAACATCTTCAAAATATGTTCTTAACTCCTGATTTGTAAATTCTATGCCATTGTCAGTTCTTACTACCCTTACTGGAGCTTGAAGAAGTACTTGAATACGCTTCAGAAAGGTGATGATGATGCCTGGTGCTTCGTCTTTTGACCTCAGAAACGTAACCCATGTATATCTTGAATAATCATCGACGATAACAAGATTATATTTTTTCCCATTAATGCTTTCAACTCTCATTGGGCCACATAAGTCCATGTGCAACATATGCAACTTTGCTTCCGAACTTGGTACGGATTTGGGTTAATGTGATGCTTTTTTGCTTTTTCCTTGTTCGCATGATGGACATAAGTGATCCTTGGTGTATTTGAACTTTGGAAGTCCGTTGACGATGTTGTCTTTGGCAAGTTTGTTGATAGTGTCGAAATTGAGATGAGATAATCTTCTATGCCACAACCACGACTTTGTTCCAGATGCTCGTGTCATAAGACATATTGGTGATGAAGAGGCCATTTGGTTAATGTTGATAGCATACAAGTTTGTGTCACGATTCCCAATTAAGAGATCAATGCCATCCAAGTTTCTAACGAAGCATGCATTTCTCCTGAAAGCAACCTCTAAATCTGCATCACAGAACTGCCCGACTGAAAAAAAATCGTGTCCCAACCCTTCGACATAATAAACCCGAGTGATCAAAATATTTCCAAATGGAAGATCTCCATAACCCATGATAGCATCTACATGATCATTTCCAAAGCGTACGGTTCCCATGAAATTGATCAGCAGCTTTAGATTCCCGGTCATGTGCTTGGAGCAACCCGAGTCGACGATCCAAAGACATATTTCGATAACCTGCCAAGTAGAGAAGAAGAAGTTTTTGGAGACCGTTTTGATTTTGGTTCCTTTGGGTTAGAGGTAAAATCCAGATCACACTCATAGAAGGTTTCTATTGGGTATACTGGTCTAGTACTCATTCTACCATTATGGAGTGTGAAAATTCTACCCGTTGGTTTCCAAATATCATCCCTAAAGTAAATACTATGCTTCTTATCAGTAGTGTAAGACCTAACTCTTGCAGCTACACTTCCTATTGGTTTAGCATAAGTTCTTTTTGGAACGTTCTTCTAAACAAGCTTAACATTCTCATGCTTAGAAACACAATCATCATGAACATTAGTTAAAGATTTCTTGCAAGTTACTCAAACAGATTCGACACATTCATTAAACATAGCAAGTTTCATAGTTTCAATACATTCAGATGAAATGTCTTTCTTATTATAAAGCGGTAAATTCCTAGGGTGTTCTTCTACTTTCTTCTCTTTATTTAAGCTATTACTCATAGAGGCAGGCGAGAATCTATTGTTCCTTGTATTGCTCTTAGGCTTTAGTCTGCTGCTCCTAAAGGTGCTTTCTAGTCCTGTAGAAGGTAAGGCACACGCATTAGGATTCACATTTTTATCAAGAGAAGTGGTTTCGGCTTTCCTAGTCTCTTTAGAGTGCTTGTTTAAACTTATGTCATTTGTTCCATATGGTTTAGATGTGGAGGCAGACGCATTAGTGGTACTCATCCTAAAAAGGCCAGGTGCTAAAACTTTTGGTTTCTCGATAACCGCTTTTTCATTTTCAACAATCTTTTCTTTTAGCTTAGGCAAGGTAGGTGGAGTGACTGGTTTTGACAAATCATTTTTCGCATTGACTTTTGGAGGAGGCTGAGAAATAGACATTTTTGGTTTGAAAACCAGTTTGGGAACATTTTCTTTCTCCTCAGTCAATGGTTTTGCAATCTTAGTATCCACAGCCTTTCCTTTTTGACATTCCAGCTGAACCCTCAAAAGATCATTTTGCTCTTTCATGTCCTTGTAGGCACGCTCATACGACAATTTGTCAGACTTGCATTCCTTAGTTTTTCAATCAAGTTGTTTAAATTAGGGAGAATTGCATATATACCCACTAAAACTTAAAAACTTGCATATTTCCCCAAAATACAAATTTTCAATGCATGATGTACAATGCAAGTTAAGCATATTTTGGGTATATATGCAATTATACATGTTTTAGTGGGTATATATGCAATTGCCCCTTTAAATTATGACACGTTTTCTTTTTTCAAGAGCTTTTTCATATTTTGAAACAATTGCGCAGGTCTCAGACTGGAGTCTTTCATGGTCTTAAACAGAATATATTTGTAAAACAATGGACATGATATCAGTGGTTATAACGTCTTCGAAGAGAGAATCATTTAAATTTTCCAAAACTTTGATGTGTTCAAAACATTCATTAGCTTTCTTTACCAGGGATTTATGGTCCTTGACAAAGTCACATGTTTCTTTCAAAAATGCTTGTTCAAAATGAATTACCCTCGCACTAATGTTATTTAGCGGAGTGGCAATTTGAGTTTCAAAAACCTTTTTCATTTCATCATCAAAACTAGAAAACCAGTTGTTAGAACTAATATTGATTTTAGATTTAACAATCCCTTGAAGTATCCCAATTCTAGTTTAAACATCGTCTAAAATGCTTCTAGCATCACTTGTGTTAAAAGGATTGTTTGAAGACATTTGTTCCATGTTCAAAAAAGATTTTGAGACCACTACGGGTTTTGAAACTGGTTTTGACTCTTTGTTTGAAACACTGGGTGTTATGGAAAACTTTGATTTTTCTTTTTGAGGAACAAAAGTAATTCCATAAATTTTGTGAAGTTTGTCGTAATCAATTGGTTTTAGATCTGGGTTCTTTTGTTTCATTTTTGATCTACTCTCATCAGTTAGTTCTAACATTTCAAGAGAATCACGAACAATTATGGGTTCATGCAAAGCTTTTCCATTGTTCAAAACATAATGTTCTTTCCGAGCTTTCTTGAGTGCACAAGGAGGTTTGTTACCAAGAGCCATTTTTTGTGTTGTATGATAATACGGATTTGTTTGATTAATTAGCATATTTGATGTTTTAGCCGAATGACCCGTTGTAACAAGCAAATTCTCCAATTTTTTGATTTTTTCATTTTTATCAAGAATTTCATCAAGAAGAGAATCTTCTCGTTTTGAAAAATCAACTATCAACTATTTCTTCTCTTTTTCAAGATCAGAATAAGTTGCTTTTTGTTTAGAAAGTTGGTTTTTAAGATCAGAAATTTCTTCATTTAAAGATTTTATTTTTAAGCTCAAATTAACATCAAGTGTGTTATACTTGATTTGCAATTGTTTTTCTCTTAAAACAGAGTTTCGATAACCAATTTCTAATTTTGACTCTTTGTTTTTGGGAAATTCAAAAGTTTTTGCGTTCTCCTTTTATCTCTCAAGCTCAGCGGTCAATTTATCATTCGCGGCCTTAACATCGCGATTGATCTTTTTCACTTTCTCAATTTCAATGCCACAATTATTAATCAATGATTCAAATAAGGCACGTGTTTCCTCATCAGTCTCAGTATTTTGTGTCACACAGCCTCCACTAGGATCCACAACTGGAGTTTCAGGGTTAATATTGCTACTACTCGGATTGTCCAGGTATGTATCATAAGTAGGTGTTGGCGTCACAGAATGCTGTTTGTCATGAGTAAACACATCAAATATGACATTGTTATAGCATGGATCAATGATTGGTACCTCAGAGACTGCATTGGCGTCATAAATAGGAGGTGTGTCAGAATCAGTGTCGTACTTAGCCTCCTGAAGATTTGCCATGAAGATGCAGTTTGCATTGATATCTTCTTGTTCTTGCATTTCATCCATAATAGCTATAAAGTCATGTTCCACAGCACTCAACTGCATCCCTCCTTTTGACTTTTGTGCCAACAACAATGCTTTCTGAAGATACGCAGAATCCTACTTTTTCGACTTAGTAGGACAATTCCGTGAAATGTGACCCACTCCTTGACAGTTGTAACACGTAACCCGATTAGCTTGATTCAGATTTCCATAATTCCCAACGACTGGAGCTGCAACATTCCCATTATGATTACCCACTGCTCTATTCCCAACATTCTTACCCATCTGATTTCCAACATTCTGACCTAACTGATTACCCTGATACGGAACCGCCTGATTACCCATGTGAAATCCGGTAGCATATCCCTGTTGATTCCCAATAACTCCAACCATTTGTCCTGGTTGACCCATATTCAAACTCGGCTGTGCAATTTGCATGTTGAGAGTGTTTGATGAAATTCTTTGATTGATGTTAGTTGGTGTAGAATAGCGTACTTTGAATACTTTAGTCAAATAAGCAAATGCATTTGACAAAGCCTCTGTTTGTGCAGCTTCAAGGTCGGTGATTCCTTGTTCCTGGTATTGTGAATATTGTTGTTGTTGACTGACTTGTTGTTCTGGTGAGTAGAATTTTTTTTAGGGATAACAGCTTGTGGTTGCGGAATGTATTGCTGCAAGTTGTTGTTATTGGAAGATGATGAAGGTTGTTGTTGTGTATTCACTGGAGTTTGAGTCTTTGCAATTAGTGCCAAGGGATCATGAATCTTTGCCAATCTTTCTTTCCTTACCTCGTTGACTTCAGCTTGGTTTTGTTTCAAAAAATCGTAGAGTTGATCAAAGTTCACATGATGTAAGTCCTTTGTTTGATTGACAATATTGACATAGCGTCCCCATTCTTCTTGAAGATTGTTAAGGAATTTGATGTTACTCACGATAGTCTTGGGTGTCAACTTTTTTCTGATAAGCTCATTCATCAAAATGCAAAACCTTCCATAGTAGGATTCAATGGATTCTCCTGAAGTTGATGTAAACTTCTCCCATTCAGTAAGCAACTTGTTTTTCATGTCTTGTTTACCAATTTATGTTCCATAACATAGCCGTCTAACACGTTCCCACATATCGTAAGCAGTTTCACAGCTATCTACAACAACAAAGATGTCTCTTGGTAATACCAGTTGGACAATGTGTATTGCCATGTCATCTGCTTCGATCTGCTTCTTATCCTCTTCAGTGTATTCTAATTCATCTTGATCACAAAAAGTTGGTGGGACGGGAGGTGTTGCATCAGGAATTCCAGGGTCTTGGACTTGTCATGGCTTGAAGGGTCCATTCGTAATGGATTGAATCATGAGTTTTCCATTAGGTTTAGTTTTGATGTAGCGGAGCATACGACTTGTCCATTGAAGATATCCACCTTTTTCAAGCATAGGAGGACGGTTTTCAGCACCGGCTGCATGAATGTCTTGTTGAGTTGCCATTGATGAAGGTATTTGTGATAGAGTTGATGTAGGATCGATTCAACGATAAAGGAGTTATGTTTGATGAAGATTAAGCTCGGATGTTGTAGTGAAAATTTTCTCTAAAAACTTAAAAACCTCAATAACTTCTGTTCGGAGAGTTTTTAGGACACTAAGGTTGAGCCAAATCAACTTAGTTTATTCGGCATGTCATTCTCCTCGTTCTCACGGTCGTTTTGATGGGTAGAACACTGAAAACGGAGTTACGGTTCAAAAGTTATGGCCGATTGAAGTTTTGCTGAAGATCTTACTCGTAAACCTGTTCTTAGGCGTAAACTTTGGGTTCTTAGGCGTAAACTTGGTCCTTAGGCGTAAGATTTGGATCTTATGCGTAAAAGATGTCCTTACGCGTAACAATTAACTCTTATGCGTAAACAATATCCTTACGCGTAAGATTTAACTCTTAGGCGTAAAAAATATCTTACTCGTAAGATTTAACAGTCTTACACATAAGATTGAAGTCTTAAGCGTAAAAAACTTGCTTACGCGTAAGAAAGAATCGTATCTCTCTAACTTGTCCAAGCTAGCGACATTTCACAAATCGAAGTATTCCACAAACTTATCCAAGTGAGGGAAGTACTGAGTAACCGTTGTTGCACGAAGATTCTTCACAAATTGCTTACGCGTAAACCTTAGGCGTAAAATTCATGTCTTATGCGTAACCTTAAGCGTAAGGTTAGGGTTTTGACTTTTCTTACGCGTAAAAACTAGGGTTTTGACTTTCTGTACTTGAAATCCTTACGCGTAAACAGCCCATATTTTTGCAAAAACACGAGTTTTCACCCAAAAACATGATTCCAAATGATTTCTTTTGCACAAACTTCTTCCAAAACACTTAAGGATCAATAAAAACTACAACTTTAGCTTAACCAACGTGTAAAAATCAAAACTTTACGCAAAAAGCTTGCGTTTTTATATAAACAACGAAACTTTTAACAAAGTTTTAACCAAAAAACGAAACACAAACACTCCTAAACCCTTTTTAGGCGATTGATACCAATTGTAGGACCTTGTTTTACTCAACCTTATCACGATACACAAGCTTACCACACAATATAATACGTAAAACACAAACACTTTATGCGTAAAGAAGTAAGCAAAGATGGTGACTTGAATTATGTTATGCGTATGAAGAGAGAAGAAAAAACGAAAACAAGAGAAATGTTATTCCAAGGAAAACACACACTTACACACTTAAACACACCCCTCAAATGACACATTTGAGGGGTATATATACTCTCATACAAAATGCCCTAATGGGCTTGGCATAGGCTTGGATTGGGTTGCATTGGATAATAACTTACATATGGCTAGCTTAACTTAACTTCTAACCATTTAGCTTAGCCCAATCCACGAGCCCGTTGACTATTCTATTACGATATCTAACACACGTTACAAAGTTCCTAAACGTGAATGACCATCACTTCTATTAATTATTATTAAGGCTAACAATGACCAACTGATGACCCTTCTTCACTTGTGCGATTTGACCAACTGATCACCTACCTTTTGGATGAACTTAAGAAGTCAGGGATGAGTGTTTAAGATGCTAGCACCCGGGAACTCATTATTACAAATCTTGCATGTAGCGGTACTTAATGACTTGGCTTAGGGGACTAAAAACAACTGGACTTTCGACGGGTCACTTGACTTCTCTAGTGGAACCCTTTGCTGATAGGTTAGGACGAACTGATCAAATGCTGTCCTAGCAACTTTCACCCCACTTGAAGTAATTGGAAGTAATTAAACATGAACTTAGCTTGGTAGGATGAATAACTAGGTTAGCACACTTCTCCCCTATTGATCACAACCCTCGCCTCTATTTGCTTTCTTTATTTTCGTGTTTTAGGAGTTAATTAATCATTTCAAACCATAAAATCTATTAAAATCTGTGACACCTAGACTTAGTTTAAATCCTCGCACATAGCTCTTGGGACGACCTCGGTTTTACCGAATACTACACTACACACGACCGGGTACACTGCCCGTTAGTGAATTAGGGTAGACCATAGGTATAACGAGAACTTATAAATATTAAAACCTGGTCAGTAAAACCTGCATCATCGACCGGTCACAGAAGGAAGTCACATAAAAAGAAAATAACACTAGCAATTTGTGTACCAAAGTTTATAAGTGTGGTGCTTGGTTTGGGTTGCGCTGGGCTAGGCAGAAAACCGAGGCCCAAAATAATAAGGAGGGTTTGGCTTGGTGTTGGATGTTGGATCGGATGGAGGCGAAAGCCCAAAGAAAATAATAGAGAGGGGTGTGGGCTTGGCCCAGTCCAAAATAAAAAAAAAATAAATATTTATTATATATATATTTTATATAATTTATTTGTATATTTAAATAATTAATAATACCGGGATCGAGGGAACTTTGTTCGGGTCACAAGGTGAAATTTGAGCGTTAAACTCACGTGTTACTATGCACATGCCAAATAATATGCAATAACGGTGTTAAGAAATTTTCATGATGCTATAATCCATGCTTTATTCATGATTAAGTGTTAATGACAAATGAAATTTTTCCGAGAGCTTATAGTAACGCATTAAAGGGTAGAGAAAGTATTCATTGTACGTGAGAAAACAAAGAAACTAGGTTGATCAAGGGTGAAGAAGATTGTTACAGTTGTTTCATCATCTAGTTTCAAGGAGTTGAATGAACAAGCAGGCTTTGGTCCAGGTCAGATGGTCCGGTTTTTTCTCACCAAAGAAACAAACAGAATAGAATGAGTGTTAGGGTTTGATGTTTGTTGAGGCTGGGTTAATGTCGTCCTCATTTGGAAAAAAAAAACTAGCTACTTATTTTTTGTGTTGTCTTTTGGATGGTATAACGTGTTTGTGGTTGAAGTTGTATTTTGTGTTTTGGAATGGCAATAGTAATGTATGGGACAGTTGTCTTTTATCCGATATGTGTTAGGCTATAATATGTCCAATTCAGTTTGTTGTTTAAAACTCTTTGTAAGTTGGTTTGTTTTCAATCTATTTCACCCTTTGCACCAAAAGAAGATGATGCCTACTGTTTTGTAATTGTTGTCGATTTGATTGTGTGGCTAATGCAATCTATCTTCATAAGTTTAGGTTTTTAGCAGGATTTTAGGATGAATTTGTGTTCTAACTCTTGTCGATTTAATTGTGATGTGGGTGCTGCAATCTATCTACATAAGTTTAGTTTTTCAGCAGGTTGTATTAATGTATTCCAGGTTTTATTGATGTATAGCAATCTATCTGCATAAATTACCAATTGACATTGTTTAACTTTTGAAAGTAAAATATTTGTCGACTGCATGTTGTATTGATTATTGCATACTGCTTTCTTTCCATTTGGCAATCTTTTGAAAGTCAAACTTTTTTCCTTGATATTCTGTTACTTTGATCCGTACTATTGTGTATATACCATGCCTAACCATTTGCAAAATACCAAATAAAATGTGCCAAACATTCTTTTCATACATCATAACATTACAAACAACATAAAAGCAACAATCACATCCATTACAACAACACATTTCTTATAAAACACTAAACTAGATTTGCTTTCTCTTAATTTCATTTGTAGAAGAAATACTTGTTTTTGCAAAGTTGACTTCTGAAAGTCCAAAATTCCTTTGCAAGTCTTTTATTTTTCCATTCAAATTGTATTTGTCTTTTTTCAATTCTTTTTCCATTTGAATCAACTTGTACACTTCTTGATTGTAGTAGTAACTTGGTAATTCAGGATCAACCCAGTAAAAGGTGCCACATTTTGAACCCTACATGTTCAGACAAATTAGCATATACCCGAATAATAAACAAAGTAAAAATGACTTACATTATAATAATTTATGTAGCCTAGAAACTTCTTAAAGGATGATAGATGGTTCGTGATGTTTGTTGACTAATGGGTTCTTCATGTTCGCAAATGGTAGGTGGTGGAGGATGACGACTTCGAATAGAAGATGATGAAGACATTTCGGTTGACTGATTTATGTTTAGGATTAGGTAGGTTTTGGATGAGTGTGTGAACTGAGGAAGAAGAAAACCAGTGTCAAGTATGTGTTTGCTACTAAAAGTTAAGATAAGTGATTATGGCATGTGAAGTTAAGATATGACTCATTTTAGTCAAACCATAAACCTAAGTCAAGGGACATAATTTGCAAGTGTGCAACTTAAGTAAAACCCTAAACTTCATATTTTTGGCTACCTAATAGCTACACAATCCGTCTTTTCCCGCTCAAATCCTCACACACTCCTTTACTACCAACCAAAACTCAATCATTTTTCTCACCATTTCGTACAATGTCAGACAAGGATTTGAGCAATTTCGTACAATGGGGAAACTTGGAAGGAAATGGATGAAATGTCTGATGAGATTCTTGAAGACTTATAGGAATATGGGCACGAAGAACCTGAGGTCGTGAAAGTTTATTGTAGTCTTTTTCATTTTTCTGTATTTGTGTGTATTACAAATTTAGTGGTGCATGGAATGGTGTTAGTTTAGCCCATTATTGCATTGTTGGGATTTAGTGTGACCATTGTTATCTTGAATATGGTGTGAGTTAGGCCTTTTATACATGGTATGCACATAATATGTTAATGGTCTAGAAATGGTAATTATTCTGTATTTAGCCCCTTTGTCAATTATCATAATATGTTAATGCTATGCCTAATATGATGATGCCAATCTGCAGATGATAAGGGAAAGGGAAAACTTGATGAGGTTTGTCAAGATATTGAAAATAAGAATAAGGGAAAGGGAAAACTTGATGAGGGCTGCGAAGATCTTGAAAATAGGACTAAGGTCAATGCAAAACTGGAAGATCTTGAAAAAAGGATAGAGATTCTTGAAGATATTTTTGGTAGGGCAAAGCAATAAAAGATGATGATGGGGAATAAAGGTATGCATTATGCTCTAGAAGTGATGAACATATTATCTAGTGATGAGGATGAAGAAATGGATATATCACAAAAGGCTATCACTTTCAAGGCTTTCACTTCAAGGGGAGGGGAGGAAGGGAAACTCTTCCACTTCCAAAACTGTTGGTACCCTTGTTCTTAGAGCTCCTGCGAGCGAGCTTAAAAGACCAAAAAGTTTGGAAAGAATAAGAAGTGTTGTACTTAGTCTTGGAATAAGGTTGGGTTGCTCAAGCAAGAACATGATGGAGTGGTATGTGCATGCCTCCAAGAAGCTCAAGTCTTATTTGGGTTAACTATTATTTATATCTTTTGGTTAATTGGTATATATTTTGGTGAGGTATTTTGGGGTCTGTCCAAAGCCTCATTGTGTTATTGTATAGTTTTGTAGGATCTGAATTTCAATAATCATAATGGGTCTTTTCAAATCTTACCCATTTACATTTGTCCATTGCATTGTGTTTTTATAGTGGGTGTTTGGGAACTGCATTTACATTTATCCACTACAATGTGTTTCCAGATCTTACCCATTTGTTCAAACTTCAACAGAATATCTAACCCATTTGTCCACGACACTATGTTTCCAAATCTTACCCATTTTTTCAAACTTAAACAAAAGTTCTAACCCATTTGTCCACTGCAATGTGTTTCCAAATCTTACACATGTGTATCTAGAACTAACCATCTCATATCATTGATTGACTTTAGTAGTTAACCACTTAAGTTTCAACATAAACATAACCATTTGTGAACGTGCATGCCATTCATTGACTTTAGTAGTCAACCAACATGTAAAACACTGATGCGGATTCTTGCAAACCTCACAAGAAAGTTTTACAATCCTCCTAGGCAATGTACCTAACTGTTGTAGTGTAGTATAGGTAAGACACGGGGGATTAATCGTTCTCTAGGGGAATAGTGTTGGGAAGGTCGAGATGTATGACGAATAGGTCTAAGGTGAGGGATGATTCTTTTTTTATTTTTATATTTTATGAAAGCAATTAAAATCTCGGTATTTGATTGGGGATTTTGATTATCAACTTACTTAAACTACTAATTAAACTAATTAAAACTATAATTAAGCTAAATTGCAAGTAAATTAAATGAGATTCTTATGATAGGTAAAAGCGTGTTTACTTAGATTTCACTACTCCCTAGTTATCTATTATTGATTAATCGAATTGTCACATCTGTGACAACTCGCAATTTCAGGTCATTTCTCAAAACAATTCATGCTTCACCATTTCAACATTTATCGTAAACTAGGTTTGCGTGTTCCAAATTCGCGTAACCTTAATGGTTTAGCGGCGAATTCATGATCATATCATCACGGACATTTCATATAGACTAAGTTTAGTCTACATTTCATTAACATCATTTGCATCATGTTAGTTCATTCATGACTTTGCATTTCACATTAAACGCGTAAATTTTATATTAAATAAACGTTATCGCGTAAGTTATTATTTTGAAAATATAACCCGATGCTTCCAAAAATGATCCCGATATATTTTTATACTTACATTTAGTTTATAAAAACTATATTTTGAGTTTACCTAGTGTTTTAAATTTATTTTGTATATAAATCGTTAAATTTATATTATTACGACGCTTTTCTTAAAACTACACGATAATTATTATATCACTCAAATTATGCAAGAAATATATTTTTACAATTTTTATGACTCAATATATTTTACTTTGACCAATTAAAATTTATTAGCTAAAACTATCCTATTGCACAAATGTATACACAAGTTACAACAAACTTATACTTAACTACATTTTACTTACACATTTTATACATAATACATTTTATAAAAAAAAATATATATATATATATTTGGAAAACACCTCCCCCTAAAAACCGGCCATAGGGGGGGAAGTAAGTCAAGGTTGGTAAAAAAAAATATCTTTCATATCTAGATATATACTCCATGTTACACACTTTCTTTCATTCATTCACATACTCAAATAATTCAAGAGTTAGTAAAAGTGTTTTCTCCCTTTGTTTTCCTTCTCTCTAAAACCGGCCACCTTAAGGAGGAAGAAGATTTCATCAAAGTTTTACAAGATCAAGTTTAAACAATCTAGATTACACTCTTATTTAAGGTTTTGAAATAAAAACCTAGGGTGTTTAGGCTAATCCTTGTTCTAATCACCTCATCATAGTAACTAGTAAGCATATCACTTTCATTTTACATCTTTCCTTATCATTTCATATGTATTTCATCATTTTCTTAGCAAGCATGCAAGACTTATTGCTGTTTATACCATTTTTACATTGATTTTTAGAGTTTATTATATAAAAGTCATCCTATAATTATTCCCTTGTTATATATTGGTCTTGATGATGTTTAGGAACCCATGACACCCTAAGAAGGTGTATGGTAGGATTAGAATAGCTTTGGAGTTGTTTTGAAGGGATTGGAATAGGTTTAGTACGAGAAAAACTATTTTCGATACGTATAAAAAGTGTTCTGTCCTTGTTTTGATTTTCTGGAAAATCCGACAGTAGGCACGAATTTTTGGCCTTGATATTTAGAAAATATACTTTAAAACGAATCCGTGGCCGCTTGAACGGAATAAAACGGAGTTATAACGAAGAAGTTATGAATTTTTCAAGTTTGACGACGAAATATATATTTTTCTGAAATTTCAGCATACTATTTTTACTTTATTCGAGTAAAAAACGAGCCTTAAGCTTTACAAATTATTTCGACTTATCCAAAATATATTAGTATACTTTGATACGAAGCTAAGGACGTATAATACGTAGAAAACGGATTTGAAACGACTAAGATATGCACGTTTTCATAAAATTGCCGTAACTATTATTTTCTGAAAAAAACTATATTATTTTTACGAGACAAGTGTTACGGTAACTAAAACGACCATGTTGGAGGCTGTTTTTATCTATGATGTAGAACTTTTTGGAACGAAATGTCTTCTAATAAAATTGAGATCATCGAGCATATTTTTCAAAACAACCAACCGTTTGTATAGCGGAGTTGTAGTAAATTATTTATGGATGTTTAAACTTGGCCGAAACTCATTTTTAACCAACATTTTAGCCAAAATCACCATCTTTAACCTTTATTATCTTTATGTTTGAGACCTTTTTGACGAAAACTCCTGAACTGAAACTTCTATATTTTGATACATACTTTCCAAAACCGTTGAGTTCGTTTCCTAACGCTCGACGTACATCATTTTACGACTAGTTTTTCGGAGCCATTTTTGTTACTTTCATGAAAATTCCGACGACATTGTTTTACGACGAAAAGTGATAATTTCACTATAAATCATTATAAAACCATTGTAGGATGACATTTTGACGTAAATACTTGTAAAGTGATTTTGATTGGTCAAGACGTCAAAAGAGTATTTTTCGACGATAAGTATTATTTTCAAAACTCACAAATGGTATAAATAACATACGAAATCATGCATAACATTACATCATAACTTAATACATATCATATCATTCATAATAGGTCATTTTCGAGATTCACGCTACATTTCAGTGTATCCACTTTTGTCATCGTAATCATTGCAACAGGTGAGTTCATAGCCCCACTTTTACTCTTTTAACTGTTTTACAAACTCTTGGGGGAGATACATGCTACATTTTTTTAACCGAACACAAATGCTTTGAACTACATGCTATATCCGAATGTTTTATTGTCACTAAGTATTTGCCATGTTCGAAGTCCCTACATCTTGAACCATTAGTCACTGCGAGTGAGCCGAATATTGTGAATAGGCCTATTGGAATTAACACTCCCGCCCTATTGACCCAGTTAGGGAAATCGAGCACTATATTTGAATCATTAAGGTAAATTGGCAAGTTACCTATTAGGGCGGCGATGAAACGATGATTACCAATTTTTATTGGTGCGAGGTTTATGCTTTGGTGTCATGAACTTAGTGAAATAAATACGATTTTGTTTTCAACGATGAGTGTGAAACAATTTAACTCACACTACGATGATTGTGTTCAAACGAATTACTTAAACCTATGGATTTCACTCAACCTTTGTGTTGACCTTTTTAAGCATGTTTTATCTCAGGTATCTAAAGCATACTTCATGGCATGCATGTGGACATATCATAGTGTCGCGGTGACGACGCGTCTCACATGGGATTGATACACTTTAAAAACATCGTTTGACTTGTACTAAACTTATTTTCCGTGCATAGTAACTTTCATTTGGGACCTATCTTTGTAACTCTGAATGTTTTTATTAAATCAAGCGATGTATTTTCCAAACGACACTTTAGGTCGTTCAATATAACTGTGATTGTGATGCTATGACAGTCAATCCCCAGGAATTCCATTCCGCTGCAAAAACAGGTAATTTGGGGGTGTGACAACATCCTTGTTTAATTGGCGTGTTGTATTCCATTATTCGTAAGGAGGTGCTAAATGCCCTAACTCTATGAATGTATTGATCTCCTCTAAGAAACCGGGATCGCCAAGTAACCTAAGTTATCTCCCTCAAATATCATATTATCAACAATCTCCATTCACGCAATAAACACAATGAAAAGTCTACTAGTGCACTCTAAGACATGAATACGTTGTTTAGGACGTTCAAGCTCGCAACACTAAAGGAAGAAGCAAGTTTTCCTAACCTAACGTGTAACAACCATTTAAACAAGAGACGACAATCAATAGTTAACAACTAAGTTTCATTAGATCTAAGCAAACACTATATTAAATTAGCTATACATGCAAAGGATAATGAAACAAGTAATCATAAATAAGCATGAATTAAACATAATGATAGAATGAATTAAGAGACTTATCTCTTAATGAATGAGGGTGTTAAAACCCTAAGTTTACTGTAAAAACCTAATAAAAATCGTACACCACAATTACTCTCCAAGTGTGCACACTAAATGCAGAAAATTCTAAAACTATATATAGGATTACAGATGCGATGACGTCACTTATAATTGTGACGCCGTCAAGTCACCGCCATTAGGGTTTCTTCTCTTCCAAGTGAGCCTTGCGACGGGGTCGCTTTATGCCTTCAGATGCCATCTAGGATTCTCTGACGCCGTCCCTCTTTGATTTTTCCAAGCTGTCACCTTATAATTTCCACAGAGAATTCCAACACCTTTAACAAGTGACGACGTCACTTGTTATTTCTTCAAATTTTCACTGAGCCATTTTTAGTAAAATCTGGGATGTTCTGGTATTTTCATTTGCAAGTAATGGCGTCACCTTATGCGTTGTAACGCCGTTTGGTGCCTTTCCTGACTTTTCATGAATTGGTCATTTTCTTCACATTTCCATCCCTTTTCATCCAAATATGCATGATTTCCAGTTTTTTCTTCCAAAGTACCTAAAAAGTGAAAAGGAACTAATTTAGGAAATATTTGATCACAAATACATTAGTTTAGGGCTTAAATGACCCCCTAAAAATGTACGTTTTAAATCCTTATCAAACACCATATGTAAAACATCAAAATGAAACATGTAAAATGTGCTAAACATATGTAACAACACATGAGTAACACCAAATACTGTGTGCCAAACACAGGTTATGCATACATAAACCAACTTGTTTTAAAACATACGCATACTACACAAACTACCACCAAAGACAACACTAAATTGTTATTTAACATACATAAAGTAACTTGTTCCAAAACATGCCATCCCAAGCCATTAAAAAAATCTCATTAATGCCTTATTACAAGCTTCACTTTTTCCTTCTCATAACCTTTACCATACCCTCCTCACTTGGAATAAACCTCCACCTCTGCTTCCATTGCCTTCTCATCCTTGTCAGCTGGATCCAACCCTCTTCTCTTTTTTTTGTAACAAAGGTCACACTGGCAGATGCAACATCTATAGTTGGAGCTTTAATGTCTGCGTTTAGCTTTAAGACAAATTAGAGTAGAATAATACAGATGTCTCAAGGGTTTGTACGGTGTTTAGCTTTTGTTTTTTAAATTTTTTTGTAATTATTATCAGTATAATCAACATATGCGACTCAAGGGTTGTGCGAGCGGCACCCTTGCACCAAGACCCCGTATAAAGAGACCACATCTTTACGAGTTTTGTACATAAATGCATAAGATATTAACTAGTAAGATACTCGTGTGTTGCGGCGGCAGTTACATTGAAATAAAATTTTCTTGCAAATCACGTTTTTTTAATTTATTACAATTTTGACAATAAATTTACGGATGCCAAAATTTTTATGTCGCATATTTGAACTCTTTAACCAATGTTTATGTTTTTTTATACACTTGTGATACGGAATAATAAATATTTCAGTGAGCAATATTTTTCAAAATGACTATGTGGAAACTAGAAGGCTGGTGAATAGTTTTACCGTTTTTAGCGTATTAAAATTATACTTTCAAAAACTTATAGATCTGAGTTTGCGTGAGATCAAGCAATCACAATATAAACAGAATATAAATAAACATAAGATAACAAACAATGATAACGGCAAAATATAAAAGCAATATAATAGTAAAGAGTTAGAAAGATCAAACCACAACACGAAGAAGTGATTTTGTAATGAAGCTCCTCATCGTCCTACTGCACACCCCGAGTACCCAACTCGAGAGTTCAGTTCACTATATCAAAAAGCTCCCTTCATGTGGAGAAAACCATACAACGTTACTTACACCAATTTCCGACACTAAACTAAATGTCGAGTTCTAATCAAGCTAGAACAAATCTCACTCACACATGTATTTTCATGACTAAAATACTAACTCTATCACTCACCTATTTTCAAGACTAAAATACTAACCCAGTCTATCAGCTAAACGATATTGGAGGTTGTGAACTTGATGTATAAGAATATACAACAAGAATGTAACAAACGTTACGAATGCACTAATTACTCTATAACACTTCGTATCTTGATGATTACGTGTATTTTTCTCTTGCACTTGAATAGATGGATGATTGGATCACTTTAAACAAATTTAAACAAGCTTAATGATCAATGAAATGAGAGGTTAAAAGACTGAAAATAAACAGAGAAAATAGTGTGCAAAAGGTTAATTTTATGTGAAAATGAGCCACTAATTGTAGGCAACAAAAATTTGTCTGTTACATAAGGACGGTTCGCCTATATTTAATAAAACTGTCCTGGACAGACGCTTCAAATTTTATCTTTTTGTGGTGAAGTTATTTTCGGGTAGAGGTTTGTCTAATTTGGGAGTGAAAATCAGTTTTGAATTATTTTCCTATTAAACTATTTTTTAAATATATACAAAAATAATTTGTCTAATTATTTTTTGTAAAAATGTTTTGTCATATTTTTAAAATGTAAAGTGTATGACACAAAACTATTTTTTTGATCATCCATCAGGTTTATTGTTTGTTATTCATACCTTTATTGATTTTACGTCGAAATAAAGATTTACGAGTAATAACTTGTTTATGTAAACTTTGACGTAAAATGTTTTTACATTTTGTTATTATCAAAACGTAGAGAGATCGAAAAATATAAAAACGTTTTTAAACATTATTTGTATTAACAAACTATTTGATTTATACAAAGTTAAGCTTTATAGATATGCGTGTTAAAAAAATCTGTGAAACCAACAAACCGAGCCGAGCCGCTCAATCCGAAACCGCAAAAAACCATAACCAAGACACCGAAACCAAAAGAACTTTGTTAATACAAATAAACCGTAAAAACGTTTATTATTATTTAGCGATCTCTTTGTGTTTTGTTGATAACAAATATAATGTTATCATAAGTAAAACTATAAGGATACATGTTATTTTTGTAAAGCATCTACATATAGTCATTTAATACAAATTGTTGTAATAATTCATTTGTTGTAATAGTTTATTAGGATGGGTAAAAACCACAACCCATGGAGCATATCCATAACCCATGAAGTTAACCCATACCCATTGACTAGATGCATTGCATCTATTAGATACATTGTATCTAATTAGATACTCATGGTTCAAACCATAACCCATGACCCATGACCCATAACCCAAAAACCCATGGGCAAAGAGGAGCGTCTCATGGATCCCTGGACTTACACTAAACGGATCCCTCAAGCTAGGGATCTGTGGGATCCATGCAACAGTGGCAAGAATTTTCCTATAAATAGAGAGTCATTTCTTCATTTTTACTCACCCCTCTTCTTACAAATTCTCTCATACATTCTTACACTCTTCTAACAAAAGATCACTTGATCTAGAGAGTTGTTCTTCTTTCTTCTATTGTGATTCTCATATAGGTCCTTCTCTAAGGCGAGATCACGAGCATTCTACAAGTCATCCAAGCAAGGGGTCCTTGATTGATTTGTTCCTCCACAAGATTTCTGTAGCAAAGATCTTGTATTTCATATTTCACATATTTGTTGTGTTATAGTAGTGTTGGTTTGGTCCTCCGTGTTACGGACTCGGTATTTAGCTTTATACCTGAAAAAGGTGTAAGCAACGTTGTGAAGGCTTCTCCGCCAAGTTGAAGGAGTTTGTTGACATAGTGCTTGAACTCTCGAGTAGGTGACTCGGGGAGTGGAGTAGGGCAAGGAAGGTGTCCTTGTAGCCGAACCACTATAAATCGGTTGTGTCATTTCTATCCTTTACTTTACTTACTTTACTTGCATTACTCTTAGATCTATACTATCTCTTCATTCATACAATTTCACATTACATCGAATCTAAAAGTTTTTGAAACTAACTTAAAATCGGCAAAACTATTCAACTCGCCTTCTAGTTTTCCACAATTGGCATCAATAGCTAAGTTTATAAAAGTTTTAAAGTAAACTGTATTTTAAAAACTTTTCGATCACTATGGGTTCTGAAAATTACAAGGAAGGGCAATCCATGCAACGACCTCCACTACTTGAAACTAATGGTTTTATATATTGGAAAAATAGATTCGAAACGTATGTGAAGTCTAATGTAAGATATTGGTTTTCATATACACACAATTAAGCACAATAATGGGGCGAATGATTTAGAGTTCTAGAGAGAGAAAGTGAGATGTTCTAGAGAGATAAAACAAAAGAAAGGTTAGATTACCAAATGCACATCCAACACTCTCCCTTGTGGGGAGAGGGCTATTTATACAAATGACTACGCCCTCCTTCGGGCTGTGGATCAAGCATACAGTGGGTAAAGACCCGTTCTTCTTCCACGGTGTTACTTATACTACTAATTATCCAACTAATATACTGTTACGTCTACGAGCTATAATATGCTAAACATACGTTGGGGTGACAGACACTTCTGCATGGATTTTCTAAATCCTAACAATCTCCCCCTAAGGGAGGTCACCCCAATAATTACATTGAAAAAGTCCTAGCAATTAATCTATAATCTTTGATGCTCGAGCTCGTAGACTTTGTAGCTTCACAAACTTTAACATCGTGTAATAGTAGTGATTCCTTGGCTTTGAGTGATTCTTAGATATGTGATCAGGAGCTTTTTTTGAGATCATTAGCAACACATAATCTCTAGATCATCCGACGTAGGATTTCCAACATGTGAAAATATCAGAGTCAGTTGATGAAGATATGCACTTATCATGATTTCTTTAGAAGTGAATGTGTTGTGTGAGCATGCGGTTATGGATTGACTCCTCAATTCTGATCAGCTACAACCGTCGGCCGTTCCTGCAGACAACAGTTAGCAATAAGAGCGCACGAAAGTGTCTTTGATCACTTTCGTTGAATTGAGGTGCACGGCCCACTGTTCCCCGTTGATCAGTACAAGCACTGCCTGTGATCATGTATAATTCCGAGGAATCTCCTTGACAGGGTTTCGCAGCTGCTCTAGCTATTCTCAAACCGGAACATATCAAAGAAGACAACACGGAGTGAGTGAACCAGCGAATTGAGACTCACTGATTGATGAAAATGATTTGAAAACAATCGTGTATTGCTTAATATAAAGGGTTTTGCAATACAACGAAGGTTTTATTGGAAAATCAATTATAAATCATAAATACCCTTTTAATTTTGAAACATTAATGGTCAGTCGAGGTACTACATAAAAGAATTTTTGAGCACAACGACCGGTTTTTCAAAGGTATCCGTCAATCCATTTCCTGGACCAAGGTTGATTCAAGATTGAATCGCCCCATCGTTTCTATCCAGTTGTCACAACCTTGATCTATTGGATAGATCTCACATGCCACCCACCAAGAGCTTGTTAGATGTTGGCTCTAGAAGGATTTCCATCTTCATCGTGAATATTTAACATATCACTCGGATGTTCTGGCAATACCACAAGGATAATGCGTAGGACTCTTAATTATATTCTCACTTTCCACATTGTGTGAAACAATAAGTCTTCAAAAATAGTGTGTCCTACTGAGATTTATTGATGATCTATTGGCTCTAGACTCAATAATCCACTTTGGTTTCCTATGTCAGAGACAAGGGAGAGGGTCTCCTTCTTCAATATCAACAATCTCTAAGAGAAAGTCGATAGATTATGTAGGTTCCCCGTGAGAATGAAACATGCCCTTTTAAGAGGAACTTGAGTACCTTGGGAAGTTTAGTGTTGTGCATCACTGGGTCCATGACGTCTTGTCTTTAATACCGGCATTACCTTAGTAACCACCAGTAGCATATGAATTGAACCCGGTTTCTGCCCTAAGGTTGAATAAATGGAGGGCTATTTCTTTTCACCCTTTTCACATTCAATTCTTTTTCATTCTTCAACCCCTTCAGTGGTTACCGAGACTTCATTACTAGAACTTTGTTGGGTTTATTCCAGTTCTAGCTCAATCTCAGTCGGCACTCTTTCCATATTCTCACTTTTCTCCTTTTTCCATCATACCTAAGGACTTCTATACTATCTAGTGGATTATCCCTGGGTGGATCCCTCCGGCTCTTGCGGGATCGTGGGAATGAATACCTAACCTAACCATCCTTATATCTCCATGCATAACATAAATTGGATGGTCTTTTGGTATTGTTCATTCCGCCTTGAAACCAATTAAAAACCATTTGAAAATCAATCAAGGTACTTGTGATATAAAATCAAAGCATTTTGTACCTTAATTGTTTTTGATATTTTAGAAAAGCTCCCCCTCAACATGTGTATTAAATACTTGAAATTGTTTTAGCACATGGAGGCAAGAGGACTTAGACATCTTGGATTAAGAATGAAAGATTCAATCTTTGAATATCATTTTCTAAAATTATCAACGTACTTTCCCGGTCAAAATTAGTATTTTAAATACTTTGTTGAAGATATTTTGGGAAAGGATGTGGTTTTCAAAGGATTGCTCCCTTTGATGTGAAGAATTTTTACAGTTTAGAGCTTACAGGGGAATATGAAGCAAAATTCACGATCATAGTAACCAATGAAACCATTTAAAATTACAATCAAGGTACTTTATGAAAAGAATATTATATTTTAGTACCTTGATAGTTTTGTTAACTTTTTGAAATGCTCCTCCTCAATATGTGCTTCGATATGCGAAAAGATTTAGCACATATGGGGAGAGATGGCAATTTATTGAGACTTGAAATCACATTTTATTAGATTGCATATTTATATCACATTTTCTCCCCCGATTAAAAATTTCAAATCCTTTGAGATTTTGGATCTCAAGTGATTTAAATATGTAAAAACCTTGTTGGAGAAAAGTGTGTCTGATTTTATTTGATCTGAAACGAAACACTACTATGTTCCCTCTTCAGAACAAGAGGGAAACTACAAGCTATAAACTATCACTACTATATACATTATAGTTATTGTTTTTCATAGTACAGCCACCACATTACACATTAGAGTTTAAACAAAATAGCTACTAAAAGAAGATATCATCATTCTGTTCTTTGGAGTAGCTTGTAGTGTCCTTCACGTACTCTCTCTCCCACAAAACTTTTAAGGCTGCGGAAAATATTCCTTGTCTTAAGTCTCCGTCCGATAGCAAAGAATGAAATCTTCACACCTCTTCACATCCTGTTCTGTCCAAAACCTCGTGTTGTTCCCCGGCCTCATCTTAAGCTTAAACTCCTTGACCCTTTAATCCAATTCTTCTTCGACAATCTTTAGCGTACCATCACTAAACTTATATAGCTCGCATAGTCTCAGTAGCATCCTTGATCCATATTTGTCAAGAAGATAACTGCTCTTGGAGTGTCAATCACTGAGTAGTCGTGTTTGAATTCATACCCTATAGCTTCCCATTGAGGTCTTGTGAGATTGACATGAGTCTGGTAGCTTTCCATGCCAAGCTGAAAGTCACCCACTCTTTGTCGAATCACTAACCCTCTAATCCATAGATTGACTGTTGCAGCAAGAGACTTCTTTTCGCGAATGGGCAGGTGATCAAGGTGCCCTTGGAGGTTCAATAAGTACATATCTTCAAAATCACTTGGAAATAAATGCTTGAAGTCATTTTCTTCAATTACATGGTCTTTCATATCAGCTCTTCTGAGGACGATCTTCTTCAGATAATCATAACCATAAATTGGAAAGATTTCCACACTGACCACGCTGAGAATTCGCAGTTTGGAGCGAACAGCTCTGCGCTTCTTTTCTGCACCATGTCTTTCAATGTAGAATTTCTTCTTTTTGAACCACCAATGCGAAATGCCGTATGAGGCAAAGAATGTCATACACGGTTCCTTGTCACCCGAATTGATCGGGTACCATCTCGCCAAGACCGATCTGAATAAGTTGCAGCCTTCATCTTGGAAATAGATAAGGCCGGTCTTCTTCCTTGTGTTCCAAAGACGTAGGTAATCTAGATCTCGTTGAAGAAGAATTCGATTGAATAGTCTTCGTCCGGTTCACTACCAAGAGGAAGAGGATTGTTGACGTTAAAACGACTGATATTCTCATCTACTTGATCAGTCAACATCTTGTGGCATTCTTCCATTTGGCATTGAAGATGACCGGCATCAGAATGGAAGACTTTGACAATTTCAAAAGCTGGGCCTTCAAGATCCTTTGGAGTGATTGACGTGATTCCCTGCTTTTCACAAAACCATTTAATGAAGCTTCCCATGTCACCAGTAATATGCAAGAGTGATTCTTCCGAACGGGCTTCATGGTTGGCTGCAATGGTGGTTGGCCAGTTATTATTAGGAACAATCAAGTCAGACTCCGGAATGGCCCATGAAGGTTCAGGAGTTTCAGGTCTTTCCTTAGTCCACCAGCTTTGAGTCATATCTTCAGATGGTGCAGCTCTAGATGGTTTAATGCGTTTTCCCCCAATATATGCATCCCACCAATCTTCATCTTCAGAGAGTTTAGGGATATGTTTGGTGGAAGCATCATCATCTTCTGAATCTGACTCTTGTATGACGTAAGATTCTTCATTTAACATCTGCTCTTCTGGGATTGAGGTGAAGGTGGGTGTAAATCGGGAATCAACAGTGGTCCATGTTGCATGAGATAAGGTCATTGAGGGGACCCTTGTCCTGGTGAGGAACCAGGTTGGGTAGAAGTTTTAGGAGGTGGAGAAGGTGGATCTGCCCTTTGAGAGTCAGCGGCACCTGATGATCCACCTGCACCAGAAGATTCTGAACCGCCAGTTGGAGGAGGAGGAAGAGGAGGTCTCGGTGTTTCTGAAGATGGTTTTGGCAAGTCATATCTCCTTCTTTTCTTTTCCTTTTGTTCTCTGACATCTTTTGCAAATTGATCATGGTCGTCTTGTTGCATGGACTTATAGAGAGCTTCATAAAGTTGATTATGTGCTTCATGCCCTAAATATTCCTCTGACTCAAACATGCGCCTTTCAAGGATTTCTTTCATATCTGATGTAGGTAGATCCTTGAATCTTGTATACAGAGGAGCTCTCATAGCCCATTCAAAAGCCTCTTTGACTTGAACTTCAATAGCAATCATCACTTCGTTATCAAAGTTGAGGCGTTCCAGCTTAGACAGATGATGATCCAGTTGCTTGACGGATTCTGGCAGGTTGTGCTTTTCTAAAACTTCGATCCGTTTCATAGCCTCTTCTAACAATTGTTCGGTCATCTTGCAGGGAGGTGGAGATGCTGGTGGTGTGGCAGTGTCAGTGACAGTGATGACAGTAGGTGTAATAATGATTGTTGTAGCACCTGAAGTCACAGGTGGTGGAAGTACGGTTGACAAGGATGATACAGGTGGTGGGAGTGCGGTTGACAAGGAGGATACAGTTGGTGGAGGTGTTGTAGCAGAGACTGTTGGTGCAGCCATTGGAGGAACAGTGGAAGTATCCTGCTGAATAGTGACATAATACATGGACTCAGCCTCTTCCTTTTCATCATTCTGTTTTTCTAATTCAGCATCTGATGATCTGTCAACAAGGAATTGGTCACCAAATGCAATATCTGTATCAAGGTTCTTTAGAGAAGATAGTGAGCCTATTGATACGTTAACTTCTTCAAGTTGTATTTGTTCTTCAGATCTTGATTTTTGAACATCTTGAAGATTGGAATGTGATTCTTAAAACGGTTCATTTCCTCATATCAGTGTGTCTTGACCTTCAGTATTCGTTGGCTCAGTTTCTGCCTCTGGTATAGTTCCTGTTGTAGTTTCAGTCTGCACCTTTGCATGAAGATCTGATTCGCTCATGTTAACATCTCCGCCATCATGTCCATGACTCTCTAACAGTGAGTAACTGGTGTCATGAGACTCTTCCTGTGTAGAAGAGTGCTCCTCTTCTACTTCAATTTGCTCATGTGTAGGCAATGATTCAAAGACTTCGTTTCTTGAGCACAATATTGGTTGTAGTCTTTGGAGTTGGAGTGGAAATGGTTAACAACATCTGAGCAGCTTGCTCCGCTTCTTCTCCTGCTTTCCTTTTACCTTTGTCTTGAGAGACGGGAGTGGTTTGGCATGATAAAGTTTCAGGTTCGTGTATCCTAACCCCCTTAAATGGTTGTCTTTGAGACATATCAAGACTTTGCAGGCTCTCTTGAATGCCTTGTTGGAGCGCAGCATCATCTTCATCCATTAAAGTCATCTCTTTCTCGGGTACCACGGACCCTTTTCCTTTCTCTTTTCCAAAGATCTCTTCTTCTCCTTTTTTTCTTTTGGGATGGTGAATCAGCAGTCTCTAATCTATCTTGCCTCTTCTTAGGGAAACTTGAATAAGTAGACTTTGAGGATGATTTGGTTTGTGGCACAGATTTTGTAGATTTGGGTTGTGTGGGAGTGGGATTGGGTGTGTCATCAACAGTTATGCTAGAGGCCTTTTTCATGTATTTCTTAAAGTAATCAGCCTTGTTAATTCTTTCGGTGAGAAGAGCTTCAGGTATTGGCATTCCAAAAACCTCTTTGTTCACTCCTTTGGCAACAAAATTTAAGTTTCCAAGCACAAATTCATCATCGGCTTCATGGAGGACTGACTCACTTCTTGGAGTAGACTGATGTATCTGCTGCAAGTGATGAATAATGATCTTTGAGAATCTTACGCTGGGAATCACCCTCTTGTCTTTGGATTTCTTTCCTTTGACTTGATTTAGAAAGTTATGTCTGTCAGTGATGAATGTGTCCATAGCCAAGGTGAATTCTTCCCAAATGCGTTTCGCGAAGTCGATGTTTACCCTTTTAACTATCCCCCACATAATTTGTAGAATTGGAGCCCTCACTCTCTCAATAGACATCACGGAGAATTGACAGTGAGCGATAGTTAAATGCACAGAGACATATCAAGTATACAATCAACATACAATGACCAAGGAAGTATAATGAAAGATACAGATTAAACAGCCTATAGGACAAATCACATAGAACCAATCATTTTATGGATAAGTCGCATAAGACAAATCGCATATTGTCAAGACAAGTCGCATTATGGACAAATCACATAGTGCATAGGACAAGTCGCATAGTGGACAAATCGCATTTTGTCAAAAATGCATAGGTCAAAGCACAAGTCGCATACATCACAATGCATTTAACAAACCGCATACGTCAAAACGCATAGGACAAATCGCACATACCAAATAGCATTCATCAATACGCATGAGACAAAACGCATACAGACTATATATAGACAAAACGCATTGAGAACTTGAAGCGACAAATTGCATCACTTATTTAAGACAACAACTCGCATTTAACTATCATAAGGAACAAAACGCATACAAGAATATTAAGGGACAAGTCGCATCCAAGAAACACCACACAAATCGTATACAAGATCATAAGGGACAAGTCGCATCCAAGCAACAATATTCAAATCACCTACAACAACATAAGGGACAAGTCGCAACCAAGCAACAATAATCAAATCGCATTCAAGAATGTCTAACGAGAGAGACAATAAAAACAAACAACTTATACATCCTTCATTAGTTAGGCATAAAGGTTCTACTTAAGTCTTAACTAAGGTACAAACATCCTGATTGCTCTATCACGCATCTCATTAACCACAAACAAAGTACTACACACCAATTCACCAAAAACCCTCTCAAATGGATACACACGCATAAAGGGAGACAATCACAAACAAGGCCAATACATAATCCTGAACCCTCTACACATATTCATTCTAAACCAGATTGCGCACACAGTAAAAACTCAAACCTAGATGATGTATTCGTCGAATGAAATAAACGTGAGGAAATCTGCAGATAAAGTATTAGTTAGAAGTGATTGTAATGTATACACTGATGTACTTAGATGTAGTTAAAAAAATATATCATACCTACTTGTTTATCAAATTGCTTTGTGGAATGATAAGAGAGAAAAAGTGATGCGTTTGACCGAATTTCAAAAGTTTTGACCAATTATTGACAAATCGCATCATATATATACCAAGAACAAGTTATCAGTATTGACACTTTAAGTCCCTATACTTGACAAATCGCATACCCTAATGAAATGGACAAAACGCATACAACCATAACATTAACAAATCGCATACCACATAACACATATCAGAACAAAATTTGTCAGATTAAATCACTCTAAGTAACATGCAATGGCAATCCATAGTACTAAGATCATAATAACCAAACAAAAGATGCACAATCCAATACAGACACAACACAGAAAGCATAAGGAATAATATCATGAATAGAACAAGACTTGTTGCACCAGTTAAGTACTTAGAGACACAGAAAGCATAAGGCAAATAATTGTAATCATGCAGAGATGAATTGGCAGGCAGGAATGCCAGAATGATTAATTCTCCCCCTTAATCAGTCACACGGATATGAATGAGTGATCATTGATTGACTTTTAACCCATCTATGAATCCAAGACTTCTTAGGTATGTGAGTGTTGATAGACATGTTTTAAACGAATAGTAGAACATCTGTTTGAACTTCATCTAAAGACCCGTGCCATTATTGAATAACATTTCTAGGACCTTAGATGTTATCGATAACAGATGACATGTCTTAGATTCTATTTTTGTGATTTTTTGATTTTTTAAATTTTTATGGATTTTAAAGAATTTTTAATTAACTATCATGTAAATGTGTATAAAAGAATATAAAAGAATTTATTATTATTATTATTATTATTATTATTATTTTATCAACCGATGAGGTACGAGTCCTAAGCAAAGGCGATCAGGAGTCATAGTACATGCAAATCAATTCTGACAATCTAAAATTCCCGGATGATTAGTCTTCAATTCAGTTGGAAACCAGGTCATGATGTTCATGATTGAATTAAGCATTGTACCTGAAAAAGACTGAGGAAAATTTGCACTAATAGCACATGTAGCATTGCATTTAGATGGGTTAGTAGCAGTTGTATCCTGTTCTTTGGATGTTTTACAGTCAGGCCTTGGAATGTCATTAGTGGCCAGTGTTCTGATGGAAATCCACTTAAATCCGACATTTTAAAGATTTTTCCAGTGGGCATCCACTTAAGACAGGAGCTAGAAGTGTGATTCCGTTTAGATTCAATGTTCTTAAACAATCTTCCAGTAGGCATCCACTTAAGACAAGAGCTAGGAGTGTTAGATCCCTTAGTCACAGTAGAAGATGCAACCATTTCCCTATTCTGGATTTTAGACATTTTGCAGTTAACTTGTTTCTTAGGAGAGTGGTCAGCCTTTTGATACTTCTTAAGTGCTCTAGATGATCTGCTTACATTCCTGATCCTAGAGCTTTGAGCATTAGTCTGAGGATTGTCTTTCATTTTATCGGAATGAATTAGTGAAGTGATTGGTTTTGACAAAACAGTGCTCTCATCAACTTGGGAGGCAAACCTTGATTTTAAGGGTTTAAATCTTTCTGACTTAAATGCATTGGGCTGCCTAATTACAGATCGTTCATTAGTAATTTGTGAAACTGGCTTCCCCAAGGTTGATGGTTTTGCAAACTTAGTGTTCACTCCATTTCCAATAATTTTTCTAAGCTCATTTTTTAAAGCGACTATGGCGAAGCTCTTATCCTGAAGTTGAGCTTTGAGGGCTTCAATGTCTGCTAACAAAGATTTTGTTTGATCAAAAGACTTGGTCTTATTTTATTTAGTAGGGACACATTGTTCTAATTGTTTCTTCCTCAGAGACTCATTTTCCCTTAATAATTTGGCCACACATAATGCTAATTCATCATTCCTAGCTTCAACAGTATCACTAACCTCTATATTAAGATTGTTCATACCCATATTAATTTCCTTATGCAAGTCTGAGATGTGTTTTTTCAGATTACATATGGTTGAGTTTTTGTCTTGAAGCTGAGTTTTTAACTGGTTAATTTCAAAAAATTCACGTAATTCTGGGAATTCCGGATCTATGCAATGTTTAGTAGCTTGACAACTTTCTTCTTTTCGTTGTATTGCAATTTCCAGAGAAATGCAATGTTTTTCAAGAATTGAGTATTTGTTTGAAAGTTTTTCGAAAATTTTCTTATCAACCACGTTGTTAGTCATGATATGTTTTATCATTGACTTCGCCGATGAACATTTATCAGCCTTTTGTTCTGTAGGGTCATTAGTTTGCACAGAATTAAGCACAAATGGATTATTAATAATAGTTACCGAAGATTCTGCACTCAATGAAGATTCTGCACCCAGTGTTTGTTCATTCATCATTCTGTACACGGCATCCTCCTTCTGTGAGGCAAGAGTTTCTGAACAACTTGTTGCATCCATTTTTTATGTGTCTGTAATTCTGGCTTCAGCAATACCCGACAGGTTACCCAACTCATCACACCTCTCCATTGACTACATCACACATTCATTCATGTAATCACTGTTCTGGGTAGCATTCTTAATGTACTTCTTCACATTGTCTCAATGAACTCATGGACTTCCATTCCAAAGATGCTTTTTGAAAGAAATTTCAGTCATGTGTTGATCATAATCTGATGAATATTCCCCATTGATGAATGGCTGAAATTGTTTGTAGATTACTTGAAGTGCAGCACTGGAACCAACCTTTTGAACCTTTTTTTTTGTTAAGTTGTAGCTCCAATTGTTCTAAGTTTAACAGCAAAGTTCCTGTTAATGTGGATAAGTCCTGGCGGAAGAGGGCAATACATGTTCGTTCCATTGTTATGGGTAGAAGCAATATGAGGTGAGAGTAAAGTAACTGATAGGGCTCAATGCCGCATTCCTTTTGCATGGCATTCTTTAGCATTAATAGGTGCAATTCTTTATCATTGGACTCAGAGTATGAAGATTTCAGATCATCATTGGTTGAATCAATTATGGTTAAACTTTCAGAGTAACAAATACTTTCTTTGTTGTCCACAATATCATATAGTTTGAGTACATTGGAGATTAAGGGATCAGTGGTGTAAGACATTGTGTTAATATCAGATGGCAAGTCTTAATTTTCAATAAAATATCAGACAATTAAGCACAAATCTCTTCAAACACTCTTTCCAATGACAAATCACATCAAACAAATTGCACTTTCAGACAAATCGCATCTCCAGTCAAATCGCACCTTCAGACAAATCGCATCTTCAGTCAAATCGCACCTTCAGACAAATCGCACATTAATTACCAAATCGCTTAGCATGCAAATCCCACCCTAGACAAATCGCATAGTACACAAGTACACCCACTACTTCCACTACTTTGTCCTTTCTTGTCGTTTTGTCTCAATAGACAAATCACATAAAAGACAAGTCGCTTCACAGAAAATGACAAATCACACTCTGAGTATGACAAATCGCTTCAATAAACGATCAAAAAGAGACAAATCGCATAGAAAAACTTGACAAATCGCATAGAAGAATTATTTTACGAGAGTCAAATCGCATAGAGGAAACTTTCAAACATACCAATTTTCAATCCAAAAACAACCCAACCACGATGATTCAATCATTCCAAACCAAAACCTAACACTTATATTGATTCTAAACACAAAAGTACTATCAAAATTCAAACTTTAACACAAGAAATGATCCAAATGATGCAAACTACTCTAAACTCATTCAAACCCCAAAACTTTATGAAAACCACTAGAAATCCAAGAACATGAAAGATGAGTGATCAAACCATGGCTCTTGATACAACTTGTAAGATATTGGTTTTCATAAACACACAATTAAGCACAATAATGGGGCGAATGATTTAGAGTTCTAGAGAGAGAAAGTGAGATGTTATAGAGAGATAAAACAAAGGAAAGGTTAGATTACCAAATGAACATCCAACCCTCTCCCTTGTGGGGAGAGGGCTATTTATACAAATGACTACGTCCTCCTTCGGGCTGTGGATCAGGCATACAGTGGGTAAAGACCCGTACTTCTTCCACGGTGTTACTTATACTACTAATTATCTAACTAATATACTGTTACGTCTACGAGCTATAATATGCTAAACATACGTTGGGGTGACCGACACTTCTGCATGGATTTTCTAAATCCTAACATCTAAAGATATTGATCTTTGGTACATCATTGTTGAAGGCGATTTTGAAGCCACTGCAAAAGATGAAAATGGAAATTTAGTTAACATACCTCATGATAAACTCACCGATGATATTAAGAAAAAGCTTTCCAAAAATAGTGAAGCTAAAATAGTTTTATATAATGCTTTACCCAAAAAGGAATTCGAAAGAATTTCCATGCTTAAAACCTCTAAAGAAATTTGAAATTCTCTAGTTGTAACTCATCAAGGTAATCAACAAGTTAAAAACAATAAAATAGATTTATTTGTTCAACAATATGAATAATTTTCAATATCGGATGAGGATACTATAGATCATTCTTTCGCTAACTTTAATACTATAATTACATCTTTACAAGCACTTGATGAATCTTTCTCTAGTTGTAATCATGTTAGGAGATATCTACGGGCACTTCCATCTAAGTGGAGATCTAAGGTGACGGCAATCGAAGAATCAAAAGACTTGTCAATCCTCACCCTTGATGAACTCATAGGCAATTTAAAAGTCTATGAGCTTGTCCTCGCTAAAGATTCTAAAGCCTCAAAAGTGAAAGAGAAGCACAAATATCTTGCCTTTAAAGCCAAGAAGGTCTCAAGCGATGAAGAGAACTCCTCTTCGGATAGTGATGACGAGGAGTATGCCATGGCGGTAAGGGACTTCAAGAAGTTCTTTAGAAGAAAGGGAAGATACGTCAAGCAACCATATGACGACAAGAAAGGATTCCGAAAAAGCAAAGAGGACGAGAAGACAAGGGATGATCACGCTTGCTTTAAATATGGGGACCCAAACCACTTTGTTAATACAAATAAGCTGTAAAAACGTTTATTTATATTTTATGATCTTCTAATGTTTTGTCGATAAAAAACGTAAAATCATTTTAACGAAACAAATAAAATACGTAAATGGTTTGAACTAATAGTTTCTAACATATTAAACATTTTCACATAAAACACTAAAACAAGTATAAGTGATTTTATGATTTAATATTACATATGTACAACAACTAGTGTTTACATATTTGGGTAAAATATACACATAACTAGTATGTAGTATATTGGGTAATATAAATGGGTAGAAACTTAAGTATCATAACCCATTGGGCAAATACATTGAATGTAGTTGGGTACAACCCAAAGCCCATGACCCATGGAGCTTGACCCATAACCCATTGCATGACATCATGCTTATATCATATATGGATAATATCCATAACCCATGGTTTTAACCCATACCCATGTGACTAGGTGCATTGCACTCAACAGATACATTGTATCTAGCTAAAGACCCATGGATCAACCCAAGACCCATGACCCATAACCAAAATACCCATGGGTAATAGGGAGCGTCCCACGGATCCCCAGTAATACACTAGATGGATCCCTCAAGGGAGGGATCCGTGGGATCCGGGGAACAGTAGTGTTTTTCTTCTATAAATAGTGAGCCATTTCTTCCTTTTAGCTCACCACTTTCACACATACTCTCTCCAAGTATTATATCTCTCTAACCTCAGATCCAAGAGATCTATGTAGTTTGTCTTTTGTTTTTGTGTGATCTTCTAGGTTCCTCTTAAGGGCAAGATCACCACCTTTGAAGTCGAGAAAGCTCAAGTCCAAGAGTTGCCATGCTTCCTCATCATCAAGGCTACTGAAGTCTTCTTGTTGGTGATTCTTTTCTTACTTCTAAGAAGTTTAGTGTTGAAGACATTAGTGAAAGATGTCTCAAGGGTCAAAACGAAGACATTAGTGAAAGGTGTCGATCGTCCATATTGTAGGCATTAGTGAAAGGTGTCTAGAAGCCAAGTTACAAGACATTAGTGAAAGGTGTCTTGAAGATCTAGCCACAAGACATTAGTGAAAGGTGTCTTGAAGATCTAGCTAAAGGCATTAGTGAAAGGTGCCTTAGATGTACAATCGATATGGTGCGTTTCTATGTACAAGATAGACTAGTACTAGATCCAAGGATGGTGATATCCTTGATGGTGTTGTAACAAGGAGTAGATCTCCTTGAGATTAGGTATTGTGTTGTGATGGGTAGTATGTTAGGATTTGGAAAATCCAGTAGTTAAAGTGTCGGTCACCTCAAGTATATGTAATCGTTAGAAAGCTCGTAGTCGTAGTTATTTAATGTTATGTAGTATTTAGTTTAGTAACACCGTCGAGGACGGAACGGTCTTTACCCACTGTATGCCTGATCCATAGCCCGTCAGGTGGCGTTTTATGTAACAACTATAAATACTCTCTACCTCCCAAGGTAGAGAGTTGGAGCTCATAATAAGATTTTTCTTTCTCTCACTAAAGTTCCAAAACCTCTAACTCTTTCTCTCTCTAGAAATCATCTTGTACGCCTACTTTGTTTATGGTTTGATGTGTATGTGAAATCCAATATGTTACAAATGGTATCAAGAGCCATGGTTAGATCATCTCTTACATATCCTTGGATTTCTAGTGGTTTTTAGATGGTTTTTGAGTTTGAAAAAGTTTAGTGGTTTTTGCATCATTTGGTTCATTTCTTGTGTTAAAGTTTGAATTTTGGGTGTGCTTTTGTGTTTAGGATCATTGTATGTGCTTGTGTTTTGATTTGGTAAACTTGAATCACTGTGGTTGAGCTTGTTTTGGATTGAAAAATGTGTTTTTAAAGTTTTTCTTGGTAGCGACTTGGCTCTCGGTGTAAATTTCTTGGTAGCGACTTGCTTCTGTAAAAAGTAGCGAGTTGTAGTGAGTTTTGGTAGCGAAGTTGGTCATAGCTTACTTGCCTTTGAGACAAGTTTCGACAAACAGTACACTTAGTGGATTCTCCACTACGGGGTAGCGACTTGGTAAGGTAGCGACTTGCTTTCAATTTTGATAGCTTAATTTGTTCTTTAAGTTTCTTAAGCGACTTGGTGGTAGCGATTTGGTCCTTAGCGAAGTTGCTATTTAGCGACTTGACATCTTAGCTTAATTGGTGCATAGCTTAATTTCTGTCAAAATTCTTAGCAATTTGGAACTTAGCTTAACTTGTTTTGTTATTACTTAGCAACTTTGTGCTTAGCGACTTGGTTCAAGGATTTCCAGCGACTTGGTTGACTTTTTTGTGTAATACGGTTTTCTCTTGATTTAGTAAAATCCCGTGAAAGAATCTATTTCCCAGTTTAATCATTGAGTTATAAAATCCTGTGTAATCTTTAAACATGTCTACCAACGTACCTACAATCATCTCCATCTGTTCGAGGATGTTCAAGGTACCGGTTCAGATACTAGTCCACCCATGCTTGACGAACCGACTACGACTCTTGGGCTCAAAGAATCAGACTATATTGTCTTGGAAAGGAAAATGGGGTCAACATTCTCAAATCGATTAATGAAGGACCTTATCAGATTGAGACTACAAGAGACTTAATTGATACAGCTGAAGATGGAACAATGATCTATGGGATAGACAGACCAAAGACATATGATGAGCTCAATGATAAGGAGAAAAAGAGATTCGATGTCGATATCAGGGCTTCTAACATCATACTTCAAGGTCCTCCAAAAGATATCTACAAGCTTATCAATCACAAAACCGAAGCCAAGGCAGTGTAGGATAATGTCAAGATGCTTCTTTCTGGTTCTGAATTAACTATGGAAGACAGAGAATCACAACTCTAAGATGAATTTGAGCACTTCAAGATGAAACCAGATGAGAGTGTCTTTGAGTATTACGTGAGATTCCACAAGCTTGTTAATGACATGAGGAACATCAAAATGACTATGCCAAACATTTAGCTGAACTCAAAGTTTGTGAACAACATGAATCCCGAATGGCATAAGTTTGTCACCTCTGCGAAGCTAACCAAAGGATTGAAGAATACAAACTATGAGCAACTATATGCCTTCCTTCTTCGAATAGAGACATGCTATGTTTGAAAAAGGATTCTTGATCGCCTCAAAACAAACCAGGGAGAGACAAGCTCATCAAATGATTCAACTGCCTTCTACTCAAACATTGGAATTACCACCAAAGCATCTCAAGTTATACCCATGGGTAATGGTAATCACAAACTCATTCCCGATCCTATGTTCAAATGATAGTCAACTGGCTCTCAGGATTAGTCAAAACATGAACTCTCTCCCACACACCAACAACAATCTCAGAACTGCATCCAATTCACACAATCAAGCCACTGTCAGAGATGGGAAAGTTATGTTGCACCAAGAAAGGCAAGATGAACAAGGAAGAGGTGGAGTTGGTAGAGGATATGTGGCAAATCGAATAGGGGAGTTACAATTGAGGTGAGGGACATATTGCAAGGAACGCACATCGCCAAAACGCCTCTAATGAGAGAGTACTTCAGTGGATAAGATGTTGCTTGTGCAAGCTCAGATAATGGTGCGCCTTTGGATGAAGAGGAGTTGTTGTTTTTGCCGAGGGAAATGCTAAGACATATGATGCGATGTGGATGAGCAAAACCAATTGGAGATAGGCCACAATCATCAATGCCTTTCAAGTCGCCGATTGTCAGATGCATACGATTCGACGTTGATGATGAACCATCGCACAAAACAAGTTTCATGGCTAGCATTTCTCCAATGGTCCCCTCTAAAGTCTATTCATCACCACAAGCTGGTCCATCCAAAGACAAAATCATTTATGAGGTACTAAAACTATACGATGAAGTTGATGAGCAAAAGATACATGACGAAGTACAATCAACTGTAATTATTGAGTCGGATATTGAAAATATGGGTAATATCAATGTTGTCCCATATGATCAATATGTGAAACAAAGTGAAAGTGAGATTGTACCAAGTGATGTATCTTATGCAGTCAATGATGACTATGATTTTAACGAATACACTGCATGTGCCCCTGATGATTCTCATTATCTCGAACTTAATTCTATAAAGAACGTGGTTGCTATTTATGAACAACGAGCTAAGTTTGAATTAACCACCCGTGAGCAGGAGATGGATGACCAAATGCGTACAGTTATTAGAAAAAGTAACTTTAGAGAAGAAGTATTAAAACAAGAGATAAACTCTTACAAGAAAAAGCTTTCTAAAACGCTAAGCAAAAACAGAACTTCAAGAAAATGTTAAAATGCTTAAGCAAGAATTCAATGCTAAGGAATCAAAACTTTTGAATGATTTTTCCAATCTAAAAACTTTGAAGAACAAGCTTGAAAACAAGTTGTATGCGCATAAGGGAATACCATTCACCCTCACTTGATCACTAAGCATAGAGTTTTAAGTGATAAGTATAGCATTCCCCTTGTTGAGGAACAAAATCCAGAGGTCATTAAAAGGGCTAGAGCTGCTAATAAAGTGATCTATGATGGAAATGAGATTCTTAAACCTAGACAGAAACCTAGTTGTGTTGAGTGCACTGAGGAAGGTAGAAAATTTGATGATGCATCTAGGGAGAAAATGAATAAGAAGCTAGAAGATCCTGAATGTAAAAAGAATAACATAACGATCAAACCCCATGATTACAAGAAGGAGAACTGGATTTCCTTAAACAAGTTTAAGCCTCAAACGCTGTTAACACCTGAACAAGTGTTCTGGAAAAAGGACTTAGATAAGCAAAAAGCAGAGAATCTTGTTGTTACAAACCTTCCCCTTAGGAAAATGCCTGCAAGCGATGTGTATCCTCCAAATACACCAATGCATTTAGTTCCTAGAACTATTGCCACTAAGAGCAAGACCTTAATCAGCCAATATGTTATTTTTCAACTATTTGTCAATTTTGAGAAAACTTGTAAGAAAAAGGATCACACCCATCTGGGATAACAAGGGGAAAGGGGTTTTGAACAAACAAAAGAATGCTATTTAACTGAGGTCATGCCTTTCTTTAAACAACTAAAAGATCAATTTGAGAGTCTTAAAAAGGGGATCGATGCAGATATTAAAGGAATGGAAAAGGAATTTGATGCAATGATTGTTGAGGTTAGTGACTATGAGCGAGCATTAAAATATAATGAAATTGAGAGGAAGAACTTGCATACCTTAAATGAGAATCTGATTTCTGATTGTATTTCTCAAGATGTGTTCTATACTGCCACTAATTGTTCTATTACTGCTTCTCAATTTCATGAATTATCTATTGCTTTGAAAGTCTCCCATGATCGTGTCATTGAGCTTGAAATCAAAAACGCTAAACTAAGTGAGAAAATTGAACATGATGATCACAATAATTTGGTAAAACATTTTTCTAAACTAGAAGTTGAACATTTTGAGTTACAACTAAAATATCAACATCTCAAAGAAAATGTTAAAACCTCAAACATCAAGATATCCTCAGATGTTCCAGAGTTTGATGCAGTTTTTGAAATAAACAAACGTGATGAACAAATTCAAGCTCACTGTAACATGATCAGAAAGTTGAAAGCCCAAATTTCTCAATTAAAGGGTGAAATGAACAATGTGACTGGTTCCCAAATGCCTCCTCCTTTAGATTCTCGGAATTCTCAAAATTTTCATCTTCAAAACTTGGTTAATGCTTTACAAAAGGAAAATGAGAGTTTTCTAGAAGAAAATGAAAATGTTAAACGTCATTTCAATGAGTTATTTGAGTCAATAAAAGTCACTCGTAACAAAAATAATGAAAAATAACTTCGTTGCAAAAGGAAATTGAGAATCTGAAGAGTCAGGCAAAAGGGAAGATGCCAATGACAAATGGGGAGAATGGTGCTTCAAAGGTGCATGTCTGTAATAAATATGCTTTGTATCGTGAAATATGTTCCTCCTCATCTTAGGAATAACAAACTTGCTATTCAAACATATTTCTCATACCATAAGGACAGCCTAGAATGTCTCCGTGAGATTGTAGAAGAGGATAAGTTAGAGAAACCACTTGATAATGCAATTGGCCATGCATGCTTATATGCCAAACGATCTCAAGAACTTCTAGAATGCTTAATTACAATATGCCCTAAAACCTTAGGTGAGCAAGTCAATCCCTTGATACCCTGTTCTATGTCTAGTGCCAAGTATACAACTCATTCAATGCCCAATGTTATGAATGTGAACTCTAGTATGCCTTCAAGTAGTTCAGATCTCAAAGACATCTAAACAGAAATGCAAAAAGTAGCAAAACCAACTAATGTTCCATTCCCTATACTGAGAGTAATCATTGACATTAAAGTTAAGCAGGTCAAAGTCTCAAGGCAATACAAGGAATGATAGGACCTTGCAAGCTAAGAATGTGCATTGGAAAAGAGTAGAAGATCACCCTAGGAACACTATGTTTGAGTTGAATAAAAAGAAACGTGTTGATTCTAGTATTAGCTATAAGCGTCGTAATTAATCGAATTCTATTTACTACTTGCTAAACATGTAATGAATGCTTGATTTCTAGTACTAATCATGAATGTGTTGTGAATGGGTTGTCTGATGCTATCAATTGCCCAGTTAAAATTGTTAATGCTAAAAATCATGCTAAGAAGGCTAAAAGGCAAAGACGTAAGAAGGCTAGAAAACAGTGGAAACCCACAGGAAGAACATTTAGAAAGATAGGTTATCAATGGATACCTTTTTCTGGTAAGACAATGCCCACTAGAAAATGGATGCCTACTGGTAGAACTATTCCTTTAAGAAGTGAACATACTTTGATTAGGTTAAATACAGACACCAGCAATACATCTATTCTTAATGATTCCATTGCTTCTATTTCTGATATGGGTGTTTCTATTTCAGATGTGGGAGTTCCAATCACTGTTACTAACCAAATGGAACCCATTCTTGCATGGGGATCCCAATTTTACAGTTATCCATTCTTGTCAGGTTCAACTGCAGATCGTTCAAATCGCTCGTGGTACCGGACTCAGTCGCTCCAAGCATATGACTGGAGACCGTCGCTGCTCATGAACTTCGCGGGAGTAAATTCATCAGATCAGTAGATTCGGAACGACCATTTTGGAGCAATTATGGGTTATGGAGACTATGTTGTTGGAAAAAGTGTAATCTCCATGGTATATTATGTGGAAGGTCTTGGTCATAATTTGTTCTCTGTTGGTCAATTATGTGATTTCGATCTAGAGGTGGCCTTTAGAAAACATACTTGCTTCGTTAGAGAACTTGATGGTGTGGAATTATTAAGAGGTACTCGTGGTTCTAACCTATACACCATCTTCATCGAAGACATGATGAAGTCTTCTCCAATCGCATCGGTCAAAGGCTTCTAAAACAAAGTCATGGTTATGGCATCGCCGTCTCAATCACTTGAACTTCGGCACCATTAATAATCTTTCCGTAAAGGATCTTGTTAGAGGCGCACCCAGATTAAAATATGAAAAAGATCATCTTTGTTCAGCTTGCCAATTGGGTAAAAGCACGAAATATGCCCACAAACCAAAACCCACAAACTCAGTCATGGAAGTTCTTCATACCCTTCATATGGATCATAAGGACCAATGAGAGTGCAAACGATAAATGGGAAGAAATACATTCTAGTAGTTGTTGATGACTACTCTCGATTTACTTGGGTAAAGTTTTTGAGGACAAAGGATGAAACTCCTGATGTCGTCATCAAACTAATCAAACATTTTCGGTTCGACTAACAATACAGTCGAATTGTTCGAACAGACAATGGCACGAAGTTTGCTAACAAAGACTTAATTCGTTTTATGAAAGTGTTGGAATGGCCATCAAAGAAGTGTTCCACTTAACTCCTCAACGTAACGGTGTAGTTGAAAGACGAAATCAAACTCTTGTGGAAGCCTCAAGAACAATGCTAATTTATTCAAAGGTTCCAATTTTTCTATGGGTCGGGAAGCCATTGCCACTTGCTACACCCAAAATCGCTCCTTTATACACACCTCTCATGGAAAACTCCATATGAACTTGTTCATAAAAGAAAACCTGACTCTCCTACCTTCGGTGTTTGGTGCTTGCGGTTATCCAACTAATGACGGTCAAGACTTAGGTAAATTAAGAGCAAAGGCGATATTGAGTTTTCGTTGGTTATGCGCCAAACAAGAAGGGTTACCGAATCTACAACAAGAGAACCCGAAATATCATGGAAACAATTCACGTTACGCTTGATGAGCTGACCGGTCAAATGGCTCCTGGACAATCCAGCTCGAATCGCACTTCAAAACAGTCCCATTGGTTCATCCCCTTGTACCAAACTCATTTCCAAAGAACTCCATATGTACCCCCATCTCAAGATGATTTAAAGAAATTGTTTGATCCAATGTTTGATGAACACTATGAACCAAATGCCGATGAAATGTCAATTCCATCAACAGAGGCTGCTCCTATCCCTGTGAATGAAGTCAACTCTTCAGTCTCAATATCATTAAGTCAAGATGCTCACGGGCCGATCACTCGTCTCATCAACAAATCATCAATCGTCAAATGTACATCATGGAATTGTTTCTGGCATCAATGATGAAGTTAATCCCTTTGCTACTCCCGAAGATGCTCCATTTGAAAATAGATTTGCTCAATCATCATCTCAACCATCTTCATCGGAGACATCGACTCTGGCTAATTCAGTTCCACACTAAACAACTTGCAACCGATGCCTTATGGTGCTTCTTCAACTCCGTACTCTCTAAGGTCGAACCAAAAGACATTAAAAACGCCATGAATGAAGATCTGGCGGTTCAATTCCATGCAAGAAGAAATTCATAAGTTTGATCGACTTGATGTATGGGAATTAGTACCGCCCAGATTGTGCTATGATCATTGCTCTAAAATGGATCTTCAAAGTGAAACTTGATGAGCATGGTGATGTCTTAAAAAACAAGGCTCGATTGGTTGCAAAAGGATACCGTCACGAAGAGGGTATTGACTTTGAAGAATCATTTGCTCCAGTTGCTCATTGAGGCAATCGAATCTTCTTGGCTAATGCCGCTATCAAGAATATGATTGCAATCGATGGATGAAAAACCTCTTAATGGAGATTTGAAAAGTGGTTTACGCCAAATTAACTTGAAGGCTTTGAATCCGAGCATCCTACTCACGCCTACCGCTTGAAGAAGGCTCTTTACGGTTTAAAGCAAGCTCCAAGGGCATGGTATGATACGCTATCAAAGTTTCTTTTATCCACTGGATTCATCAAAGGAGCAGTTGATCCGACATTGTTCACTGTGAAGTCGTGCAAACATTTAATTCATGTTCAAATTTATGTTGATGATATTATCTTTGCCCTCGTGACCCCAATGAATGTGATCGCTTTTCTAATGAAATGGGTTCCAAATTTCAAATGTCAATGATGGGACAAATGTCATTTTCTTGGGATTACAAATTTCACAAAGTCCTGAGGCATTTTATAAATCAATCTAAATATGCAAATGAGATTTTAAAGAAATTTGGATTTGTTTCTTGTGACACCGTTGACACTCCCATGATTGAACGTACTAAGCTAGATGAGGACCACTCAGAGATCATGGTAGATCAAACGAAATATCGAAGTATGATTGATCACGATGTACCTCACAGCCTAGCGTGCACCGCATATCTTGTTGTTGTGTGCATGTGTGCTAGATATCGTGCTAAGCCTACTAAAAAGCACCTTGAAGCGTTAAACGGGTCTTTCGGTATCTCCAAGGAACCATCAATATGGGACTATGGTACCAAGGACACCGGATGTCACTAAACCTATGCAGATGTCGATCATGTAGGATGTCCGTGATACACGCCGGCACGTCAGAGGTGCTCGTTTTTGGGTGATAAACTTGTAGGTCGGTCTTCAAAGAAGCAAATGAGTACTTCTATTTCCTCTACAGAGGTTGAATACATAGCCATGTCATCTTGTTGTGCTCAAATCCTTTGGATGAGATCCTGTTGGAATCACTCCTAAACCTTATTCAAGTGTCAGTTACTCATATGTAATAGTTAGCTTATTATGGCCTTTATGTTTGTTATTAGCCTTAAGCTTATGTAGAAGGCCCATGAGCTTAGGCCCAAGCCCATAGGAGAAAGGAAGGGACTAGGAAGTGTTGCCCTAGCTCCTCCTCCTATAAATACTATGTAATAACCCTCACTTGAGGGTTGGTTGTTCAAGTTTTTTTTTCACTCATGCCCTACGCATAACCGGTCATAAGCATATCGTGTGTGTGTTTGGATACTTGGTCAATCGCCTCTCTATCTTTCTTGTAAGCTTGTGTTGTAAAACTAGTGACCTAACAGTGGTATCAATCGCCAAATAGTTCGGTTAACACTTTCGTTTTGAAGTATTTGTTTTAGGTCTTACGCGTAAAAGTAGTTACCACTTTGGATCGCTTAAAAACTCATTTTTACACTTTTTAATCCAAGATTCTTGTACTTTCAACGTTTTAAGGTGTTAAAATACTTGTTTTTGGAAAAAAGTTTCAATCTTTACGTGTGGATCTAAGTTTTTAAGCTTGTTTTGTTCGGTGAAGTTCTACGCGTAACCCGTTTAGCTATTTTGTTCATCCAAGTTCACACTTTTGTGTAATTTGGTACTATTAAGCTATTCCATAACAAAAATGGTTTAGAAACACATTTGGGCATCATTTTTTGAGTAAGTCTACGCTAAGAAAACCCTAATCTTACCGTAACTTTTCCTTGGTTTGATTTCGTGGTTTATACCTCGTGTTTTCTTGCTTGGATAAGCCTGAAAATACGTCGACTTTGGATATCTTTTGCACCGTGATAGTGTAAAAGATCATTTGGGATAAAACCCTAAAATTACGCGTAAGCATAAAGCTTACGCCGTAGAAATCCTATAAGATTCATCTTACGCCAAGCCTAGTCTTACATAAGATAATCCTACTAACTTTCTAATAACTTGTGTCTCACGCATAACTTTAGTGCTTTTTCCTACTTATAAGCTAAATCTACGCGTAACCTTCCTTGTTACGCGTAACTTTGGTGTTTTTACGGATAAGTGCTACTTGGCTATTGTGATTTCTACGCCTAAGGATACTTCATCAACAAAGGTTCATTCGACTACAAAGATCCATTTTTTACCAACACAAGTTTATCAACATGTCACAACCACCATACTCTAACTATTTCCCTTACACTTATTCTCAACGTCAACAACAACTAACTCCACAACATCAACAATGGAATCAACAACAAGCAATTTATCAACAACAATTTAATCAACAACATACTCCACAACTTGCTGCAATTCCACAACCTCAAATGGTTCAACCACCACCAAGTCTTCAAGTTCAACCCTACACAAATGAATTCAATCAACATCCATCAAGGAACACTATGAAGGAACCCACTTGGTTTGCAAAGATGTGTGAAGCTTTAAGTAGCCAACAATCAATTCATGAGGCCGGATCACTTGATAGACCTCCAATGCTCACTCCAGGAAACTACGATCAATGGGTGATAAGGTTCTTTAGGTTTTGTGATCAGAAGAAGCCACATGGAAAGTTCTTAAAGAAGGTTATCTTGGAAGGTCCATTTGAGATGCCTCAATGCTATCGTACCGCCGATCCAAATGCTATTCCACCAAGAGATGAACAAACGAACATTGCTATGGCTGCACTTGAATCCTCAAGAACTTCTACACTATGAAGGCGATGAACTTGCAATGGAATACATCCTCTTAGGATTACCTAACCCAATTCTTCGAAGTGTTGATGCTCAAAAGACCGCAAAGGAAATGTGGGATCATATTCATCTTCTTATGGAAGGATTCAGACTCAATCGAGGATTTGGAATCCAAAATTTACTTGGCTTATGAACACTTCATGATTGAACCCGGAGAGACACTCGAGTCTTATCATCACGTTTTTCGTGACATCATCAATGATTTGGATAAACACAACATCATCATGCCAAGAATTGCAGTGAATACTAAGTTTCTGAGTAGTCTTGGTTCTGAATGGGAGAAGTATGTCATTTTTCTTCGTCAAGCGAAGAACATGCATCATTCTACATATGGATTGTTGTACGATTACTTGAAGCCTCATGAAAAGGAAGTTGATAGGAAAGGATTCTCCGTGCTCAAATTGCTCCACCGACACATCCGGAAAATCAACAACTTGCCTTATATGCTCAAAATAGTTATTCTCCTCAACTAGCAACTCAACCAACTGCTCACAATCAAACATATGATCCTTCACAACCTCAATCTCAACAAACTCAATTGGTTCCATACAACAACAACAATGCTCAAGCACTTGTTAGCGAAGCTAATGAGGAATCGATCCGTCGAAGCATTGCAACAAGGATTTGCTATGATTGCTAATGCCTTTAGCCGTTATACCAACAAATCCAACAACCGTATTCGCTCCTCATCTAATACAAGGAATCAAGCTGTTGTGAACAATGGACGAGTTGAAGTTCAGAATCGTGGTTATGGTCGACCGATGGGCGGTGGTCAAGGGTTTAATGCTGTGGGTAGGAATAACAATCGAGCTCAAGTGGTGGAACAGGGAAATGCTCGAAATGGGTTGAATGGTCTTCGATGCTACAACTGCAATGAGAAGGGACACTGGCTAATGCATGCCCAAAGCCAAGGACTAGGGGCAACGCTTATTTCAAAGAGGCTCTTCTTTTGGCTCTTAAGGATGAAGCTGGTGGAACTCTCACAGACAAAGAAAACGAGCTTTATGGCAAATGCGACTCGGATGATGATATGGAGGACTTGCGGCCAATGCACCGTTATGTTGATGGCTAATATGCATGAGTTACACATGAGTGACACAGCCCAGTGTATGACATCGATGGCTTGTCTCAAAACCGAACAAACCATATTTATCTCTCGATTCATATCTCCGCCAACATCACAATCGGCAAGGCTCGAATGTTCAAAATGCCGCCCACATCTCATTCGACGATTTTCAACTAGACCCGTAGTTATATTTGACGATCAAGATGACCAAATGGTTTCCCTTGATAATCAAATTGACTTCGTGGTTATACTTGAGGATCTAAGTAATGATCATGTTGAGACTCACGTTGAACACGCCGAACTTTTGCCTCATCCGGATTTTGCTCGTTTAATACAAGACCAACAGACCATAGTGGAAAAATGTCATGCCATTAATCCGGACTTGAAAAGCAAAAATGCACTGTTAACCAAGGATTTTGAATGTTTACAAAAGCAACTCAACTTTTTCAAAACTCAAGAAAACGTGAAAACGGTTTTGAAGCAGCCTTTGCCAAATCTCATCAAAACGACAAATATTTAGAGAGAGCGATGCGTGATCTAGCCGCCGAAGAATGCTTTGTTGTCTCGAAATAGAACAACAATGAAACATGAACATAAAAAGCAAATTAACGCTCTCACCTTGGAAAATCAAAAAGCTAAGGCCGAGTTGTTAACTTGTCAAAAACAGTTTTCTGCATACAAAAAGCATTCAACGAAACGAATAGATGATCATCTTGAAGAAATCATCGGCTTGCAAAACAAACTTAAAGAGTTTAAAACTGTTGTTTACAAACATGGCGAGTCGGTCATAACCATTGAAAAGTTTACTTTAAAACCCAATCCAAATGGATATGGACCGAATCTTGCCGATTACAAACCTAAGCTTTCAACAAAAGCATTCAAACCAAATCTCTAAGTTTCCGCGAGAATATAAAATTGATAATTCTGCTATGAGTGTTGTTGAATATCATCGTTAAGAGGAATTAGATGCGTAAGACGAGTCGATCAAAATTAGAAAAAGTTGTTTACAACAAACCTTTTAACTATTCAAAAGCGGTCACTTTCGTCACACCAACGGATTCTTCTAACACACCAAGGATTATCATCAAAACACTCGAGTCTTCTAATGTTAATCCCAAACCGCATTATGCACAAACTTATGGTCCTTTACCTTCCATCGTGAAGTAAACTCAAAACTCGAAAATCGCAAAAATTCTTGATATTTTGACATTTTCATGGGTGACCTCAAAACTTTACAACATGAGATAGAATATCATTCTGAAATCAAAGTTCAACACTTTCAATCGCCTCTAGCGCGAGCACAAAGAGACATTTTTAAAAAATCTTTACCAAATGTTAAAAATTTGAAAAGTTGTGCATTGTCTTGGGAAAGGGACTTTCATAAGGAACTTGGATTAATGAAGGTCGTTTTTGAGAAAACATAAACATCTATTTCTAACACTAAACGTAAAAAGAAACTGTTGAGAAAAGATGTTGATCGACTCTTGGAAGATGTCATCTGTGCCGATGTCCATAATGTTGTGTTATTGAATTCTTTGTCATATGCATTTGATTATATCTCTGCCGATCTTTGATTCCGTGGTAAATGTTGAGAACACGATAATGTGCTTGGATCGAGTCCTAAAAGTTGAAAACAAACGATTGTCAAACGAACTTTCAAATGCAATACGTCGTCTTAATTGGTGTCAAAAAGATATTCACGATCAACAACTTGCTTTTCCAAACAAAATCGCCCAATTAAGGCAAAATCTTCGATCCTAAAATTGAGCAACTGGATGATCAAAACGTGTCTTTTAAGTGTCAAATCTCAAAATATGAACAAGAACTTGTAAAAGTTAAAAAGGAATATGGTGTCATATTTGATTTACTCAAAAAGACTCGTGATGAAGCATCAAATGAACTTGATCATTATCTTGCACACATTAAAGAAGTTATGCATTTTCTTTGGAAATGTTCGGATTACGAAAATCAAGATCTGATTCACACTATCTTCAAGTTAAGAGAAATGATTGGAAAGTATGAACAACTTCGCCACATCGTGATTAAGAGCAGCCCGGTAACACTTAGTAATCATGAACCTAGAATCCCTACAGCCAAATCACAAGTTGCTAACGTGCTTCCTTTCTATGAAAGCGACAGAATAGTGAGTCTTTTCCAAACGTCCCCAGCACTTCACGACCTAGAGCACTACATCGAAGAATAGGAAGTTGCGACCTAAGAAAAGATCAATTAAGAATGCTAAAGTAGAAGAACACCCTAGGACTATGAATAAGACTCACGTTGCTTCCACTATAGATATTGCATCTCGCAAATGTAATAGAAATAGTGATGTAACGAATGCTAAACCATTAAGTACTTTTGATATTCAGTCCGATGCACCTTGTGTTATTTGTCGTAAAAGTATGAATTCCGATTGTCATGATAAATGTGTTGCTAAAGCTATCATCTCTCGTTTAAGGAATCCTAAGAACCGAATACCTCTAGGCCCACTAATCTTTCTAAGTCCTGCTTGGTAGACCGCTCTTTAGATTCTAAGAACGCATTGTTGTCCCTCAGCTCCGGTTTCACCTCCTAGGAATGTAGTACCACCTAGTGCATTCACTAAGACTAAAGCAAATACTAGTTGGAGATGGCCGAAATGGATATATAACACACTAGGATTTAAGTGGATACCTAAAGCTATTAATGTATGTATATCTACTATATCCGCTATGGAACCCTCTAACATTTCGGGTTCCACATCTACTTCTATTCCATCTGCGGTCGCCCGGTGTAATGCGGTGATACTGATCATTCTCTGGATTGTTGATAGCGGATGTTCCCGACACATGACAGGCAACCTTAAACTGTTATCAAACTTTATTACAAAGTTCATTGGCATCGCCGATTCGAATGATCACTTCGCATCTATCATGGGCTACGGAGACTATATCAATGGGAACATCGAAATTAGTAGGTTTATTATGTGGAAGGCCTCGGTCACAATCTGCTTTCGTAGGTCAGTTTGTGATGGAGATTTGGAGGTTGCTTTTTGGGAGAAAACTTGTTTCATTCGTGATCTACAAGGAAATGACCTTATGTCCGCTCAAGGCGCGAATTCTAGTCTTTACACTATCTCTATGCAAGACATGGTTGCATCTTCTCCCATCTGCTTACTTTCAAAGGCAACATCAACAAAATCCTGGCTATGGCACCTTCGTCTCTCACATCTAAACTTTCAAACCATCACCAACCTTGCTCGACACAAACTAGTTGAAGGACTCCCACGGTTTCGGTATTCTAAAGATCACCTTTGCTCACCTTGTGAACAAGGCAAAAGCACTCGTGCTCATTTTCCTTCAAAGGTGGAACACGAGCATGTGCTTCATCTTCTTCACATGGATTTGTGTGGCCCGACGCGCTGCGGCAAACGATCAATGGCAAACGCTACATCTTAGTAATTGTTGATGACTATTCACGCTGGACTTGGGTCTACTTTCTTCGAAGCAAAGATCAAGCTCCACAGATGATCATCACCTTTCTCCGAAAAATACAAGTTCAACTACGAAACACCGTTCGACTAATCGAATGGATGAGGCACCTAATTTGTTAATCAAACTCTTCGTGAATTTTATGAGAAAGTGGGAATTCAAAGATCGACATCTATTGCACGCACACGAACAAAACGGAGTTGTCGAAAGACGAAACCAACGTTAGTGGAAGCTGCAAGAACAATGTTAATCAATGCTAAACTTCCAGATTACTTATGGGCGAAGGCTGTATCTATCTGCATGCTATACTCAAAACCGTTCTATGATCACAAAACGCTACACAAAAAACACCTTTGAGCTTGTCCACAACAGAAAACCGAATCTCAAACACTTTCATATATTTGGATCTCTTTGCTATCCGAATAATGATCGTGATGACTTTGGAAAGCTCAAAGCCAAAGCCGACATTGGAGTCTTTATTGGATATTGTGATAATTCTAAAGGTTTCGAACTGAATCGTCGAACAAAGGAGGTTATGGAAACGATTCATGCTCATTTTGATGAACTCACGAAATGGCTTACGAGTATAACTGCTTGGAACCCGGACACAACCGCTTAAACTTCCCCAAACCCCATCATCACGAACAAAGCCCCGACTTACTCGTCAACAAATGGAAAGGTTATTTGCTCAGCTGTTCAATGACGATATTGATGAACGTGCTCGTGTGTATCGCAAGCTGCTCCGCCACTCAACCTCGATAATACTCTTATACCCGATACACCGCTACAACAACTACGGTTGAAGAAGCACCACCAGTTGACTCCAACACAACAGCTGAACAAACCGCTTCCAACAATGATGAACCGGCTGATGATGTTTTGAATGAAGTACCCCACGCAGATTTTGATCCAAATCGTTCTTTAACCCGTTTGCTAATGAGACGCTGCACCCGGATGTCGCGGAATCTTCAACAAACCATTTGAATCCTCGATTCTCGCACAATGTATACCAACATCAACCCTCACATAGATGCGGCCAAACAAATAAGCTTAAATCACTCCAAACCGCCACTTGAATGGGTCAACCGTAATCGCCAAAGCGCTAAGCACTGAATGCAATGACGACCGGGGAGTACGTGTTTCCCGTCGTTATGTCCCGTGACGAAGCCTATGCAATGGATTATCAAACGCAAAGTGATCAGAAATTTGAATGAAAAAGAGACGGTGAATATGATTATAACTAAGGAAAAGCCAACAAATTACAATGGCTTAAATGCAAATTAGAGGAAATTAAAAAGATAAAATCTATTAAATAAACGCTATCACTATAATTAAAATGATGTTATTGTTTTTATGTTTTACTTAAATGAAATTAAAAACTACGCGACGATACAAAGATAAAACGTGAAACTTACACAATATAAATCCTAAAATATGAAAAATACATTTTTACAATCCTAATGATAAAAGAAAATTTGGAAAAAAAGAAAATTATTTTTACAACTATTTAATTAATTATTATTAATTAAAAACTATTTTAACTATTAAATAATTACCTAAAATACAAGAAATTTGGAAATAAAGCTAGATAAATAAAATTAAGACTTAGAAAAGTCTAAAATAACAAACTAGAATTTTCAAAACTATTTTTGTATTTTTTCTGATTATTTTTCTATTTTCTAGGAATTTTAAACTATTAAAAACTAATTAAATTACTAAAAATTACAAAATAAACTATGAAAAATCTGGAAAATTACTTTTTTTACTTTTTATATTTATCTAAATCGAAGAAAATTGAAAACTTATTTTTGAACCTTTTCTTACGAATTTTTGTATTAAAAGCTATTAAAAAGCTTAAAAACTAAATTTAATAAAGAAAAATAGTAAACAATGATGACTAAAAATTATGAAAATTGCAGGAAATTATAAAATGTAATTCTAAATCTATGAAAATACAAAACTGGGCTTATGTGTAAGAGACTACACCAAGGTAAATTGAGTTGGAATAAGCACTTGGAAATAAGCTAACAAGCACAAAAATGAACCAACTGATTATATAAGCTAGGGTATGCTAAAACTACTCTAAGGCAACTGATTACACCTAATTCTAACTCTAAATCATTGATTACCAAGGATTATTCAAACCGATCTATAAACCAAAACATCTAGCTGATTCTAAGTTTAAGCAGTTCTTAATGCTATCCAATAAGCTAGAGGAAAAGAAGGTATAGTTCTCAAGAAAACCAACCAGAGATTGCATATCCAAAGTTACAGCTAATGAAGACCTTTAATGAAGAAGCTGTACAGCCAAAACCTAACCGACCATTATGGGACATTGCGTGATGCAATGTAATCAGATGAACTTACCCTCATCAAGTTGAGCTAATCTATGAGCTTATCGCAAGCTTAAAGGCAAAACAGAGATATGTGGGACTAAAACAACCTAGCAAACTACAAATGTGTCAAATATCAAATCCTAGCTGGGACTTGGAATACCGCTAAGCAAAGACTGCAAAAATTGAACTTAAGAAACGGGTTTTGACTTTTTAAAACAGATACAAAGTTGACTAAATTGAGATTCAAGAGCAAATGTAGAACTGATGTGGGTAAATAATGATATAATGCAACTGAAACAAGCTAGCTTATTAACTTCTAAACCTATAAGAAATGATTTCATAAACCTGCTGTTTTCAACAAGTTATGGAAACAAGATCGAGAGAGATGAAAATTGACTTATGAAGAAAACAAACACCAAAAACAAGACAGATATGACTACTAATAACTATAACAAACTAAATTCAACTGATCTAATCCATTCTTAGACCTCTAAAACAGTTTTCAAAGCTAAACCAAACACTCCTTTTAAACCTGATAAGCAAATAACATCAAGCTAGCTACTGAACAGGCTTGAACCAATGACCAAACTGAGTTCATATAACCTAATCACAGATTAACCTACAGGTTTTAACTACTTAAGATCACTAAAACAGATTCTGCCAAGAACAAGAAAAATAGCACTTACAATTGGTCCAAAGCCACTATGGCTTGCAAACAGTGAAACCAGAGAACCACTATCCTAAATCTTAACCCATATGAATCTAAATCAACCCATATTCCTGTCTGAATCAACCCATATCATCCCTGCATCAGTTTTGCTCCTTGCTTTGACTTTCATTGACCAATGTCCAATATTGTTTCAACTTAAACACAAGCTTATAAAAAGCTATTATAAGCTAATTTAAACTTGTTTTAACTTATAAATAAGCTCATTGAAGCTTGGGATTCAGAATTTAGAATTGAAAGACTACCGCTAACATGAACTTTGAAACATAACCATAAACTGGAATTGAAATTTAAATTGAGTTGCAATACACTTTAATAACTTTGTTTAATACAAATCAACTAGAAAAAACAATTGAAAACTAATTAAGACCTAATAATCTAAGAAACGACATACATTTTAACAAAATAAAAACTAACTACTCCTCTATCCTTCCTTCTTGGCCTCTTTTATGCACCAACTTCTCTCTCTCACTTATCTGAGTGGATCCCAGCATCAATATGAGCCATTGATTGGCTAGACTTCATCTTGGCCCTTAATCTCGTTTTGGCGCCATTTTCTGTTTTGATATCAGGGACAGGAAAGAGGGAGCATTTAATGAGGTGGGATGTTAGGTGAGGTGGGGGGAGACAAAGGGTGTAGTAGGGTGGTTTTAGGTGGCTGGAGGTGGGAGGATGCAGACATGTTTGTCGGGGATGACAGGGAAATAGGGGGGCGGGTATATTATTTTAAATGTTGGGTTTTGGGTTGTCGGGTCATGGGATATTGGACCGGGTAAACGGATTGGGCCAAGGGTTAATGTTTTGGGCTTGGGTAACAATTAGGGTCCGGTTTGGTTTGTAGAGTATTAATACAAGGACCACTAATGTAATATTTGGAATTCAAGGGACCAAATATGCAAATTATGAAGATGTATTCAAGGGTTGGTCTTGCCAAACTTTAATAATCCAAGGGTTAATTTTTTGACACTTTTGAAATTTCCAAGGACTAGTTTTGACAATTTTTGGATTTTCAGGGACTCAACTGTAATTTTCTCAAAACTTTTAGATTTTTCCACCAAAAGGACTAAATATGACAATTTATGATTACAAAAGGACCTTTGGTGATTTTTCTTTTTAAAATAAATGCCTAGGGATCATGATTTTGCCATTTTCTGAAAGTCGGGGACCTGAAATCGCCAATTATGCAAACTTTGCTCGTTTTTCATCGATTTTGAACATTTTGCATCCAAACATATAAAATGCACTTTTGGAATATTTTCGTGTTTTGATGCATTCGAGCATTTTAAACGTTTTTGCGTTCAGATTTAACCAAAAATGATGAGTATTTACACACTCATCAATCCCCACACTAAACTATTGCTAGTCCCTAGCAATCTTTTGAGAAAAAAAAACTTAATGGATTTCGCGTCTTTACCAAAAGCCATTATTGCTGAGTAGCTAAATCGTTTTAGTTCAAGTAAGAACCATGGTACACCGATAACCATCTCATTTATTGGCAAATCATAAACCATATAACGGATTTGATGTGTCTTTACCAGAGCCGTACTTTTCCTCTGACTAGCCAACTCTTAGATAAATTATCAATATTATCTTTGGTGAGTCGATTACCAATTATGGTTTTCGAACTGCCTTTACCACAAGCCATAACCTTATGGCTAGCCAACTCTTCACTTTTTAGGATATGAGTGAATACCATACAATTTTGGGCAAATTGCAAGCCGTAAACGGATTTGAGATGTCTTTACCAAGAGCCGCTTGTTCTCGATTAGCCAATCCTTTTGTTTATTAGACAAGCATGACTGATAACTAAAATGAGTAAGTGTAGAACACTTACTCCAAAAAAAAATTGGCCAAAACGGGAATTAGGCGGTGCGAAATGCATTGATAAAATCGTGAGAATCCCCCCTACACTTAGAAATGAATATTGCCCTCAATATTCAAAGTAACCCGTGTTATGCCAAAACCGAGAACGTAAAAGGGAAATACTACTGACCATTATTTAGAAAGAAGATTTTTTTTTTTTTTTTTTTAGGCTTATATATACACCAACATGCTGGGCAACCCCACACTGGGGGTGGTAGAAAATAGAAAGAAGTCGAATATGGGTGAAAACCCATATGGCTCTTCACGTTTTGATTCCCGAAGTCGCTAGCTTGACTTCGACCTAATTAATTTGTTCATGGGGAAATAAGGGACGAAACAATCTCCACCGGACTTTCATTCAAGATGTTTGGACAAACATTTGAAGTAATGAAAGTTCCACACCGATGAGATATATATATGAAGACAGAATCCAGGCCTCACAAATGGTACATGGAAATGCCGGGGTCAAAGATAGTGTCCTCACCCCTAACGAGCAGTGAAGAAGAGAGAAGTCAGCAGTAGGTGAAGAAAAGAAGGAAAATCATGATGGCGATGTGATCATGATAAGATTCTCTTCCTCGTGGTCAAGTGTTGCTTTTCGTTTGGATTATATCGGTTGGAAGCTCTTAGGTTTGGAAAGCATCTCGGAGGGAGGTTGGAAAATTTGTCATAGAAATACAAACTCTCATGATTGAGAACTTTTGCCCGATCATGAACCTTTTGGCATCCCGCTTGAATTCATATACTCCTCGGAGTCATGATATGAGCGAGTTCAATGCGAATCCTCATGAAGAGAATCATTCACATGATGTGAATTTGTGAACTCTTGTTCCATTGTGGTCTCATCACTATCCTCAACTGAAATCAAAGAGTGGATTCGAGAAATTAAAGTGAATTCTGAGTGAATTCAAATAGGATTGGTGAAAGTAGCTTTGAATGTTTCGGGAACAAAGTGATCAACATTCTCTATTGGATGGTTGGGATAAGAAGTGAGTGAATCGATCATATAAAGGAGACTTCAATCTCCTAGATCGCTTCGAAATCAAAGAGATCATCGTCACTTTCTGATGAAAGTGAACTGATGTGAGTGAGTTCATCGGTGAACTCCTCAAGAAGAGGATCGACTGTTGTGGAGTGATGCCTCGACATACTCAATGTCTCCATGGGAAGCACAATCATCGCTAAAATCTGAGAAAGTTTCAAATGATCATTTGAACACTCAAGAGGGAAGAAGAATCACACATATGATCGAAATTCCCGTGACTCTCTCGGGATTGGGACAAGGTTCTCAACACTTGACTTTATGAATTCGTCCGATTCCTTTCGTGAACAGGTCAAGATGCTCGTCCCCCTAATAAGAGAGTGAGTGGGATGCGGTGATAGCAATTGTTTGAGATGCAATCTCAACTGATATCAACTGACCGAGGAGGTTGAGAAATATTATTTCTAAAAGGATAAAACCCTCCTGTCATCATATATGTAGCCTTTAAGAAATTAAACCCTTAGAGCTGCATGCTCTAGGGGCTAACACTTTGATTGGCGAGCCTCCGATCTTCTTCGCTAGCAATTCTCCCATGGTCTTTTCACCACTCACTTGATTCTTAAAGTTAATCATCATATCCTCAAGTGTTTTCATTGTGGTTTCAAAATCATGGAGATTTCTGAGACAACGGCTCAGTGGAGTTTGAACCGTATGGTGCTGTGGAGGTTGGAAATTGTCAAAACCGGAAGTATAGTAATTTTGATTCCACAGTTGACATTGAAGAGGACCTCCACAATTTGTGCAAGAACAATTCGGTACATTCTGAAACGATGTGTCATTAAAACTTTGATAGCACGGTTTTTGCTCAAATGAATACCTGAGGAGGTGGCTAAAATCGTTTTGAGGATAATTGGAAAAGTTCGGGTAAGTGCATGAGTTTTCACCAAGCACAAAACGAACAAAATCCATCCGTAAGATCATTTCCACACCTCTCGCAAGAACATCGTTGACATCAAAAATCAACTAACGGATCCCCAAACCACAACTGTACGTGAAGAAAAAGGGGTGGGTTAAGAAAATGCTCATTAAAAAAATTTTGATCATAAGAAATGAATTCCTCGAACCGCAAAACAAACAACTTCCGTTATGAATGTCATTACCGCATCGCTCGCATCGCATACAAACGCATACGGAAACCAAAAGCGGTTCTCCACAACCGATACAAGGAATCGATGATTCCATCGCATAGAAGAAGTTAGAATCAAATGGATAGAGGTAAAGGGATAAAGAATCAAAAAGGGTAAGAGGGTAAAGAGGAATATTTGTGGTATTTTTGAAAAACACATGTGAAAACAAAGAATGAAAATCTTTTTGGATTTTTGATTTTAAAGAAAAATATAAACACACATGATGGTATAAACAAAGAGTGAATATCCAAATCACTAATCGCTAGACGAAGATAATCAAGACAACTCCTCAAGCAATGGCCAATTTGATGCGTGTAAATAAGCTAAATCACCCAAAATGCCACTTGTGAATGGCCGACCGTAATCGACTTAAAAGCAAGCACGAATGCAATGAAGATCTGGGAGTATAGGTTTCCCCGGTCATATGTCCCAGCGAGCTATGCAATGGATTATCAAACGTAAAGTGATCGAGAAATTTGAATGAAAAAGAGATTTGTGAATATGATTATAACTAAGGAAAAGCCAACAAATTACAATGGCTTAAATGCAAATTAGAGGAAATTAAAAAGATAAAATCTATTAAATAAACGCTATCACTATAATTAAAATGATGTTATTGTTTTTATGTTTTACTAAACCAAATTAAAAACTACGCGACGTAAAGATAAAAAGTGAAACTTACACAATATAAATCCTAAAAATATGAAAAATACATTTTTACAATCCTAATGATAAAAGAAAATTTGTGGAAAAAGAAAATTATTTTTACAACTATTTAATTAATTATTATTAATTAAAAACTATTTTTAACTATTAAATAATTACCTAAAATACAAGAAATTTGGAAATAAAGCTAGATAAATAAAATTAAGACTTAGAAAAGTCTAAAATAACAAACTAGAATTTTCAAAACTATTTTTGTATTTTTTCTGATTATTTTTCTATTTTCTAGGAATTTTAAACTATTAAAAACTAATTAAATTACTAAAAATTACAAAATAAACTATGAAAAATCTGGAAAATTACTTTTTTTACTTTTTATATTTATCTAAATCGAAGAAAATTGAAAAATTATTTTTTTGAACCTTTTCTGAATTTTTTGTATTAAAAGCTAATTAAAAAGCTTAAAAACTAAATTTAATAAAGAAAAATAGTAAACAGTGACTAAAAATTATGAAAATTGCAGGGAAATTATAAAATGTAATTCTAAATCTATGAAAAATACAAAACACTGGGCTTATGTGTAAGAGACTACAGAACTGTAGTGTAAATCGAGTTGAATAAGCACTTGGAAATAAGCTAACAAGCACAAAAATGAACCAACTGATTATATAAGCTAGGTATAAAACTACTCTAAGGCAACTGATTACACCTACTCCTAATCTAAATCATTGATTACCAAGGATTATTCAAATGATCTATAAACCAAAACATCTAATGACCCTAAGTTTAAGCAGTTTAATGCTTATCCATAAGCTAAAGTGAAAAAGAAGTATAGTTCTCAAAGACAACCAACCGAGATTGTATATCCAAAGTTACAGACTAATGAAGACCTTTAATGAAGAAGTTACAGCCAAACCTAACTGACCATTATGGGAGGTGACTGCAGATGCAATATAAGCATGAACTTACCCCTACTGTTTGAGCTAATCTATGAGCTTATCACAAAGCTTAAAGGCAAAACAGATATGTGGGACTAAAAACAACCTAGCAAACTACAAATGTGTCAAATATCAAATCCTAGCTACTTGGAATAAGCACTGTGCATAAGCTAATAGATCTGCAAAAATTGAACTTAAGAACAGGTTTTGACTTTTTTAAAAACAGATACAAAGTTGACTAAATTGAGATTCAAGAGCAAATGTAGAACTGATGTGGGTAAATAATGATATAATGCAACTGAAACAAGCTAGCTTATTAACTTCTAAACCTATAAGAAATGATTTCATAAATGCTTTCAACACAGGAAAACAAGATCGAGAGATGAAAATTGACTTATGAAGAAAACAAACACCAAAACAAGAAGAGATATAACTACTAATAACTATAACAAACTAAATTCAACTGATCTAATCCATTCTTAGACCTCTAAAACAGTTTTCAAAGCTAAACCAAACACTCCTTTTAAACCTGATAAGCAAATAACATCAAGCTAGCTACTGAACAGGCTTGAACCAATGACCAAACTGAGTTCATATAACCTAATCACAGATTAACCTACAGGTTTTAACTACTTAAGATCACTAAAACAGATTCTGCCAAGAACAAGAAAAATAGCACTTACAATTGGTCCAAAGCCACTATGGCTTGCAAACAGTGAAACCAGAGAACCACTATCCTAAATCTTAACCCATATGAATCTAAATCAACCCATATTCCTGTCTGAATCAACCCATATCATCCCTGCATCAGTTTTGCTCCTTGCTTTGACTTTCATTGACCAATGTCCAATATTGTTTCAACTTAAACACAAGCTTATAAAAAGCTATTATAAGCTAATTTAAACTTGTTTTAACTTATAAATAAGCTCATTGAAGCTTGGGATTCAGAATTTAGAATTGAAAGACTCAACAGTTAACATGAACTTTGAAACATAACCATAAACTGGAATTGAAATTTAAATTGAGTTGCAATACACTTTAATAACTTTGTTTAATACAAATCAACTAGAAAAAACAATTGAAAACTAATTAAGACCTAATAATCTAAGAAACGACATACATTTTAACAAAATAAAAACTAACTACTCCTCTATCCTTCCTTCTTGGCCTCTTTTATGCACCAACTTCTCTCTCTCTCACTTATCCGAAAGTGGATCCCAGATCAATATGAGCCATTGATTGGATAGACTTCATCTTGGCCCTTAATCTTGTTTTGGCGCCATTTTCTCGTTTTGATATCGGGGAAGAAAGAGGGAGCATTTAATGAGTGGGATGTTAGGTGAGGTGGAGACGGGGTGTAGAGGTTGTTGAAGGGCTGGAGGGAGGATGCGCATATGTTTGTCGGGGATGACAGGGAAATAGGGGCGGTATATTATTTTAAATGTTGGGTTTTGGGTTGTCGGGTCATGGGATATTGACCTAAAACTGGACCAAGGGTTAATGTTTTGGGCTTCAAAACAATTAGGGTCCGGTTTGGTTTGTAGAGTATTAATACAAGGACCACTAATGTAATATTTGGAATTCAAGGGACCAAATATGCAAATTATGAAGATGTATTCAAGGGTTGGTCTTACAAACTTTAATAATCCAAGGGTTAATTTTTTGACACTTTTGAAATTTCCAAGGACTAGTTTTGACAATTTTTGGATTTTCAGGGACTCAACTGTAATTTTCTCAAAACTTTTAGATTTTCCACCAAAGGACTAAATATGACAATTTATGATTACAAAAGGACCTTTGGTGATTTTTCTTTTTGAAATAAATGCCTAGGGACTGATTTTGCCATTTTTGAAAGTCGGGGACTAAACCCAATTATGCAAACTTTGCTCGTTTTCATCCTGATTTTGAACATTTTGCATCTAAACATATAAAATGCACTTTTGGAATATTTTCTGTTTGATGCATTTCAGCATTTTAAACGTTTTGCGCTCAGATTTAACCAAAAATGATGAGTATTTACACACTCATCAATCCCCACACTAAACTATTAAGTCCCTAGCAATCTTGAGAAAAACTTAATGGATTTCGTCTCTTTACCAAAAGCCATTACTTCCGGAGTAGCCAAATGTTTCAGTTCAAGTAAGAACCTTGGTACACCGATAACCATCCTGATTCAAATCATAAACCATATAACGGATTTGATGTCTTTACCGAAGCCGTACTTTTCCGACTAGCCAACTCTTAGATAAATTATCGAATTATCTTTGGTGAGTCGATACCAATTATGGTTTTCCACCTTTACCACAAGCCATAACCTTAAGGGCTAGCCAACTCTTCACTTTTTAGGATATGGTGAAGTAATACCATACAATTTTTGGGCAAATTGCAAGCCATATAAACGGATTTGAGAAATCTTTACCAAGAGCCGTTTGCTCCTGGATTAGCCAATCCTTTGTTTTATTAGACAAGGCGGATCGATAACCAAATGAGTAAGTAGAACACTTACCCAAAAAAATTTTGGCCAAAAACGGGGAATTAGCGGTAAAATTACGTGATAAAATTCGTGAGAATCCCCCCCACACTTAGAAATGAATATTGCCCTCAATATTCAAAGTACCGGGCGGTTATGCCAAACTGAGAACGAAAAAGGAAAAATACTACGACCATTATTTAGAAAGAAGATTTTTTAGGCTTATATACACAAACATGTGGGCAACCCCCCACACTAGGGTGGTAGAAAATAGAAAGAAGTCAGAAATATGGGTGAAGACCCATATGGCGTGCATCGTTTTTGATTCCCCGGTCGCTAGCTTGACTCAACCCCGCATTAATTTGTTCATGGGGAAATAAGATCGAAACAATCTCCATCGGACTTTCATTCAAGATGTTTGGACAAACATTTGAAGTACGTGAAAGTTCCACACCGATGAGATATACATAGAACCGCCTCCAAATGGTACATGGAAATGCCGGGTCAAGATAGTGTCCCTCACCCCTAACGAGAAGAAGAGAGAAGTCACCTGGTGAAGAAAAGAAGGAAAATCATGATGACGATCATGATAAGATCTTCTTCCTCGGGTCAAGTGCAGCTTGCACTCGTTTGGATTATATCGGTTGAGCTCTTAGGTTTGGAAAGCATCTCGGGAGGGAGGGTTGGAAAATTTGTCATAGAAATACAAACTCTCATGATTGAGAACTTTTCCCCCTGATCATGATTTTTGCCATCCAAGCATCATACTCCTGCGAGTCATGATATGAGTGAGTTCACCGGCGAACTCCTCATGAAGAGAATCATTCACATGATGTGAATTTGTGAACTCTTGTTCCATTGTGGACTCATCACTATCCTCAATCTGAGTATCAAAGAGTGGATTCTCAGAATTAAAGTGAATTCAGAGTCGAATTCAAATAGAGGATTGGTGAAAGTAGCTTTGAATGTTTCGGTAACAAAGTGATCAACATTCTCTATTGACCTGGGATAAGAAGTGAGTGAACGATCATTATAAAGGAGACTTTCAATCTCCTAGATCGGCCAAATCAAAGAGATCATCGTCACTTCATGAAAGTGGATCGATGTGAGTGAGTTCATCGGTGAACTCCTCAAGAGGATCAGACGTGAGTGATGCCCGACATACCAATGTCTCCATGGAAGCACAATCATCGCTAAATCGAGAAAGTTTCCAAATGATCATTTGAACACTCAAGAGGGAAGAAGAATCACACATATGATCGAATTCCCGGACTCTCTCGGATTGGGACAAGGTTCTCAACACTAGACTTTATGAAGTCGCCCGATTCCTTTCGTGAACAAGTCAAGATGCTCGCCCCCATAGCCAGTGAGAGTGGGAGCTTGGGTGATAGCAAATTGTTTGAGATGCAATCTCAACTGCTGGGATATCAACTGACTGAGGAGGTTGAGCAATATTATTTCTAAAGGATAAAACCCTCCTCGTCATCATCATATAGAGCTGCCTTAAGAAATTGGGAACGCTTTAGAGCCGCATGCTCTAGGGCTAATAATTCTTCCCTTGATTGGCGAGCCTCCGCTCTTCGGCTAGCAATTCTCCCATGGTCTTTTCACCACTCACTTGATTCTTAAAGTTAATCATCATATCCTCGTGTTTCATTATGTTTCAAAATCATGGGAGATTTCTTGAGACAACGGCCAGTGGAGTTTGAACCGTATGGTGCTGTGGAGGTTGGAAATTGTCAAAACCAGAAGTATAGTAATTTGATTCCACGTTGACATTGAAGAGGACCTCCACAATTTGTGCAAGAACAATTCGGTACATTCTGAAACGATGTGTCATTAAAACTTTGATAGCACGGTTCTTGCTCAAATGAATACTGAGGATGGTGGCTAAAATCGTTTTGAGGATAATTGGAAAAGTTCGACTAAGTGCATGAGCCAGCTTCACACAAACGAACAAAATCCATCCGTAAGATCATTTCCACACCTCTCGCAAGAACATCGCTGACATCGAAAATCAACTAACGGATCCCCACAACCATAGCAATACTGTTGATTGAACGAAAAATTTGGGGTGGGGGGGTAGGTCGAGAAATTTTCGGCTCATTGAAAAAATTTTGATCATAAGAACATGAATTCCTCGAACCGACAAAACAACAACTCCATTATGAATGTCATTACCGCATCGTCGACGCATACCAACGACACGGTAAACTAAAAAGCGGTTCTCCACAACATTACAAGGAATCGATGATTCCATCGTAATAGAAGAAGTTAGAATCAAATGGATAGAGGGTAAAGGGATAAAGAATCAAAAAGGGTAAGAGGGTAAAGAGGATTATTTTTGGTATTTTTGAAAAACATGATGTGAAAACAAAGAATGAAAATCTTTTTGGATTTTTGATTTTTAAAAGAAAATATAAACACATACATGGTATAAACAAGAGTGAATATCCAAATCACTAATCTGCTACACGAAGATAATCAGACAATCAGCAATGGGCGCCAAAAATTTGATGGTGCAAACAGTCAAGCTAAATCACTCCTCACCGCCACTTGTGAATGGCCAACCGTAATCACTTAAAACCGCTTAAGCACGAATGCAATGAAGATCTGGGAGTAGTGTTTCCCGGTCGTTATGTCCCAACGAGCTATGCAATGGATTATCAAACGTAAAGTGATCGAGAAATTTGAATGAAAAAGAGATTTGTGAATATGATTATAACTAAGGAAAAGCCAACAAATTACAATGGCTTAAATGCAAATTAGAGGAAATTAAAAGATAAAATCTATTAAATAAACGCTATCACTATAATTAAAATGATGTTTTTTGTTTTATGTTTTACTAAAGCGAAATTAAAAACTACGCGACGTACAAGATAAAAACGTGAAACTTACACAATATAAATCCTAAAAATATGAAAAATACATTTTTACAATCCTAATGATAAAAGAAAATTTGTGGAAAAAGAAAATTATTTTTACAACTATTTAATTAATTATTATTAATTAAAAACTATTTTTAACTATTAAATAATTACCTAAAATACAAGAAATTTGGAAATAAAGCTAGATAAATAAAATTAAGACTTAGAAAAGTCTAAAATAACAAACTAGAATTTTCAAAACTATTTTTGTATTTTTTCTGATTATTTTTCTATTTTCTAGGAATTTTAAACTATTAAAAACTAATTAAATTACTAAAAATTACAAAATAAACTATGAAAAATCTGGAAAATTACTTTTTTTACTTTTTATATTTATCTAAATCGAAGAAAATTGAAAAATTATTTTTTTGAACCTTTTCTGAATTTTTTGTATTAAAAGCTAATTAAAAAGCTTAAAAACTAAATTTAATAAAGAAAAATAGTAAACAGTGACTAAAAATTATGAAAATTGCAGGGAAATTATAAAATGTAATTCTAAATCTATGAAAAATACAAAACACTGGGCTTATGTGTAAGAGACTACAGTCAGAGTGTAAATTGAGTTGGAATAAGCACTTGGAAATAAGCAAATAAGCACAAAATGAACCAATGATTATATAAGCTAGGTCTAAAACTACTCTAAGGCAACTGATTACACCTACTCCTAACTGCTAAATCATTGATTACCAAGGATTATTCAAACTGATCTATAAACCAAACATCTAATCGACCTAAGTTTAAGTAGCTTCTAAATGCATTATCCATAAGCTAGAGTGAAAATAAGGTATAGTTCTCAAGACAACCAACCAGATTATATCCAAAGTTACGTAATGAAGACCTTTAATGAAGAAGTTACGGGCCAAAACCTAATCACCATTATGGGAACAGATTGCAGATGCAAGATCAAAGGAACTTACCCCTACCGTTTGAGCTAATCTATGAGCTTTATCGCAAGCTTAAAGGCAAAACAGATATGTGGGACTAAAAACAACCTAGCAAACTACAAATGTGCCAAATATCAAATCCTAGCTACTTGGAATAAGCAACCTGCATAAGCTAATAGATCAAGCAAAAATTGAACTTAAGAACAAGGTTTTGACTTTTTTAAAAAGTACAAAGTTGACTAAATTGAGATTCAAGAGCAAATGTAGAACTGATGTGGGTAAATAATGATATAATGCAACTGAAACAAGCTAGCTTATTAACTTCTAAACCTATAAGAAATGATTTCATAAACTGTTTTCAACAGTTATGGAAAAGATCAAGAGAGATGAAAATTGACTTATGAAGAAAACAAACACCAAAAACAAGACAGATATGACTACTAATAACTATAACAAACTAAATTCAACTGATCTAATCCATTCTTAGACCTCTAAAACAGTTTTCAAAGCTAAACCAAACACTCCTTTTAAACCTGATAAGCAAATAACATCAAGCTAGCTACTGAACAGGCTTGAACCAATGACCAAACTGAGTTCATATAACCTAATCACAGATTAACCTACAGGTTTTAACTACTTAAGATCACTAAAACAGATTCTGCCAAGAACAAGAAAAATAGCACTTACAATTGGTCCAAAGCCACTATGGTTGCAAACAAAGGAAACCAGAGAACCACTATCCTAAATCTTAACCCATATGAATCTAAATCAACCCATATTCCCGTCTGATCAACCCATATCATCCCTCAGATCACTTTTCTTTGCTTTGACTTTCATTGACCAATGTCCAATATTGTTTCAACTTAAACACAAGCTTATAAAAAGCTATTATAAGCTAATTTAAACTTGTTTTAACTTATAAATAAGCTCATTGAAGCTTGGGATTCAGAATTTAGAATTGAAAGACTCAACAGTTAACATGAACTTTGAAACATAACCATAAACTGGAATTGAAATTTAAATTGAGTTGCAATACACTTTAATAACTTTGTTTAATACAAATCAACTAGAAAAAACAATTGAAAACTAATTAAGACCTAATAATCTAAGAAACGACATACATTTTAACAAAATAAAAACTAACTACTCCTCTATCCTTCCTTCTTGGCCTCTTTTATGCACCAACTTCTCTCTCTCACTTATCTGAGTGGATCCCAGCATCAATATGAGCCATTGATTGGCTAGACTTCATCTTGGCCCTTAATCTCGTTTTGGCGCCATTTTCTGTTTTGATATCAGGGACAGGAAAGAGGGAGCATTTAATGAGGTGGGATGTTAGGTGAGGTGGGGGGAGACAAAGGGTGTAGTAGGGTGGTTTTAGGTGGCTGGAGGTGGGAGGATGCAGACATGTTTGTCGGGGATGACAGGGAAATAGGGGGCGGGTATATTATTTTAAATGTTGGGTTTTGGGTTGTCGGGTCATGGGATATTGGACCGGGTAAACGGATTGGGCCAAGGGTTAATGTTTTGGGTCAAAATACCAGGGTCCTATTTGGTTTGTAGAGTATTAATACAAGGACCACTAATGTAATATTTGGAATTCAAGGGACCAAATATGCAAATTATGAAGATGTAGTCAAGGGTTGGTCTTGCCAAACTTTAATAATCCAAGGGTTAATTTTTTGACACTTTTGAAATTTCCAAGGACTAGTTTTGACAATTTTTGGATTTTCAAGGACTCAATCAGTAATTTTCTCAAAACTTTTAGATTTTCCACCAAAGGACTAAATATGACAATTTATGATTACAAAAGGACCTTTGGTGATTTTTCTTTTTAAAATAAATGCCTAGGACTGATTTGCCATTTTCTCGAAAGTCTGGGACCTGAAACTGCCAATTATGCAAACTTTGCTCGCTTTTCATCCGATTTTGAACATTTTGCATCCTAAACATATAAAATGCACTTTTGGAATATTTTCAGTGTTTTGATGCATTTCTGAGCATTTTTAAACGTTTTGCAGTTCAGATTTAACCAAAAATGATGAGTATTTACACACTCATCACCTCCACACATAGATGGACGAAAGACCATCCTCTGGAAAACATTATTGGCAACCCGAATCAACCAGCCGTTACGAGACAACGTCTTCACACAGACGGTGAACATTGCATTTATGCACTCACCGTCTGCCAATTCAACCTATAAAACATCAAAGACGCAATGACAAAAGACAACTGGATTGAATCCATGCAAGAAGAACTCAACCAATTCAAATGTCTTGAAGTATGGGAACTGCTTGAAAGACCAACAGGGGTCTACGTCATTGGTCTCAAATTGATTTGGAAAACAAATTGATGCCAAGGAAACGTTATCAAAAATAAGTCACGTTTGGTGGCTAAGGGTTATCGTCAGGAAGAGGGAATAGACTTTGAATAATCTTTTGCCCGTCGCCGCCTTGAGGTCGAGACGGATATTTTCAGGGCTCATATGAATATGACAAGTCAATCGATGGATGTCAAAACTGCTTCTCAATGGGCAACTTAAAGAAACGGTTTATGTCACCAACCGTGATGGATTCGTTGATCCCGAAGTTTCCTAATCACGTCTACAAACCAACAAAGCTCAGATGGTCTCAAACAAGCTCCTCGGCATGGTGGTACGATAAGCTATCATCTTTCCTCATTGCTAATAATTTCACCAAAGGTTCGGTTGACCCAACTCTTTTTATACAATATCACGGGCACATATCTTAATTGTTCAAATTTACGTGGATGACATCATTTTTGGGTCTACACATAAAAAGTTTTCAATCGCTTTTGCAAAACTAATGAAGAAAAATTTTGAAATGTCCATGATGGGTGAACTCACGCTCTTTCTGATGCAAGTTCATCAATCACCCCGGTATTTTCTTGAGTCACCCAAATATGCCCTTGAATTGTTAAACAAATTTTGAATGAAAACAGGACACCTATGCCACACCAATGGATCATACCAAGAAGCTAGACGATTTACATGGGAAATTGGTGGACCCTACAAAATACCGTAGTATTATTGGGTCTCTCATGTATCTAACAGCTAGCGATATTGTCTTTGCCGTATATCTTTGCTCTCGTTATCAGCCGCGACCAACTGAAACCCACCTCTCTGAGGCTAAAAGAATCCTCCATACATAAAGGGAACCATTAACTGGGACGGTATCCGAAGGATTCTGGTTTTGAACTAATCGCTTTTCAGACGCTGACCACGCAGGATGCTTAGACTCACGGAAAAGTACTTCAGGAGCTTTACAATTCTTGGTGATAAAGCTGGTCATGGCAATCGAAGAAGCAGGATTGTACATCGCTGTCCTCAATCAAGGTAATATGTAGCCATGTCGGCGTGTTGTGCTCAAGTCATTTGGATGAGAACACAACTCAAAGACTATGGTTACGTATTTGATATAATCCCGATGTATCTGCGACATCTGAGTGCCATTGCATCTCGGCAACTCAGTTCAAAGACTGAAATCAAAGCACATCGATCTTCGATATCATTTCATCAAGGATCACGTGGAACAGGTATCGTTGAATTATATTTTGTGGGTATCGAATACCAATTGGCAGATCTTCTCACCAAAGCCTTGCCTCCCGCTAGGTTTAATGAGTTGGTCCACCGGATTGGTATGAGGTGTTTGACTCAAGAGGAATTGGATGACCTCCTAAAACAGTCTTAAACACCTGTCAAACACCAAAATCTCTTTTGTAAATAATTTTTCAAAAACAAAATACAAAAATATAAAATCTGATACAACAACAAAAATATTCTTCTAATCTATTTTTTTCTTTCAACATGGCAAGTACATTTCTTCCATCAACACTATAATCTTTCAAAATTCAGTATTTTTCCGAACAAGTGTTGAGGGGGAGAAAATTTATACCAAACTGTTTCAAAATCATTCGTGTACTTGCATGTTGTCATATCCCGGTTGTTTCTTTTATCAATGGTGGTAAACTTATCAATGAAAGACTAAAATTTATAATCTTTCATCATTTATTAAGTCGAGGGGGAGTGTCGTCAAAGTTCCTTTCTTAAAATCTTTGTTTGATAACCAAAACGGAAGTTAAATGGCTTTGTATGAAAATGGAAAAGGTAGAGGGACCAAAACTGCCAAAAGTTTAAAGTTACTTTTAATAAAAAAAACTCCCACCTAACTATTTCATCACATTTATTACTTACACCAAAAAGATCCTACGCCTAAGAATCATTTGACAAATTCGTGTTTCGATCATCAATTTGTAAGTTGTTTCATGATCTTAACATGTTTACAAACATAGGTTTTGATTTTTACACGAATCCAACGGTCAAATTTTTGTCTATGATTGGTTTTGTGTTCTACGATAGCGTATGAACTCACAATCAAGAATGGGTGTTTGTGGTTAAAAGGATTGTGTCAAAACATGTATTTAACATCAATGATACTAATTCTATGCTCAAAATACACCCAAAAACACGAATTAATGGATTTTTATAATTAGGGTTTATGAGTCGAATTGGGTATTTTCAAAATGTGATTGTTTTTTTGGTCAAAAGATTGTTGTGTGATACTCATATCATGTTGAATTAAAGGTTTCAAGGCTCTATAACCACCTAAAACTCTCATTGATTAAAAATTGGATGTTAGGGTTTAAAGTTCTTGAGTTTTGGTATTTTTGATTCACCACGATTTAGATGTTATAACTCCGTTATTAGACTCTCATAACATCCATGACCTACCAGAATTGAATTGGTGCTAATCCTATGGTTAAATCTCTTATGCGTAATTCATAACCCTTAGGGTTTTGACCTACGCTAGTAGTGTTTCTTCGCAGATAAATGTTTAACAAGCTTTCATGCCATGATTTGATTTTAGAATGAATATATGTGTTAAGATTGATGTTAGGATGATTTTATTTCAGTGCTTGCTACTCGAAACCTTAATCAAGGTCATTGAATCTCTACGATAAGGATCACCTTGCGTAGAAGGTTATGCGTTAGAGTAATCTTACGCGTAGCGTCTACGCATAAGGTTCTACAATGGGACTACGCGATCCTCGTGAAGGATATGCGTAAACAGTGACCTCACGCATAAGGTCTACTCTTTACGAAGTAAGCCTTACGCGTAAGGTTTATATACGCTTACGCGTAAGCTCTACGCATAAGGTCCCGTTTTTTCCTACGCGTAAATTCTTACGCGTAAGTTAGATCCTTCGCATAAGCTTTCGTCTCACGCGTATGTTATTACTGCTACGCTTTAACTTTGCCAAAACTACACCTAAGCCTTGATTGACCTTCATTATGAATTGTTACGTGTACAAACTTGTAAATAAACTAATCATAACGCCACGAATCCAATAATGTCACTAATAAACTTAATCGTTTGATATGTTGTGAACAATAAGTGATAACATAAACTTTAAAACTTAAAGTTAACTAACTCACGAAAAATTTCACGACGTCATTGGACTATTGGACAAACAAGTGACTTAGGACTCGTAACAATAATTGTCACTTTACATTCAATAACTAGACAATAAGACCTTCGTTGACTAACATTATGTCTTTCGATATGTTGGTTCTTTTGGCTAATGTTATTTCGTGATCACGACATGGTCGCTCAAATGAATGTGGATGCACTTGAGGTTCTCACTATTGCTGATATCTTCCCAAATGGCTATCCGAGAAAGATTGGAAAGAACAACCCTAGGGTTGACTTTGACACCCTCACATGCTCAGAATCTTCTTGTCTCATTGCTGTGGATATTCTAAGGAATCATCCCTACCAGAACATGCTCTCACACTCGCTACAGATCGAAATCTACATTCAACAATTCTGGGACTCTATGCAGAGGATCACTGGTCAAAGTGCAGGTGACAGGACACTTAATCACAAACAAGTCACCATTACTCCTTCAGACTTACGGTTGTACTCATCATTCCGCACATCGTGCCAACCAACTTCTTTGCCACACCTACTCAAGAGACAGTTCAGAATCTCTACTTGATATTGGCTATGATGAAGCGTCAGGAATTATTAACAAGCACTCTCACTTGGAGCTTAAGAACATTCCTCAACCGTGGAGAACACTCTACATCATCATCACTAAGGCTGCTCTCGGTCGTGAGTGGCTATGAGCATCCCAAGCTCATGGAACTGCAAGTCTTCTGGTCATTGATCAATAAGAATGACATTGAAATCGAAGACCGATATGGGATGACATGATGACATTTCACAAGAAACTTGGCTCAAAGATTCCCTATGTCAGATACATAAAGCTTTTGATCCAGAGAGCACTTGGACTTAATCCTGATATTCCCAAGAGGCTCAATGACCCTGACAATCACGACGTGTTGTCTGAACCTATCCTTTCTATCGAATCGGGAATCGACAACAAAGAAACAAGGTGCCGCGGTCTGCCTGATCACCTTCTGACCAATGAAATCAAAAAGCTTGAAACATACAAAAGGTATCAAGTAGCAGTACAAGAAGGCAAAGTTGGTCATCTCGATGAAAGCCCTCTCGAACTCCTACTCGGAGAACCGTAAGAGGAAGTGCTGGAAGTGCAATAAGCACAGAGTCAAAGGAAGGTCCCAAAGAGGAAACCTACTCCAAGGAAGAAAGTTCCTTCCAAGGAAGCTGCTCCTATTCCTACACCTGAACCGCAAAGAAAGCTACTGGACGAAAGCTCAAGATACACAATCGACGAGGAGGTCCACTACTCGAAATGCAAAGGATGACTCTCCATCAGTACCAAAACCTCCTAGTCCAATAGCTGAACATGGCAAAGGAAAGACTCATGTACTTGTGCCATATGATGAAAGCTCAGAAAGTGATGAAGAGCAACTGGATAAATCATACAGGAAGAAGTTCAAATTCATTCGACTTCAACACGTTGCACAACAATTTGCTCAAGAACAAATGGGTGGCCCCGGAGGGTCAAGTGGTGCAGCCAACCTTCACCGGATCCCGATGCGTTAATCAACCCGATAAGGGATCTGGTGCCACCACTTTGGTACAACAACAAACACGTGTTGAAGACACTATTGAGTATGATTTTAAAGAACCGTAATCTGAGAAGCTAGATAAGGTAAAAGTCGATGAAGAAGCTACACAAATCCAAAGTGATGAACAAGCTAAGACTGGCAATGAAGAAGATGTTGAGTGTGATACGTTTCTTCTAGATAGTCTTGCACGATCAAAGGAAGAAACTTCTGAACCACCAAAGGACCCGGAGTCTCCTCACATCTCATCATCATCCGATTCTTCTTCTCACTCTTCACCACCACCATCAAAAAGATCAACCAAATCATCATCCAGATCAATGAAGAAGCTACCTCGATCTTGGATTTCTCATACTCATGAAAGAATTGTGAAAGTTGTCCAACAAGTCGAAGAAGGACATGCTCTACGAAAATGAATTGGTTTGTTTGACCAAATGCAGATCTACATGATGAGAATGACAAGATGCGAATGAAAGGGAATACATACACAAGCTCATGCAGTGATGATCTACAAGGGAAAATGGATGAATGATCAAGGCTACACTCACAAGTACCTTCGGAAATCATTCCTAAAGTCACAAAGGAGATGTTTACCGACAACTATATCCGAATCTTATGCGTATAGCCAAGCAAACTATAAGATCAACACCTTAACCGCCACAATCAATCCATCCGATCCCGTAGTTTTCGAATAATGAATTGGCCAAGCTTGTCACACAAATGTCTAAACGATCCGGGACATTTACTTCTGATGAAGGAAAGCTGTTTCAAGCATTGCGACTACCAACCTCCAAGAAGCATGCAGATTCGAAGCTGAAGGTCTAAACGCCCTAGAGACGATGAAGATAAGGATCAGGATAAGAATGATGAAGCTAAACAACAAGAAGTCCGTGAATCATCTTCCATGCCACCACCTCCCCAACGGCCTCCTGCTCAACAAAGGTCTCCTCCTCGCTCTTCTACCGATAAACCTCATGATTCGAGACACCACCCCTGCACTAAAAACCGGTGATTACTTTGAGTATACTGGTGGTGACGATGAAGAACACCATGAGCCCCTACAACAACCCACCTCTCCCAAACAAGTAAATAAACCTGAACCCTCATCTAGGCCTAAGAAAAGAAGAAAAGGCGCCCAAGGCAGACGTCCTATCATGGCTAGATGTAGATACCACAGAGGAATTTGAATGGTTTTCTACACTTGTCAATTCCACTCCCTACCCTGAAGAAGGTCAAGATCTTGTAGACGGTAATACATTGGAGCATGCTAAGATTATGCAAGAAAAGTTCCATGTGAAGAAGATGACGAAATCCGAGTTGAGGCGTATCAAGAATGAAGCTTTTCAACTATGGAAAGATAGCTCGAAAGTGCCATCGAGGTCGAATATCACCTTGAAAACATTGCTCGAGCTATGTCTAACAACATGGATTGGCTCAACCCGAAGCAAACATCGACTTCACCAAACGGGACAACCCTCCATACTACACCGACTGGTCAAAACCTCTACCAACAATTGGCCAATCAGATGAACCAAGACTTGGATTTTCTTCTACATGGTGGCGATGGTTCAAGGAAATACGCTACATCGTTGATACTTCCATTCCCAGCATTTATATACTGAACCGCATAGCCATCGAGGAACGCGTACAATCACTTGTTCTCCAACAAAGTGGAAGCCTAATCGACCAGATGCACTGTACGGGATTCATCATTGGCTGAACCCGAAGAATCTACTACAGGTCGCCAAGTTCGAAGTTTCAACATGCAAGATTCTACCTAAAAGTATCGCCATCAAACACGCCGATCTTTCATCTAAGTGGACTACACCTTCCTAAAGAATATCGTGGTCAAACGACAAGATGAAAGGGATTATGCATTCTTTGAAGCTGACTTTGAGAATTTGTCTATCAACGACATCGAAGACATGTACCTTGCCAAAGTACAGTGTCGTATGAGACAATTCTCCAACCTGCAGCATACAACGCGGAATTCATCAAGTCGTGCTCATCTTCATCGACGCATAGTTATCCAAGAACGCAGTAGAAGATCTCCAACTGGCAGTTGAATCTTATCGCACTGCGTGTCAACTTCACTCCACCGCAGCTTGATCTACCCGACATCAACCAGCTTCCACAATATACGCCATCGCGAAACCTTTCGGCGCCGTTTACCGCAGTGAACTTCAAAGAAATTGCTTGATGGCGTGCAGAGATCTTCATAAGTTTGGTGATCACACTTTGAAGATGGTTAGGGACGGATTGGCTTACCGGTTGAAGGATATACACCAAAAGATCGGTCTCCTAAGCGATGGAATTCTCGTGGATCGGAAGGGACGTGAAGAGGATCATCACCATGATTGATGAACGGTTGTATAAAAGGGATCAGCTCGAAGACTGAAAGCTATGTTGTTGGTCCACCGTGAGAAACATCATCGCTTTCAACGCCCGACTCACACCTCTGGCGACATCTCTCGACTACCGTACCCCTTGAACTGCTTTTCATTATAAATTTGGATGTATGATCTATTATGTCAATGGCTTGTGCACACATTACAAAGGTACAACCCGTACTTGTAAATAAAGGACCCTATGGTACTTCCTTGCCACAATCCTTATAAAAGGAGCGAAAGCTTCTTACTTTTGAGTAAAACCTATCAAACCTTTCATTTTTCAAGGTTTTGCTCAAAAGAACAAGTACTTTCCCTTATGACTTTCAAAAACCTCAACCGTTTTAATCACTTATTGAGGGGGAGTACTTGAATTAAAACTTTGTTCAAAAAATTGTTCACAGTGGTCATTCTTCCCGGAACACTCGAAATGGTCATATTTATTCTCAACTTTTCAAAAATAACATCATATATGCCATTTTTTGAGGGGGAGAAAATAAGTGATAAAAATATGTTGCGTCAATGCAAATGAATCATTGTGCTATAGACTTAACCCATGAATTGACGAGATCTTAACTGTTAGTAACTCTAAAAGACTTGTCCGGACGGTATAATTTCAAGCTAGTTCGCTAGTGATGTAAACGTGTCTCGCAAAGGACTTGTCCGAGTAGAATGTACCATTCGAGAAACTCTTGGTAGACATGAAATCTGACGGGTTTGACAACCTTCGAGGATTGTCTACACCTTCAAGGTAGTTATTAGAGCTAGTTGTCACCTAAAAGCTGACAATGCAACTGTTTAACTATGCCACGAACCGTGTTCTCATGGGGAATGTCTATCTTTGAGTTGATCAATTCAAAAATGTGCGCTCTTTCCTCACATGTGCATTTTAACCGTAAAACTCTTAAGCACATGTGGAGGGGGAGTATTTATGCAAAATCTTATCTCAACAGGGGTACTAAAATGTTTTTCATTCACAAACACTTTGAGAGATTTTTCACAACAATGGTTTTTATGGCAACATAGGTTAGTCATTGAGTTATAAGGTGACTAAGGTTAGGAATAACCGTCCTATGATCCGCCAAAGTTTAGGAGGGATCTACCCCGTGACAATTACAAATAGTTAGTATTTAGAAGTCCTTAGGTATGATTGTAAAAAGGAGAAAATGAGAATCGGAGAAAGAAGGAGTTGAAGAATTAAAAAGAAATGCAAAGAAAAGTGTGAAAAGAAATAGCCTTCCAGATTATTCAACTTAGGCATAATCGGGTTCAATCTATATGCTACCGGTTGTCACTAGATGACACCAAGTATTGAAGATTAAAAGTCATTATGTCATGGACCTGTAAAGGATCCATGCACTAAACCTTCTTAACCACTCAAGTTTCTCTCAACAGAAGCTTGTTTCATTCTCACAGGGAACCCTACGTAAACTATCGGCTTTCTCTTAGAGATTGCTGGTATTGAAGAAGGAGACCCCCTCCCTAGTCTCCGCTCAGGAAAACCAAAACGCACTATTGAGTCTAGAGCCACGAGATTCATCAAAAGATCTCTTAGGTACACTTGACATTTCATCACTTGATATTCAACAATAAGAATTTCAGTGGTACATTATCGAGTCCTTCACCGATCTTAGCAATCTGTCGAGAACATTTATGAGAGGTTCACATTTGTGATCCTCAGTCATTGAATGGAAACTCCTCGCCGGGTCAACATCAAACGTCCACAGCAGTCGCCGGCAACTCCCCGTGGATTGCGCTTAGTGGTCTCAAACGTCTACGTCGTGAGGTGATGCTTCGTGTACCTCAGCTACTCATCTCAATCGTAGGTGTACTTCGTACATCGTTATCTCACTTGTGGGACTCGATTCAGAACGGCCTTTGTAAGAATTAGAGTTGTGTTTTCACACTATGTCACAACACTCGGTTCAAACTTGTAAGTGCGGAATCCGCTTATTACTAACCGCTTTTAATGTTCACTTCTTATGGAAGCTCGAGCGGAATGATCGCTGGACTCTTCTCATGCTCACGCCAACATCATCACTAATGGAAGTTCTATCCAAAAAGCAACACAATAATGATTCTTCACAAATCAAAGAATCTACAAAGTTAAAGACTTAAAGAACTTCATCAAGATGATTTCCAACGTCAAAAGAGCTGTGAGCATGTTGAAGAAAGACGTGGAGACACCAAGCAACGAAGGCACCGGGCGCACTTGATGCGATAACAACATACTATCACTTTCATCACAAAGAACAATGATCAAAGAACAAAGTTAAAGATGACGCCAAAGCATAACTGTTCAAAGAAAACTATCTCGCTACACTGGGAGATGGTTCGAATCAAGGCAATTCTTCACACAAGAAAGAAGAAGAATGTCAAGACGTCAAAGCTACTATTACATCAACGCCTTCACCGTTTTTCATCACCAACACTTGAGTGTTTGTTACTCATATGTAATAACACTTGAGGGGAGATTGTTGGAATCACTCCTAAACCTTATTCAAGTGTCAGTTACTCATATGTAATAGTTAGCTTATTATGGCCTTTATGTTTGTTATTAGCCTTAAGCTTATGTAGAAGGCCCAAGCCCATAGGAGAAAGGAGGGGACTAGGAGTGTTGCCCTAGCTTCCCTCCTATAAATACTATGTAATAACCCTCACTGAGGGTTGGTTGTTCAAGTTTTTCTTTCACTCATGCCCACGCATAACCGTCATAAGCATATCGTGTGTGTGTGTTTGGATACTTGGTCAATCGCCTCTTTATCTTTCTTGTAAGCTTGTGTTGTAAAACTAGTGACCTAAAGATCCCAATTATCTCGACTATGGCTTTAAATTCAACAAAATTCCTCTGCATGTGATAATAAAAGTGTTATTGTTCTCATGCAACAACGCTCAACACTCAAGAGAAAAGCACATCGACATTCACATCATTTCATCAGGAGCAAGTGGAAAATGGTGTGGTGGAACTCTATTTTCTGAAGTCGTAATACCAGTTAGCGTATTATCTTCACCAAAGCTCTTCCAAGAGAACGTTTTTTGGTTTATTCTTCCACCACTGGCTTGAAAAGCCTTCAACCAGAAACACTCAAACGTCTTCAGGAGGAAGTCGAGGAGTAAAGGTCTTTCTTCATCCATCTTTTGTATATATTTATTCAAAAAAGCAAATAGAAAAAATATAAACCTCAAAAATCTATAAAAATTTGAAAATCTCGAAAAATTTTCAAAAAATATTGTCTTTTTGTCATTTTTTTCTCGATTCGATAATATCTACGGTTTTGTGTCAAGTCTATCTTCTGAATGACACGGACTTAGATGTTGTTCGAATGTTTTATTAAAATATATATATATATATATATATATATATATATATATATATATATATATATATATATATATATATATATATTTTGGGAGAAAGTAAAACAATGGTTTATTGTCATTTCAAAAGAACCCGCTTTCAAAGAAAGAACAAAGCCATGCTTTATCTCATGTTTTAAAACCTAATGCTCGATTCTAAAACAAATGTTTGTCATTTACAAGACAAATGTTCAATTTTAAATATTTTTCCGTCTAAAGATTCCTCTGAAAAATATTTTCAATCTTATGAAAACTCAATTGTTTTGAAAAACACTTCGGACTCTATTTTTGAAAATCAAAAGAACTTATCAAGTGTCAAAATCTCAATCCATCAATCAAAAACTATCGTCATTGATTGAGGGGGAGAATGATTTTTCAATTAAATCAAAAAGTGTTCTTCCCAAACAATTAGCACTTAAATGAGTAAGGTCTACTCTAAATGGTTTACAATATGTTACACAATTGGTTCCAGACCTTGGCTATTATTATGTTTTCAAAAGATAATCATGCATGTTTAATCAATGGAGTTTAAAGTCTCAAAATCCAATCCTTATCAGTTTAAACGTTTTCATAATCAAGTCACAATTCTCCTCTAAAGCTTTCAAAATCAATTTAAATCTATAGAGATCACAAATCTCAAATGATTTGATAATTGTGATCGGGGAGAATTTGTGATTTAAATTGGATTTAAACTGATAATTGATAAATGGTTTCATAAGTGTTTAGCATGTTTTCTCCCCACATGTGACAAACGATTTCAAATTTTCCATGCACATGTTGAGGGGAAGCATCTACTTTAAACCTCAAATTATTGAAACGTGATTGAATTGTCTCTGTGAAAGTGTTTCCTCTAATATGTGCAAAACTCTTTCAAACTTCAAGGCACATATTGAGGGGGAGCAATATTTTGAAAACCTCATCCTTCCTCAAAATGTTTTATCTACTCAAATTGATTGGGAAGTGATGATGATCATTTAGAAAATGTTAATCAAAAGATTGGACCTTTCACTCTTAATCAACGATTTCAAAGATCTCTGCCTCCATGTGCTAAACGATTCTGAATTTTATGCATATGTTGAGGGGGAGCATTTCTAAAATATCAAAACAATTAAGGTACAAAATGCTTTGATTCTATATCACAAGTATCTTGATTGATTTTCAAATGGATTTCAATTGGTTTCAACGCGAATGAACTGTACCAAAAGACCGACCAATTTACTTTATGCATGGTGATATAAGGATGGATAGGTTAGGTATTAGTTCCCCGATCCGCAGAACCGAGGGATCTACCAGGGACAATCCACTAGATAGTGTAGAAGTCCTTAGGTATGATGAAAAGAGGAGAAAAATGAGAATATGGGAAGAGTGCGGATGAGATGAGCTAGTAATCGAATAAACCCAACAAGGTTCTAGTTATGAAGTCTCGATAAGAATCAAGGGGTTGAAGAATGAAAAAGAATTGAATGTGAAGAAGGGTGAAAAGAAATAGCCCTCCATTTATTCAACCTTAGGGCAGAAACCGGTTCAATTCATATACTACTGGTGGTTACCAAGGTAACATCGGTATTTAAGACAAGACGTCATGGACCCAGTGACGCACCGCACTTCAACTTTCCAAACCACTCAAGTTCCTCTTAAAAGGGCTTGTTTCTTTCTCACGGGGAACCCATATATCTATCGACTTTCTCTTAGAGATTGTTGATATTGAAGAAGGAGACCCTCTCCCTAGTCTCCCGCATAGGAACCAAATATGCACAATTGAGTCTAGAGCCACGAGATCATCAATAAATCTCATTAGGACACTTTCAATAAAGACTCTCTGCTTCACACAATGTGGAAAGAGAGATTATATTCTATGAGTCCTACGATTATCCTGGTATTGCCGAACATCTGAGTGATATGCAAACATATTCACAATGAAGATGGAAAGCCTTCTGGAGCCAACATCAAACAAGCTCCTGGTAGGTGGCATGTGAGATCTATTCAATAGATCAACCATGTGACAACTGAACAGAAACGATGGGGCGATTCAATTTTTGAATCAATCCTGGTTCAGGTTATGGATTGACGGATACCTTTGAAAAACCGGTCATTGTGCTTAAAACTCTTTTCTTCAGCACATCGACTGTGTACTTATTTCTCAAAATAAAAGGTGTTTATGATTGATAATTGATTTTCATTAAAACCTTCGGTATATTGCAAAAACAATTTCTATTGAGCAATACACGATTGTTTTTCAAATCTCTTTTATCAATCGAATCTCATTTCGCCGTTCACTCACTCCGTTGTTCGAGACGCTCCGTTTGAGAACGGCTAGAAACCGCGAAACCTCTGTCAAGGAGATTCTTCGAATTCTTCTTGATCACAGTGCGCATTTGTACTAATAAACGGGGAACCGGGGCGCGGTACCTCAATTCAACGAAAGTGATCAAAGACACTTTTGTATGCTTTACTGCTAACTGTTTTATGCAGTAGCCCGCCATTTGCAGCTGATCAGAATGAAACGGTCAATCCATAGCCGCATGCTCACACAACACATTCAGTTCCAAAGAAATCATGATTAGTGCATCAATGACTCTGGTATTATCACTCCATGCTTCGCTATGTTGCCAATATCATGAATCAACGAAAACTTCCGCTACTCTGATGAGAAGAAATCATGATCCAGAATCTGAGCATGTCGGTCCAAATGTCACAACATCACATAATACCAACACCACAATGGATGAGTAAGAGATTAATGTGGCTGATGATCCAAAGCGGCTCAAAACTCGATCACGGATCGATAAAGACCTCCACTCGAATTATTCAAACATGCAAAAATGAAGAATCAAAGACTACGAGCTACAAGAACATGAACAAGAATTCAAGAACTATCTCAATGATATATCTGTTTGTATTCTATGTAATTTTAATGTGTGATTGAGGTGACCTCCTGGGAGATTGTTAGGATTTGGAAAATCGAGTGGTTAAAGCTTCGGTCACCATAAGTATATGTAATCGTTAGAAAGCTCGTAGTCGTAGTTATTTAATGTTATGTAGTATTTATTTTAGTAACACCGTGGAGGACGGACGGGTCTTTACCCACTGTATGCCGATCCACGCCTCGCGGTGGCGTTTTATGTAAGAACTATAAATACCTCTACCTCCGGTAGAGAGTTGGAGCTCATAATAAGATTTTTCTTTCTCTCACTAAAGTTCCCAAACCTCTAACTCTTTCTCTCTCTAGAAATCATCTTGTACGCCTACTTTGTTTATGGTTTGATGTGTATGTGAAATCCAATATGTTACATAGTAGTTCCTCCATGGTAATGGAACTAGGTGCTTAGCCTAGTACCTACTAAAGGGTAGGCGACGTTGTGTAGGTGTGGTTCACCTTGGAGTGAAAGAACCCGGTGGTTAGCCTAGCACCGTATAAAAGGTAGGCGACGTTGTGTTAGGTGTGGTTTGCCTTGGTGTGAAAGAACTCGGTATTTAGCTTTGTACCGGAAAAAGGTTAAGCGACGTTGTGAAGGCTTCTCCGCCTAAGGAGTTGGTGTAGTGCTTATTTAACCTCGAGTAGGTGACTCGGGACTGGAGTAGGGCAAGGAAGGTGTCCTTGTAGCAACCACTATAAATACTTGTGTCGGTGATGTGATTTTTTATCATCACACGTTTATATATCTATCTATCAACGTCCAACATAAAAACAACCAAATGATTGACATAAGTCGATCTAAATATTTAAAAGGAAGTTTTAAATTGGTAAAACTATTCAACCCCTTCTAGTTTTCCACAATTGGCATCAGAGCTTTATTACCAAGTTTCTTAGAGTATGTTGTACTTAAAAACTTGATAATGATCCGTGTATGTTTGAAAACTATAAAGAAGGATTTTTCAAAGTCATGTTTTAAAAATCATTATAATGTTTATTGTTGGAAAATGATAGAATGGTCTAACATTTTCCTTGTTAAGTATTCTCTATACTTGGATTTGGGCATCCTAAGAAGATCATGAAGAATTTTCTAAATATATCTTCCCTAAAAATAATATTTAGCAAAGGATTGGGGTATCTTAGAAGATCATGAAGTATTTCGCGTCTATGGTTTCTAAAACCATAAAAAGGGATTATAGCAAAGGTATGTTTTCTTAGTTACAATTTTTGGTAAAAAACGTGCTAAATTGCTTGTGGATAAAATGGTGAGATATGCTACTATCTTATAATAAGCATAAAATGAAAAGTGTTTTAGTGATTTTTTTTCTTTTTTTTTTCTTTGAAGTTTTGTTGTTAGATATCTTGTTATTCAAGCTTGAATAAAGGTAAAAATGGGTAATATAACTTCACTAAAAAGTCTACAAATGTTAAACCTTTTCGTCGAGTCTAAACGTACATTTTTGTAATTATGTAAAGATCCGCGGATCCCTCAGTTACACTGACGGATCCTCAAGCAAGGATCCAGGATCCGTGGTACGAAGAAGTTTTTGTCTGAATTTCAAAAATTCATAACTAATTAACCGTAAGTCGTTAGAAAGTCGTCCACCTATCGTTTTAAAGGTATTTGAGTCTACTTTCATTTAAGAATGATTTAATAAACTGATTCAAAACAAAATTTTATAGAATCATTGATTTATAATAGAAAGTCATTTTTCAGTCATAAATTTTGCAAACTTTGATCTAATGGAGACGGATGTTTTCATCTTTGAATAACAATGTGTCCTCTTTTGAAATTAAGGTTTTGATCATATTTATTAAAGAAACTAATCAAGCTTGGTATACATGTTTAACACAAGTTTATTAAAGAACTCTCGTATGCTATGCTAAATGATAAATTGTTTCCCTTGCATTATTTGATTATTTGCTTATCTCAAATAGCTTTTGTGCTTGTTTGATTGATTAAAATATGTGGTTTCCTTACCTTGCTATTTATTCTCTTGCTTGTCGATTTAGTAATTTTCTACTAATCAATGTGCTACTTGAAGGAGTGTTTGAGATAACATCTAGTTGTGTAAAAAAATTTTGTTTTATAAGTTGAAAATTGTTTAAAACATATAACATACTAAAATGGCTTTTTGATTGAGTTTGTCATGTGTGCAACATAAATGTTTTATGTGCCTATATGATTTCTTGATTTCATATTTTCTTGTATCGTTTTCTAAAACAACAAGAATGTACATCGGATCATAACCTACACTTGTATTGATGATGTACTCTCCCGTTTTCCTTTTCATGATCGCTCTTCAAGCTTCATAGTAGGATTGAGAACTTGATTATTTCATCCGATATACTCAAGTAAATTATTTTGCAACGCAAATATAATTGTTCATATCCGGAAGTCCAAACTCGAGCTTTCCAACAACATATGTTGAACTAGCTCATCCAACCATTTTTTGTTCACCATATAGACAACTTTTAATTTTTTTTTGACACCTTCGTCACCTTAGTTGGTTCAAGTATAATATTAATATAAACGAAAAGTATCATCATCTGTACTCTTCGATAGGCCATTGTAGGAATATAAATTTTCCTAACTTGAGAATGAATACTAGAGAACTTATTGGACTAGAAACTCAATTTGACCTAACTGTTGAATTGCTTCCTTGAGAGAAGTTGGGTATGTGGAATCGCCCGTAAAAATGGTCGTGTTTAGCCGTAATTGAGCACTACTAGTAATAGTCTCATATTCATTCTCTCACTTGAGAAATTTATACTCCTATGTTTTCCTAAAGTAAGTTTACAATGGAAATACTTTGTGTTGTCTTAGGATTACTAATCAAACAAGTTGTAAAATTAATTTTTCTTTTAGTTAATCACAACAACTTACCTCATCAAGCTATTATCTTGCTTTGATCGAGAGAAGCTAAATACTTCAAGGATGAAGTTCATTGTATGCTAATCACCATCCGTAATAACGATACTTAGTTCATTACCTTCACTAAACCAAAACAACCTTCTAAACAAATCACTATCTTAAGGACGCATATACATGTGTCTCTTATTCTTCAACATACCCTCATGTGCCATTGTTAATACAAACGATTTACTAATCTAGATCGTAAATGTGTTTTGAGCTTCTTGAACAAGTGCTTGTTAAGTTTGATAAACCTCTATGTTATTTGTGAGCTAGATTTCATATTAATTGCTTATGTGATATTCTTACATGCTCTCATTGCTATGTTTTACATGTATACACATGCTTGCTGTAGAAATCATTAGTTTCAAAATTCAATACATAAAGCAAATTTATGCAACCATTCTGTTAAGGAAACTGCCTCGAGAACCGGATCCCTTGGTTATAACTAGCGGATCCTCAAATGAAGGATCCGTGGGATCCGAAAGGACGAGGTGCATTTTAGCTTGCTTGCATCAATCCAACCTTCCAGTTTTTATTGGACTAGTTAAACATGATACTTTAGGATCACTTATATCTTCCTCAAGCTCAGTATGTCTCACACTCACTCATAGCTAACTTAAGATCACATTCAAGGTGCTTTTGATTTATCACTTCACCAAAACTCACCATATTTCCGCTCCAATGCAATTACAATCATTGTATTTCAAACATGTCCATAGATCACTTCACACTAAGCTAGACATAGTGCATTTCAAAGATGAGTAAACTCATACTCACACATAACTCACTTAGATCACACCCAAGAAGCTTGTAGATCTATCACCTTACCTAAACTCATTACTCTTCCGCTTTTAAACTCACTTGTCATTTCTCACATGATCCCTCATATCTAGCTTTGGAAATCTTCGATTATGGAAAATTGATCATAATCATCCTTACCTCAAAAAATTGGTCAATGTTGATCAAATTCTAGCTCTTCCATCTTAAAACCTTTAGGATCTTCTCCAAGACATTATCCTAATTCACTATCTGATCACTAGGATCATTTAGCTCCATTTGACACCATCAAAATCTTTAGTGTCATCCTTGTTCATTCATTGGTACTCATGAAGGTTCCAATTTCTTCCTTAAAAGGCAATCATTTGCTACAACACTCATTACTCTTAAGTATTCAAGCACCTCTTCATTTAAGACACTTAGATGAACTGAAACACACAAGAAGAAATAGGCATTAGACCTTAAAAGCATCATTGCTATCCTTCTTAGTTCTGATAGACGGATCCCTAGGATATTTCAGGCGGATCCCTCATTAGAGGGAACCGTGGGATCCGTATGACGGGTTATGTCAACTCAAGCTAAAATAATCATTTCGAGCTCATCTTGCTAATTCAAACACTCCATCTCATCTTAAATGAGTTCCTAGATCAGTACAACTCTGAAGTTGACCCTTGTGCATGTTAATCATCACATTCCAATGGATTTTAGTGGCTTAAGTCTTGAATGCACTTGCCAAATTCCTTGCTTTATAAACCACATTGATAAGACTCCTAAAGTCATCATCTTCATCCTCACTTTCAGCATTCACAAACCTCTTTGAATCATCTCATCATGAGGAAAACTCCAAGTAGCAACTTATCCACCAAACACCACCATACCTCCTAAGCCAAACAATATCATCTCCACTAAACCATCACCATTGGTTCCTAGAGCTATCTCATTTACAACTTCACTATCATCACCACATCTCTACAATTTAGAGGACTTACCTCCTAGTCCATCTCATCCTCCTCCGCCACAAACATTCTCCCTAGGAGGAATAAGTACAAAATCAAGGTGTTGAGTTGTAGAAACGTTAGACCTTGATAGATCTTGAGCACTCTTAGATCGTTAGTATTGCTTATGTAATCACAAACAACCTAATAGAAAATCTCTACAACTTATATTCTTTAGCGGAAATCAAATATAAGCACAAACAAAAATAACTAAGAACACGTTGATCCTCTATGGATCTTAATATTACTAAAACTTTGTTTTTCAACTCGTACATAACTCATACTATTGTGTTCCTTTTATAGACAAGGAACCCTAACTTGTTTCCTAAGAAACGTATAAATATAAAACTAAATAAGATACACATAATCACTTCCTAATAAAGCTCATGCATATCCTAACTAACTATAGAATATGCGGAATAACTATTTCCGCAGAAACAAACTACGTACTATACTACTTCAGCAGAAACTCTTCTTCAGTAGATTCCATGTTCTTCAGCAGAAACCATCAGCACTATATTTCAGCAGAATTCCTACTTAGCATAATTCCCAACATGAGTCCCCTAAACAGGAATTTGACTTGGTTAAGTTCCAGTTTCTTGATAGATCTTCAACACTTCAGAGGATTGTACTCGAACATCAGGAACAAAGAACCATCAAGTACATCTCAATGATGATAAACATTTAACATCCAGATCTTTGCAGCAACAAATGACAACATGTACATCAAAACATATTAGTTTCAAATTATTCTCATCACATCCGGTATGTTAACCCTCGTGAGAGGTGAATCATTGAAAATAATGGATTTGATGTCTCTTTACCAATAGCCATCACTACTGGAGTAGCCAAATGTTTAAGTTCAAAAACTATGGTACACTGATAACCATCTGATTTATTAGCAAACCAGCAACCATAAACGAATTTGAAATGTCTTCCTTTACCAGCCGCTGCTCGGACTAGTCAATTCTTAGTATTGGTGAACTGATTACCGAATATGGTATTCCACGCCTTTACCACAAGCCATATACATGTGGGCTAGCCAATTCTTGGATTCCAAAACGGAATAAACCATGGTGAATTGAGGACCATACAACCCTCAGAATAAGAATGGTGGTTGCATACCCTATGATTTTGAGCAAACCACATACTATCAACGGATTTGATGTGTCTTTACCAAAGTCACCCTTTGACTAGCCAACTCTTTGACATACACAAGGTACATCTGGTGAGTTAATAACCGTAGAAATGTACAACAAATCTGCAATAAAAGTTAGTCAAACAAAAGAATATATACATAGTTTTTTTTTAACTAATAACAAAATAAATAAGTAAAGAAAACAAATATTACAAACCATACAAAATACCACAATCAAGATGATGCTTATGTTGCGAAGCTGAGTTTTAATGATTCCAACACATTGTTCAGCATGCAACTTATCATTACCAACTGATTCGGAGGAACTTCCAACCTCTCGCTCAAGCATTCTTTCCATCACCTCATAGACAAAGGGATAAATCTTATCAGCAAACATACAAACAGCATCCCACCCTTGTCTCCACCACATGCACATACAAATCATCACCCTTTGCTTTTCCAGAAAAGCAACTTTATATGATCTTTCTTCAATTGAAGTGCCATGTGTAATATTGTAAATTAGGGTTAAGAATCACAAAACCGGAAGTGTTTTGAACTTAAGTGAAGAGGGAATTGTTTACTTTGAAGTCAAGATATGCAAATAATGGATTGGTAGAAGTTGCCCAAATTATAGTCAAAAATATCGGAACTTAAGTTGACCATATCTTACGTGTATTTCAACTTTAACCAAGAGTAACACTCCAGCAGAAAAACACGGTTAATCGCTAAGTAATTCGTCAGCAGAAACCACCCAAGATAAAGATATCATCAAGAAATATCTTGAGCGTTATGTGCCACCCAACTCACATTAAATTACATTAAACCTCGAATCCGTCCTATAACAATCCCAATACACACTTCACATATATCATTTATCCCCAATTTTCATCACAAAACCCTAATTTCATCACAAATCACAATCAACCACAATCAGCCATGAATACCAAACTAGAGGTTATTGATCCAACCTCTTCTCCACCATCATCATCATCAAGTGATGATACTAACATTTGGCGACTCTATATTCCTCCACAAACATCACGACCAAGAAAATCCCCTTTCTCCCTTCTTCTGAAGATGACAGTGTAGTGGATCCAAGTGAGTCTTCGATGACTCATGACTCCCTAAGGAGATAACTTCACACCCTCAACCTTCACCACCTCAACCTAAATAGGTGGTGTTCGCTCTTCCTGCGCCATGGTTTGGTGCTTCATCTCATATCGTAAAGGGGAAGGGCTAAAGGAAGATAGATTGATTGCTTTTTGTGAAACCGCAGATGAAGCACAAAGGACAATGTCATATCACACATCCATCTGCTATATTCATCTTCATCATCTTCGTTTTCATCAATCCATCCTTCCCATTTTGATCCTTAGTTCATCGTACTGGTCATGCATATCCTTGTCATGCATATCCAATAGTGGAATAGATGATATGAGCTAGTAGATGAAAGGAACTAAGTATAGGTTCAGTAGATCATGTATAGTTATGAATCTTGTATTTCCATTTGAAGTTGATTGTATGCATTGTAAGCTGTAAGCTGTAAATGATCTTGAATGAATGAGCGTCTTTAACTTCAGATTTGTCTTCGTAGATGAACTTTGATCACTTCAGACTTATATTTCAGAGAAACAATGTGCTCACTTCTTGATTAGCTTCAGAGAAAACAAGCTTCTAGCTTACATGACCATTCTTAAAGAATCAAACTTGATGAACTTGAATGAAATATGCAATCTGCAAAATAAAACAGACAGAGAAACACACAAACCAAACCAATACAAACTAAAAGAACATTAGTGGGTTAGTGTTAGCAAATATATAAACTAAAATACAAAGTTTACAGCATAAATCCTCCCCTGAGGCATATGCCTCCCCGAGGCCTATGCCCCCTTAAACTTTGCGTTAAGGGTTAAGCATACCAATATGGACCACAAGGTGTTGAAACCTTGGTCCATCAAAAGCCTTAGTTAACAAATCTGCCACATTATCATCTGTGTGAATTTTAACCACTTTTATCAAATGTTTGTCATATGCATCTCTTATAAAGTGGTGCTTGATTTCTATATGCTTAGTTCTATCTGTGAAAAACTGGATTTTTAACAATGCATATGGTACTTTGATTATCAATAAAAATTGTTGTGTTCATGAAGTTATACCCATAATCCAACAATTGATTTTGTATCCAAAGAACTTGTCCACAGCAATTTGCACAGCAAGAACATACTGCTTCAGTAGATGAGGTAGCCACAATAGTTTGTTTCTTGCACTGCCAAGAAATCAATCTCTTTCCAAGGAATTGGCAACCTATAGTTGTGGATCTCCTATCCGATTTGCACCAGATAATCACTATCACTATATGCTTCCAGCTTAAAAGGAGACTCTTTTGGGTACCAAAGGCCTAAATGAGGTTGGCATTTCAAATACTTAAAGATCCTTTTCACTGCATTCAGATGGGAAGCAAGTGGAGTGACTTGATGTCTAGAACAAGCACTCATAGCAAAAGTAATGTCAGGCCTAGAAGCTGTTAAATACATTAATGAACCAATCATAGATCTGTATAAATGAACATTCACAGGTAGATCTGGTTCATTGTTGGTCTTTATCTTTGGAGCTTCATAATGGGTAGCAGCCCTGACACTCTCCATACCAAATTTCTTCAAAATGTCCCTCACATATTTGTCCTGACTGATAAAGATACCATCAAGTTTCTGCTGAACTTGAAGACCCAAAAAGAAAGTAAGCTCCCCTATAGCACTCATCTGAAACTCTCCCTTCATCAGCTCCTCAAACTCCCTGCACCAAGCTTCTTTAGTGGAGCCAAATATAATATCATCCACATAAACTTGCACAAGAATGATGTCTATGGAATTCTTCTTTAGGAAAAGTGTTTTATCAATGGCACCTCTTCTATAGCCATGCTTCAGCAGAAATGATGAAAGCCTAGCATACCATGCTCTTGGTGCCTGATGTAGTCCATAGAGAGCTTTAACTACCTTGTAAACATGATTTGGGTGATCTGGGACTTCAAATCCTTTGGGTTGAGTGACATAAACCTCCTCTTCTATTTCACCATATAGAAATGCACCTTTAACATCCATTTGATATACCATGAAACCCATGTAAGATGCATAAGCCAAGAAGATCCGTATGGCCTATACTCTAGCAACAGGTGCAAACACTTCATCATAATCAATCCCCTCCTCTTGTCTATACCCCTGAGCTACTAATCTGGCTTTGTTTTTAATGACAACACCCCTTGCATCTCTTCCCATCAGGTAGTGGCACCAATATCCAAACTTGCTGATTTTTGAATTGTTGCATCTCTTCTTGCATTGCTTCAAGACAACTTGAATCATCAAGAGCTTGAGTAACACTGGTTGGTTCCACTTGAGATAGAAAACAAGCAAACAGACAATGATCAAAGTCTGTGTGATTGTCTCTTTGCTGATTTGAGACATAAGAGATAAAAGCTACTTGACCATACTTAGAACTTGTCACTTTGCCCATAGTTCTAACAGATGCATGAGGATCACCAATAATATTGGACTGTGGATGAGCAATGTTGATCCTTTTAGTAGCAGTGGTGTTGACATCAATGGATGTATCAAGATTAGTCACAGTAGGCTCAAAATCAGTGTCATAGGAAGGTGAGGTGAAGATGCCAGCTTTAGGTTGATGATGACCAAGATTTGAAGGACTTGGAAAATGTGTATAAGGTTCTCCCAAGTCTGTTGACACTCTAGTAGAAACAGGAGTAGAAACAACATGGCTATCAGCAGATTTGGTGATGATAGGAGAAACAGGATCACTTTTAGCAGAATGGTGATTTCCACTGATTGCTTCTCTTGCTATCTCCTCAGCATTCCTCTCAGCTTCAAGATTAGCTGCATACTCCTGTTTCTGAAGCCTAGCAAGGTCCTCTGCATAGTTGGACTCATCTTCACTCTCATCAGTAGTAACTTTGGAAGTGTCACCTGCAAAATTGTTAGGGGAGAAAGAAGGTACAATAATAGGATGTTCATCATCCTCAAACTCACTATCAGAATCAGCATTCATAGTAGCAGCACTGTCAGTGGGAGACACTTGTGTACCTGGATTTTAGTTAGCCACATGTCTAGAATAACCCAAATAATCAGTTAAGTAATCAAGTTCAAATGACCAATCATGACCTTGTCCTTGAACATTAGGCTTGTCTTCAAGAAATCTCAGGTTCAAAGTCTCCTCAATCTTCTTAGCATTCAAATTGTATACCCTATACGCCTTACTATGAGCCGAATAACCCACAATATATCCCTCATCAGCCTTCTCATCAAATTTACCCAGTGGATCACTAGTATTCAAAATAGTCACTTGACATCCAAAAGGTTTGAGGTAGTGAATAGCAGGAACTTTCCCATAGAGAAGTTCATAAGGTGTCTTGAAATGAGGTCTAGTGATAGATACCCTGTTCAGAACATAACAAGCTGTGCCAACTGCTTCAGTCCAAAACATAGTGGGTAACTTAGAGTCTGCAAGCATGGATCTTGCTGCCTCTATTAAGGTCCTATTCTTACGTTCAGCCACCCCATTTTATTGTGGGGTTCTTGGAGTGCTATAGTCCCTTTTTATTCCTTTAGACGCACAGAGTTCTATCAATAAAGCATTCTTGAACTCTGTCCCATTATCACACCGGATTCCTTTAACCTTTTTGTTCAGCTGATTTTCATCAAGAGTAATAAACTCTCTTAAAACTGGAGATGTTTCATCTTTTGTTCTTAGAAAGAACACCCAACAAACCTTGCTGAATCCATCAGTGATTACCAGACAAAAGTACTTGTGATCAATACTGCGGACTTGAGTCGGACCAAAAAGATCCATATGCAGCAACTGAAGAGGTTCTGAGATAACACTCACAGCAGTAATAGCTTTGTAAGAGGCTCTGTGTTGCTTTCCTTTGTTGCAGGCAACACAGTTATGTTCATTGGTGAAAACCTTTGAAGGAAGTCCTTCAACAAGACCTAGTTTAGAAAGCTTGTTTATGGTCTTGAAGTTCACATGAGCCATCCTTCTATGCCATTTTGTAGACTCATCCAGGGATGCTTTAGCCACCAAGCAAGTTAGGTCACCTTCTGGTTGAACATCATTTAAGTTGAATGTGTAAAGATTGTGAGTACGAGGAACTCTCAGCAGAATTGATGTATCTTCTGGTAGTTTGAAGTCTTTAGATAGCACAAGACATTCATCCTCAGAGAAGAATACTTTGTTCTTGGTGTCACAGATTTGTGAGACTGAGAACAAATTGAAGTGTTGCAGTTCCTTGACATAGTACACATTCTCAAAGTCCAGTTGAGGTGTTTTTATGGTCCCCTTCCCAGTGATTCTACCATCACTTCCACCAAAGGTCACATTGCCCCCTCCTTCAATGGGTACAAAGTTATGCATCATATCTCTATTTCCTGACATGCTTCTTGAGCAACCACTATCAACAATGCCAACTTCCTTATGCTTAAGAGGATGACCCTACAACAACAACAAAATATATACAAAATATTAGTACACTATGGAGGCTCAAGTCATTGCTGACTTGAACCTGCCTTATGGATCATTAGATTTAGGCCATGCAGATGAATAAGATCCACTATTGTTCTTGGGTTTCCATTGAAATTTAGGTCCCTTTTTATTCCAAGAACAACCTGCTGAGGACTTGACAGCAGTATTTCAATATCCTTTCCCAGCATTCATTGAGTCAACATATCTAGGCCAATAACCATTATTAAAATATGAACTTGTTGGTTGCACATAAGGTCTAGCAACTGAGCTTCTCTAAGAAAAAAGATGAGATGCCTAGGTTGCTTGTGGAACATAAGGTGGTATAGCATTAACATTAGTCCACATTGGTCTAGATTTCCCAGCACATACACCCATTCTTTGTTCATGAAAATCACAATCCTTAATTAAATTAAATTTACTTCCACACACAAAACATGTCTTCTGTTTATAAGATTTATTCAAATCAAAAGATGTTCTATTACAAGCAGAAGTATTCAAACCAAAACAATGAAAAGAATTGTTTTTAACAGAATTATTATGCAAAGACTGAAAAGACAAGTCTTCAGAGGAAACTGTCTTGGAAGATGATTCCTTAGCAGCAACTCTAATGGACTTGAAGGTAGGCTTGGGTGCAGGCAGGGTTGAGGTCTTGGGAAGGTCTGACTTGTCATTTGAATCACACATGGTAGAAGTAGACCCTTGGTCAGAAGACTTGTCACTGTCAGCACAAGAGACAAAGTCAGTAGATGAAGTATCAGGGTCTGGCAAGTCCCTTGACTTTTTGCCATATAGATGGTGTGATCCATCGAAGTCAACTGTAATGGACAGGTCAACAGGCATAGGTATTCCTCTAATAGGTCCACGTACAGCGTGTAAATCTCCTTATTTAACAAAGTTAGCTAATCCTCGGGTGTAGATTTATGTGTCATCTCTAGCTTCTAATCCTACATATTTTCAAAGCCTAAACCTATAGAATTATTAGGAGTTTGACTAGCATAGATGTGACTTACTAACTTATTACCATTCAGTAACCATTCGTTATGCCTAGCAATCTCTAATTTTTCTTTCAACACAAGATTTTCTAAAATTACTCCTGCTTTTTCTTTCTCAGTCCTTTTAAGTCATTTTAGTACATTATAGATCACATTCTAGCACCCTAATCTTCTCATCATAAGCTATTTGATTCTTCTAAAACCAAACCTTTTGTCTTTCTAATGTTTTTAATGCCTGTTTATAAGCTTCAACTTCAACATAGCATTCATTATATTTAGGTTTCAAAATATCACATGCTTCCTTAAGTTCATTATAACGTTCACTACAACCAAACAAACAATTTTGTACCTTAGAGATGCCCATCAAGGCAATCTGATCATGCCTATCCTCTGAAGTACAGCTTGCTAGCAACCTAATATTATCAGCACCTGAGCTTTCATCAATCTCCTGCTCATGTAGCTTCCAGTCGACATTAGTGTCCAAAGTGACCATAGCAACTGAGGATCCAGTCTTTGAAGTTCCAGCATCCCTTTGATTCTGCTGATATGAAGAGTATCTCACCTCATCACCAGATTTCCTATCCTTACATTCTCTAGAGAAGTGACCCATTTGATGACATGTAAAGCACTTGACCTTCTTTTTGTCAAACCTTTCTGGATCTCTTCCCTGGAAACCAAACTTCCTCCGAGCCTTACGCTCAAATCTCTTGATGTCCATAGAAAGCATGACCACTTGCCACTTCAACTTCATCTCCTCCATATCCAGTGGATCCACTTATTCGAAATCCTCATATGCCAGTTGCTGCTGAGGGTCATAATCAGCAAAGAAGGATCCAAGCACATCTTCCATTATACCACCAGTTTTAGATTGAGAACTTGATGGAGTGGTAGTGTAAGATGATGATGAGTAAGTTGGACTTGGATCATGGATCATCTTTGGGGTGGAGGCCCCAACAAATGCTCTGTGACTAGCAGTGGATGATGAACGGAAGGGACTTCTGACATCATGCTTAAGAGCTTTAAGCTTGTTGTACAGCTCATCAAAGGTAATCATATCAAGCCCACCTTTAGTTTTGAAGGCAATGCTTACTTGTAACCAGGATTGAGGTAAAGATCGCAAAAACTTAGAATTGCAATCATCATTATCTGGATTTGCCTTCAGCTGATTCAACTGACTTAAAATCTTGTGAAACCTGTCATAGCCCTTGTGAATTCCTTCCTCTTCAGAGATTTGAAAGTTTTCAAACTGTTGTCTCTCAGCACGATTTTCTCATTCTCCTAGACTCCTCATTCCTCCAAACTTGCCTTGATTGCCAACCATATATCCTTAGCATCATTCATGAAGTGAAAATCACTCAAGTGATCCCCAGGAATAGCTTAAAGAAGAATTGTTTTAACTTTGGTTTCTCTCTGAACCGCCAGTAACTCTTCAGCAGATTTAGGAGGAACATAAATAAGATTACCATCAGAATCCGTGGTGGTTCTCTTCAAACTGTTCCCCTTCCTTACAATCTCCCATAGATTCCAATCAATATTGGAGATCCAGTTCTGCATCTTCATTGCCCATAAATCGTACTCCTCCTTCTTGAGGTATGGAAATTTAGCATTGCTGTTCGACAGACTTAGTTGTTGCAGATGGGTGGTGTTCTGGTTTTTGGTGACTTCGATATCATCTGTGATCCGCATGCATGGTGTAAGTTGGTTGTATGGGTGTTTAGAAAAGACTGTTCTTGGTATCGTAGAGACTCTCCCGAGGCTCTGATACCACTTGTAGAAACGTTAGATCTTGATAGATCTTGAGCACTCTTAGATCGTTAGTATTGCTTATGTAATCACAAACAACCTAATAGAAAACCTCTACAACTTATATTCTTTAGAGGAAATCAAATATAAGCACAAACACAAATAACTAAGAACACGTTGATCCTCTATGGATCTTAATATTACTAAAACTTTGTTTTTCAACTCGTACATAACTCATACTATTGTGTTCCTTTTATAGACAAGGAACCCTAACTTGTTTTCTAAGAAACGTATAAACATAAAACTAAATAAGATATACATAATAACTTCCTAATAAAGCTCATTATCCAACTAACTATAGAATATGAATAACTATTTCCCAGAGAAACAAACTACGTACTATACTACTTCAGCAGATTCTGTTCTTCAGCATAAACATTAAACTTTAGCAGAATCCTTCGGCAGAAACATCAGCAGAATTCTAACTTAGCAGAATTCCCAACAGGGTGGGAATAAAAAAAAGCTAAAACATCCGCAATGGTTGCAAATCTAGTGATTTGCCCCGCCAAGGCGCGGACGTTCGCCACTTTAGTCAAATCAGTAGAGCTAAACGATGAGGTCAAGAGAATACGTCCGCCATGGCTGCAACTTTAATAAGTTACCGTGCCAAGATCCAGACGACCTCATCTTTAGTCCTCTCCACCCCTAGAATCATCAT